>OX459219.1:1913816-2540088 GCA_949775195.1 Diarsia dahlii | reverse complement strand
TATTCAATAATTTAGACACACGTATACAGGTAGACTCTATTTATACTGATTTCCGTAAAGCCTTTGACAAGGTCGATCAATTACTTCTAGGCAAAATAGCATTTAATGGTATTCGTGGGGATTTGTTCCGTTGGTTCTCTTCTTATATTACAAATAGAACGCAAAAAGTGGTAGTTAATGGTTTCCATTCCAAATCCATCACTGTTTCATCAGGGGTACCTCAGGGCTCGATATTGGGCCCTTTGTTGTTTATAATATTTATCAATGATATTGACATGTGCTTTCATAATTCAAAATTCCTACTTTACGCAGATGACCTTAAAGTCTTTAGACCCATCAAAACTATACTTGACTGTCAACTGCTTCAACAAGACCTCAATCGCCTGGCAGATTATTGTACTAAAAACAAACTCCAACTAAGTATTTCCAAATGTTATTGTATTAGCTTCACTAAAAATAAAAATATATTCAAATATCCCTATGCAATACACAGTGAAACTCTGGCAAGGGAGAGTTTGATCCGCGACCTGGGAATATTACTTGACGATAAACTGCACTTGGACGCGCATGTTAATAAAATTGTAAATAATGCTTACCGCATGTACGGCTTTGTGATGAGATCATCCATGGAATTTAAACGCCCTAGTACATATTTATATCTCTATCGATCACTAGTTAGGTCTCAATTAGAATATGCAGTCCCTGTGTGGAACCCCTTCTACAATAAATATGTTGAGTGTATAGAAAGCATAAAACGTAAATTTTTGAAGACTATGCATTATCGCTGTTTCAAAAGTTGTTATCTCTCTTATAGTAAATTACTTAAAAAATATAACCTGCTTTCCTTGAATTCAAGGCGTACTTTTCTTGAAGCTACATTTTTGTACGTAATAACTCATATGATTTTTTGAGTATTAGTAACAAGTTGTGTTATATAGTTCCCAGAACATGCCAGGGACGTGAGGTGCGCGCACGACCTGTATTTGCCACTACTTCCTGTCGTACAAATGCCGGCTTGCGTGCGCCTCTTCGTCGCATTGCTGTCAATTTTAATAAGAACTTCTCTAGTTTGGATCTGTTTGCTTTACCACATAGAAAGTTTCGACTTAGTTTACTTAACATTTTTAAAATTAACGTGACACAGTATTATCACTTCTGCGGCACTGTTGCAGCTTTATGCTTTGTTGATATGATATGTGGTTTATTTTTATGTTATGTTCCTCTTTTTATTGTTTACAACGCTAGTGTTAAATTTACCAAATTGTCTCATTACGTATCTGTGGAAAACGTGGTTGATTTCACATTTGTATTATTTCTGTATCCTATGTTTCTATGTAAGTCTTAATGTGTAATTGTTTGTTTTCCCTAATAAATAAAATAAAAATAAAATAAGTTTCATTGGTTTGCCCGAGTACCCAACTTTATCATGGAACCCGTACCAAGAAACCATAACGAAGATGACCCAGCTATCGCTACGCCCACGCTCCCGCCGTCAAGTATATTTTTGTAGGTAATACGGTTGAAAAAAAAATAATTATACTTGTTGTTGTATTGTCCTCGATGATTAGTAAAACTAATAGAGGGAGAGCCGGCTGCAAAAATACCTACCTCATCAGGTACCCCAATAGGCTATCTTTAGATCGTTAACCGACACTTAAACACGTAAAAAAAATCAGGTCTGCCAGTGCCGATCCTGCCGGGTCATGGAAAAAAATCATATTTTTTGTTGTATTTTTTTGGTGAAAATTACGTCACAAGGTACCCGAATTAAAGTGCTGGCAACAGTTAACCATTGATTAATTACCTAAAAAAAAGTAGGTCTGCCATTGCGCACTCTGCCGGAAGTACTTGGCAGACCTCTAAAATATGGCCCCTCCAGCACCATGAACCTACCTCATCGAGTACCCTGATGGAACCTACGCCAAATAATAGCCAAGATGCCCTCGATAGAGGATCAAAAGGTCTGCCAGGTCTAATCTTGCCGGAACTTAGTGTTCAAAGCATTTGAAGTTGGTATGGTAAGTAGGCAGCATTATTTCATACAAAGAAGAAGGGGCGAAATGTCCCTTGTAACATTTTCTCCTATATATCAAATGAAAGAGCGTAAAAAATAGATCATTTTATTCCATAACAGTAAATGTGTGAATACTGGGGGAAAAAGTTATTCACCGATAAAGAGAGAAAATATTTTTTTTCATCGGACATACTTGGGTGAGGTGGTCTATTGCTAGGTCTTTTAAAATTACCGTGATGTTTCTAAGATCATTTTTTCTCAAAGTCAATCGTTTGAAAGATAGACAGTTTCAAAGTGCTAAAATGTGTCCCCACCCCCTCTAACTTTTAAACTAAGAGAGTGAAAACTCTAAAAAAATATATGCTGTAGATCGCAATGAAAAATTACAACCAAGATTAGTTTGAACGAGATGAAGTTAGCCGTTTTTGAGATATAGCACATTTAAGAAACCGCAAATATAACTTTGTCATTCATACAGTTACTATGAAAAACAAACTTATCACAAAATGTGTATTTTTGTTGCCGCTTTAACAAAAAATTTGTATTATTATACAAATTAAAGGTGGCTCCTACGATGGTACGGAACCCTTCATGTGCGAGTCCGACTCACACTTGGCCAGTTTTTTTTTAAATCCAATTTGTTTTTATCTCCAATTATTCACGTTTACTGTGTGAATAATTGGAGATAAAAATTATTCACCTATAAAGAAATGATTTTTTTATTTTATCTTTTAGTATTGCTAGTGACCCGCCCCGGCTTTGCAAGGGTGCAATGTGCGGAATATAAAACTTCCCCTTGAATCACTTTTGTCTATTGCTGAAAACTGCATTAAAATCCGTTGGGTACCATCTATCTGGCAGAAACTTGATGCTCCGAAATTTATTTGGCATACCACACTTGGCATATTCTTCTTTGAACGAATGTGTTTATGGCAGATCAATTATTTAGTAGAATACTCATTTCGCAGAATGTTTAAATAGCCGAATTTTCAAAGGCATACTTTTAAGATGGCAGAATTTTATTTGGTAGATTTTTATACGGTATAACGACCGTCTCGCGAAAGTATCCTTTATGGGCGGCATGGGCACCGGGCCTTAGGCCGACGAAGGAGGCCGGCGGAGGCCCGGCACTTCGGGGACAGAAGATATTAGTGTTATTTAATATGCGAGCGAAGCGAGCGCGCGTCATGGAGTACATGCGTTGCATGTATGAGTGACGTCATTATTATTATTATTAATAATTATTGTTATTATTTTTGACATACATTTAATGTTCTCACCTAGAAATTATAGCCTGGGTGAGCTGATAATAATAATTAATAATAAAAGTTATTATTATTATTGCATGTTACACGTATGTATGAAATGAAATGCGTGCCAAAAGACGATTCTGATTATGAATTTTCGGCGAAATGATGGTTCCGGAAATGAAGTTTATGCTCAAAGATGATTCTGACTTACAAAATTATGCGTTTTGAATTTATGGTAAATGAGTGTATGCCAAATGATTTTCTGCGAAATGAAGTTTCTGCCATCCACTGTCATGCAAAACAAAATTCGGGTATAAAAAATTCTGCTAAAAAAGGTAGACCCAAATCCGTTACGATGTTTGTGTGTTTAAGAGCAATACACTCAAAAAGTATTCGTACTTTCTACGATGACATCGTCCCAAGCACGAGCAGGGCCAACGAAGTTTTGAAAATGGCGGCGATGTGTTTCTGTGTGATTTCTAATCATCATTATTTCATCAGAGCTGTGGTGGCCCAGTGGCTGCTCCGACTTACGAACAGTAAGTCGTGGGGCTCGAACCCAGGCAGGCACATTACTTTGTGTAATTTATTTCAACACCACTGCTCTCAAAACGGTGAAGGAAAATATCGCGAGGAAACCGGCATAAATCTTAGAACCAAAAAATTCTAAGATCTGTGACATCTACCATCCCACACTGGGCACGCGTGGTGGATTATAGCCCATCCCTCTCCCAGAGAGGAGGCCTGAGTCCCTGCAGTGGGAACATAATAGGCTGAGGATGATGATTATTTTAGCCGAAAGACGTCCACTGCTGGACATAGGTCTCCCCCAAGTGGCGCCACATTGACCGGTCCCGTGCATCTCGCATCCAACGGATCCCCGCAACCTTCACTAGGTCATCGGTCCACCTAGTGGGAGGCCTTCCAACGCAACGTCTTCCAGTTCGCGGTCGCCACTCCAGAACTTTCGGCCCCATCCGTCATTCGTTCTGCGAGCAGTGTGTGGTTTTATAAACATCCTCATGCATGGTCTCCCCTTCATCGTCGGCGTGGTGTCCCGAGGTCGGCGCGTAGACCTTTATGACCTTCAGCACACATCTTGTGGATATTCTGAGTATAAGGTACACCACCCTGGTCGACACACTCTCGATCTTCACCACGTTATTCATGAGGGACTTGTGGACGATAATCCCAACACCACCCTGGGACTGCCGGTAACCCTCTCGGTAGTAGAGTCGGATTTCAGGATTATCGTGTCCTCCCCCTCTCTTCGGACCTCAAATAATTCCACAATACTCCATCGCAACCTGCTCAATTCCTCTTCGAGTTCCGTTACTTTTAGGTAGCCGGACCTTTTCCCTTGCCACGCCGCTGCCTCGACCGCTACCGTAGTCGAGGGGTACTAGGGGCCATTTTTGTGCGCTCATTTCCATTTGGGAAGGTTTGCCATAATCGCCACGCTTGGCAGACGGGTTGGCAAGCGCAGTAAGGTCATAACAAAGCACAGTAGAATGCTGCTGCCCATTCTCTGGTACGTCCCTTAGTCGCCTCTTGCGACACTCACGGGTAGATATGGGATGGTGCTATTCTTTACGCCCGACACCATATGGAACGCGTTTCTACGTTTAGATCTTGTAAACTACGTAATGGATTTTAATGCAGTTTTTAGAAATAGACAGAGTAATTCAAGATGAAGGTTTATGTTCAGCAATTTCACGCGTGCAAAGGGCGGGGCGGGTCGTCGTCTTTCGGCTGAAATAATGATGATGAGAAATTCGGACGATGTCATCGTAAAAAGTGCGAATACTATTTGAGTCTAAAAAATTAAAAAATCATTTCTTTAAAGGTGAATAACTTTTCTCTCCAATTATTCACACAGTAAACGTGTGAAAAATTGGAAAAAATAAATCAATTATTCACTCACACAGTAAACGTGTGATGGACGGTGTGAATAATTGGAAAAAAATAAATTGGATAAAAAAAAAACTGGCCAAGTATGAGTCGGACTCGCACATGAAGGGTTCCGTACCATCGTAGGAGCCACCTTTAATTTGTATTATTTTTTGTTAAAGCGGCAACAGAAATACACATTTTGTGATAAGTTTGTTTTTCATAGTAACTGTATGAATAACAAAGTTATATTTGCGGTTTTTTAAATGTGCTATATCTCAAAAACGGCTAACTTCATCTCGTTCAAACTAATCTTGGTTGTAATTTTTCATTGCGATCTACAGCATATATTTTTTTAGAGTTTTCACTCTCTTAGTTTAAAAGTTAGAGGGGGTGGGGACACATTTTAGCACTTTGAAACTGTCTATCTTTCAAACGATTGACTTTGAGAAAAAATGATCTTAGAAACATCACGGTCATTTTAAAAGACCTATCAATAGACACCTCACCCAAGTATGTCCGATGAAAAAAAATAAAAAAAATATTTTCTCTCTTTATCGGTGAATAACTTTTTTCCCCAGTATTCACACATTTACTGTTATGGAATAAAATGATCTATTTTTTACGCTCTTTCATTTGATATATAGGAGAAAGTGTTACAAGGGACATTTCGCCCCTTCTTCTTTGTATGAAATAATGCTGCCTACTTACCATACCAACTTCAAATGCTTTGAACACTAAGTTCCGGCAAGATTAGACCTGGCAGACCTTTTGATCCTCTATCGAGGGCATCTTGGCTATTATTTGGCGTAGGTTCCATCAGGGTACTCGATGAGGTAGGTTCATGGTGCTGGAGGGGCCATATTTTAGAGGTCTGCCAAGTACTTCCGGCAGAGTGCGCAATGGCAGACCTACTTTTTTTTAGGTAATTAATCAATGGTTAACTGTTGCCAGCACTTTAATTCGGGTACCTTGTGACGTAATTTTCACCAAAAAAATACGACAAAAAATATGATTTTTTTCCATGACCCGGCAGGATCGGCACTGGCAGACCTGATTTTTTTTACGTGTTTAAGTGTCGGTTAACGATCTAAAGATAGCCTATTGGGGTACCTGATGAGGTAGGTATTTTTGCAGCCGGCTCTCCCACTATAATGTAGTCTCGGCTTTTTAGTCACCGACGCCTACATAAGTTTAAAGAAAAAAGTTTCTTTCCGAACGCAAATGCCTCCTGTCATCCGCCTCTGAAAATAGGTTCATTTCTCCCTATATATATTGTAGTCTTTGGGTTCATTCGGATTTTATGTCATACCGGCGCCATTCTTTCCAATTATTTTTATTTATTTTTTAGGTTGATAAGTCTTATTTTAACGTTTAAATGGGAAAATAAAGTTGGTGTTAACAAAGTCGAAGCTACTGAAGATATTAAAGATATTGCGGAAAGCGCATAAAATGCTATTAGCTCTGTTTTGAGTGCTAGAAGTAAGAAACCAAAATGGCTTCACTTGTGTGACCTTAATTTGTTTTTTGCCTACTGCTGAAGAATTGGAATCAAAAGCCTAAAGCTCTGTTATGTGGCAATAATCGCTACATCTAAAATATTGTATGTTTTTTATGCCTTGCGCTTTGCACGTACCTATTTGCAACTAACGGCATGATTGCCATGTGGGCACTACATCGGAGTACAGAGAGTTTAAAATGTTTGCCCTTGTTGGCTATTAACATGACCTGAGACCGCTCCGTTGGAACTTGCAACAGACTATGAAGTCCAAAATGGATACATTATGAACAACTTGCCTGGCCTTATGGCCTACACCGGCAATGCCGTAAGCAACCTGGGGGGTGTTCGGTAGGAACACACGCGGTTGACTGTTCTATTATAACCTGCAAGGAAAGTGAACGACTTGCAACGGACTATGAAGTCAAAAATGGATACATTATGGACGACTTGCCTGGCCTGGGACGTCTTGTGGGGGCGTACGCGGCTATGTCGAGAACTCAGCAACCTTCACAGGGTGCTCTGTGGGAGTACCGTGGTTGACTGTTATATAATAACCTTCACGGGAAGTTTTTTGGGAACTTACAGGTTATTTATGTGTAGTTGTTCTTCAACATGCGTTATGTTTTTCTTCGAGAAGGTGAAATACCATAGGAGGTCACCTTATGTGTGTGAAGACAGTAAAATTGTCCCTCCACAGTGATTAGAAAATATCCTCCCGTTATCGGTTGAGAATGATTGCCCGGAATTGGTATATGGATAACCACAATAGAAGTTGAAAATGCAGATCAAGAATTAAATGAAGTAAGTACCATAGAAAGAATTATTATATAATCAAGTTTCTTGAAATACTTTATGTGGATATACACCCAGAGAAAGAAGAGAAGATTTACATACAGTCACCTTCAAAAATGCATGGACAGTTCTGAACTCTATTCACAAGTAATAAAGACTAAAAGTATCCATGCAATTTTGCAGGTGACTGTACATTACATACAAGCTGAATCTACCAACCCGCACTGGGCTGGTGTGGTGGATTATATATAGCCCATCCCTCTCCTAGAGAGGAGGCCTGAGTCCCTACAGTGGGAACATTATAGACCGATGATGATGATGATGAAGAAGCTGAATGATGCTTCTGTTATTTGTGTATACATTAAGATACAAGCAAGGGGACACAGATCACTCTTATTGTTGGTAAACAACAAAGACATTCAAGAGTTTGTTGCATTCATAGACGGAAACATATATTTTGGGTGAAGACGCTGAGAAACTAATCTCAGAAAAATCTATAAATAAATCTGGTTGAGGATTAAAGATGAGTGTAACATAAAATTCACTCCTAGAGAGAGCACATGGGTGCCCAGAGCAAATGCTCCTAAAATTAACAATAAATTTTTAAAACTGGCGGGGCCCTCCTCTGGCAGAAATGCAAAAAAGGGAGGGGGGGGCGTCATCAAGAGTACGAGTGCAGCAGACAGGTGGCCAGGAGAAATCATCCCCCTAAATTCACAGGTTGGTGGACTAAAATATAATTTATGATTGGAAACTAGTCACTCAAGCGACCCAGTTATTCATAATTGGATGGTGGTGATGGAGTGA
Source organism: Diarsia dahlii (assembly GCA_949775195.1). NCBI lineage: Eukaryota > Metazoa > Arthropoda > Insecta > Lepidoptera > Noctuidae > Diarsia > Diarsia dahlii. The sequence goes on along the minus strand of OX459219.1, from coordinate 2,531,834 downwards.
TACTCCTCTAGATGATAAAATCTCTATACTTGAATTTATTCAGATAGTATCTGAAATAGAGAAGTGAATTGCTTTCATAGCAATGGAATTTTGTTACCCAAAGGCATGTTTACAAAAACAATTTTGCTTACCATTTTTTCCTTGTCAAAGGCACAAAAATATAGCTTTCCGTTTTTTATGTAAAAGGCGTTACATATGTTTAGTTTACTTGGAGATGATCTAGTATACAACAGTATACCAATTTTTACAGAATAATGGTTTTTTCTTGTCACATTGGATTGGATGCTTATTGCATGAGACAAGCCAAATGCTATGTTTTCAATATTATGTTCAGCCCCATAAACATGAATAACAAAAACATTGAAACCCATTACAGGTTTCAAAGGACCCTTAGAGAGGCCTTTTATTTTTTTAAGAGATGTATAATGTTTAGAAAACATGCAATCATCAGAACCAAAGAGAAATGTCATTTCATACCTATCCGACACTGTAAACTTCTAGGTTTACTTCTTAATACTATTCACATAGCTTAACAAGTCAAGACAAGCCTTAACTGTGTTAACCAGGTTTTAAAAATAAAAGATGTATTCAGTATTTTCCACAAGAGGCCATGACTTACTGTTTATTATTTTTATTATCAATCTCTATCTGACAAAGGCTGAAGGCTATACAGCCTAGTCTCATATGTCACATCCCCCCCTTTAACACTCATAATCAACTAAATGGGAAGGAGGTTTCACAGACCTTCCACTACGAGTAACATATGAACTGCCTGCTTCACAAGCATCTCTTATCACTCTGTGCTGACTAGGCACAGTCCCCCCATCATTTGAATCAATCACCGGTCTAACATTAATTGGGGCTTCAAACTCAACCTCTGATCTCTCATTAAACTTATTTCTACTTAGTAACATATGCTTTTCATTTCTTCTAACACAATTACCTTTTTCATTTTGAACAATATAGGATCTAGGACTATCCTTCCTTACTACCCTTCCTGGCTGCCAATCCTTATCATCCCCATTCTGTATTAACACACTCTGACCATTACTATATGAAGCTCTATTTTTGGCTGTTTTATTATAATTACTTTTAGATTTTTCTTTAATTATTTGCATTTTTTCATTGATATTGATTGGCAGTCTGGGCTGAAGATCTGTGTAAGTGCAAGGTAAGTTAGTTCTTAATAGCCTGCACATCAGAAGTTCAGATGGGCTATAATCTAACCCAGCAAGCGGTGTTGTTCTATAGTGTAGCAAGGCCATATTCAAGTTCTCATCATTTGCTCTGCATTTCTTCATTAAATTCTTAACAATACCTACAGCCTTTTCTGCCAGGCCATTAGACTGATGATGATGAGGGCTTGAAAACAACAACTGCATATTAACATCTCTTGAGAACTGTTTAAATTCAAAGCTGTTAAATGGATTATTATCACAAACTGCGTACTTAGGTATTCCATGTGTAGCAAAGATTATTTTTAATTTTAATATAACATTTTTTGCTGTTTTTTGTTGTAATTGTTTCAACTCAATCCACTTTGAATAATAATCAACAACCACTAGATAGTCTTTTCCAGCAAAGGAACAAATATCCATACCTACTTTATAAAAAGGAATATCTGGCACATCATGACTCCTGAGGAATTCTTTACAGTTACTTGGCCTATATTTCTCACATTCCTTACATGACAAAACAAAATTTTCAATGTCCTTGGACATTCCTGGCCAAAATAACGACCTACGGCCCCTTTTCTTGGACTTGACCACACCTGCATGAGCAGTGTGTAAAATAGTAAGTATTTCTTTTCTCATACAATAAGGTACCACTACCCGGTTATTATAATATAAAACATCATCTTTAAAGTTTAAAAAATCTTTCAGTTTGTACAATATTTTCAACTCTTTATTCAAAATATTTTTATCATTGGATGGCCACTCATTATAATACCATGTCTTAATTTGCATTAAATTGTTGTCACACCCAGTTTCAAATTGTAATTTTTTAAGTTTTTCATCAGTAATTGCTAAATCAGATTCAATTCCATACACAACTTCAGTATCAAAAGAATGAACTAACTCTTGTAAATCTGAGTCATTTTTCCCATTATTTAGCAAGTAGTTTCTTGACAAATAATCAGCAATAAACATTTTAGGACCCGGTACATAGCGAATTTCAAAATCATATTTTAGCAATTTTAAGACCATTCTTTGAAGTCTGGCTGATATTTTGTTAATGTCCTTTGACATTATTGCCACTAATGGCTTGTGGTCTGTCTCAACAACAATCCTTCTACCATACACAAATTGATGATACTTTTCCATAGCAGCACAAATGGCAAATAATTCTTTTTCTATAGGTGCCCACCTACTTTGGCACTCGGTGTAAACTCTGGAGTAAAATGACACTGGTTTTCCATCTTGCAACAGGCATGCACCCATACCAGATTTAGAACTGTCAGTCTGCAGCACAACTGTACCCTTGTCACTCAGGATTGCCAAAGTAGGTGTACAACTTAATTTTCTTTTCAGTTCTAAAAATGCTTCTTGCTGAGAAGAATCCCATTCCCACAAAGTATCTTTTTTAAGTAACTGTCTCAAGGGCATTGTAGTTTTTGTATAGTGAGGTATAAACTTACTTAAGTAATTACACATACCAAGGAACTTTTGAAGCTGTTTGATATTTTTTGGTGAATCTAATTGAAGAATGGCTGATACATGTTCAGAGTCTAATTGTATACCATTTTTTGATATTATGAGCCCTATATACTTTACATGATCAAGTCTATACTGTAACTTTTTACTGTTAAATTTTACATTATACTCTCTTGATCTCTGAATAACTTTACTAAGTATTGTATCATGTTCTAACTGGTCTTTACCTGCAATAATTAAGTCATCAAAATATACATAGACTCCTTGAATATCCCCAAAAATTGAACAATTTATGCGCTGCATCACTTCAGGTGCTGATGATATGCCAAAAGGCATTCTTTTAAATGCATATCTTCCAAACGGAGTACCAAATGTGCATAATTTCTGAGGATCATCAAGTTCAATCTGAAAAAAACCATCCTTCATATCAAGAACTGTGAAAACTTCTTTACCTGACAAACTATTGTAAATTTCTTCTGGACTGGCGATTGGGTAATTTTCACGTAGAATATTTTTATTAAGATCTTGTGGATCTAAACAGAGTCTAAGTGACTTGTCGGGTTTCTCTACTATCACCAAATTGTTACACCAGTCAGTTGGGGAAGTTACTTTTTCAATAATATTTCTCTTTTCATAATTATTTAAAGTTTCTTTCAGTCTACCTTTTAATGCCTGTGGGATCCTCCTAATCGGCTTGATTACTGGTTCAGCACTCTCTTTTACTTTAATCTTGTACTTTCCTATGTTTCCCAATCCTGTAAACACCTCTTTATTTTTTCTGAGAAAGTTTTCTTTTTCTGAGCTTGATTGTGCAACATCCACTCTCTTAATTAATTCAAGCCTGTTACAATCAGGCAGTCCTAATACTGGCTGAACTGGTAAGTCTATTACTGTAAACTTTAGTTTTTGTTTTTTCTTTTTTATGATACAGTCTAGTTCAGCTGTCCCAGCAGTATCCACTTGTTGACCATTGTACACTAATAGAATTGTCCCAGTTTTTAAAAGACTTTCTTCTTTCCTCAGTTTCTTGAACAATTCCAATGACAGAGTATTGCAATCAGCACCAGTGTCTAATTTAAATTCTACTTCATATCCATTTACTATTATTTTTTCTGTCCACTGCAGTTTAATTCCATCCACTGTGAAAATACTTCCAACTGTAAAGTCTTCTTCACTGTCATCTGTATTTTCTTGAATTACATTGACTCGACTTTTCCTAGTATCACTGAGTTTTTCACTTGTGTTATTTTTATTCTTACTTTTGCACATATTAGCAAAATGTCCGTAAGATCCACATCCCATACATTTTCTGCCATAAGCTGGACAGTTCCTTAGCTCATGATTTTTTCCACATCGGCTACAGTCTATTAATTTTTCTTTGGGCCTTACCCCTTTGTTGTATGGTTTCACTTTCTGACTTAAGGTGCTCACTTGATCTTCCATTTTATTTCCTTGTAATGTCTGAACTTTTTCTTTGCCTAATTCTGCTGCTCTGCAAATATCAATTGCTGCAGTGAGCTTCAACTCCGATTCTCTTAGGAGCCTTTCTTTAACATTAGTGTCCCTGATGCCAATAACAATAACCATAGTGATCAACCGATCCTCAAGCTCTCCAAGATCACATTTTTTAGCTTGAGTGAGAACTTTGGTATAGAAGTGATCAAATACTTCGCCATCTTGTTGTTTCATAGTAAACAAGTTAAATGACAACCACAACAAATTTTTTCGTGGCTCGGCGTATTCCTTGAATTGATCGATCAGATCTTGTAATTTTTTAACTTTGTCTTTGCTAAATGTATTGTACACTTCCAATGCATCTTCCCCAGCACAATTCAAAAACAATGCAATTTTTCTTGATTCAGCCACATCGTCACAGTTCACAGCTTGTAAATACAAGTTAAACTGCTGCACAAAGCGTTTAAAGTTTGCTCCATCTCCCGATAGTTGGAGACCTGATGGAGGTTTTATTCCATCCATCTTATTCACACCTGACACCATGTGTTAACCAGGTTTTAAAAATAAAAGATGTATTCAGTATTTTCCACAAGAGGCCATGACTTACTGTTTATTATTTTTATTATCAATCTCTATCTGACAAAGGCTGAAGGCTATACAGCCTAGTCTCATATGTCACATTAACATCACTGAAGAGAAAAGAAATAATTTAGAATTTATTGATAAAAAGTCGAATTAAAATTGTTTTTATGGTTTTAAAACTTTAATATTGTCCAGCCATTACTATAGGATTCTATTCACTAAGAAACTCGAATGGAATAAATACCTTGTTCTAAGAGATAGTTATGGTAAAATAACATCACACCTGTAATCCCCGAAGGATTAGGCAGAGAGGTACCTAATAGTACACCCTCTTTTTTGCCAGTTTGTTTTTATGATAATTATGATATAAACACTGCAATGAATATATCATATCATTTGGCTTGGTCTATAAACATAGCCAGTTCTTTTGAGTTAATAAAAATATTCACAGATGCTTCTCCCGCATGGTGTGGCCCATAGATTGCTATTATACTATGAACTGTAGATTCAGCTCAGTTTTTTCATATCAAAATTGAGTGCTGCCCCTTTTTTCTGGGCTTAAGTGTTCAGTCAGTCATTTACTAGTTATTAAAATTTTTCAAGAATTGAAAATATAACTACAGAATCAAAATTTTTATTTATTAAACATAGTTATAGTAGGTACATAATGGATACATTATTGTACTCTTTTTTATGATGAGCTATTACATACATTTCTGAAAAGCATTGGTGTGCGAATCTAAGTATATGGTTACTTACTCGATATTACTTACATAAATACCAAAGGTAATATTATGATAGCAGATTTTGAATGTGGAAGGGAATCTTAGGTGTTTTTAAATTATCAAAATATTATATCCATATTGGGTGAACCTCCAATTGATTAATAATTGTATCATGGACTAACACAAAGTATCACACTTATGCATCATGACCCTGGGATCTCCAGGGGTTGCGCTGTGATAAGTGGTGGATGCTCCTTGCCAATACAAGGTGGCAATGGAAGGAATGGTATTGAGACCAATATCATTTATTCTATACTTTTTTCAAATTCTCTATGGCTCTGGAACCTATAGAAAAGAAAATTACAGACAAACAACTGGTATTTTAGGAAATAGATACCTTACTCAACCATGGTCTTTTCCATTATTTAATTTAATACTTTTGTGATACAGGAACCTGCACTGTGTCCGTTTCGACCGCGCGGCCACGACGTTTTTTTTTTAAAAAAATGTACCAAGTTTATGTAAAAGTTTGTAAAAGTTGATTCCCAAAACCATAAATTTGTCAAAGGTAAGGTTACAAAGTTATAAGGGTTTGAACGTGGCCGCGCCATCGAAACGCGGAGAACCGCGCGGCCACGGAGATCTTTAAAACTAAGCGTTGCAGAGACCTGCAATTTAGGTAAATAACAGATTCAATATGTAAAAAAATTGTAAAAATATAGAAAAAAATCCTAGGTTTATATTTTAGGAGCTGTAACACTAAAACCCCATGGCCGCGCCATTGAAACGGTGAAAACCACGTTATCGCCGATATCTCGCTGAAAAAGCATCGTAGAGGTCTGAAATTTCTTGTAAAACATAGATTTGAATTTGTCAAATCATGTAAAAATACAAAAAAAAACCTTAGGTTTATATTTTAGGTGCTATAAGACTAAAACGCCATGGCCGCGCCATTGAAACGGTGAAAAATACGTTATCGCCGATATCTCGCTGAAAAAGCATCGTAGAGGTCTGAAGTTTCTTGTAAAACATAGATTTGAATTTGTCAAATCATGTAAAAATACAAAAAAAAACCCTAGGTTTATATTTTAGGTGCTATAAGACTAAAACGCCATGGCCGCGCCATTGAAACGGTGAAAAATACATTATCGCCGATATCTCGCTGAAGAAGCGTCGTAGAGGTCTGAAGTTTCTTGTAAAACATAGATTTGAATTTGTCAAATCATGTAAAAATACAAAAAAAAAACCCTAGGTTTATATTTTAGGTGCTATAAGACTAAAACGCCATGGCCGCGCCATTGAAACGGTAAAAAACCGCGTTATCGCCGATATCTCGATGAAAAAACATCGCAGAGGGCTGAAGTTGTTTGTAAAGCAATGATTTGAATTTGTCAAAAATTGGAAAAATACACAATACAATTCTAAGTTTATATTTTAGGAGCAGTAAGGCTAAAACCCCATGGCCGAAACGGTGAAAATCACGTTATCGCCGATATCTCGCTGAAAAAGCATCGTAGAGGTCTGAAGTTTCTTGTAAAACCAAGATTTGAATTTATCAAAATTTTTAAAAATACACAAAATAATCCTAGGTTTATATATCAGGAGCTGTAGTACGATATCGTTTAGAAACTTTGTTGTTTCGATAGGGTGACCATGACTTTGTGTTTACAGAAAACTTTATCCATAATGTTTGGATATTATTTCTCAAGCATTCTAAATTAAATTAAAATGAAAAGTTCTTTCGTTCTTTAATTGAAATGAAATTTCTTATAAACATTATTATATTTTTGCTTCATATCGTTTCATTTGTTTACTTTTTTTTAATTATAAAAAACACATAAATCACCGATTATTCAGTAAAAAAAGTGATTGTATTGAATTTGTCTAAAGGATTTGAAATAATGAATTATGCCTGAAATAACCCCTGTAATTAACATCAATTTATTTTGTTTCTGCAACGAATATTTTTATCTCTTTCTATCTTCCTTTCCATGATAGAGCATTACTTATTATTACTTATTGTACTTAAAAAAAATGTGGTGTGGCTAGTTTTGAACTTTACCACCGTTGCTACTTTGTCTTGTAGGTACAAGATAAGTATTTTCAACTGAAAAATCTTTGCTGACGGCTGGCGAGTCCGTGAGAGTAATGCGTTTGCTGGTCGGCTGGAGTGCCGTGTGAGAGCAATGTGATTGCTGGTCGGCTGGAGAGCCGTGGTGTTAGTGGTCTTACTCGAGGGTTTCTGTAAGCTTGACAGTTTTTGTTGCAGTAGAGTTTAAAAGGTTGAATCGAGCGATGGTACTTACGTGGCCCAGGGTGTTGTATTTTGGATTATTTTTAATTTTCCGTTAATATGTTTGATGTAATTGAAGGGTTTTGGTTTAAATTAAAAAAGGGGGTTTGAATTTCTTATTTTCAACGATTTTATGAATTTTGAGTTTGATCAGGAGTGACCGAGTGGAACAAAGTAAACTTGTGGAAGTGTGATCACACGAGGACGTGTGAAAGCAGGATGGCCGTGTCGGCATCGAGTCGTATTCAGTACGCCAGCGCCATCTGGTGGCGCTTGATGGAATCATTGGTGAGCGCGCGCGTGGGCCGGTCGCGTCGGTACGTCACTCAATAGTAGACAGGCGCTAGCGGCGGCGGCGGGCGCGTGAAACCGCTGAAACCATCGTGTGTTCTGAAATACGTACCTACCTACAGAGTTTGTGTGTCTAACTATCTAGATCTACTGTGCTTAGGACTATTGATTGAGTGTACGAGTCTAGTTTCTTCATCCAACACTACCCACCGACGCCCACTGTTAACCAACGAATATTGCTAAAAATTATCCCGTTAGCCGACATTTATATTTTTTTATCTTATCGGTATATGGTCTAATAGATGATTAAGATTTTAAATAATTATTTAATAAAAAAAAATCTTAGTTGAAGTAAACAATCTGTGATTTATGTGATTTTTAAAGAAATAAATATATATATTTTTGTATATTATCGTTTCATTTTAATTTAATTTAGAATGCTTGAGAAATAATTTCCAAACATTATGGATAAAGTTTTCTGTGAACACAAAGTCATGGTCACCCTATCGAAACAACAAAGGTTCTAAACGATATCGTACTACAGCTCCTGATATATAAATCAGGATTATTTTGTGTATTTTTAAAAAATTTGATAAATTCAAATCTTGGTTTTATAAGAAACTTCAGACCTCTACGATGCTTTTTCAGCGAGATATCGGCAATAACGTGATTTTCACCGTTTCGGCCATGGGGTTTTAGCCTTACTGCTCCTAAAATATAAACCTAGAATTGTATTGTGTATTTTTCCAATTTTTGACAAATTCAAATCATTGCTTTACAAACAACTTCAGCCCTCTGCGATGTTTTTTCATCGAGATATCGGCGATAACGCGGTTTTTTACCGTTTCAATGGCGCGGCCATGGCGTTTTAGTCATATAGCACCTAAAATATAAACCTAGGGTTTTTTTTTGTATTTTTACATGATTTGACAAATTCAAATCTATGTTTTACAAGAAACTTCAGACCTCTACGACGCTTTTTCAGTGAGATATCGGCGATAACGTATTTTTCACCGTTTCAATGGCGCGGCCATGGCGTTTTAGTCTTATAGCACCTAAAATATAAACCTAGGGTTTTTTTTTGTATTTTTACATGATTTGACAAATTCAAATCTATGTTTTACAAACAACTTCAGCCCTCTGCGATGTTTTTTCATCGAGATATCGGCGATAACGCGGTTTTTTACCGTTTCAATGGCGCGGCCATGGCGTTTTAGTCTTATAGCACCTAAAATATAAACCTAAGGTTTTTTTTTGTATTTTTACATGATTTGACAAATTCAAATCTATGTTTTACAAGAAATTTCAGACCTCTACGATGCTTTTTCAGCGAGATATCGGCGATAACGTGGTTTTCACCGTTTCAATGGCGCGGCCATGGGGTTTTAGTGTTACAGCTCCTAAAATATAAACCTAGGATTTTTTTCTATATTTTTACAAATTTTTTACATATTGAATCTGTTATTTACCTAAATTGCAGGTCTCTGCAACGCTTAGTTTTAAAGATCTCCGTGGCCGCGCGGTTCTCCGCGTTTCGATGGCGCGGCCACGTTCAAACCCTTATAACTTTGTAACCATAACTTTGACAAATTTATGGTTTTGGGAATCAACTTTTACAAACTTTTACATAAACTTGGTACATTTTTTTTTAAAAAAAAACGTCGTGGCCGCGCGGTCGAAACGGACACACCTGCACTTTATATAATTTCAAATAGTTACATCCTTTTTTTCACAAAAAACTGGTATTGATGGCAGGAGTATTATCAGGAATATATTTTAGGTTTTCTGGAACTAGTAATGAAGCTGTTGATATTATTAGGAATTCAATAATTTAAAATACAGAATATTAATGCTTGCCTCATTACCTATGCAATTGTATAGACAAGATACTGTAAGTAATTAAAATATTTTATGCATTAGCAAACCATCACTGAAGTTATTCAGTCTTTTCGTTTTGATGATTAATAAAGGTTTTTTCCTCTATTTTCATATTCTGTTAGTTCAGCTCTATCTCTAACTATAAGTCCACATAAAGGTACAGATGAAATATCAAAATACTGTTCAGAGACTTTTTTAAGTTATCCTCCAAGATCCAGAGAATTCTTGGGAATTGGGATGATTTCAGTGTTTTATTCTCTCTCTACTAGGTTACATTCAACAAAGTGATTTACAAATTGTTATCAAGAAAGCGGTAACTATATTACTGTTAGAACTACTAACTGCTACTGTTACCACTGTTGCTGTTATTACTGTTGCTCGAATGAGTTTATGTTTGCACCAACTTATTATATAAATGTAATTGTACAACTATTGAATAAATAAATAAATAACCACAAGTGGAAAAGTGCAAACAATATCTCTAATATATATTTATTATGTAGTGATTACACAAAATCGTATTACCTACTTTAAGGATTGATATGCTAACTTTTCTGGGCCAAACAAATGCCAACCTTTTATAACTGTTCCTTTCTCTAGCAATAGAATATGGAGTATGAAAGCCCAGCTACAGCTGTGGATATGATAGAATGAATTAGTTAATTTACCAATAGTGAACAATAGAAAATTCTCTGAAGCAATTTTTAATAACACTGGTAATGATTAAACCTGAACTGTAAAAAATGACTTATTAGTTATTTTATATTCATCTGAATGTTTATTGACTTTATACAGATGTTTATTAATTAAATGTTTATTGATTTTGTATAAATATTTATAGGTTTTATATAAATGTTTACCTATTTTATATGAATGTTTAATGTTTTTATATAAATGTTTATTGATTTTATATGAATGCTTAATGCTTTTATATAAATGATTATTGATTTTATATAAATGTTTGTTGATTTTACAACTAGTCTTTAAACATCTACATTAGTTTTCCTAATCATCGAGGACAATACAACAACAAGTATAATTTAATAGTCAAACGAACTTACCTGTAAGTGAAGTTCGATGGTAATTATACTTGTTGTTGTATTGTCCGAAGATGATTAGTCCCACCCGACCCAGAATCTTCATGCTATATAGTCATATGAGCATGAACCCTATGTTGTAAAACCAATAAATTGCTATGAACATAATGAACCTATTTTCAGAAGCGGATGACAGGAGGCATTTGCGTTCGGAAAGAAACTTTTTTCTTTAAACTTATGTAGGCGTCGGTGACTAAAAAGCCGAGACTACATTAGTTTTCCTAATCATCTTCGGACAATACAACAACAAGTATAATTACCATCGAACTTCACTTACAGGTAAGTTCGTTTGACTATTAAATTGTCTGTGTAATCTTTATACAAGTTAATTAATTGTAATTTAAATTAGTATGAAAACTATAATATCACCACTGTACTGCAGCAGGGCTATCTCTGTTGACAGTTTTATTGATTATCTATTTTTTTTCTCCTATGGCAACTGTTATTGATTATCACTTTCGCTCCGTGTTCAAAAGGTTATTTTGGTATCGGCTATGACCAGTGGTATGCAACGCGTATGACGTCATCGGAGACCATTGTCGTTGACGGTCACTTTAACTCATTTTGGCAGAAGTTTCTGGGTTAAAATTTCCGCTAATGGCCGCCACTTTCAAGGGGGAGGGGTGGGGGGGAGAGGGGCTACCCCCCAGTACAACTTCCATTTCTCGGAGCCCCATGGTTTCCGAGATATCCATGGTTAAAGTTTTGAGGTTAGACTATCGCTAAAACGCGAAACGGGTACAAATTTTGGAGGCGACCGCTGATTCCTGGTTGCCCCACCCCCCCTATGGGGGGATGACCGACCACCCGAAGCTGGCGTAGGAGAGGGGGGGTGACCTCCCGACGAGGCTCCGTGCACCTCCCCACTCTCCGCCAGGCATAGAAGCTCATGATGGGCCCCCCCGCATGTCCGACAGTTAGTGGTCCCGCAGCACTCACGCACAAAGTGGGTACCCAAGCAGCGGAAACACAAGTAGCGCTGCTTGACCACCCCTCTGCGCCTATGCACCCGCTGCGCCTTAAAGTCCGCGCACGCGGCGAGACAGTGTCCCCCCTCCCGACAGAAGGCGCACACATCCTATTGGAGGGCGTTGTATTTCTTCCCCCCCCGACGGGGCTCAACCGGCTTGGGCCCGCTAGTACGTCGGGTTGACGGGGGAGGGTGCGACGTGGATGCCCCTTGGCAATCCGCCCGCCTGCACTTGAGTGCACTCGCCTTCTAAAAACACCACAGAACAGATAAAAGAGGAAAATCATCAAATTACCCCCCCCCCGCTCTTGGGCAGAGCGAAGGGGAGTGTCAGACTTCTACTGACTTACCTTGCTGACATCTCTTTGAGGCGCGCGTGGAACACGAACGCGCCGCCGACACGGTCTGTTGCCGTCATGACGACGGCCGGACGGCGAGCTAGCCCATTACTCACCGTCCACAGGCCCGCGTCTACGGTGGCCGGAAGCCATCACGTGGCCCCCGACGCCCGGAGCGCCTTCCGCGCCTTCCGCGGCGGCTGGGACGTTGAGAGGTTCGCTCCCTCTCTCGTTCCGCCACCTCCTTCGCTAGCATCACTGCTTCGCAGAAGGAGGCGACGGCGCAGGCGCGGATCCACCGTTGTGGGCACTGTGGGCATGCCCACAACCCTAATAGACTTGTGACGTCACATTTTACGGTCTCACGGGTCATAACCCCACCAAGATCTGCACCACCAGAAAAAATCTGCACCACAGACACTAACCATTCCAAGGCGGCACCAAATATTGTAAGCTCGCTTCGCTCGCTATTACATTTTGCCCTTTTTTATTAAGGTCATAATTTGACATTTAATTTTGTTGTCATCTCTGTAGGTATGAATAAACAAAAAGAACCCAATAAATGGAGGTGGGGTGGGAATGTGGGATGCTTAAATTTTGAAGCTCTTTTTTCCTCGCTCCTGCATTATGTTATTATCAAAAGCGGTTTCAAAGGCTTCCGCCTTAAAACCTAATACTTTCGAGCGCCGCGCCGGCTTGCTCCACTCGCTCTTGTGTGTCTTAATCTTGACAAATTCTAACTCATCTCGGGGAACCTCCTCACCTTCCCTCGAAATCGAAGCGATCAACGTACGTAGTACATTATACCTCAATGCGATCAACCTATCCGAGGCAGAACGCAAAAAAAATCTCGCTCGCTGCGCTCGCGAATACATCCTGTATCGTTTCTACAAACATTGCCAGAGTACTTTCTGTTCTCAATCCCGTATGAAGGAAAAGAATCTTTTTTTTCCGAGGACGTGAAAAATTTTCGAGCTCGCTCCGCTCGCTCTACCAATTTTTTAACGTTGGCTGTTTTAGTTACTCCTGACAAAACACAATTTTCAGAAAACTATCGATTTAGTTCATAATAGTGTCACTATATCGATCATGAGCGAGTTCATACTCCAACTCGCACTTGGCCGATTTTCGGGTGACTGTGCCCACAGCCTTTTTTGAGGGCTGGATCCGCGCCTGCGACGGCGTCCCATTCCTCCTCGCCCCGGACCATGGCTTGCACCAGGGCCGGACGCGAGAGGTCGCCGCCGCCGATCGCCGCTACGAGAACACGGCGGGGCTCCGCCCAAGCAGGGCACACCTCCACAGTGTGCTCCACCGTGTCCTCCGGTCGATCCTCGCAGTGGAAGCATCCGGGCGTTTCCTCCCGCCTGATTCGGTGCAGGTACCTCCCGAAACATCCGTGCCCGGTGAGGACCTGCGTCAGACGGAAGGTGAGGGCCTCCTCTCTAGCCACTCCTCAAAGAGGGGACTTACCGCCACTATCGTGGCGTGCCCAGGAAAAACACCCTCAAATTATCATAACTCGGGAGGTGGTCCGTCGATTCGCCACCATGTGACTGTTCAAACCGCGCCACTACGTCGCTCGGCAATTTTCGTAGAACCCTGTTAACAATGATATACTTATTGTCCCCTAACGACAACTTAAGTCGATCTAACGTGTTCACCGCTACCGTGACCGGGTTAAGGATTTTCGACCTTATTTCGTACACGTTAGACACTTTCGGGATTCCAAAGATTTTATCAATGAGCCCATCAATAATCAATCGCCGATTATCATATCGGTCGATTAATAGGCCCCATGCCGTTTCTAGCGTCCGTAATTTCCAAATAGGTCAAGATGTTGTGAGGCTCACCGGACAGCCTACCCATTAACTGCGCCATTTTACACGCGGGCGAAAGGTCCGTACGCGAATGCACGACACTATTAAAAATATCGCGAAATCTCGGCCAATCGGCATACTCGCCGCTAAATTCTGGTACGTTAACTGGCGGCAAAGGCGCCATAATACCTACGCCTGCCGGCCTACCTATTTCCCGAATATCACCTTTTCGCGACCGCTCAATGTCGGCTGCTGCCTGAATAATGCTCATCGACATTTCACCACACTGGTCCACATTACCCCGTACTGTGGACATCCTTGTCTACCGACGTCGGGTCCTCGTCTTCAAGACGGGCTAAGTATTCGGCGTGACATTTTAAAACGGCGTCAGTTTAAGTACCTAGGGCATATAGTCACGGCTGACCTCGGGGATCATGCTGACTTGGAACGGGAGCGGAGGGCGTTGTCTAAAAGAGCTAATATGTTGGCCCGCAGGTTCGCACGTTGTTCAGATGGCGTGAAAATAACTCTTTTCCGGGCGTATTGCACGTCCATGTACCCGTGCAGCCTGTGGATTAGTTACACGCAGAAAACTTACAACGCCTTCCGCGTTCAGTTTAACAACGCGTTCAGAGCGGTGTTGGGTCTGCCTCGCTACTGCAGCGCTTCAGGTATGTTCGCATGGGCGCGCACGGACTGCTTCCATGCGACCATGCGGAAGCGCTGCGCGTCTCTTGTGCGCAGATTGCGGGCCAGCTCCAACACTGTTCTGAATATGATAGCAAATAGGTTGGACTGTCCTTATGTGCGACACTGCTGTGACAGACAAGTTACATATGGTGACGCATGTAAGAGACTACTGTTATACGATAAATATTGAATTGATTTATTTATTTTTATTATTTTGAATGATTTAGTTATTTTTATTGTATGATTATTTTGAATTATGATGAATTGAATTGTGTGTGTTTTGGAAGTGTATTTGTTTCGTGTGATATTATCTAATGTTTTAATCGTGTTGTCTAATATGGGTTATGTTACCTGAAATAAATGTTTTTTTTTTTAAATATCTTTCATCCACTTGCCGAGCGCGAGTCAATAGCGCGTCTTGTCGGTCTAAACCAGGGATGTTGCGAATATTCGAATCCGCATCCGCAAATGCGGAGCTTCCGCATCGATTTGAACATCCGCATCCACAATAATCAATGCGGATGTTCATGCGGATGCGAATGTCATACAAGTTGCGGCAAGAAATAAATTGGGCAGGCCGGCCGGCGAATGGCGCGTGCCGTTTTGCATGTGACAAATGACATTGGTCAATGGGAGCAAAGAAAATGGTGACAAGATCCGACGCGTTTGTTTTGGTGCATCATTTGTTTCTTCTAAATAAATCATTACGTTTTTGTTTGCGCTGTAGATTACTTATCGTATAGATTGATATTTCGAGTGTTGTCGTGAGTTGTCATTGTGATACAGTGATCATTGTTTGTAAATAATTGTTTATGGGAAAACTTTATATTAGTTTCAGTACCTAATCTAAGACTAGTCCTAGTTAAGCTTATTTCAATCGCCAGGTCAATTCCAATATGTTACACCGATAATACGTTTTATTGTTGGTATATGTTTATTATTATTATATTTCTTCTTATATATTATATTCTTAATTTTTCGGCGTGGTTCCCGTTATTGATAGATTACCTAACTAGTTTAAAAGAAGAAGTTAATTAACAATGTCACCACCGACACAAAAGTACCTAATCTAGGGAGTGTTTTAATAATTCTTCATTCTTAAGGCTCCTTCCACGAAATCATCTCATTTTGATCAATTTTGATCGGTTCGTGTGGGAAATCTATGAAGAATTTGAAGCTTCCTTTTGGCTATTATAAGAGACGAGTTCTTTTTCTGGTGAATAGTGAACAAGAATTTTCAAAATAATGTTTATATTAATGATAATCACCCGTATTCAAAAGCCTTTTTCCGCAAAAATACCGATCGAGTTACGTTTGGCTTAGCCGAACATAACACTACAAACGATTCTAAACATTAAAAAAAATATAAATAACATCACCATATGGTCTACTGGTGTACCAAGGAGTCACATTTTCGACTTCAATACAAAAAATAGCAGAAAAAAAATGTTAAAGCATCGCAATTTTTACAAAATGTCTCGACAACTAAGATTTTTTTTCTATACCTTAGAATCACTTTAGAGAAAATTCAAAAACTACGTATTAATTTTAAGGTAACCTTCTAATAGAATCGTATTTTTATTTTATCAATAAACTATAATTTCATTTCGTAAATTGAATCCAAAGTTAACTATATTATCGACCGCGCAAACTCTATCTCGCCAGTACGAATCGGCCACTGCCAAAGGACGGACGTATCGCTTTGTGTCACAAACGCTCCCGTGTTTTTCGTAAACATATTTTCGAGATTGTAAGCCGATTACCACAATTTGATACACTTATTAATTTTGATCGAACATGTTTTTTTTGCTAGTTTGTAAAGATTGCTAAAATTTTTTTCATCTTCAAATCAAAGTCGAATTTCAAGATCGATTGTTATTGTCGATTGTACTTCGATATATATTTTTAACCGACCTCCAAAAAAGAGGAGGTTCTCTATTCGTGTTTGTATGTCCGCGAATATCTCCGTCAATTGTGGACTGATTTTCAAAATTCTTTTTGTCTTGGAAAGGGTATACTCCCGAGGTGGTCCCATTGTCACCAAGTCAGTTTCTGATGATGGGAGCTCTGAGAAATTGAGGGCAACCCTCGAATGTCATAGGCGCACATAACGTTTTCCATACATTTTCAGAAGCTGTTCAAGTATTTGCGTCTGATAATCATAATTTCATGAGGCTGCGCTGATGACGGAAGGTGCAACTCCTCAACGGTCAGGACTTGAAAGAAAATTCCTTCAAAATTATACGTACTTATGGATCGATAGTTGTATTCTTTCAGGCTATTAGGTTGAACTGATGATAGACGGTACATCTCATTAACCGACTTAAAACAAAGGAGGTTCTCAATTCGTCGGCTAGGAAAATTTTAGGTTTTTCCGTCATGGGTGTCGTTTTCATGGTTTTTGGGGTCGCTGATTACGAAAATGAGGTCAAAATGAAAATTCAAGATGGCGGTCAGGATTTTTTTTGGTTTTCCGTCATGGGTGTCGTTTTCATGTTTTTTGGGGTCGCTGATTACGAAAATGAGGTTAAAATGAAAATTCAAGATGGCGGCCAGGAAAATTTTTGGTTTTTCTGTCATGGGTGTCGTTCTGATGGTTTTTGGGGTCGCTGATTACGAAAATGAGGTCAAAATGAAAATTCAAGATTGCGGCCAGGAAAATTTTTGGTTTTTCCGTCATGGGTGTCGTTTGGATGGTTTTTGGGGTCGCTGATTACGAAAATGAGGTCAAAATGAAAATTCAAGATGGCGGCCAGGAAAATTTTTGGTTTTTCCGTCATGGGTGTCGTTTTCATGGTTTTCGGGGTCGCTGATTACGAAAATGAAGCCAAAATGAAAACCCTCATAGCGGCCAGGAAATTTTTTGGTTTTTCCGTCATGGGTGTCGTTTTGATGGTTTTTGGGGTCGCTGATTACGAAAATGAGGTCAAAATGAAAATTCAAGATTGCGGCCAGGAAAATTTTTGGTTTTTCCGTCATGGGTGTCGTTTGGATGGTTTTTGGGGTCGCTGATTACGAAAATGAGGTCAAAATGAAAATTCAAGATGGCGGCCAAGAAAATTTTTGGTTTTTCCGTCATGGGTGTCGTTTTGATGGTTTTTGGGGTCGCTGATTACGAAAATGAGGTCAAAATGTAAATCCAAAATGGCAGCCACGAAATTTTTTGGTTTGTCCGTCATGGGTGTCGTTTTGATGGTTTTTGGGGTCACTGATTACAAAAATGAAGCCAAAATGAAAATCCAAGATGGCGGCTAGGAAAATTTTAGGTTTTTCCGTCATGGGTGTCGTTTTCATGGTTTTCGGGGTCGCTTATCACGAAAATGAGCTCAAAATTTAGTAATACATAAAACGGGTTTGTTAAACATGAATCGAAATTAATATTAATTTAGTGATACTAGACAAAATGTTAAATAACATGAACAGGAAAAAAATGGAATTATAGGCATTGTCATTCAAATAGTCCGTTAGCCTTTATCACGTTTCCACCGGGCACCACGTGGAGGTGGACTGACACCCAGCGTTTTTTTTTTGTTGTTTTTTTTCATTGATTTTTATACACAATGTTCAAATCAGATTTTAAGTATTATACGTGATGAAGGGAAGAAAATATTTGACTTTTTGCTTATTAAAACTGAGTACACTACACACCCCTGATTACGCATTGCATATTCGCCAATCATGTGCTTTAGCGTATGTTCTATCAGAACAAGTTATCAACGCTTTTGACGAACTGCTCGAATCTCAGTTTTATATTGTGCATTCTGGCCTCCTCCGACAAGTCATTGATTATTTTGAAGATAACTGGATCGGAAGGTTGGAAAGACGGAGCAGGTGAGCTCCTAGATTTCCTATTGATCTGTGGAATACTTTTGATGCATTTCTTCAGGAAATTCCTCGAACGAACAACTCCGTTGAAGGCTTTCACAGGGGATTCTCGTCACTTCTAACGGCTCATCACCCATCTATATGGAAGTTTTTGGATGAACTTCGTCGGCAGCAAAGCCTGACAGAGCTGAAACTGGAGCAAATTTTGTCTCGTGGATCACACACAACTAGTCGGCCAAGATATAGGCAAACATCAGCAAGATTGAAAGATTTAGTTGAATCATTTGAGGAGAGATCACTTTTGAATTCCAACAAATTTGATTAAAAAAATACATTAAAAAAAAACGAAACAAACAAAATGATGAAACGTAAAAAACTAAAAAGTATAAAAATTAAAAAGAAATAATCATATCTATCTGGAGTCAAAGTCTACATGCTGCATACGGCCAATGACCTTTTTTTTTACAAAATAAGCCAGCATTCCTTCAGGCGTGATCGAGATTCTTGACCTCGAAAGCACAAAACCTAACAAAAAATCATGTCATACTTAAAATCTGATTTGAACATTGTGTTTAAAAATCAATGGAAAAAAAAAAACAACCAAAACAAACACAAAACCTAACAAAAAATCAAATATTTTTTCCCTTCATCACGTATAATACTTACAATCTGATTTGAAGATTGTGTATAAAAATCAATGAAAAACAACAACCAAAAAAAAACGCTGGGTGTCAGTCCACCTCCACGTGGTGCCCGGTGGAAACGTGATAACGGCTAACGGACTATTTGAATGACAATGCCTATAATTCCATGTTTTTCCTTTTCATGACAGTTATTTTACATTTTGTCTAGTATAACTTATTAATATTTATTTCGATTTCATGTTCAACAAACCCATTTTATGTATTACTAAGTTTTGAGCTCATTTTCATTATCAGCGACCCCGAAAACCATGAAAACGACACCCATGACGGAAAAACTAAAAATTTCGTTAGCGTCATCTTGGATTTTCATTTTGACCTTATTTTCGTAGTCGGTGACCCCAAAAACCATGAAAACCACACCCATGACGGAAAAACCTAAAATTTTCCTAGCCGCCATCTTGGATTTTAATTTTGGTCTCATTTTCGTAATCAGCGACCCCGAAAACCATGAAAACGACACTCATGACGGAAAAACCAAAAAATGTTCCTGGCCACCATCTTGATTTTCATTTTGACCTCATTTTCGTAATCAGCGACCCCAAAAACTATGAAAACGACACCAATGACGGAAAAACCAAAAATTTTCGTCAGCGCCATCTTGATTTTCATTTTGACCTTATTTTCGTAGTCGGTGACCCCAAAAACCATGAAAACGACACCCATGACGGAAAAACCAAAAATTTTCCTAGCCGCCATCTTGGATTTTAATTTTGATCTCATTTTCGTAATCAGCGACCTCAAAAACAATGAAAACGACACCCATGACGGAAAAACCAAAAATTTTCCTGGCCGCCATCTTGGATTTTCATTTTGGCTTCATTTTCGTATCAGCGACCCCGAAAACCATGATAACGACACCCATGACGGAAAAACCAAAATTTTTCCTGGCCGCCATCTTGGATTTTCATTTTGGCTTCATTTTCGTAATCAGTGACCCCGAAAACCATCAAAACGGCACCCATGACGGAAAAACCAAAAAATTTCCTGGCCACCATCTTGGATTTTCATTTTGACCTCATTTTCGTAATCAGCGACCCCAAAAACCATGAATACACGACACCCATGACGGAAAAACCAAAAATTTTCCTGGCCGCCATCTTGGATTTTCATTTTGGCTTCATTTTCGTAATCAGCGACCCCGAAAACCATCAAAACGACACCCATGACGGACAAACCAAAAATGTTGCTGGCCGCCATCTTGGATTTTCATTTTGGCTTCATTTTCGTAATCAGCGACCCAAAAACTACGAAAACGACACCAATGACGGAAAAACCAAAAAAAATCCTGATTGCCATCTTGAATTTTCATTTTGACCTCATTTTCGTAATCAGCTACCCCAAAAACCATGAAAACGACACTTATGTCGGAAAAACCAAATAAAATCCTGACCGCCATCTTGGATTTTCATTTTGACCTCATTTTCGTAATCAGCGACCCCTATAGCCATGAAAACGACACCCATGACGGAAAAACCAAAAATTTTCGTCGGCGCCATCTTGATTTTCATTTTGACCTCATTTTCGTAATCAGCGACCCCAAAAACCATGAAAACGACACCCATGACGGAAAACCAAAAAATTTCCTGACCGCCATCTTGGATTTTAATTGAGAACCTCCTTTTTTTAAGTCGGTTAATGAGATTTACCGTCTATCATCAGTTCAACCTAATAGCCTCAACTATCGATCCATAAGTACGTGTAATGTTGAAGGAATTTTCTTTTAAGTCCTGACCGACGACCGTTGAGGAGTTACACCTTCCGTCATCAGCGCAGCCACATGAAATTATGATTATCAGACGCAAATACTTGAACAGCTTCTGTAAATGTATGGAAAACGTTATGTGCGCCTATGATATTCGAGGATTGCCCTCAATTTCTCAGAGTTCCCATCATCAGAAACTGACTTGGTGACAATGGGACCACCTTGGGAGTATACCTTTTCAAACAAAAAAATAATTTTGAAAATCGGTTAACACTTGTCGGAGATATGCGCGGACACACATAAAAAAACATACGAATAGAGAACCTACTTCCTTTTAAGAAGTCGGTTAAAAAGAGACGGAAACATTATTTATTTTTGACGTGTTAAAGTGCTTTCACAACCAATTTACAGCAAATATTAAAATCTGTGATTAAAATAGATATCATAATTTTTTATTTTAATTCATCTAACACCTAATTGAACCATTTTTATGTTGATTGATATACTGTACCTATACACAACACACATTCCAGACTTTTTTTCAAAGCCGTACGCGTGTACTTACTTACTATAAAATTATGTCACCTAAAATAATAATCGTCGAAATGATCAAATTTTTCAACCGTAGTTCAACGCTCGAAATGCCCGTGTGTGCGTTCGTCGGTGTTATCGCTGCACACAAACATAGAAATTGCCTAAAGTTCCGCAAGTCTTGTCTGTACAAGGCCTCTTAAACCAATTTTTTTTTTCATCATTATTTATCCTTACATAGTATAAAACAAAGTCGCTATTTTTGTCTGTTTGTTTGTCTGTATGCTTAAATCTTTAAAACTACGCAACGGATTTTGATGCGGCTTTTTTTAATAGATAGAGTGATTCAAGAGGAAGGTTTTAGTATATAATTTGAACGACATCCACGCGTTTGAAGCCGCGGGCATCAGCTAGTATAATATATCTGAAACATTCGCATCCGCATCCGCATCCGCGGATGTGAGCCTTCAAAACTCCGCATCCGCATCCGCGGATGTCAATAAATTGGCATCCGTAACATCCCTGGTCTAAACGACCAACCAACGAGAACCATCTTAACTCACATTCAATTCTGGCCGCGATAGTCTTAGTTACCGACGGAGCCATTGTACCAACTTCAATACACGCAAATATGCAACAATATAACCAATAACACTTATTATTATCTTAATGCAAAACTTAACTTGTAATGTAGGTACAATGGAATGTAGGTCAATAACCTTCTACCTACAAGTTGAAATTATGAACACAAATTTTAACAAACTAAATTGTTTGGTACCAATGTACCTACAAATTTTACAAAGTGGGTAAAAACCACGCTCATGCTACCAAAAATATATGTTCTCGCCAGGACCCTCCGGTCCGGGCCTGCCACGGGCCCATATTAGATGAGGCTAACAAACTCGGTTATCCCGACGAGAGCAAATTGGACGCGATACGCGCCAGCTAAACCTATATTTATATATACGGCTTACCTCTGCTTCGAGTCGGGTCTCGCTCCGTGACCACTCTGCCCACTCGCAAGTTTTAGTTATAGTCCAGTCAACAAAGAGATTGTAGAGTGCGTGAGCAAGGCCCTAAGCAATTACTTCAGAAAATTGTTCAGGGTGCTTAGAGAGTTAACATACTAAAAGTCCTGACATCTAGGGGGTGAGGCGGAGTGGGGGGAGGGGGTTAAAGTTCCCATTTTTCAGTTTTTCGCTAATATCTTTTAAACGGTGCGTCATGGAGATACGAAGTCTTTTAAGCAATGAAAGCTTATAAAATTATGTACAACTTTTATCTAATACACTTTTTCACATTCCTACCTATTTTCGAACTACACATTCCGGAAAAAAAAGTAAAAAACTAAAACCCGACTACGACAAAAAAAAACGACACTGAAAAAGTATGAAACAAGATTTTCAGGATAGAACAAAAAGAAAAGCCGTAGTCACACGGTATTTAAGTGTTTAGGTTGGTACCTATAACGTGTGACTACGGCTTTTCTTTTTGTTCTATCCTGAAAATCTTGTTTCATACTTTTTCAGTGTCGTTTTTTTTTGTCGTAGTCGGGTTTTAGTTTTTTACTTTTTTTATTTAAACAATTTTGGTGTTAAATATTTTTTTTTACTCTTTACCTTTTGTCCGCTAGAGGGCGTGATTTTAAATTTGAGCAATATTTTGGAAATGTACAAGTGAGGCCCTTTCAAATGATACCAAACACGGCGTAATTATCTCTATTTTTATTTTTTAAGCCTCACTTTTTGTCCGCTAGAGGGCGCCAAATCGCTTTTTGTGACACGTCACGTAGCCTATGTTCAGCGGAAAATGAAGACGGTTCTAACGATACCTCATATGTCGAGTTCCGATAAGTAGATTAGAAGCTATGAGGGAACAGATGAAGATACACACATACATACATACATACATACATACATACATACATACATACATACATAGCCAGTCAAAATCATAACCCTCCTTTGGCTTTGCCGTAGTCGGGTAAAAAGTGAAAATTGAAAAAATCTGCTTGAATTGAACACTACCTTTTGTATACTACTTCCTTCACGTTATCTGGGGATAAAAAGTATCTTATATCTTAAATCAACTCCTACTATATCAATTTACTAAATTTTATCCAAATCTGTACAGCCGCTAGCCGTTAGGATATCAAAACTTTTATCTACACTTGTCTTAACACTTTTTCCAAATTTTCACCAGCGTACTGGTAATCACTGGTATCGGTACTTATTGAGGGAGGTCAGTCTTGCTGGTGCGCCATATCATTTGAGGAAGCACATCTTTCCAGCCTCTTCAACCTCACTGTGCGTGGAGGTAGGCTTGTAAAAGATCGCAGAATATTATTTTTATATTATTTTTTAAGATTTAAGGTACTTTTTATCCCCAAATAACGTGAAGGAAGTAGTATACAAAAGGTAGTGTTCAATTCAAGTAGTTTTTTTTTTCAATTTTCACTTTTCCGGAATGTGTAGTTCGAAAATAGGTAAGAATATGAAAAAGTGTTTATGATAAAAGTTGTACATAATTTTATAAGCTTTCATTGCGTAGAAGACTTCTTATCTCCATGACGCACCGTTTAAAAGATATTAGCGAAAAACTAAAAAATGGGAACTTTAACCACCTCCCCCCACTCCGCCTCACCCCCTAGATGTCAGGACTTTTAGTATGTTAACTCTCTAAGCACCCTGAACAATTTTCTGAAGAAATCACTTAGGGCCTAACTCACGCACTCTACAACTCCTTATGGGTGATTTATTGAGTGGACTATTAGTGTGTATGTGTATGTCTGTGAACCTTGCAATGGCCTGCTGCTGCTGGGCCCTCTAAGACGACCAGCCCTCCTCAGCTCGCCGACTGACCACGACGACCACGCCTTGTTCACACCACTTCTCGTGCCACTTAACAAGTTATAGTCCAAACACAAGGCCTCGGTGCTCCGTAGTAGCACAGCCGATACGAGGCAAAACCGTACCGTTTAACTAGTATATAAATCCCGGGAGGCCGCGCAATGACTTTCAAGATAACTTAACCTCAATGCGCGCGCGCTATCAACCCGTGTTCTATAACAACTGGTTCTTTCTAAAAACACCGAGCGGCTCCTACTGTACCGCTCGCACGAATCGTGGTATCTCGCTTGCGCCGCCGAATCAGTACGACAAAGGCCTAACTCGCTCGGCGCATGCGGTCATCTGTTACTAAAAGGCTTGATTTCAAACACATTCGAATGGTCGGCTCTAACCGAAAAGTTTATAAGTGCCTGTAAATGGACTATTGTAAATAAACGTTTGGTGTTTGAGTCAAGTATTGTGTGTGATTTCAACTACCCATTTACCCATCTGCCACAAAGAGGAATCTGACTTGTTTGTTTGTCTATGGTACGGTATCACAAGTCATACCTGATATTATATAGTCTAGCAAGCGTGGTTGGTTTATAAAATAATTGTACCATGTGTCCCAGAGGTATCAAGTGTACCCAGTCTCCCCTAAAATCAGTCTCTCATACAAAATAACAGAAATAATAACCTTTACCTTGAAAAAAGAAAGAAAATTGTGTTTATTTGGTAAAAATACCTTAAAAATTAACAAAATAAATTTAAAATAATTATACTAATAATGCCAAAACAACCAACAATGCCACACAATTATTGTCTGAATATCGTGATAAATCTGGTCATTAAATGTGTATCAGGTAATTTACGTTACTAGTACTATGCAGGCCTTACGTTTCATAATTTATATAGCCTTTACAAACTGATCTGTTGCTATTAAAGAGTATCGGTAGTTCGGTGCTATATTTCAACCGAACTCTCTTTGTAGTCGTGTTCTTCATTACTGAAGGTCGTGTCCCTGATGAAAGTCCTTCATAGTTCGTACAATAAGTCTCCATTTCTCTCGATGTTCGGCTTTCCTTAGAGCCGTTGTAACAAGAGAGTCCAGTGAGTGCAGTATCTTGGTCACACCAACGGTTAGGTGATCGGGTCTCTTTCCTTCGATCTTGCCCCCTACGATTAATTTGTCTAGGTCATCTGGTTGACGACGGGCAATGTGACCAAAATACCCAAGAATACGCTGGAAGCACATCGTTGATGGACGAAGCCGATGGCAACACCTTGTACTTTATATCTGTGAACGGAGACATAGGCCTTAATGAGGTGGTGACAATAAAGAACTGTGGCAAAATAATCCTTAAACTCGAAAAAGCTTGGACAAAACAAAGTGCCAATCACCTAATAACTTTTGTACTTGAAGATCCCTAAAGCGAATTTCGGGGATTTTCTAAGACCAGCATCTCAAACTGGAGTACTTTCGAGTGAAGAAAAAGAAACATCGTACTGTTACGAGCTGGGTAACGATATTAATAAAAACACTACCAATTTAACACATGAAATAACTTTATTAATCGCAAAACACTTCTGAACACTTTACCGCACTAGATATCTCTTCAAACCTTTTGATGTCTCGCTTAAAAGTAGACTGCCTTGCGCCCGACCTCTGTCGGTCCTTTTATACTCAACACGCACAAAAGAAGTTCAAGAACATTAATAAAGCATTCACAAAGAAAATAACTAAAAAATAAACTTAAAGATAAAAGAACCAACAAAGAAGTAGTTACTTTACGCCCTCGGCATACGGTCGGTCGGTGTTAGGTGGCTGTCTCTGTGCAGAAGTTTGATCCAATTATTTACGTCTCGGCACCAAGCAATGAACAGGAATGAGGAGGAACGCGCCCGCTTTCTGTGTTGTTTCACGAATTAAAGCTTATTTCGCATATCTAAAGTTGCCCTAGTGTGTGTACGAATGTGTTGTACTAAGGTACCCTTATGTCTAAAACTACGAAGACATACGTCACACTCAAAAGGTTTTTCCCCTGTGTGTATTCGATTATGTTTTGTTAAATCACTTTTTTTGATAAAACTACAAAGACATACGTCACACTGAAAAGGTTTTTCCCCTGTGTGTGTTAGAAAATGTTTTGATAAATGAACCTTTTGTCTAAAACTACGAAGACATACGTCACACTCAAAAGGTTTTTCCCCTGTGTGTATTCGAATATGTCTTGTTAAATCATTCATTTTTCTAAAACTACGAAGACATACGTCACACTCAAAAGGTTTTTCTCCTGTGTGTATTCGAATATGTTCTGTTAAATGACCCTTTTCTCTAAAACTACGAAGACATACGTCACACTCAAAGGGTTTTTCCCCTGTGTGTGTTAGAAAATGTTTTGTTAAATGACCCTGTTGTCTAAAACTACGAAGACATACGTCACACTCAAAGGGTTTTTCCCCTGTGTGTGTTAGAAAATGTTTTGTTAAATGACCCTGTTGTCTAAAACTACGAAGACATACGTCACACTCAAAAGGTTTTTCCCCTGTGTCTATTCGAATATGTTTTGTTAAATTATCTTTTCTACTAAAACTAACCTGGCTTACGTCACATTTAGAAGGTTTCTCACAAATACCTGCACGCACTCGTACAGGTATTAGTTGTTGTTTCAATTCCTTTACTTGATTTAAACTTCGCTGATCACATTTGTACGACTCTTTGGGATAAGTCCCACGTTTGGACGTACGATTTTTTGTTGTCCGGATAACTTTCAGGTTTGACTGTTCATTTTTCTCTAGCTGCTCTGTAATTGTATCTTCTGGTTTTAATCTTCTTGAGTTTAGTTTTGGTTTCTTCGTGACGGGCGTCCCTGTGAGTATAAACATGGTTAATATAATGTAGGAAGAAAATTGGCATACACAAGAATCGAACTAACAGCGGTTTCAGAGATTCACATTATGAATAATATAACATCACGCCTGTAATGAATGGAAGAAAAAAACGTGTTGCGACGACCCCAAGTAACACGAGACAAGATATGTTTTTATTTAAAAGTGTGTTCTATTCCAAAAGAACAATAGTACGATTAAGGGCCCTTACAATGCTAGCCTTTAATTCTTAAAACAGGCTAGCATTCAAGTAGCCTAAAACCCATTCATAATTTTACGCACAGAGCGTCACATCGGTGCATATTTCCGTGTCTATGAACCGCACACATACATAGATTTCCGCCATTTTTGAACATCAGCTCCTGCGAGTGGAGTTGGGCTGTGATTGGCTGCAACAACACAAGGCCTCGATTGGACGGGTCATGCGTGGCCATCTTTAGCCCGCGAAGTTCAAATTTGTTTTTTTTTTTTACGTTTTTTGCAATTTGCAGGCCAGTGCTAGGTTGTATACTGACTACATACGTCTTACAGCCGCGAATCATATTTTATTAATCAACATACAACTTAGCTCTGGCCTGCAAATTGCAAAAAAGTAAGGAAATTAAGAAATTTGAATTTCGCGCTTCCGTGCACAGATACGAGTGCAGCACTGACCGCTCTGTTGTAAACAAACTCGATATGAAAATGATGCAATTTTATTTGGTAGTATTTTTCTATTTACAAATTAGAAATTATTTTACGTATGAGGAAGCCATTATTGTTTCATTGTTGTGACAAGCAATTTACAGCGCGATTTGTTTTGATTGTGTATTATTTGTTTATTCACCTATCTCTATCTATTTATCTTCGGGGACGCCGGCAGACAACAGACGGGCGATCAGTCCTTTCGTTGTGGATTATTTTGCCCAGTTCCCCATTTTGGTGGATCCCCTTCATGGGTTACTGGTGGTCGGCATCGCGAATCTTCCTGTTGCCTTGCAGAAGCTCACCAGTTGTTCGGTAGAGATTTCTGCAAGCATCTCTTCATTAATCTCATCTGTTCCTAGGATTTCCCATCTGAGTAGCTCATACATTGTGCATTCCGCCACAAGGTGGAAACTTGTTTCTTCTGCTTCTCCACATGCTGGGCATATGGGATCTTCCTTTACTTTCATAATCGTCAGGTGTCTATTGAGTCCACAGTGTCCTGTTGCGATCCCTACTACTAGTCTTATGTTTCCCCTGCTCATTTTGAGTAGCTTGTGGGATTTCTTTTCATCATATGACTTTAAAAAGATTTTCGATTGTCGACAACCTTCTATTCTTATTTACCTAACAAATAACAATGGTATTTACTTGTGAGGAGCTCGTGGCTTAATAAGAACTGCCGCTCGGGTCGATCTTTAGGTAAAGCTGTGCTTGCCTAGGTCGGTCTGTGGATGGGTGACCGCCCGACATACCGAGTTTCCTCCGTGCCTTG
This sequence comes from Diarsia dahlii, assembly GCA_949775195.1. Classification (NCBI taxonomy): domain Eukaryota; kingdom Metazoa; phylum Arthropoda; class Insecta; order Lepidoptera; family Noctuidae; genus Diarsia; species Diarsia dahlii. Next base: position 2,503,103 of record OX459219.1, on the reverse strand, counting down.
GAAAGCACGTTAAGCTGTTGGTCCCGGCTGCCATGTATATAGATCTTTGGCAGTCGTTATGGTAGTCAGTGACCTGAAATTCTGACATCCAGTCTTACCAAAGGGTATCGTATTACCTAGTATTAACTGGGTTGTGGGGGTCAGATAGGCAGTCGCTTCATGTAAAATACTGGTATTCAGCTGCATCCGGTTAGACTGGAAGCCGACCCCAATATAGTTGGGAAAAGGCTAGGCAGATGATGATTACTTGTGAAGTTTGTGCTGATAATGTGTGTTTGTTAGATGTTAAAGGTAATAAGTTTTCTCAATTATCTTATAATGTTATGATTCAAGTTATATCTAAAGGTAGATGTGTATTACGACGTGACTTTTTTTTGCTGTCTATATTTCGTGGCCTACCCACCGGGGACCACTGCACGCCACTGTATATAGTTGTCGTTTGCGCGGGTACTACAGTCTTTTATTTTACGGTTTGTTTCGTGCCCGCGTGAGATATCGCTGCCACATAGCGTCGCGTCGCCATGCTGCCGCCATCGCTCGGCCATCGCAAGCTTCGTGCCCGCAGACTAAATCGCTATACCGCCAAAATACACCGAGTAAACAACATAGCACAGAGGCTATCTTGTTTACTCAATATAATGGCGGCCGCTGCATTCTACCAACTGACAATGACAAGTATGACAACTCGTGTAAATATTTTTGACAGATAACTCCATTATAAAACGGCCAAATGATATTTATTTATTACCCGACTACGGCAAAGCCAAAGGAGGGTTATGATTTTGACTGGCTATGTATGTATGTATATATGTATGTATGTATGTATGTATGTGTGTATCTTCATCTGTTCCCTCATGGCTTCTAATCTACTTATCGGAACTCGACATATGAGGTATCGTTAGAACCGTCGTATTTTTCCGCTGAACATAGGCTACGTGACGTGTCACAAAAAGCGATTTGGCGCCCTCTAGCGGTCAAAAAGTAAGGCTTAAAAAATAAAAACGGAGATAAAGACGCCGTGTTTCGTGTTTCGTTGTGTTTGTGTATCATTTAAAAGGGCCTCACTTGTACATTTCCAAAATATTGCTCAAATTTAAAATCACGCCCTCTAGCGGACAAAAAGTCAAGAAAAAAAAAATTTAACACCAAAATTGTTTAAATAAAAGCCGTAGTCACACGTTATAGGTACCAAACTAAACACTTTAATACCGTGTGACTACGGCTTTTCTTTTTGTTCTATCCTGAAAATCTTGTTTCATACTTTTTCAGCGTCGTTTTTTTTTTTGTCGTAGTCGGGTTTTAGTTTAGTACATGGAGGACTTACAGCTAATAAAAACAAACAAAAAGAAGAAACCATAGTCACCAGAAAGCCAATTACAAGTCCTCACGTATAGCAATATAATACAATGATTTATGGTCTGAGCACAAAACAAAAAAACGCCTTATGTAAAATAAATACAATTTAAAAAAAAACTTAGTTCGCAACGCATGTTTTTACATGCAATTACAACAACAACAACAAATAATTTAACTTACTGCTACTTGAAAAAATTGAGGCTTAAGCACCTTCTAGCCGAATTGACACTAGTTGTGAATGGATCTAAATCATATTCCTTGCAAATGTCATTGAAATATGGTCATAAAATCTTGGGTTCAGCTTTCTACACAATAGTTTTAGTTGGCTTACAACATCATTCATCATTCGTTCATAAACACAAGAGTAACAATACCCAGTATTGGCTTCCTCTATGTTTCTGATGGAAAAACGCAAATGAAGTAATTCGAGAGTAAAATTATTCAAGAGTTAGTCACTCTGATATAACATGGTATTTGGTCGAATCCACCCTTTTTTTTTTTTGGTGGGTGGAAAATCATCAAATAACGGGGTCCCGCTCTTGAGCAGAGCGAAAGGAAGTGTCAAACTTCTACTGACTAAACGGCCCCGACGGGCGTCGGCCCTTGGGGGCCCCTCCTGAATCCCCCTGGTGGGATTGATTCTCAACAAAACCAAACTAAGCAAAGAGCACACTGAAAACAAACTCTAGAAGTCAATTAACATCAAAGGCCCACAATTTTCGAAGATTCAGTTCATAAATATTTTCTGCAAAAGTCTAAGGGGTTCTTACATAAAGAAAAGAAGTTACAATACTAAGAAACATCGCTATAAATGTTGCTGACATCTCTTTGAGGCGCGCGTGGAACACTAAAAATAATAGTCCTCCTGACCGTTTTTCGGCCACGGCGGCCAATCCCAGCGGAGATTAGCCATCTGCGCGGCAGATATTATAGTGCACAAGTGTGTGCGCAGGCACAAGTGCACTCTCTGTTCCCTTTTCTCTCATAGTCCGATGGGACGGCAATTCGACACGACCGGAGAGAGATCAGGCGCAGGACCAACGGCTTAACGTGCTTTCCGAGGCACGGGGGTATTATACCACCAACTTCCAAACTCCGGGCTACTACTGGGAAATTTCTAATGAAAAACCCAATAGCACTTTTTGGCCGACCCGGGAATCGAACCCAGGACCTCACGCTCTGCAGTCGCGCTTGCGACCACTAGTCCAACGAGGCAGTTTACACACTAACGCCCCGTCGACACGGCCTGTCGTCGTCATAAGACGGATGGACGGCAAGCTAGCCCATCACTCACCGTCCACAGGCCCGCGTCTACGGTGGCCGGAAGCCATCACGTGGCCCCCGACGCTAGGCATGGGTTCGATATATCAAAACGTAACTTATATCGGATATGTGTTTAGTATCATACCATATCGATATCTAAATATACAGCCTGTCTATAAAGTCATGAAATTAATGTTTGAGGAACTAAAATTATTCAAAAGTAGGGTAACACTAAATCATAGTACATCAAATGTTATCGGCTGTCATCAACTTGTTATTTATCTTGATATCTTTTGCATTTTTTAATGTTTTTCAAATCTACGTCGACAAAACTTCGAAGAAACGTGTTAAATATGCGGAAAACAAATAGCTCGGGAAATTATTTCAAAGTATATCAGCGATGTTGGTTAGAACACCAAGCTGGACAAATTTTATCAAATTTGGATGATATTTATACTCGAACAGCAGCTATAACAGGTATGTAATCGTGTTATTGTTTGTTTTTTATCTACCAGAAGTCACAAATTTACTAAATATACGATTTATTTATGTTTGTTTTTTTTTTATTTTTTTTTTATTTTTTTTTTATTTATGTTTATATTTGTTATTTTATGTGTGCAATAAAGAATAAGAATAAGAATAAGAATTTTAAGACTAAAATAAGCATTGTTTACATTGCGCATTTATAGGTTAGATTGCAAATGTAAGTAGCTCATATTGTAGTGCGACGTTAACTTTTGATACTTTTGGGTAATCTTTACCGATGATTTAAAATATGAATAAGTTTTAACATAAACATGTTAAAACTTATTCATATTTTAAATAAAAATCACTTTTATACATTCGTTGTAACAAAATGACCTGCACGAAGTTCGGAGCTGCCAAGATAATTTGATCGCACTGTAGATGAAGGCAAACACAGATCAGGCCCTCTTAAGAAAGAAATGGATGACTTCAACATAAAATTTCGCTAAAACAGATCTGGATTTGAAATGTAGCCTAGAAGTCCTGCGTAAAATTTTGAAATCGATTGGATTTTCTTACAAGAAGTGTCAAAATAACAGAAAGGCTCTAATCGAACAACATATTGCAGCAAAACGGGCAAGAGAAAATGGGCATACAGTGGTACAAAAGTTAAAACATAACATTAATTTTATTTTATTTTTTTTATTTATTGAGGGATAACAAACAACTACAACATATATATAATGCACAAGGTTTACAATGTTTTGACTAATAATGTTGCAGTCAACGGCATTATCCGCAGATATACATATTTAAAGATCAGTGGTAGCCACTAGACGACATTACCACAAGTAAAAATTAGGCATAAAATAAATAAATGACAAGTTACTAAGGCTATAGCTACAAAATCAAAGCAGATAAAATAAAAATAAGTAATGAGTTCATTTACAAATCAAATTTTTATTAATAAAAAATATGTACGAACATTTTTCTTTTATTTACTCATTTTTATTTCAATGAAGGTCAGAAGGAAAACATCGTGAGGGACTTATAATTATTATAAGTCTGAAATCGCCAACCCGTCTTGAGCATGCGTGGTGATCAGTGCTCGTGTCTTCTCTGTTGAGAAGAGGCCTTTGCCCAGCAGTGGGACAGTAATAGGCTGGTATTTTTTTTTAAATAAGATAACAGATTTAAATTAAAACCAGGTTTGCTTCTAGTACAAAATAATGTGCTAGTATCAAAACCATTTTAGTCACACTATACAGGGTTGCTATGTGCACGAGTCTGCACGACCGCAGCGCCCTCATTTATTTTCATGACTTTATAGACAGACTGTACAACCGTTTTCACAAAAACTTCATCGAGTTATGGTTTATACAAAGCGCAACAACGAGAACGAACTACGAATAATATCGAATAAGTATTATCGAACAAAACGCAAACTTCACATCATGAGCGATATGACATCGACGGTTTTTATTCGCTTTGTCTCTGTCTTACCATTCAATGTTTTACTGGCGTAAAAGTGATGAAGCGAATATTACGTAACTTCGGCTAGTGATTGGTTATAATAGTGCGTGCGTAATATCGATATCCTAACGCGCTAGCAATAAGGTCTAATTTCTATTAATATTTAGTTACAACAAAGATTCCATAATAATAACTAATGTATTATCGGTAAAAGTATGAGTTTGTGTTTGTCGTTAGTTTGCGTTTCGTTCGTTTCACAGTTACTTGTGCAAATCGTTCTACTGATATCGATATCTGAAAACGGTTTTCGATATCGATATGAAAACTGAATATCGGTTACATAACCGTTAGCAACTAAATACGAAAACGCCCATGTCTACGGGACGCCCGGAGCATCTCCCGCGGCGGCTGGGACGACAGGTTCTCTCCCTCTCACGTTCCGCCACCTCCTTCGCTAGCATCACTGCTTCGCAGAAGGAGGCGACGGCGTCCCATTGTCGAATCCACCCTTAGAATTCTATTAATTAAAATAGGTTTGAAAGTACGTGTTAAAAATGTTTTTAAATTAAATATAACTAATGTTTGAATAAGTGTTAAAAAAAACTGTTAAATCTAATGTACTTCAAAAGAGTAGGTGAATCACGGAATGTTACAATTTATGATGAAAATTAAGAAAAAAAAATGTGTGTATGACTTATTTATCAAATTTTAAATGTAACGTTTAATGGAATGTCAAAAGTAAGGTTAAATCAAATGTCAAAAATGAAATATACTGTAAAGTATTTTAATGTTAAATGAATTGCTTTGTAAGAAATGTAATTGTTAAGTTAAAATAAAGAAAAAAATACTAGAGGAGTTTGTGGCTAAATAATAACACACACTTGGGAAATGTTTACATGAAGCCACGCTTGCCTAGGTTGTTATGTGGATGGGTGAGCAACGATTACATAACGAGTATCTTCTGTCCCTCGGAAAGCATGTTCAACTCCCGGCTGTCGTTTAAAGATCTTTGACAGACGTTACAGGTAGTCAGTGGCCTGAAAGTCTGACAACCAGTCTCATCTTATACCTGCATCCGGGAAGCTGACCCAAACGTAGTTGGGAAAAGGCTAGGCAGATTATGATGACTTACCATTAGTCTCCACGGCTATTTGTTTCTTCATAGATACTTCTTGTTTATTAAATTCTTCTTTTTTTTGTTCGACTTTATATTCAATTAAAGGTGCATCTTCTTCAGAATCTGAATCGGAGAGGTGTCTTATATCTTCAATGTTACCTATTGTATGTAGATTCTCCAGTTCCAGATCTGTATGTAAACAAAAACAGTTAATGTGGGGGGAGGGAGTTGCTCGCGTCCGTAGGATTTACCATCTGTTCCTAGACCCACCCTACACGTCTCCCCCGGGTGGTGCTAAACGAGCAACAACACCGAGTCTCAGGCGGCGGCTACTAACACGGCTCAGATTGCCTAACACGCAGTTTCTTTTTGAGCAGGGTTGATAAAAATCATGATTTTTATAAAAAAATCAAAAAAATCGGATTAATTTGATTTTAATCAGATTTTCTTGATTTTTTTAATTATCTGATCGGTTTCAGTATGTAAGTCAGTTATTTATTAAAAAAACTAACATATTTTTGTTAAATCAACATATTTGTTCTTTTATTAAGTCATTATTTTATGAAAAAAACGAAGTAGCATATATAGTTGCTTATTTAACAAAAATATTGGAAAAATTCCATTAACGAAAATCAACAAACATAATTATTATATTCTTAGAGAGAGCAGTGGTGGCCCAGTGGTGGCGGCCCCGACTTACGAACAGTGAGTCGTGGGTTCGAACCCCGTCAGGCACGTTACTTTGTGTAATTTATTTCATCACCACTGTTCTCAAAACGGTGAAGGAAAACATCGTGAGGAAACCGGGACGAAATTAATGGATCTGAACAGATGTGCTATAAAGGCTGGGTAGGACACGTTCCAATGTCATGTTTTGTTATTTAAGACAAGCTGTACCAGGCATGCGTTGCTATGCCCTTTTTCCTACCCACTACCTGCCTACCTACATACCTACTACTTGGTTGTCAACTGTCAACACGCGTAAAAGTGCTGTTGGAGATTTTCGTAATTTTTAGTGTAAAACTGCATATCAGTGTTTGGAAATGCAATAAAAATTAACTTTTATTAGTGATAATCAAGTGACATTGTTAGTAGCAAAAAGTGCTAGTGATTTAAAAAGAAATCAGTGATCAAAACTAGGAAGTGACAATCCTCTTTTTCAAAGTTTCCTCAGATACCCACTTATCCATTTACTTTTCCCTGACAATCTATCTCGTCATGTCAATATGTCATCTGACATTTGGAGGAGTGTTGCCACTGTGAAATTTAAATATCTACTATGAGCAGCGAAAATAGTAGAAATATGACTGGAGTGGAGCAGCAGTCTCCTGGTCAAACAAATACTGCAACCGCCACCCCAAGCAGCAAAAAGGCCATGACTCAACAAATATTCCATCCTTCTCTTTTTAGCAGACAGAGATCTAACTCACTCAATGAGCCTACGCCCAAAGTATGTAGTACAGCCACCGTTCCCATAATGTTGAACCCAGGCCCAACACTAACCAATTCAGCCAAAACCGCATCTGATTCCCAAATGCCAAGCATAGAAAAGCAGCCCCCCGCATGGCAACGTGTGCCATCATCTAAGAAACGAAAGGTCACGGAGTCACCTCCGCCTACTTCAACCCAGACAGAAAACAGGTTTGCTGGCCTACCTATCGACCTGACAGAGAACGAAACTGACCAACCCAAGCATGTCAGTAAACCTCCGCCAATCATACTCTATGGAATAGAAGATCTTAAAGAACTAACCAAACTGATAGAGACAGTCATTAGCCCACCTGAATTTAAATACCGTATAGTCAACAAGAACAGCATACGTGTCATGATAAGCACCGCAGAAGCCTATAAATAACCATTGAAATCATTCGAGATAATGGACTTATTGGGCATACGTTCACACCAAAGGACACTAAGTGCTACCGGTTCGTTATCAAAGACCTGCACCACACTACCCCTCATGAAGCTATAAAGGAAGCAGTCGAAGCCTCCAACAATGAACTCGTTGGCGATATAATTAATGCTCGCTATGGCTCGGACAAAAGACCAACCTCGACCTTCTTTGTGAATGTCAAACAAAGTATTCACAATCGGGAAGTCAAGAACATTAGATATATTTTTAACCAAAAAGTCAAAATAGAAGACCCCCGCAAATCTAAGAGCATTGTTCAGTGCCAGCGATGCCAACAATATGGGCACTCTAAGAACAATTGCATGAGACCTCATAGATGTGTCAAATGCGGAGAAGGTCACAAAACTTCAGAATGCACAAAGAAAGATAGAACCACTCCAGCCAAATGCGCACTATGCTCCTGCGATCACCCAGCCAACTATAAAGGTTGTGAGGTCTATAAAGAGATCTTAGCCCGAAGAAACAAAAGTCGCACTCCAAGAGAAAGGGTGTATACCCAAATCACTACAAACGCCTTGGCCGCTCCAATTACTACATCTTCTTTCAACATACGAGCCGCAACGAACACGCACGAGAAATCTTATGCAGAAGCTTTATCCGGACCAAACTCTACAACCCATGACCTACCACAAACTCACCAACAACAGAATCAAGCACTACACCATATTCTTATGAAACAGAGCGAAAAGATGGACCTCTTAATCCAACAAATAGGCTCCTTAGTGAGTCTCATTACCAGCCTCGTCACCAAACTTACAAAATGACTTCCCTATTCATAGCAGCCTGGAACATCAATGGCATTGCACCTAACACCAATGAGCTAGAAGTTTTCCTAAAAGAAAACAATATTGATATATGCCTGATATCAGAATCACACACAACCGAAAGAAGTGATATACGTATCCCAGGGTTCTGCGCGTACCTTACCTCTCATCCGGACGGTCGAGCACATGGAGGCAGTGCTATCGTAATAAAAAACACCATCAAACACTACCTACTGGAACCTTTTGTGACAGATCACCTACAATCTACGGCTATAAGAGTAGAAGATGGATCAGGCCTTATTAACATCTCGGCGGTATATTGCCCTCCTTGACACAAAATCAATGAGGAAATGTTTACAGAGTTTTTTAAGAAGCAAGGCAACAGATTTATAGCAGGTGGCGACTGGAACGCCAAACATACAGATTGGGGTTCTAGACTCACCGTAACCAGGGGCCGTGAACTCAAGAAATGCATCGATGCAAATAACATGTCAACTCTGTCCACAGGTGAACCTACATACTGGCCTACGGATGTTAACAAAATACCTGACCTCCTTGACTTCTTTGTCACAAAAAACATATGCCACAAATTGACCCAAATGGAATCTAGCCTAGACGGGTCTTCAGACCACACCCCAATCATATTAAGATTGAGTAAAACGTCTGCAAAATGTAACCCAAATGATGACATGCTATACAACTGCAAAACTGATTGGGATAACTTTAAAGTGTACCTTGAAGTCAACATCAACCTCAACGTACCTCTGAAGTCCCCTGAAGACGTAGATGACGCGTGCCGGTACTTTACCAATCTATTACAAGTGGCAGCGTGGATCAACACCCCTGAGATAAATATTCTGCGCATAGTACACCTACCCCGACCGAAGTCCGAAGAAAAATCGCAGAGAAGAGACGATTTCGCAGAATATGGCAGTCATCACACAATGAACGGGACAAAACCCGTCTTAACCGTGCCATTAAGGAACTCAAAGACCTTCTTGAGAAAACTAGGAATGATGCTCTTCAACACAGGCTAGAAAGAATAACCCCTGAAGCTAAAGGAATCCACTCCCTGTGGAAAGCAACTAAAAATCTAGCACAACCTCAGCAACGCTTCCCCCCCATCAGATCAGACAATTCATGGGCTCGTTCAGATCAAGAAAAATGTGAAGCTTTCGCCAATCACCTAGCCAATGTCTTCAAGCCGAATGAATCTGCAGTTCCTGATGATCCTGAAATAGATGCCATTCTCAAACAGGACATGCAACTCTGTGCTCCCCTGCGACCAACATCCCCACAGGAACTATCTAGATTAATATCTATGATGAACTCCAAAAAGGCACCTGGATTCGACCTGATTACTCCGAAAATTCTTAAGGAGCTGCCAAGAAAGGGATTAGTATTTCTTACTATCCTGATTAATGCCTCTCTCAGATTCTCTTATGTCCCTGCTCTCTGGAAAATATCACAAATCGTAATGATCTCTAAGCCTGGAAAGCCGGAAAATGAAGTTTCATCTTACCGCCCTATTAGCCTTACTCCAGTTCTATCGAAGCTATGGGAAAGGGTTGTCTTGAACAGGCTGAAACCTCACCTACAAGAAAACCAGGTAGTACCTGACCACCAATTTGGATTTCGTGAGCAACACTCCACCGTTGAACAGGTACACCGAGTCTACCGCACCATAAGAGAATGCCTAGAAAAGAAGAAGTATTGCTCGGCAGCTTTCCTGGATGTCCAACAAGCCTTTGACAGAGTATGGCATAAAGGACTACTGTGCAAGATAAAGTTGCTCCTGCCTCATTCATTTTATTTGCTGATGAAATCATACCTTAGTGATAGGCAATTTCAAGTAAAGGTACGAGACGCTAGATCCTCTCTCACCAGATGCCTTGCAGGCGTACCCCAGGGCTCCGTCCTGGGCCCAGTTTTATATAATATATTTACTAGCGACCTCCCTCAATGCCCTGACGTATTTGTAGCAACCTACGCTGATGATGCCGCATTCCTAGCCTGTAATCAGGATGCCAACATAGCAAGCAGCATGCTGCAAAATCAACTTGACAGGACCCATGACTGGCTAAACAAATGGCGTATAAAGGCAAGTGCACCAAAATCGCATCACATCACCTTTGCACTCAGACATGGAAACTGCGCCCCGGTCAAATTGGGTCAGGACACCTTACCACAGTCACCATGTGTTAAGTACCTGGGGTTCTACTTGGATCGTAGGTTGACATGGAAGGATCACCTTAAGAAAAAAAGAACAGAAATAAACTTCAGATTCAAGAACTTGCTCTGGTTACTTGGTAGACAATCTTCACTCACCCTGAGTAACAAACTTAGAGTTTACTGTTCCGTCATAAAACCTATATGGACATATGGGATTCAACTATGGTCTTCCGCAAGCAAATCAAACATCATGTGCGTTCAAAGGAGTCAGGGAGGCCTTTGCCCAACAGTAGATTATACTTAAATTTTTCAAAATGGACATTTGACTGCTTGGTTCTTATTCTCGATAATTTAGTTTTTTATGTGAATGTGAATTAAACTAACACTTCAGAAAACAGGCTTAGAAGAAAAATGTATCGTTTAATGATCATATTATGTTTCATTCTTAATAACATACCATCACTGTGATATTCCTCTGTTGGCCCAACTACATCGTCTCGTCTCTCACAAACAGCTGGTAATTCTTCTTTTATAGCAATGCTGTCAGTTTGACATTCATCACCTACACTTACAAGCACAATTGGACTTTTAATGAATCCACTGCAGAACTTTAACTTGTCTTGGTTTTTTGAAGGATTTAACTGTAAAAAAATGATTCCCGTATTAGGTAAAGTCACTATTAAATTGAGTGTTCATAAGAGCCCGTCGGGGCTGCGGATTATCGAAAGAGATGTCGTGGCCTCGGCACAAGGGCGAAGAAGGAACATGGGTTTTTAGTCAGTAGAAGTCTGACACTTCCCTTCGCTCTGCCCAAGAGCGGGGGGGGGGGGTTATTTGATGATTTTCCACACACCAAAAAAAAAAAAGTGTTCATAAGTACGTAAGTCTGTAAATAAACAGTTTGCATTCAGTTTGCTGACTCATTCAGTGAGCCACCAATTCACAAAGTACGCTTTGATATGATAGCAATTGAGTCTGCAGCTAGCCAGTGCTTCCTGTGTTGTTTGCAACAGTTTGCCACCCACTCAACATTGAGTTATCAATCAATTTGCTACTCAGAACCGCTCACAGATCACCTACTGAGGCCACATACTAGTCCGCAGAAGAATACCTCACCTCACTGTCCTCATTCATCATCTGAGCGAACCACATTTCTGCTTCCAAACATTTTCTCAGCAATCGGAAGCTTTGTTTCAGTTTAGCGCAGCAAAATGAGCAGGCAATAATTGGTCTACTGTCTTTATTAACAAACTGCAACAAAACTTATTTTATACTTTTTGTTTCTATGATTAAAATATTATTAATCAAAAGAATATAATATGTAGGTATGTATATTGTGCATTCAAAGGAGTATGAAAGTATCATAGCCGGTGGCCTTCTGTAGTTTCTGCCTACTCCTATGGGAACAAGGCGAGAACTGGTGTGTATACATTTGTATTCAAAAGCAGTTTGGCGTTTGATGCCAAGTTTCCTCACACTATTTTCTTTCTACAATGTCAGTGATTTCTTTCTGAAGACGAAGATCTGGTCAAAAATTCATAAATTATGAATCCTCGTTTATGAGATGAGAAGAAGTTGAAAGTAAAGTTCCGCCCCTAAGACGACCCACTGACCAAGTAAAGTTCTTTAAAGTAGCGACTTACTGGATTATCAGTCAGCTTCTCATACAGTTCACGCAATTTCTTGTTCATCACTACATACATACGAACATTTTCTACTAAACAAATCCTACACATTGGCAGTTTTTCCATCTTGTAACTCTTACAGTGTAGCTAGCATAAATAATGACAATTAAATACAAAGAGTAGAAATAGATAAACCAAACGGAAATAAAATACTTCCAATCAAGCTTCCAATTTACGATAACATAACCTCAAAGCAATTGAACAACAATAACAATTATCAAAGAGTAAATGACAATGAATGAATGAATGAAAGTGACGTGAACGTCAAAGGCCGCATTCCGAAAATCCGAATTACAAAATAATCGCTCACAGCGCTCATGTCTATGGGTGCGTTCCGATTTAGATATCACGATTATGACAGCTAAGAGCTGTCATCAATTCGGAACGCTCGTAACCGCGTTTACAAGTGCTCACTCGTCACTCGATAACAAAAACATAACCCCAAAACCTTTCACAAGACCTAATTTTCACAGAGCATTCTATCCTATTTTTGAATACTCATGGTTATGCGACTCCAAAGAGATTTCAAAGAACTAATTGAATGTATTTGTGCGACTCCAGCCAGTGAACCTCAGCTGTGAACACAATCATCATCTGTCACACATCTGTCATTTTTGACAGCGCTCACGGTGTCACGGTGATATTTATTTGGGGCATGGTCGGTGTAATCGCAAGATGGCGCATGTCATGACGTCATCTATGACGATTCAAGGGACATCGATAAGTCGATAACGCGCTCACAGTAATTCGGAGCGGGATTATAGACGCTCAAATCGATTACAGCGTAACTCGGAACCATGCTCGGAACGCACCCAAAGCACAGAATACATAATAGTACTACGTCCCAAAGTGTTCCCCGCCGCGTTCGGTAAATAAAAAATATTTTTGTGTCTTTTAAAAGTATGTTTTTGTAATACGGTTGAAAAAAAAAAATTCTCTGTGTAGGTAATCTGTTTATAATTTAATTAATTGTAATTTAAATTAGTATGAAAACTATAATATCACCACTGTACTGCAGCAGGGCTATCGGCTATCTCCGTTGACAGTTTTATTGATTATCTATTTTTTTTTTATCCTATGGCAACTGTTATTGATTATCACTTTCGCTCTGTGTGCTTTAATTTTAATTAACTGTGACACAATTTCAATGCAGGAACCCGCCACTAGGAAAACTTGGATGCAACAGCGAGCTCGGGACTTGGGGTTTTTTTTTTGTAAATCACCCAGAAGTAGGAGCCCCGCGTAGCGGGACTCCGTCGACTGGTCCTGCAGGGGTTCGGTTCCAAAAAAATGTTTTTCTCAAGAATGGTGCGTCGCCTTTACATGGGAGTGGTGCCAGGGCACAGTGGGCAGCACCCCCAGACCCCCTCACCCTTCTTCTGTCAAACGACACAAAATTTGTACCCGTTTCGCGTTTTAGCGCTATTCTAACCTCAAAATTTTGACCATGGATATCTCGGAAACCATGGGGCTCCGAGAAATGGAAGTTGTACTGGGGGTTGAAAGCGGCGGCCATTAACGGAAATTTTAACCCAGAAACTTCTGTCAAAATGAGTTAAAGTGACCATCAACGACAATGGTCTCCGATGACGTCATACGCGTTGACCACTAGTCATCAGGCAGGTCATAGCATAGCCGTTAGCAAATAACCTAACGAAACGAAAGTGATAATCAATAACAGTTGCCATAGGAGAAAAAAAATAGATAAAATAAAACTGTCAACAGAAATAGCCGATAGACCCCTGTTAACTATAATAGCCCTGCTGCTATTATAGTTTTCATACTAATTTAAATTACAATTAATTAACTTGTATACAGATTACACAGAGAATTTTTTTTTTCAACCGCATTAAAAAAATATACTTCTAAAAGACACAAAAATATTTGTTTATTTTCCGAACGCGGCGCGGCGGCGGGGAACACTTTGACGTAAGACGTTCACGTCTTTCCATTCATTCTTCATTCATTGTCATTTACTCTTTGTTATTGTTGTTATTGCTTAGAGGTTATGTTATCGTAAATTGGAAGTATTTTATTTCCGTTTAGTTTATCTATTTCTACTCTTTGTATTTAATTGTCATTATTTATGCTAGCTAAACTGTAAGAGTTACAAGATGGAAAAACTGCCAATGTGTAGGATTTGTTTAGTAGAAAATGTTCGTATGTATGTAGTGGTGAACAAGAAATTGCGTGAACTTTACGAGAAGCTGACTGATAATCCAGTAAGTCAATACTTTAAAGAACTTTACTCTACTTTTAACTTCTTCTCATAAACGAGGATTCATAATTATGAATTTTTGACCAGATGTTCGTCATAAGAAAGAAATCACTGACATTGTAGAAAGAAAATAGTGTGAGGAAACTTGGGCATAAAACGCCAAACTGCTTTTGAATACAAATGCAAGTCTTGTACGCAACAGTTCTCGCCTTGTTCCTATAGGAGTAGGCAGAAACTACAGAAGACCACGGGCTATGATACTTTCATACTCCTTTGAATGCACAATATACATACCTACATATTATATTCTTTTGATTAATAATATTTTAATCATAGAAACAAAAAGTATAAAATAAGTTTTGTTGCAGTTTGTTACTAAAGACAGTAGACCAATTATTGCCTGCTCATTTTGCTGCGCTAAACTGAAACAAACCTTCCGATTGCTGAGAAAATGTTTGGAAGCAGAAATGTGGTTCGCTCAGATGATGAATGAGGACAGTGAGGTGAGGTATTCTTCAGCATACTAGTATGTGGCCTCATTAGGTGATCTGTGAGCGGTTCTGAGTAGCAAATTGATTGATAACTCAATGTTGAGTGGGTGGCAAACTGTTGCAAACAACACAGGAAGCACTGGCTAGCTGCAGACTCAATTGCTATCATATCAAAGCGTACTTTGTGAATTGGGGGCTCACTGAATGAGTCAGCAAACTGAATGCAAACTGTTTATTTACAGACTTACGTACTTATGAACACTTTTTTTTTTTGGTGTGTGGAAAATCATCAAATAACCCCCCCCCCCCGCTCTTGGGCAGAGCGAAGGGAAGTGTCAGACTTCTACTGACTAAAAACCCATGTTCCTTCTTCGCCCTTGTGCCGAGGCCACGACATCTCTTTCGATAATCCGCAGCCCCGACGGGCTCTTATGAACACTCAATTTAATAGTGACTTTACCTAATACGGGAATCATTTGTTTACAGTTAAATCCTTCAAAAAACCATGACAAGTTAAAGTTCTGCAGTGGATTCATTAAAAGTCCAATTGTGCTTGTAAGTGTAGGTGATGAATGTCAAACTGACAGCATTGCTATAAAAGAAGAATTACCAGCTGTTTGTGAGAGACAAGATGATGTAGTTGGGCCAACAGAGGAATATCAGAGTGATGGTATGTTATTAAGAATGAAACATAATATGATCATTAAACGATACATTTTTCTTCCAAGCCTGTTTTCTGAAGTGTTAGTTTAATTCACATTCACATAAAAAACTAAATTATCGAGAATAAGAACCAAGCAGTCAGTCAAATGTCCATTTTGAAAAATTTAAGTATATTCTACTGTTGGGCAAAGGCCTCCCTTCACTCGTTCCACTTCTCGCAAACAGGTGTGTCCTCCTTCCAGTTCTACAGGAACCTATACAGTTTGTCCCGTTGTCTCCACACTCTTACACTGTCTCATGGCATCGGTGTTGAGCATTTGTTTTTAATTTCGTCCTGGTATTCTGCACTCCATCACTTGTTGACAAACCTTGAGTTTGGACTTCTGGATGTTAGTGATAGTCCAAGCCTGTGCACAATAGGTTAAGATGGTGAGAATACAGATGTCCATGAACTTGTGTTTTAGTGCTATGAGGAACTCACCCTTGAGTACTTTCCTTAATAGAGCTCTTCAGGCGCGTTCCCTGCCTGAAAATATGTACTTTATGTATTGTCTAATTCTTTTCAAAAATACAATTTGAATGATAAACTAGTAATGCTATTATCACATTAATTGTTTTGATCACATGCAGATATTAAACTGGAAAATCTACACCATACCTGTCTAGGTGTAGAGGACACCCAACACCTATCTGGTTCTGAAGGTGGTGAGGCTTTAATGGAGTTTACAAATGAGGTGGAAGAAGGGCAATATATAACCAATAGGAAAAGAAGAGCTGCGGAGACCAGTAGTAAGTACTAGTTACTTACAGAATATAACATAACAACACACAACAGAATTTCAATAAATTTTATTTTTTTTGAAGTTGTGTTAGTCTTGCTAAAACTCGGGAAAGGCTGAACCGATTTGGATACTTTTAGTCTTGAAATATTTGTGGTCAAGGGAAGGTTTAAACGGTGAGAAAGTAGTAGTATGTAGGTAGGTAGGTAGGTAAGTAGTACGTACGTAGGTAGGTAGGTAGGTAAGTAGTAGGTACGTAGGTATGCAGGTAGTGGGTAGGAAAAAGGGCATAGCAACGCATGCCGGGTACAGCTTGTCTTAAATAACAAAACATGACATTGGAACGTGTCCTACCCAGCCTTTATAGCACATCTGTTCAGCAGGGCTATTGCGTATCTTTTAATGACAGTGGATAACTTATAATGTCTATCAAATAATTGTCAAATGGTGAGTTTTTAAGAAAAAAATTTAACAAACCATAACCAATTTACAGTTAATCTATGGACATTTCTGATAGCCACTGACGTTAAAAAGATACGCAATAGGGGGGCAGATCCATTAATTTCGTCAAATTTTGAGAACAGTGGTGATGAAATAAATTACACAAAGTAACGTGCCTGACGGAGTTCGAACCCACGACCAGGCGCGGATCCAGCCCTCAAAAAAGGTTGTGGGCACAGTCACCCGAAAATCGACCAAGTGTGAGTTGGAGTATGAACTCGCTCATGATCGATATAGTGACACTATTAGGAACTAAATCGATAGTTTTCTGAATCAATACGTGCATGGGCGCCGACAGGTTTATTTGGGTGAGGGAGGGCGGGATGAGCATCTTTAGTTTCCCGATAAGAGCTCTAAAGGCAAGTTACAAAAATAAGCGTAATGAGCTCCTAAAAGTTAGTACCTAGTTTGAATTTAAGAGGTTTTCTTACTGTCTAAAATTGTGTCCTGTCAGGAGTAACTAAAACAGCCAACGTTAAAAAAATGGTAGAGCGAGCGGAGCGAGCTCGAAAATTATTCACGTCCTCGGAAAAAATAGATTCTTTTCCTTCATACGGGATTGAGAATAGAAAGTACTCTGGCAATGTTTGTAGAAACGATATAGGATATAATCGCGAGCGCAGCGAGCGAGATTTTTTTTGCGTTCTGCCTCGGATAGGTTGATCGCTTCGATTTCGGGGGAAGGTGAGGAGGTTCCCCGAGATGAGTTAGAATTTGTCAAGATTAAAGACACATAAGAGCGAGTGGAGCAAGCCGGCGCTCGAAAGTATTAGGTTTTAAGGCGGAAGCCCCGGAAGCCTTTGAAACCGCTTTTGATAATAACATAATGCAGGAGCGAGAAAAAAAGAGCTTCAAAATTTAAGCATCGCACCCCACCTCCATATATTGGGTTCTTTTTGTTTATTCATACAGAAATGACAACTAGAGTAAATGTCAAATTATGACCTAAATAAAAAAGGGCAAAATGCAATAGCGAGCGAAGCGAGCTTACAATATTTGGTTGCCGCCTTGGAATGGTTAGTGTCTGTTGTGCAGATTTTTTTTTTGGAAATTTATCAAATTTCCTAAAAATGCAATTTTTGATGATCTTGGTGGGGTTATGACCCGTGAGACCGTAAAATGTGACGTCGCAAGTCTATTAGGGTTGTGGGCATGCCCACAGTGCCCACAACGGTGGATCCGCGCCTGCCCACGACTCACTGTTCGTAAGTCGGGGCCGCCACCACTGCTCTCTCTAAGAATATAATAGTTATGTTTGTTGATTTTCGTTAATGTAATTTTTCCAATATTTTTGTTAAATAAGCAAATATATATGCTACTTCGTTTTTTTCATAAAATAATGACTTAATAAAAGAACTAATATGTTGATTTAACAAAAATATGTTAGTTTTTTTAATAAATAACTGACTTTCATACTGAAACCGATCAGATAATTAAAAAAATCAAAAAAATCTGATTAAAATCAAATTAATCCGATTTTTTTGATTTTTTTATAAAAATCATGATTTTTATCAACCCTGCTCAAAAAGAAACTGCTTGTTAGGCAATCTGAGCCGTGTTAGTAGCCGCCGCCTGAGACTCGGTGTTGTTGCTCGTTTAGCACCACCCGGGGGAGACGTGTAGGGTGGGTCTAGGAACAGATGGTAAATCCTACGGACGCGAGCAACTCCCTCCCCCCACATTAACTGTTTTTGTTTACATACAGATCTGGAACTGGAGAATCTACATACAATAGGTAACATTGGAGATATAAGACACCTCTCCGATTCAGATTCTGAAGAAGATGCACCTTTAATTGAATATAAAGTCGAACAAAAAAAAGAAGAATTTAATAAACAAGAAGTATCTATGAAGAAACAAATAGCCGTGGAGACTAATGGTAAGTCATCATAATCTGCCTAGCCTTTTCCCAACTACGTTTGGGTCAGCTTCCCGGATGCAGGTATAAGATGAGACTGGTTGTCAGACTTTCAGGCCACTGACTACCTGTAACGTCTGTCAAAGATCTTTAAACGACAGCCGGGAGTTGAACATGCTTTCCGAGGGACAGAAGATACTCGTTATGTAATCGTTGCTCACCGCTCCACATAACAACCTAGGCAAGCGTGGCTTAATGTAAACATTTCCCAAGTGTGTGTTATTATTTAGCCACAAACTCCTCTAGTAATTTTTTCTTTCTTTTAACTTAACAATTACATTTCTTACAAAGCAATTCATTTAACATTAAAATACTTTACAGCATATTTCATTTTTGACATTTGATTTAACCTTACTTTTGACATTCCATTAAACGTTACATTTAAAATTTGATAAATAAGTCAAACACACATTTTTTTTCTTAAATTTCATCATAAATTGTAACATTCCATTTAACATTTCATTTACTTACTTTAAACATTTTTAACACGTACTTACTTTCAAACCTATTTTAATTAATAGAAGGGTGGATTCGACAATGGGACGCCGTCGCCTCCTTCTGCGAAGCAGTGATGCTAGCGAAGGAGGTGGCGGAACGTGAGAGGGAGAGAACCTGTCGTCACAGCCGCCGCGGGAGACGCTCCGGGCGTCGGGGGCCACGTGATGGCTTCCGGCCCCCGTAGACGCGGGCCTGTGGACGGTGAGTGATGGGCTAGCTCGCCGTCCATCCGTCTTATGACGACGACAGGCCGTGTCGACGGGGCGTTAGTGTTCCACGCGCGCCTCAAAGAGATGTCAGCAACATGGGAGGGGCCCCCAAGGGCCGACGCCCGTCGGGGCCGTTTAGTCAGTAGAAGTTTGAGACTTCCTTTCGCTCTGCTCAAGAGCGGGACCCCGTTATTTGATGATTTTCCACCCACCAAAAAAAAAGGGTGGATTCGACCAAATACCATGTTATATCAGAGTAACTAACCCTTGAATAATTTTACTCTCGAATTACTTCATTTGCGTTTTTCCATCAGAAACATAGAGGAAGCCAAATACTAGGTATTGTTACTCTTGAGTTTATGAACGAATGATAAATGATGTTGTAAGCCAACTAAAACTATTGTGTAGAAAGCCGAACCCAAGATTTTATGACTATATTTCAATGACATATGCAAGGAATATGATTTAATAATAGATCCATTCACAACTAGTGTCAATTCAGCCAGAAGGTGCTTAAGCCTCAATTTTTTCAAGTAGCAGTAAGTTAAATTATTTGTTGTTGTTGTTGTAATTGCATGTAAAAACATGCGTTGCGAACTAAGTTTTTTTTTATATTGTATTTATTTTACATAAGGCGTTTTTTTGTTTTGTGCTCAGACCATAAATCATTGTATTATATTGCTATACGTGAGGACTTGTAATTGGCTTTCTGGTGACTATGGTTTCTTCTTTTTGTTTGTTTTTATTAGCTGTAAGTCCTCCATGTACTAAATAAATAAATATCATTTGGCCGGTTTATAATGGAGTTAACTGTCAAAAATATTTACACGAGTTGTCATACTTGTCATTGTCAGTTGGTAGAATGCAGCGGCCGCCATTATATTGAGTAAACGATAGCCTCTGTGCTATGTTGTTTACTCGGTGTATTTTGGCGGTATAGCGATTTAGTCTGCGCGCACGAAGCTTGCGATGGCCGAGCGATGGCGGCAGCATGGCGACGCGACGCTATGTGGCAGCGATATCTCACGCGGGCACGAAACAAACCGTAAAATAAAAGACTGTAGTACCCGCGCAAACGACAACTAATTACGACAACTATAGTCTATATACCAATTAAAAGTACAAACCTTCCTTTATGGGTACAATTTTTTTCAATTCACAGTGTTCTCTGAATACTTAGTTAACTTGAATAGAAGCGCAAAACATCGATAAATCAGTCTTGCTACAATAATTGAGCAATTCAAGACAACTTTCAAAGTTGGGACATATCTATTTAACAACTGCCTGCTTGATGTTTTAGAATAATGTACAACACCTACCCTCAAGCCTGAAAAAAACTCTCACTCTATAATATAATTCGAAATTTCGACACATTGCAGCATTGACCTAAAATAATTATGTGACCCTAACTTTTAGGAATTGATCACTGTGCGTCGCCCGTTTCGTGCCCGTCGCTATTATGTGCAATACTTTTGTTTACATCGCCGTCGCGTCGCCATCGCTCGGCCGTCGCAAGCTTCGTGTCTGCAGACTTACTCTCGGGCATATAGTTATTTTGGGATTAAGATTTAGTAAAACGAAAAGATCTCTTATTCTAGAGTAATTAGTGATTTTATCCCCAGGATAAGACTTATCCAAGTTTGGTCAAATCCGCCCTTAATCGTACTGCTGTTCTTTTGGAATAGAACACACTTTTAAATAAAAACATATCTTGTCTCGTGTTACTTGGGGTCGTCGCAACACGTTTTTTTCTTCCATTCATTACAGGCGTGATGTTATATTATTCATAATGTGAATCTCTGAAACCGCTGTTAGTTCGATTCTTGTGTATGCCAATTTTCTTCCTACATTATATTAACCATGTTTATACTCACAGGGACGCCCGTCACGAAGAAACCAAAACTAAACTCAAGAAGATTAAAACCAGAAGATACAATTACAGAGCAGCTAGAGAAAAATGAACAGTCAAACCTGAAAGTTATCCGGACAACAAAAAATCGTACGTCCAAACGTGGGACTTATCCCAAAGAGTCGTACAAATGTGATCAGCGAAGTTTAAATCAAGTAAAGGAATTGAAACAACAACTAATACCTGTACGAGTGCGTGCAGGTATTTGTGAGAAACCTTCTAAATGTGACGTAAGCCAGGTTAGTTTTAGTAGAAAAGATAATTTAACAAAACATATTCGAATACACACAGGGGAAAAACCTTTTGAGTGTGACGTATGTCTTCGTAGTTTTAGCCAAAATAGTGATTTGACAAAACATATTCGAATACACACAGGGGAAAAACCTTTTGAGTGTGACGTATGTCTTCGTAGTTTTACACAAAAGGGTGATTTAACAAGACATATTCGAATACACACAGGAGAAAAACCTTTTGAGTGTGACGTATGTCTTCGTAGTTTTGGAAAAAAGGGTCATTTAACAAAACATTTACTGACACACACAGGGGAAAAACCTTTTGAGTGTGACGTATGTCATCGTAGTTTTAGACAGCAGGGTCATTTAACAAGACATATTCGAATACACACAGGGGAAAAACCTTATGAGTGTGACGTATGTCTTCGTAGTTTTAGAGAAAAGGATCATTTATCAAAACATTTTCGAACACACACAGGGGAAAAACCTTTTGAGTGTGACATATGTCTTCGTAGTTTTAGAGAAAAAGGTCATTTAACAGAACATATTCGAATACACACAGGAGAAAAACCTTTTGAGTGTGACGTATGTCTTCGTAGTTTTAGAGATAAGGGTCATCTAACAAAACATTTTCTAACACACACAGAGGAAAAACCTTTTGAGTGTGACGTATGTCTTCGTAGTTTTAGACAAAAGGGTGATTTAACAAGACATATTCGAATACACACAGGGGAAAAACCTTATGAGTGTGACGTATGTCTTCGTAGTTTTAGAGAAAAGGCTCATTTATCAAAACATTTTCGAACACACACAGGGGAAAAACCTTTTGAGTGTGACATATGTAATAATATATAATAATATTCCACAACTATCACACAACGCCATCTAGTCCCAAGCTAAGCAGAGCTTGTGTTATGGGTACTAGACAACTGATAAACATACTTATATATTTCTAAATACATACATATTATAGATAAATTACACCCAGACACAGAACAAATGATCGTGCTCATCACACAAACATTTGTCCTGGGTGGGAATCGAACCCACGACCTCCGGCATAGCAGTTAGGGTCACTAACCACTAGACCAACAGGCCAGTCAAAAAAATATGTCTTCGTAGTTTTAGAGAAAAGGGTCATTTAACAAAACATTTACTGACACACACAGGGGAAAAACCTTTTGAGTGTGACGTATGTTTTCGTAGTTTTAGAGAAAAGGCTCATTTATCAAAGCATTTTCTAACACACTCAGGGAAAAAACCTTTTCAGTGTGACGTATGTCTTCGTAGTTTTAGACAAAAGGGTCATTTAACAGAACATATTCGAATACACACAGGAGAAAAATAGGTAAAAAACTTTTTAAGTTAAACGGTTTTATGTTAAACATACATTGCAATGTTTAAGATAAATGTATCGTATGTCTTCGTAGTTTTAGAGAAAAGAGTACTTTAACGAAACATTTTCTAACACACACAGGGGAAAAACGAGTGTGACGTATGTCTGCGTTGTTTTAGACAAATAGGTGATTTAACAAAACATATTCGAATACACACAGGGGAAAAACCTTTTGAGTGTGACGTATGTCTTCGTAGTTTGAGAAAAGGGTCATTTAACAAAACATTTTCTAACACACACAGGGGTAAAACCTTTTGAGTATGACCTATGTCTTCGTAGTTTTAGAGGAAAGAGTAACAAAACATTTTCTAACACACACAGGGGAAAAACCTTTTGAGTGTGACCTATGTCTTCGTAGTTTTAGAGGAAAGAGTAACAAAACATTTTCTAACACACACAGGGGAAAAACCTTTTGAGTGTGACGTATGATGTCTGCGTTGTTTCACACAAAAGAGTAGTTATCCCAACAAAAACATTCTGTAAAAAACTAGCCAAGTCTCGATAGAGCTGCTTGTTTATCTCTAAAAAGTAATGAAAAACTAAACAAAGTCGTGCCAAGTCTAAGGTTCCTTATTGCGATTTCTTTATTATTATAGTTAATGTTGTGTGACTTGACCGTTGAACATTCTTTATACGTTAGTGGGTACAAGTCAATTTTGTTTATACGTAATGTTATATCTGTTGTAACTACCTATGTTTATTAAGCGAGATAACAACCCATACTGGTATTGGTAATTGGACGCCAAGAAGAAAAAGTAGCAGAACTAAACGAAACGAACAACGGCCAAGTTTGCGGATGCTTCCATCGATGATTTCTTCTCCATCATAAGGAAAAGAACTGCATCGATGATGAGCAGAGTCCGTGGTAGTACCAACACTGTCCTCAGTACGTTAGCGTGCAAAATAGACAGTCCTTTTATTAATTGTACTGGGCAAGTGTACACCTGCACAGAAATAAGAAATAGGCTTAGTTGTTTTTGTGTCACTTGTTTTGTTTACTAACAGATTACTAACACCTTATTATTACACTCGAGAGCAATGAATCCGGGTCACTTAAAGAATGTTAAAAATCTCGGAAACTAAAAATGATAGGTTAATGCAATAAATTGTATTTAATACACAATGTAATACTCCTTAAATGAAAGTAAAAAAAAATATGAGTCACCATACATTTTATTAAAACAAAATTACATAAAGAAAAAAACTGCTGATCTCTCCTTAAAACAAAAATAAGAAACATGAATTTTTTGAACTTTATTACGATTTTCTTGAATTTTAATACTTCGTATTGCCTCCTCTTGCTTCCATTACTGCGTTTACGCGGTTTGGCATGCTGTACACCAAGTCCCTTATACGATTTTGGGGAATATTCTCCCATTCCTCTGTGAGAGCAATTTTGAGCTCACGAAGCGTGATTGGGGGAGGGTTTCGTTGTTTTACGCATCTGCCTAGCTCGTCCCAAGCATGCTCGATCGGGTTGATATCCGGGCTGCGCGCTGGCCACTCCATACGAGTAATGTTCATCTCTTGAAGGTAGTCATTCACAATCCTACCTGTATGAGGTCGGGCATTGTCATGCATAAATATAGGATCCTCACCTAAATTGACCATAAATGGACCAACGTGATCATTGAGGATTTCTTCCACATATCTTTCGCTAGTTAAAGAGCCGTTTTCTATGATCACCAGCTCTGTGCGACTTTCAGAAGAAATTCCGGCCCACACAAGTACAGACCCACCACCGTAGGCTACTTTTTCTTCGATGCATGCTTGCTTGAATCTTTTCCCTGGTCTTCGATACACTCTGTATCTTCCATCGTGCTTTTAGAGCATAAATTTTGATTCGTCGGAGAACATAACTTTTGACCAATCTTCAATACTCCAATTTACGTGGCTCTGGGCATATCTTAGTCTTAAAATACGATGCCCACGCTCCAGTTTAGGGCCGTTTGCAGGTCTAAGGGGTTTTAAGTTAGATTCAGCAAGCCGACGTCTTACTGTCCATGCACTTGGGTTACTTCCTCCGAGGCGTCGAAACTGATTTGTGAGTTCAGTTCCTGTGAGAAAGCGATTTCGAAGCATGGTGTTCACCAAGTATCGGTCTTCTCGTGCTGTGGTACACCTGGTTCTGCCCGTTCCTGGTCTGCGTAGGTTAGAACCAGTTTCTTCGTAACGTCGGAGAACTCTTTGTACTGTTGACAGCGACACACCGACAGCCCTGGCTGTATCGCGCTGACTCCGGCCGGTTTCCAGCATTGTAAGTATTCTGGTGCATTCTTCAGGCGTAAGCGACATAATTTCAGCTTGAATAATGAATATAGAGCACTATCAACATGGTTTATGTACCCACATAAATGACAGATTACAAACAAAAGGAAAACCAAATGCTGTAATTACGTAGTTCCATCTTCGAAAGTGGCCCTTTTTCAAATTTGATTTTTTTATGATATAACTTTACAATAACTAAGAAGTTTTAATACCTTCATTTAAGGAGTATTACATTGTCTATTAAATACAATTTACTGCATTAACCTATCATTTTTAGTTTCCGAGATTTTTAACATTCTTTAAGTGACCCGGATTCATTGCTCTCGAGTGTATTATTCTGTGTACTACTAACAACACTACTAACTAATTATCTTTGTTGTATTTTTTTTTATGGACATTATGTTTGAAATAAAGATAAATTATTATTATTAAAGTTTATTTTTTAGTTAGGTATTTTCTTTGTGAATGCTTTATTAATTTTCATGAACTTCTTTTGTGTGTGTTGAGTATAAAAGGACCGACAGAGGTCGGGCGCAAGGCAGTCTACTTTTATGTGAGACATCAAAAGGTTTGAAGAGATATCTAGTGCGGTAAAGTGTTCAGAAGTGTTTTGCGATTAATAAAGTTATTTCATGTGTTAAATTGGTAGTGTTTTTATTAATATCGTTACCCAGCTCGTAACAGTACGATGTTTCTTTTTCTTCACTCGAAAGTACTCCAGTTTGAGATGCTGGTCTTAGAAAATCCCCGAAATTCGCTTTAGGGATCTTCAAGTACAAAAGTTATTAGGTGATTGGCACTTTGTTTTGTCCAAGCTTTTTCGAGTTTAAGGATTATTTTGCCACAGTTCTTTATTTTCACCACTTCATTAAGGCCTATGTCTCCGTACACAGATATAAAGTACAAGGTGTTGCCAGCGGCTTCGTCCACTACAACTCGAAAATTATCCCACGGGAAGATAAAATCGGTATAAAAGCTATCCTATGTCCAGGTTATAAACTACTTTTGTACCAAATATCCAAATCCGTTCAGTAGTTTTAGGTGAAAGAGTAACAAACATCCATCCATACATAAATACTTACAAACTTTCGCGTTATAATATTTAAAACGGCGGGAAAACCACTGGAGGCTGTTCTTAGATCAATGTGCTCCGCCATATTGTCTTCGCCATAGATTCCTCTTCGTGGCAGATGGGTAAATGGGTAGTTGAAATCACACACAATACTTGACGCAAACACCAAACGTTTATTTACAACTAGCTTTTGCCAGCGGCTTCGCCCGCGTGAAAATGACGATTTTCCATACAAACTTTCATCCCCTATTTAACTCCCTTTAGGGTGGAATTTCGAAAAATCCTTCCTTATTCCTTGTCTACATTGAAAAGGAAACCTCTGTGCAAAATTTCAGCTTTCTAGGTCCAAGTGTTTGGTCTGGGCGTTGATGATTCAGTCAGTCAGGACTTCTCTTTTTATTTATATAGATTACTTAATCAGTTAAAACTAACAAACAGTACTAAAATACTTCACAATTGATTCTATTAATTGTTTAACAATAAAACAATACCATTATCAATGCAATGGCGTTAATGTCTAGTTAAGGTGAATCCTCCAACCAGCCCGCGAAATTCAAATTTTCTTAAGTTTTTTGCAATTTGCAGGCCAGTGATAGGTTGTATGTTGATGAACATTTGATTCGCGGCTGTAAGACGTATGTAGTTACAGAATTATAATCATCAAAATCATTAATACAACCCTCCGAGCTCGTAAAGGTTCCGGAATGGCTTTGACCTTGTAAAAAGTCATTTTTAAACCTTTATGAGCTCGGAGGGTTGTATTAATGATTTTGATGATTATAATTCTATAACTACATACGTCTTACAGCCGCGAATCAAATGTTCATCAACATACAACCTATCACTGGCCTGCAAATTGCAAAAAACTTAAGAAAATTTGAATTTCGCGGGCTACCCTGGAACATCAACCTTAATAGGTTCATTTCTTTACAACAAAATGTTACAAAGCATTTCCGGTTGATTTAGGATTTAAAACAGACAACGGGTTTTCTATTAATGAAATGCTCTACAAAATGATCTGACCGTTTAGTTTATAATTACCTAGAGCAACTGATTTAGTCGGAGTTTCAGATTATAAATTGAGTTATTGACCATTACAATCGTATTCGCCGCCATCTTCACAACATTGTGCACTGACGTCTCGTAAACAGCAATAAAATTTCAAGTGTGGCAATCATTAAAATCCCAATATTCATAAAACATTAGCTTATCTTAATTTAACTATAGTTCTTAGTTAAAGACTTCTGCTTAATAAATTACTATTCGAGTTATGGAGCATTTAATTACATTCCATATATGTGGTGGTTCAATGATGGTTGTTCAATGGTGAGTCAACAGATGGCACTGTAGCTCACTTTCGATGTGGCTCTGGTCCGCTGGACAAAACTTCAAAACTGCTCGCATTTACAATAGGGCACTTTATGTGACGGCTAAACACCCTTATTTCAGAATAGGTGACGCTACAGAATCTTAGATAATCGATCGAAAGCGTGTCCAGCCAGCTTGAAAAACCACTTTTCGCTGGTCTCTCAATCTCGGTAACGGAAGTGATTTTGACGACTTTTTGCATATCAACGGGCGTCACATAAATATGTGACAGGCATCAAGCTAAAAGTTTTGTGATACGTACAGTAGTTTAGTAGAAAAATGCAAAAAACTGTGTCCAGCCATCTTGAATTTACGTAAAAAACTTTTGGCTGGCACTTCCGAATCCCACATAACGGGAGCGTTTTCGTATATGGTATCTTTACTAATACTTGGTGACGCAATGTGTGACAGTAATAACGTTTGATTTATGGCGTCACATGTAAGGGTTTACGAGATATCAATGAAAACTTAATGTATACTTGTGTCCAGCCATCTTGAACTCAGGCTGGCTGGACACGTGTATCTCCGCTGCCTGATGATCTACGACCTTCAAAATGTTGTGACGGGGACGATAATGATAACCTGAATTTGTGACGGAGAAACTTTGGGAAGTTTCAAAGATATTGATCATTTAAATTTTCCCATACAAATACTGTAGCAGGGTTACCAATATTGTAGGTTTTATGTAGGACAAAGTATATTTTAAGGTGTTTTCTTTAATGGACGAAAATCCGCGTATTGGTGATACTAATACGAACAACTGTAGATATTTAAATCAATAGAAGACAAAAGTGTAGAAGGGGGGGGGGGGGGGGCTTTAATGTTATTGATTATTTACGTGCAGATACCTATCTACTCTTTTTAGTAGATAATTATTTAATTATTGGTGTTTTTTATGATAAGTACGTATGTAGATATTGTGCCAGGATAACAGACTAATGCTCTAAGGTATTTAAATGAAAAAATAATGTAATTCACGTTACTTACCAAGGACCTCGTTAAATGACAACGCGCTTAGCAAATATTGCACGTATTCCTTACAAATCGACGCAAGGCTCTAAATACCATTATGTATACTTTACTCTAAACGATTAAACGAAAACGGTTTACGCTGTCACAGCACTCACAGCCTCTGTGTACAAAACAAACTCAGTATCAGTGCATCAGTGTTGCCAACAAGACCGATATAGAATCTGCTAAAATTATGCCAATTGCTTTATAGAAATGCTAAAAAATCTGCTAACATTTTTCAGTGTCAAATGAAACGTAACATAGTTTTAACTTTTTTTATTACTTATTTAACAAAATATACATACTGTTTTAATCGACTAAGTTCTCAAATACTCTTTCCATTATCATCAGCATTAGCATCAGGAGCGCCAACAATATTATACTTAGTAAAGGGTTTTTTTTCAAAATGGAAATAATTGCTTACGCATTAATGTATTTTATTTTAAAATAATTTTATATGCTATATGCTAAACAACCAATAAGTTTGCTAAACAACATGAAAAAATGCTATTCTTATTCTTTATTGCACACATAAAATAACAAATATAAACACAAATTACAATAATAAAGTTTATGCTAAATTGGCATCACTGAGTGCAATGCACTTTGTTTTTTTTGTTAGTGTTTTTAATTATTATTTAAAATTAACACATACTTCCTTCGATCAATAATAGTACTAGATTAAGCATCAGGAACAAAATTAAGTCGCTCAAGTGGCCACGTTTGCACACACGTAAACATCTACATCACGTCTTAGAAAAAAGTTCAATATTATTAACAACTTCAGATGATTATAAACCTTAACACTTAAGCATAACGTTTAATTATCATTGTAAAGTATATTTATTTAAGCCCTTTCATCGGAGAAAGATTAGAAGCAAAACATTTTAAATGTCGCTCCAAAGTAAAAAGTCATCAGTACAAAAATATTCATTCTAAAATGAAACTTAAACTCTAAGCAATACGGTTAAAAGCATTTTGTGTACAATGTCGTGCTTATTCTATTGCGGAACTAGCGTTCCCTGTTCAAGAACATGAGACAATAGTTGGTGCGTTGTAGCAAACATTGGCCAAACAATTATAATATTCGCTGATTTAATTATATTTACAGTTTAATTATGTTTAAATATTATGAAAAAGCACATAATGATATTAAATTACCGAAAAAAAGATATTCCTTCCAAAACCTTGGTGTTACGGTGGTTATTTTCGCAGTTTTTGAACGCATACTGCGGCATTTTGACGTCTTAATGTTGGCTATGATTGGACCATACTAATTTGAAATAAGACCACAAATACGTTTGTGGTCTTATATTTCGGGCCGTTTTTGAAGCGCTTATGGGGAATCTAGTACATTATTGATCGAAGCATACTTCCCCTTTTTCTGCAGGAAAACCTTTTATTCCCACGGAGAAATCAAATACAAAGCTGGCGTGGCTTGGCTGCTACCGGGCGATTAGTCGATTCAAAAGAAATCCTATAATTATGTAAAAAATATGGTCACCTCACAATATTAATGGATGTTTGTATGGGAAAATTTAAATGATCAATATCTTTGAAACTACCCAAAGTTTCTCCGTCACTAATTCAGGTTATCATTATCGTCCCCGTCACAACATTTTGATAACATTTTGAAGGTCGTAGATCATCAGGCAGCGGAGATACACGTGTCCAGCCAGCCTGAGTTCAAGATGGCTGGACACAAGTATACATTAAGTTTTCATTGATATCTCGTAAACCCTTACATGTGACGCCATAAATCAAACGTTATTACTGTCACACATTGCGTCACCAAGTATTAGTAAAGGAATCATAATCGAAAACGCTCCCGTTAAGTGGGATTCGGAAGTGCCAGCCAAAAGTTTTTAACGTAAATTCAAGATGGCTGGACACAGTTTTTTGCATTTTTCTACTAAACCACTGTACGTATCACAAAACTTTTAGCTTGATGCCTGTCACATATTTATGTGACGCCCGTTGATATGCAAAAAGTCGTCAAAATCACTTCCGTTACCGAGATTGAGAGACCAGCGAAAAGTGGTTTTTCAAGCTGGCTGGACACGCTTTCGATCGATTATCTATGATTCTGTAGCGTCACCTATTCTGAAATAAGGGTGTTTAGCCGTCACATAAAGTGCCCTATTGTCCTATTGTAAATGCGAGCAGTTTTGAAGTTTTGTCCAGCGGACCAGAGCCACATCACTTTCGACCTTTGTACAGACCTTTCAAATTATTCAATTTCAGAGACAGTTGCTTGACATTCCTTAGCAAAGTACGGCTCCAAAGTAAAGTAATAGGGAAAGACGTGTGGCTGTTACGTTACACGCATAAATGTTTTGGAGAACATATGTTTAAATCAAGTTTTATTTCCTTATAAAAAAAAACAATTTGTACCTAATAATAATAATAACATTTAATATCAAAAGTAAAGATATTTGGAAAAAACATTATATAATATGCGGAAAGAAACGAAACACTGTGTTGTGTTGTTTGACAACTTGACATTCTTCAATATAATATTAACTCATTTGTACCAATAAGTCGGTTGTCTGATTACACAATGACAAAAACGAAACAAAAAATTAACGCCCACGCAATGGGGCCGTCGGTACCGGCGCTAGGACCATCATTTTCGTTTTTGTCATGGCGTAATGAGACCCCTGAAGATGTGAATATAAGAAATATCATCTTGGAAAGACTTCTGCCACTGCAGGTAACTAATTATATATTCAGTGTATAGAAATATTTATACAACGCAGTGATAAAACCTTCTACTAGTAGGTACTTAAAGCATCCGTCAATCACCAATTATTATTGTGCTTAGTTAGTATTTTATTTGTCTGTATTTGAATTTGTAAATAATGGACTATTAATATCAGGTACGTGCATCACACTACATTTGCCATCCTTGCTGGCAAAGGGCTGATCTATGGGCTGATCGTGCTGCCAAACACTATTCAACACCATCAACTTTATCAACGGCTACTACAATTACTAGCAATTAATTAAGATGTGCAAATTGCCGCATTGATTTGACGAGATTGAGGCGACACATTTTAAACATTGATACAATCCTGTCAAGAATACAACAGCGTGTTGCACCACGAGTTGTGTGTGTTTTCTTATATTTTATTAACCGACTTCAAAAAAAGGAGGAGGTTATCAATTCGACTGTTTTTTTTTTTTTTTTTTTTTATGTTTGTTCGCTCATAACTTGCGACTGGGTGAACTGATTTTCATGATTCTTTTTTCATTTGAAAGCTGGTGCTTCCCGTGTAGTCCCATTGTCACCATTTCAATATCTGATGATGGGATCTTGTAGAAATCGGGGGAACTCTTCAATAAATAACAGCAGATTAACCGCGATTGTTGCTATAGCATATCTAAGCATTGTTTACGCCATCACACAACATAATATCACGCTTGTACTCACTACAAAGGTTATAAAAACTATTTGGTGAAGATCTGATGAAGAACTTCGGAGATAGGCAACGGAACTCCTCAATTAATGATAGCAAATGGACTGGGATTGTTGAAATCTCATGACTGTCTATTGTTTACACCAGTTCATAACATAACATCACGCCGGTACGTTGTGAAGGGGTAAGCACATGTGAACCACTAAAAAGTGAAAATTAACAACTTTTTTACAAAAAATAAAACCGACTTCGACAAAAATAAAACACAAAAAAGTGAAAAATAAAAAATCAGCTTCAGAAGTCGGTGGCAAAAACATGAAATCAAACAAACAAAAGTCACCGACTTCAGAAGCTGATTTTTTATTTTTCACTTTTTTGTGTTTTATTTTTGTCGTCACAACATCAGAATATGTTCACCCACCAACCTTTGTAGTGAGTACAGGCGTGATATTATGTTGTGTGATGGTGTAAACAATGCTTAGATATGCTATAGCAACAATCGCGGTTAATCTGCTGTTATTTATTGAAGAGTTAGTTCCCTCGATTTCTACAAGATCCCATCATCAGATATTGAAATGGTGACAATGGGACCACACGGGAACCACCAGCTTTCAAATGAAAAAATAATCATGAAAATCAGTTCACCCAGTCGCAAGTTATGAGCGAACAAACATAAAAAAAAAAAAAAAAAAAACAGTCGAATTGATAACCTCCTCCTTTTTTTGAAGTCGGTTAAAAACCCCGATTCTAACAAACCGACTCCTGAAGTCTAGCCCGCTTCGATGACAGATTGTGACTGATAATTCAATAAAAACTATAAGAACCTATATTGCTTTAACTTGCACAGCGTGTAGGGTAGACAACATGCATGGTATAACATCACACGTGACAGCATCGGCGGGATTTAAGGGGACGGTGAACGAACATTCTCCATACAAACGTAATACCAAAATCATTCGCGATACGAACATATTACCAACTTAAAATTATGTTATTCGGATACAGACGATATTTATCTAGGTTCCTATTAAACTTTTTTTTTTAAACATTTACTATTTACGAAATGCAAGCGAATTGCTATTTACTATTGACGAAATGCAATTCGCTTGCATTTCGTAAATAGTAAATGTTTTAAAAAAAAAGTTTAATAGGAACCTAGATAAATAATAATAATAATATTCCACAACTATCACACAACGCCATCTAGTCCCAAGCTAAGCAGAGCTTGTGTTATGGGTACTAGACAACTGATAAACATACTTATATATTTCTAAATACATACATATTATAGATAAATTACACCCAGACACAGAACAAATGATCGTGCTCATCACACAAACATTTGTCCTGGGTGGGAATCGAACCCACGACCTCCGTCATAGCAGTTAGGGTCACTAACCACTAGACCAACAGGCCAGTCAAAATATCGTCTGTATCCGAATAACATAATTTTAAGTTGGTAATATGTTCGTATCGCGAATGATTTTGGTATTACGTTTGTATGGAGAATGTTCGTTCACCGTCCCCTTAACAGGAACTTCTACAACTAACTTGAAGACTGTTTTTGAATTAATAGTACTGATTACCAAGTAGATAAGTAAAGAAACGTTTCAAAGCTAGTATCCAATGTAATTAGGTACTCATATTCACAAATAAACTATTACTTCCTCATGTTTCTTGGCCTAATTATAACCTCAAAATTCGAAAGTATTTTGTTTTTTTTTGTCTTCTCAAGTGTCCGTAATTTTTTAATTTAATTTCAATCAAATATATACATTATTTAGAACTCAAAAAGCAAACTCATCACACAGTTGGTTCTTAGGCCAACGATGTATGGACGCCGAACAATGTCCTTTAAATTCTTCCACTGTGACTGTTTTTTTTTTTTTTCCTCCACTAGCACTGTTTTGGTTTAAAAAGATTTCCTCACTTTGCACCTTAGATTGGCACAACCCGGACTAATCGCTGCTGCCATGATTAAGTTGATCCAAGATCAAATGTCACGGTCGCCATATAACGACGGGACTTAGACACAATGAAACATCTGTAATGCTGATTGAATACTGAGTACCTATTTGGTCCAATAGATATTATTATAAGCACGCACACAAGCATACCTACATACGTCAAATACATACTACATCACAAGGATAGATAGTCAGGATTTGTGCTCGGTTGATGGCAATAGGCTCACCCCTTATTACATGGGACTTAAACATAATCGGCAAAATGTGGGTGTACCTATTAGATACACCTCTGCTTAACTCTTCGGGGATTAAAGGCGTGATCTATGTAAATAAAACGAGAAGTCCTGACTGAGTGACTGACTGACTGACTCATCAACGCCCAGCCCAAACCGTTGGACCTAGAAAGCTGTAATTTTGCACAGAGGTTCCCTATAAAATGTAGACAAGGTATTAAGGATTTTTAGAAATTCAACCCCTAAGGGAATTAAATAGGGGATGAAAGTTTGTATGGAAAATCGTAATTTTTGTAGTTAAACCGACATCCACGCGGGCGAAGCCGTGGGCACAAGCTAGTGCTATATTATTTACTACTAAAAGATGTAGTGACAAATCAATACTTATATATTACTATTTATCGTTCGCGCCGCTGCTTATTTGAAACGAAAACCATGCACTTATCAAACGAATTGTTTATTTAATCTATTTATATAAAAATAGATGTCCTGACTGACTGACTCATCAACGCCCAGCCCAAACGCTTGGACCTAGAAAGCTGAAATTTTGCACAGACGTTCCGCTTATAATGTAGACAAGGAATAAGGAAGGATTTTTCGAAATTCAACCTCTAAGGTCCACCACCACCCGCAATGACTTCAGTTTATCCGTGATCATGGTGCTTGTAACAGCGCCGAAATATCGGGAACTCGAAAATAAAACTAAAACATGGTAAATATCCCGTTTTCAATATTAATAATAGGTGGTTTAGGTTGCCTTGAGTCTAACAAAAATTTGATTGAAGCCCATCCCTCTTCTAGAAAGGAGGCCTGAATTGCAATGGGAACATTATAGGCTGATGATGATGACGTCATAACAACATGGCAGGTTGTTCATACTGGGTCAACATGTACACAACTGAACTTTTTGATATGATAACAACCAAAGCCCAGTCACGGCACAAAGCCAGTCTCTCGATCCCACACTCGTCTGATTAGAATTGATTAGTAGTATATAATAGTATTATACACGGAGAAGTGCTGATTAATTAATCATGATCCGACATACGTACTTACTAATAGTTACACATGTTATGTACTATAGCGCTTGATGATATAGAAAGGAGTATGCAGAGATGCTATGAGAGGTTTGACCATTTCAATTTTAGAGCAGTTTTTTTTTGTTGCTCTACCTGCCCTGCCTTTTGGACAGCCATCTTCGAGTAATCGTGGAACATAGTACATAAAAAAAAAGGTAGCACTCCGGGAGTGCCGGCAGAAGTGAAAACTTCAATATTAACTTTCAAACTCGCGTCAGGGTCACGTGATGCTGATCGAGTTTGAAAGTTTTTACCCATACAAAAAAAAGTGCTCAGCGCCGCTAAAGAAGTTTTCACTTCAAAAAAGTTTCCGACGAATTGATAACTTCCTCCTTTTTGAAGTCGGAAAGGTCATCAATCATTTTTATTTCTGTAAATTCCGTTTTCACAACAGTGTTGTTACACGTCAAACCATGTTATGTTTTAAAACTAGATAGGGCCGGTGTTTCGAACCTGACTACTCCAAGAACAAACAGATAGAACAAACTCAGAGGTCATAAGTAGTCTCTTTTACATCATCAATTAAATAAATAAGGATATTGCAAATTAGTCTCAGAAATGGTCTTTTGAAGAACGACACGGGTGGCTGAGCCACTAGACTGCTGCGCTGCGTGTCGTAAGTTCAATCCCTGGGCCTGCAGTCTCTACACTAATAACAGCGCTACGAATGTCGCTATGTCGTAAAATCGTAAACTTTTTCTAATAGGTTTTCAATCTTATGCTGTTGAAATAAGGTTGAAAATCTATTAAAGAAATTTGACATCGATACGACGTAGAGACATTCGTAGCGCTGTTATTAGTGTAGAGACTGCAGGCCCTGCACGGAACAAATATTTGTATGGCCTACAGATACCTAGTCGTTCCGGGTCTGGGTTTGAGCAAATGAGTTTAAATGTTTGTAAACGCACCCACGATACAGTAAAAAAATCCTAGTGTGGGGCAACGTTTTTAAAGAAAAGAAGAAAATGGCCAAGGCGAGTCGGACTCGCACATGAAGGGTTCCGTACGCGTCCGGCCCTGGTGCAAGCCATGGTCCGGGGCGAGGAGGAATGGGACGCCGTCGCCTTCTTCTGCGAAGCAGTGATGCTAGCGAAGGAGGTGGCGGAACGGGAGAGAACCTCTCAACGTCCCAGCCGCCGCGGAAGGCGCTCCGGGCGTCGGGGGCCACGCGATGACCTCCGGCCACCGTAGACGCGGGCCTGTGGACGGTGAGTAACGGGCTAGCTCGCCGTCCAGCCGTCGTCATGACGGCAACAGACCGTGTCGGCGGCGCGTACGTGTTCCACGCGCGCCTAAAAGAGATGTCAGCAATATGGAAGGGGCCCGCAAGGGCCGACGCCCGTCGGGGCTGTGGATTATCAAAAGGATAACGCGGCTCCGACACAAGGGCGAAGAAGGAACATGGGTTTAGTTTTTAGTCAGTAGAAGTCTGACACTCCCCTTCGCTCTGCCCAAGGTTATTCGATGATTTTCCACCCACCAAAAAAAAAAAAAAAAGGGTTCCGTACCGTAACGTCAAAAAATCGCGTTTGTTGTATGGGAGGGTCCTTAAATAATTATTTTGTTTTTAGTATTTGTTGTTATATCGGCAACTGAAATACATAATTTGTGTAAATTTCAACTGTCTAGCTATCGTGGTTCTTGAAATACAGCCTTGTGACAGACAGACGTTTGAATGGTGACGACAGAGAGTTTTTACCCTTTTTTTTTTTGGTGGGTGGAAACTCCTCAAATAACCTTCGCTCTGCGCAAGAGCGGCCCCCCGCTCTTGCGAAGGGGTGTGTCAGACTTCTACGGACTAAAAACCAACCCATGTTCCTTCTTCGCCCTTGTACCGAGGCCACGTCATCTCTTTCGATAATCCGAAGCCCCGCGCGACGGGAGAGTGAGAGAGACCTTTTGGGTACAGAAACCTGAAAAGAACCATACAGATTTGAGTGATACTGTCCAGTCAGTTCATGCACTTGTTAATGATCGTGTCCTAAGGTCTAAGAATGTTTAAGTCTTGAAACGTGATGATGAGTCCAAGCTTTAGAGGAACGACAGAAGAATGCACCGAACCGCGCCCACTTTTTTGCCGACGTTTTACAAGTGCCCATGTGAAATAAAATATTTTGACTTTTGAAATGACCAGCCTCCACTACTATAAGCTGATGGAGACAAGCCCGTCACACTTTTCCCAACCCACTGTAACTCCTGTAAGCCAGAATCAACAGTGACGACCACAAGAAAAGCGCCGAGACAATTAAGCCGGTCGAAGTCTGAGAGAAACGATTTTAGCTGTCTTGGATCCCGCAACGAAATTAATCAGAAAATAATAGTCGTGCACCTTTTTTTCGACGTTTTACGCCTTTTTTGTAGGCCTATGTAAAACAAAATATATTGATTTTGGTCTTAAAGGTCTATAAAATTCAGTAAGTAGGTTGCTTATTAATCCTTGTACTATAGCTCTGAAACCATCTCCAATTAACAAAACTCACAGTTGGGTGAATTTCAACAAATGCCATTTTTTTTATCATATCGGTGAACTTTTTCATTTATGTTATTTTTTTATATTTTTCAGGTTTTATGTAATCTTTAGGATATCAAATATCCCTAAATTTAATATCATCAACGTAACATTTAAGACTAAAGAGAAAATTCAGTTTGAATTTTGGTTTCCACCGATATGATAAACCGGCACCGATTATTTTTCTGTACACCGATATGATAAGTTTATCCACCGAAATGATGTACATATCCAGCGATATGATAATCTATCCACCTTTGAACATCAAACAGGAAATAGTTAGTAGGTACCTTACATACTTAACGAAATGACACGGGATCTACCGATATGATAAAACGACTCACCGAGATGATAAAATATCTACCGATATGATAAAGCAATCCACCGATGTGACAAAACTGTGCATTGATCATGAATCAAAACACCGATATTAGATATAAGACACCGATTGATTTTTTCTCATCATTTCGGTGTAAATTATCACATCGGTGGTAATAAAGACCACCGATTACAGCGATATGAGAACAGCGACGTGAGAAATAACACAATTTTTAGAAAATTAGAAAAAATGCATAATATCTAGGATAAATTCAATAACAGTCAATGAAGCTAATTCACTTACTACCTCTGTTAGAACCAAACAACAATAATGAAACTACTCATTACACTAGAAAAATGCAACCACCGATAATATAAAATAATTGTCCGGGAGCAACTGAAATGGCGTACTTACGTTATTGGCGGGAATATGCAGCGATTTGACACACGTCCGTCTTGACTGCGCACTAGCACACACTAACGAGAGAAATAAAATTGGGGTGGGGACGCTGTCGGACTCGTCGATGTAAAGTTAGGTTTAAATTACTTTTGTCCAGCGATATGAGAACATTTCGCAGGACAAGTACGTTTGTGCCTCTCAGTAATAATAATCGTTAATTATGTAATAAAATATGTTATATATTAATAATATAACTAATATTCTATGACATAGAATAAGTTATATCCTTAACTTACTTATTTTTATTAGTGTATATAAGCTTTTTGTTTCTAAAAAAAGTAGAGGGACAGCACCGATTTGAAAAAAATAGAGGTTTATGTATATATTTTCTACCTTTGTAATAGTCCTAGGTAAATTATATTTTTGCCACAACGCAATAACTATCTATTGAATACTAAAAAAAATAATTCAGAACAATATTCCTTTTTTCAAATACTAATTTCACCGAAGACAAAAAAATAAGTCATTTGGGAAATTCACCCAGTTACTCGTCACACTATTTTCACGCTCTCACACAATATCAAGTGTGTTGTATAAATACTTGCGCGGGCTCTGATACTGTGCGCACTCGCCTAGCACAGATGTACTCAATCGTTGGTAAGTACCTCAGCTTTAAATTTAAACTCAATTTTAATTTGTTACTGAAAGGTAGTGTAATAGTATCCGTTGATAAGCTGAAAGTGTCATTGTTATTCTCGCCACAGAGTTTTTTTGTATTGGCATTTACTTTGGAACCGTTTCCTTACGACGTTTTTCTTCACCGTTTTAAGAGCAGTGGTGACGAAATAAATTACACAAAGTAGTCCATAAGTAATCTTATATTGATAAAGATAATAACTATCCCCTTCTATTCCAGCCTTGTGTCTCCTATGCAACTGGGTGGCGCCGCACTCATGCCGCAGCGTCGACACCCTCGAGCTTCCTTCCGAGGACCTGGAGCCCTTCATGTCTCACCACCATCATGAAGGCAACATCGCAGAACTCCTCATACCACTCCTCGAGCGCAGCCTAGCTCAGAGTGAAGCTAGAGATAACGGGAGAGCTCAAATCTCGCATAAAAGGAGCAAAAGTGGCAAAAAAGTAATCCAGGTCTTACCGTACAGGGGTTCCGAAGAACACAAGCGTAAAGGATGGAGGAAACTGAACAGCCGTAAGAAGCAAGTAGTAGAAATTACTCCTTTACATGGTAAGAATGGCGCTAAACCACTAGCGTATATCCTATCAGCTGCTAAACCAAAACATGGTGATCATGATGAAAAAAATGATGATGTCAGTTCTTCTAACACGTCTGAATTGGAACACGATAAGTCTACTAGCGAAGAACAGCAGTCTTCTGAGGAAAAGGAGAATAGCGAGGAAGTAAATGCAAATGCGCTTAGAACTGCTGATGATGGAGAGTCTCCCAGCGCTTCAAGCAATGTACAGTCCAGCGAGGAAGCGAACAGTAAGGAATCTAAGGATGTAAGCGCCAGTGATAAAGAAAGTGATGATGATAGCGATAGCGATGCAACCGTTGAAAAATCTGAAGAAAAGAAAGCTGTAGTGATTGAAGATAGTGAAGATGAAGAGGTAAAGCAGCCTGAATCAATACAACATTCATTTCATAATCTTGTTAAATCAGAATCTGTGGAAGCCGCTACTGTAGAAGACAGAGATGGTGAAACAGCAGAATATGTAGGCAATTCCAAAGAAGATGTTGAAACACCAGCTGAAGATGCGACTGCCGCTGTAAAAGAGAAAGATGTGATTGTAGAAGACGACGAAACTAAAGAATCAGACACAACAGTAGAAGCTGCAGATGCATCGGTAGAAACTAGGGCTGCAAGTATAGAAGCCAGTGACGAAGATGTTGGAGCAATAGTTGAAGAAAATATCTCCACCATAGACAATGTAGAACCAACAGTCGAAAGTCAGGTAGGTACCCAAGAAGACGTTGACATAACCAAAGAGGATAAAGCAGCAAAACATGAAGAAGAACAGGCAACAGAAGATAATACAACTGTAGAAGACAATGTAGCTGTAGAAAGCAAAACAGGCGCTTCTGTGGAAGACGTTTCAGCGACTGCCGAAGACAAACCTGCAGTAGAGGACGACGAAAAAGCTGCAGCAACTGCCGAAGCAGATGCGACTGCCAAAAAAGACGCCACTATCGAAAGAGACGCTTCATACGAAAAAGACGCTTCTGTCGAAAAAGACGCTACTATCGAAAAAGACGCTACTATCGAAAAAGATGCTTCTGTCGAAGACACCAAAGCTGAAAAAGACGCCACAAATGAAGATACTTACGCACACCCAAGACATATAGTGTTTATACCCGACGAAGTGACCGATAATCCTGATATCTATGACATACTGCATATAAATCACCCCAATACTCTAAATTATATTGGAAGGGCAGCCTCAGCCGAGACTGAAGCCTCAGAAGAAAACGATCAAGGTTTTCTAGAAAATAATATAGTTATTTCAAGACATCAAGATTCGAAGTCTGATGAGAAAAGATTTAACAAACTAATTCATACGAAACCACGAGATTTAATTGAATTGATTCAGTCGTCCGTAGAAGCGAATAAAACGCCTCAAAGAGATTGTCTTGAAAATGGTGATAAGCATCATGATCACAAGTCTTATAGGCTCTCTTTCTTATTCAATAAGTAATTTGAAGAAATCTTTATAAAGGTGTACATTGAAGACGATTTAATGAAAAGGTGATGGATGGGAAGCTAGGCGTTTTGGCTGGGCCAGTTATGTTTTTAGTTTGACTTTTCCTAACTATGTTTGTGTCGACTTTCAGTCTGACCGGGTGCAGCTGAGTACTAGTATTTTTATGTACTGACTTGATTTTAGCTTCAAAACTCAGTTACAGTTGATAAAGGTACAAGTTGGTAGCCGACTGTACACAGCAGCAGCAGACGACATGTCGTAGCTTCATGTCGTCACGACACGTCGTTGCGTCATGTCGCTGCAGTCATGATTTCGAACCCGACTGCAAATAACTATTAGTCAATAACTCTAAACACGCTCGACGTGTCGTTGCTCCCGGCGTCAGTGGCACTACTGATCTGCAGTCGAACGACACGTGCGTCTGCCGCTCGACGACGCGCTAGCTTCATGTCACTAACTACGGAGGGAATTTCATAGAAATACGTAGAAACCAGTAGTGTTGCTGCGACACGTCGTCTGCTGCTGCTGCGTGCAGTCGGCTACCAACTTGTACCTTAATAATACTGGATTGTGTCGTTGGTCTAGCGCGACTGCTGTGTAGTTTTATTGAGTAGTGTTATTGAGTTTTTCCATTATGAATTTCTCAGTAGCAGACACGGAGTCTGGATTTGTGCCTGATTGATGGCAATAGGCTCGCCCCTTATTGCATGGGACTTAAACATAACTGGTGGAATATTAGTGTACTATTAGATACACCACTGCCTTACCCTTCGGGAAATACATGCGTGATCTATCTATTTAAATAAAAAGAGAAGTCCTGACTGACTGACTGACTCATCAACGCCCAGCCCAAACCCTTGGACCTAGAAAGCTGAAATTTTGCACAGGGGTTCCCTTTATAATGTAGACAAGGATTATGGAAGGATTTTTCGAATTTCAACCCCTAAGGGAGTTAAATAGGGGATGAAAGTTTGTATGGAAAATCGTCATTTTCACGCGGGCGAAGCCGCTGGCAAAAGTTAGTGTTATGTTATAAAACTGGAATTATGTTTATGTATGTATGTAGCTTTTCATCCTATTACTTTTATGTTGTCATTTGATGTGGACATATTTTAAAATGACTTTGGCAAGATTTATGGCAATTCGAGTATTGTAAGCTTTAAAAAGCAATATTTTTATTACAAGTAGATTTTAAAATGAGCATCATAAAATGTAAAAAAAAAATGTTTTTAAGCCCAAAAGTTGTGATGGTAGATAATAGTTAGATTTGAATCAAAAAAAATATAAAGTTTGCTAAAATACAGAACATAGTCTATCTATGGTTGTTATTATTTATTTAAGAGAGGTAGCTTCACAGCTTACAGTAAAATAACTTAAAATTAGCCAATTACGAAGTACCTACACAAAAAAAAAAAAATGAGATAAGGTAGCCGAGAGTGACTCTAAAAATTGTTAAACCAAGCATATCAAAATAATGGACCCGATCATCATATATGCCTTTCCCAACTATGTTGGGGTCGGCTTCCAGTCTAACCGGATGCAGCGGAATACCAGTATTTTACATGGAGCGACTGCCTATCTGACTTCCACAACT
Source organism: Diarsia dahlii (assembly GCA_949775195.1). Taxonomy (NCBI): domain Eukaryota; kingdom Metazoa; phylum Arthropoda; class Insecta; order Lepidoptera; family Noctuidae; genus Diarsia; species Diarsia dahlii. The sequence continues at coordinate 2,460,122 of OX459219.1, read as the reverse complement.
CAGTTATAACTGGATGCTACGATACGAAGACTGGTTGCCAGGCTTTAGGGCCACTGACTATCTGTATAATAATAATAAAAAGCCTTTATTCCGAACCAAGTAACATATTTCTCACTAAGCTTAAATATTACATACAAAAACAAAACTACAAAATGTCTCTTAGTTCGGCGTGCCTATTGGCAAAGGCCTCCTCCAACGATTTCCACTGTTGCCTGTCTTGGGCAACCCTTCTCCATTTAGGTCCAGCTGTCAATTTTATCTAGTCTGCCCACCTTAAATGCTGTCTTCCTCTTTTTATTTTCTACTACCTGTAATGACTGTCAAACATCTTCAAATGACAGATTGGCACAGCTTAACGTGCTTTCCGAGGCATTGGAGGCAACTCGGTATCACAAATCAACCTTGGCAAGCTCGGCTTAACCTAAAGACAGCTGTTGTATTATGTCGCTCGTCATTTAGCATCAAAATGTTTTATAAAACTAGCAAACTCTTAATTTTTCTTTTGTGGACTATTACTAAAACATATTTGTTACGATATAATATATATTTAAAAAAAAGTAGGTACTTACTATATGCACTTTTATTATATTTAGACAATTGGCATTACCTATTTTGTCGATCTCATACCATTTTGCAAGCACCGTCTGTATGGCTTTTCAATATATTTTAGTCTTGATTCTTTTGTTTTATTGATACTACTTAATAATAATTATTTTGTGTGTCGATTCATAAAACAGGTGCTTTTACCAAGTTTAACATAATTTTATCATTTGCTAGCCTTTTACGGAACGTAATTTGATCTTGGAAGGTAGGCTCTCGAGGGGCGACCACAAACCGGAAGACGCAGCGTTGGTAGGCCTCCCACCAGGTGGACCGACCACATCGTGAGAGTCGCGGGCAACCGGTGGATGCAAACGGCAGGCTGCCATTCTTTATGATTTACGATTTTAAAAGAGTGTCCATGGAGTTTCTTGCCATTCTTCTCATGAGACCAACGCTTTGGAATGGGCAACTACAGTACACTCACGAGTTATTATGCCTTGTGACTGGGACTGTAGCTTAGTTTATTTAGCTTCATTAGTTTAGTAGTTTACTGCCGCACTCGGAGAGCTTCAGTGGTTGCTTGGGCCGTCGTTTTTTAAAGGTTTTTGGCAGTTTTGTCATACAAAAGTATGTCAGGCCCTTGCTGGGTGGCGGCTTTAGTAATCGTTGGATATCTCTGAGTGCCGCAGTTAGTGTAATTCGACTATTCAAAAGTGCCTGTAACTGGCCTACTTGAAATAAATGTATTGATTTTGAATTTGATTTTATGGCGTTCTATGGGGGAGACCTTTGTCCAGCAGTGGACGTCTTATGGCCGATGATGATGAATCTGATCTTCATGACCAAGATCTCGGCCCAGGGCGCTTCACCTTGCAACCATCCCGCCATAATGTAACTGACAGATGTCATTAGTGACAGCTACCTGACCACTTGTGGCTGTGAGACAGTGTGTTTACATATCTAGTAAATAGATATACACTACACTGCTGGTTGCACATGCTGGTTTCCTCACGATGTTTTCCGTTACCGAAGCAAGTGATAAATTTACAATACGCACATGAATAAAAAAAATCCGAGGTGCATGCCTTTTTTTCCCGCTCTGGGCAGACTCGAGATCATGCCCATGTTGCTATAAAAATGATGGTTGGAAGCAAGTCGTTGTTTCGACAAAAATGCCTGGTGAAAACATGTTAGCAAAGTATTGTTGATCGGCACTCAGCAATGAACCTCGTAGGTATCAGTTTAACGCTGTGTAAAAAATTAAGGAGGGAGAGATAAGTATGGAAAAAAAAATATAACAAATATGTATATTTGTTCAATCCTTTCTTAATTCTCTGCGAGTGCTTAATTCTTGCTCTCTCTTGCATGTCTACTGTTTCTTGCTGTTGCTACCCTTATATTGTCAGTGAAAACTTTTAATTGGCCTTCTTTCACTATCTGTATCCTAGCTGTAAGTTTTCTTAAGAAATAAATAAATAAATAGAGCAGAATAAAATAATCAGTTTTATCTAAGTTTCTTTGACAGTCGTTAGCAGGGAGTCAGTACCTAGTCCTAAAGTCAGACAACCAGATTTTCAAGTAGGTAACCCTTTCTTTTTCGGGGGTGGAAAATTATCAAATAACCCCTCCAGCTCTTGGGCAGAGCAAAAGGGAGTGTCAGTGTTCTATTACTGACTAAAAACCACCCATTCTTAGCCCTTTGTGTCGAGGCCGCGGTATCTCTTTTGAACAACCCGCTTCCCCGACGGGTCCCAAATATCCCTAAACTGCAGAAAACAAATACAACACTTTCATTTTGATATAAAAATACTGTTTTTTTTTATCGAATCGCAAATACATTTTATTTCCAATTCAATAAAATATTGCTTAGTACAATTATTTTACTGATAATAAAACTGAAATAATAACTTCTTTTAAACTGAAGGAAAAAAACCTATTTTAAACTCCAGTGCTTGGATATTTTTTTTAATGAAATGTTCAATCTAAAAAGTTTAGTAGGTATAAATAACAATGGCCTGATCAACCGAATCTTAAGTAATGTTTAAAGTGATCAAAAGCTATGCTTTTACTAATAATAAGTTTATTTTTACACTATGACATGTTTAGTTGTTACAATTATGAGAGACGTAAGTATTTAGTAGTAGTTTAAGTAGTAATAGTCTAATTGTACGTTCAAGGGCTTAAACGAAAGATCTGGGGGTTTAAAATGGCTACTTTTTGATTATTTTATTAGCCTATATTGTCCCACTGTTGGGCAAAGGCCCCCCACATAGTTTTCCACTCTTCTCTCCAGGCGCTTTCTCCGGCCAATCTCGCAGAAAAGTCAGCGCCGCCAGCGCTTTCTAGGCCTCCATCAATGGCCACTGTAGCAGATCATAATATGAATTGCGTTACAACTCGTCAAATGAACCATTCATAATAGTACCACCATTTTACGAAATTCAACGCAATTCATAATTATTATTTTCGTATTATTTTTATTATTTTATGGTCTCCTGAAGTAGCTATTTTAGACCACACTGTCCAGGTTGCAACGTACTCGGTCGGACTACGTTGCAACCTGGACAGTGTGGTCGACTTGAAAAAAAGTAAGAAGTAGCAGCTTGGTGACTATACTTTGTACCCTGATGAAGTCGGCCGTAGCAAAGACAATCTCTTCAGACGGGGGTTCATAGACGGTACGGATCTCAAGTGTGTATGCGGCGTATCTCCACAGACAATGGCCCACCTTCCATCTTGCGCTGCATGCCCTGACACCTGCACACTTGATGATCTAATGACTGCATCAGCGAGATGAGTTCGCTTAGCTGAATATTGGGCCAAATTAATATAATTTATTTAGTAACGGTTTGCCATCGACACGTTAAGAAGAAGATTACAACTGGGTCCCTCGGCGACCACTGTCTTATTACAAGTGACTAAAATAATAAACTAGTGATATCTGGGCGTACCTACTATGAGTCCAACTCTGCTTATCTATTCAGTAATTATCATGCGTGAAAGTATATAAAAATTCTTAAAAATAACTTCTTTTTTTAGACGTTTCCCAACACTAGGGATTTCTCCTGTATCGTGGGTGCGTTAACAAATATTTAAACTCACATACACAAATACCCAGACCCTGAATAACTATACTTTGATAGACCATAATTGAATACGAGTATTAACTCAATTCCAGCAAAATTCAACGAAACAATTCTAATGAAAAAACACCACGAAACCTATCTCCAAGTGAAGACCTTCATTAAAGACGCGCAAAAGAGATTCCAAGACAACAGACCATCTTCAAGAGTAGACCATTCACATTACACCACAAGGAAGACACAGAATCATGATATCTCTTCTTCAACCACCCTCAATCAAAATACCCATTTCCTTGTTCCATTTTCCAGAACCCGGCCTTCATTCCCAGTCTCCATCACAGCATACACCACAGAATTAAATAATCATCACTTGAAATGGGATGAGATTAATTCCATTCAAATTACGAAAAAAACTGTACCGAGACTTCCTAGTATTGATCATAAAGGAATTTCTACGCGAAAAAAACCTCCTTTAACAACGCCTTTGACAAGTGCAAAGTATCAAAATCGTTTTAGTTCTACATTACTACCAAATGTATCACATACCACACTGCCACATTACCCCACAAAAGGCATACAGGCTCAGGACAACAATTCTGCAGTTAACCTGGGACAAAATACCCATTTTCTTGTTTCTTTTGCCAGATCTCGAACTTCATTGCCAGTCACACCATACACCACTGAATTGAATGATCATCACTTACAATGGGACAAGAAATATCCCCTGAGAAAACTCGTACAAAGACTTCATATTGGTCCCAAAGTATCATCTACGCGAAAAAACCCTTCACATGGTCCTTCAAAACCGTCCTCTTCAAGTCCAAAGTATCAAGAACTTTTAGGTCCTACGTTACTTCGGAACGTATCAAGACTCCATATCAATCGTGTAGTATCTTCTACACTAAAACTTTCACCAAAAATGTTTAAACCAAGTCTTATGCATCCAAAATCGTTTCATCCTAAGCCACAGTCCACAAATTTACTTAACTCCAGTAGATCCAACCATCCCAAGTCAACTTTTCGTCCTGATGTCTCGCTCAAAGGACATTCCGGCGAAGGTTCTAGATTGAATCTATCTCATGTAACCAGAAGTGAAGGGTATAAGAAGAAGTGGCTTCGGGAGATCACTACTTATACACCAGTTGAAAGTTGGTTCCTAACTTTAGGACACAAGATTGAGCTTACACCGAGATTCAGTTTAACAAGTAAGAATTTAATGTGAAATTATCGCAGTATCGCGGCTGATGAAAGGAATGGAGGGATATCTGACCAGCAGAGGGGTAGTAAGGGCTAGTAATAAATAATAATCATAGAAATAGGAGACTCTCGCTTGGCAGCTGTATCAAGAGCTTGATACAGAAAGCAGTACTTCTGGACACGGACCGTATTGTTAGAAAGTTAGAGTGAAGTTAAGAGTGCAATTGAAAGTCTGGTGAAAGTGGATGGATGGATGATATGGCAAGATAGGAAGTGTCTCATGAGATGATGAGTATAGAGAAATAAGAAAGAAGAAAACATTCCATTCCAAATGAATTGGATTAAGGGCAAGAGAATGATGTTTACAGGTGTCGTTTTCCAGACTAACTGGATGCAGCTGAAAATCTTTGACAGTAATTACAGGTAGTCAGTGGCCTGAAAGTCTGGCAACCTGTCTTACGCTAGGGTATACCAGCAGTTGGCTCAATGTAAAATACTGAAAACCAGCGTCGGGCACCTGCTCGACAGTTTTCTGAACTGGTCCTATTTGGTGTAGCCGTGAAACAATTTAATCACTTCTTTTTTGTCAAGATTTAAGCTCTTTTATTTAATTCTTAATCCCCGACGCAAAACAATGGGGTGTTAAAAGTTTGGCGTGTCTGTGTGTGTGTTTGTGTCTGTTTGTGGCATCGTACCTCCCGAACGCATGAACCTACTTTGGTGTTTGAAAGGTGATTTGTTATATTTCCAAATGGTATGTGTCAAATAAATATGTATTCTTTCTTTCTTTAGATAGCCAGACCTCCGAACTTCAGACTAGTAGTACCAACTATAAATTTAAAGGTCCTTTAAAAAAGACAAGTAGAAGAGATCATTTAAATGCTAGAAAGGGACACCGCAATCTTCGTCACAAAAACATAGCGAGACAAAGATATCAGAGGCAAAAATACAGGCAGTTTGATTATATTAACAAAGAGGACTATAGAAGGAAACAAGAAGAAGAAGATAACCTAAAAATGCTAGTCTCTAAAAAGCACGAAACGTATGTATTTGTCGAATTGATTTGATTTTATTTGACGGTGAGTAGGCTAGCTCGCCGTCCGTCCGTCTTATGACGATGACAGGCCGCCGGCCGTGTCGACGGCGCGTTCGTGTTCCACGCGCGCCTCACAGAGATGTTAGCAACATTGCAGGGGGGGCCGCAAAGGCCGACGCCTGCCAGGGCTACGTTGTTCGAAAGAGATACTGCGGCCCTGGACAAAAAAGGGCTAAGAAGGAACATGGGTGGTTAATTATCAGTAGAAATCTGACACTCCCTACCGCTCTGCCCAAAGCTGAAGGAGTCATTTGTTGATTACCCACACTCCAAAAAAATAAAGTTTCATGCCGTTGTACTACCTCAGTGGTCTAGTGGTCTCAACCGCGACTAATGAGCATGTCCTTGGTTCGATTCCCAGGTCGGGAAAATGCTTTTGGGTTTTTCCATCAGGAATTTCTCAGTAGCAGCCACGGTGTACAGATTTGTACTCATCATCATCATCAGCCTATAATGTTCCCACTGCAGGGACTCAGGCCTCCTCTCTAGGAGAGGGATGGGCTATAATCCACCACGCGGGCCCAGTGCGGGTTGGTAGATGTCACATGTCTTCGATTTTTTTGGCTCTAAGACATGCCGGTTTCCTCACGATGTTTTCCTTCACCGTTTTGAGAGCAGTGGTGATGAAATAAATTACACAAAGTAATGCGCCTGACGGGGTTCGAACCAACGACTCACTGTTCGTAAGTCGGAGCCGCCACCACTGGGTCACCACTGCTCTGATTTGTACTCAGTTGAAGGTAATGGACCTTAAATACAGGGTGTAGACGAACCAAGACGAACCCTCCACGGAACCGTCAACCAAGCATTCTGTACATCAAACTAAGTAACTCTACGCAAGTTTTTTTGCTGTAAAACAACTTTTTTTGGGTGAAAAATAACATTTTACGGTTAAACTCAATGTAGCACTCTTAAAACATTGTGCTAGTGGATGCTTTGAATAGTAAACGGGTCATAGAGGTTATTTAAGTAAAGTTATAATCTGAAAAAGTAGTATCCGAATAACTATGTAAAATAAATATAAACCGTAGATACCATTTATTGTCATTTCAGTACGAATCATGGAGAACCAACATACCCACCAAATGCGATGTTTCAGTTTTCCGAATACATCACCACAGAACAAGATAATCCTCCTAAACTTATAGAAGCTCGTATACAAACCAGACGAAAAGAAAAAGCTCAAAAAGATAAAATATCTTTGTACAAACAAATAAAAGAAACTTTAAAGCAAGTGGAATCAAATAAAGAAGCTAAAAGATTGAAGATAAAAGCTGAGCGGATACGAAAGATAGTCGAAGATTCAAGTTACAGTGATGAAGAAGAATCGTTGAGGAAGAACTTGGTTCAAGCACTTCAACATGGCAATAGGACTTGATGTGGTCCCGTCGGGGCTGCAGATTGTTCGAAAGAGATACCGCGGCTTCGACACAAAGGGTTAAGAAGGAACATGGGTGGTTTTTAGTCAGTAGAAGTCTGTCCCTACCGCTGTGCCCAGAGCGGGAGGGGTCATTTTATGATTTCCTACCCTCCAAAATAAAAAAAGGACAGGATGTGGTACCTACCACTATCATCAACTAACTGCCTCGTTGGTCTAGTGGTCGCAAGCGCGACTGCAGAGCGTGAGGTCCTGGGTTCGATTCCCGGGTCGGCCAAAAAGTGCTATTGGGTTTTTCATTACAAATTTCCCAGTAGTAGCCCGGAGTTTGGAAGTTGGTGGTATAATACCCCCGTGAAATATATATATATAAAATCCCCGTTTCGGAAAGCACGTTAAGCCGTTGGTCCCGCGCCTGATCTCTCTCCGGTCGTGTCGGATTGCCGTCCCATCGGACTATGAGAGAAAGGGAACAGAGAGTGCACTTGTGCCTGCGCACACACTTGTGCACTATAATATCTCCCGCGCAGATGGCTAATCTCCGCTGGGATTGGCCGCCGTGGCCGAAAAACGGTCAGGAGGACTAATTATTACTATCATCATCTTCTGCAAACCTTTTTATTTGTTTCTGGGTAATCCTCATGATGTCTGCCTTGGAGCGAGTGGAGGGGTCTGTAAGACTCTAACTGACTAAAAACCACTCCGGTGTTCCTTTCCCGCACTTGCACCGGGGATCATTGGAACTAGCACACTTCACGAACCCAAGATGATCTTCGTGCATGGTCCCAACTATGATCGGGTCGGCTTCCAGTCTTACCGGTTGCAGGTGAATACCAGTATTTAACGTGGAGCATTTTACTGGCTAACTAGATACGTCTTAAGAAGGTAACAGAGGCGGCGATGCTCTATCTAAATGTTTATATTTGTGATATTGGAGGTCAAGTTCCACCTTTTCAACTGACATTAAAAAGGAGGAGGTTCTCAATTCGTCGGAAACTTTATTTTTATGATTGTTCTGCGATTACTCGAAGATAGCTGAACTGATTTGGATATTTTTGGTTTTTTGAAAGGGTTTAGGTACATCCCAGGTAGTCCTATGATCATCAAGTCAGGATCTGATGAAGGGATCCAGGAGAAATAGAGAGAACTCTTCAAACTTCTTCTCTTCTTGATTTGTGTAGTATTTGGAAGAGTACTTTTTAAATATAAATTTTTAATTTATTTTTTTATTTTAAATGCCTCCATGACCTCCATGCACAGATACTATATCTGCGCCTCCTTGACAACCTCCGAACATGGCCCTGTCCATTGCCCTTTGGTGACTTTGAGCTTTCTGATGAGGCCCATTGTGAGAGACCACGTTTCGGTGAAACCACTGCAACTTCTGTGCGCCAGAATCAACTGTGGCGACCACCACAAAAGCGCCGAGACGATCATAGCTCGACAAAGTCCCAGAGAAACAATTACATAATTTCCACTTCGATCATTGCCGCAAACCCAGTCAAAATAAAACTACAAAATATCCCGTACACCATAAAACAGCACACTCGTTAATTTTGATATAAAAAATCTTTTTATGGAATAATAAAATATGCGACAGCTTTTCATTTTATACAATACAAATATCACTACAGGTTTACTGATAATAAAACTAAAAAACTAACTATTTTTAACAAAGTTGGAGTTTTTTTACCAATTTAAATAATGGTCAAATTATATATCTTTTAAATATAGTAAATGAAAGTAAACTAGTACTCAAGCATATTTCCACTACTGGGCTAAGGATTTTTTCCATGACTTCCAGTGGTTTCAATCCAAGACCAACGTGGACCACTGGTCGTTAGTCTTGTTCAGATTGTCCTACGATCTTCTACGAGGTCTGCCGCGACGCCTTCTGGCTGTATCAGGGCTCCAGAAAACGCTGTACCCTACCGGGGAAGTCGGCTTAAAAATGTCATTACATAGCTTAAATAGGTACACATTTTAAAGGGTCGAAGCATGATTTTGTTAAGTTTAATTGTGTTTCTTCAGTATAATTTACTGCAGTGTGTTGTATTTGAACAAGGTATGTGTTTTTTCATAATATTTTCCCTTTAAAAAATGTTTTTTTTATTTATTCCAATAAATAAAAAAAACATTTAAGCTGCAAAATTAAAGCATTTATTTCAAGTACCTAAGTCATTTACAGGCACTTTTGAATTGTTGAAACAAATACAACAATGAAAAAGCTACAATCCCAGTCTCAAGACATAAAAACTGTGAAAGTATACTGTGGTGCCCATTCCAAAGCGTAGATCTCTATATCACAGATTACCTGTGTCTATACGGGGAAGAACGGGCAACAAACTCCATAGACACTCTTTTAAACGTCATGCATAAGTACTTGGGTAACCCCCTGTTCTTTCTGTTCCGTGGGTAACCCGGCCACAGGTAGTTGAAAAACCCCATTAGTCAGGAGAAGTCACACCCATAAGACATCTTTTTTTTTTGGAAGGTGTGAATTCATCAAATGACAATCATCAAATGTCAGACTTCTACAGAATAAAAACCACCCATGTTCCTTCTCGTTACGTTGCGTTGGAAGGCCTCCCACTAGGTGGACCGATGACCTGGTCAAGGTTGCAGGAACCCGCTGGATGAGAGACGCGGGACCGGTCAATGTGGCGACACCGGGGGGAGGCCTATGTCCAGCAGTGGACGTCTTTTGGCTGAAATGATGATGATGATGATGTTCCTTCTTAGCCGTTTGTGTCAGGGGCCGCGGTATCTCTTTCGAACAACCTGCAGCCTCGGCAGGCGACGGCCCATGCGGGCCCCTGCAATGTTGCTGACATCTCTTTGAGGTGCGCGTGGAACACAAACGCACCGTCGACGCGGCTTGTCGTCGTCATAAGACTGACGGACGGTCTAATACTAGATTATTAACCAAGGAGATAAAGCAGTGTCTTCTGTCGCGGGTGACGATTTAAATCCTGAGTGTAGCGAGGGATTTAAGTTCACCCAAGACTAAAAGACAGCTAAATCACCGAGGAAAATACTCTACTTTTCGTACCATTCGCGAAAAAAAAGTTTTCAATAACAATCCCAAATTCCAGCTAACTTTACCGGTCTCCTACGGAGACAGAACGCCAACAGCTCTCTGCAGAACAGTACTCCAGGAGTCTACCAGTTGGATCCTATCACTCCGGCGTACGCCTTCTTCATTCCACCAGATGACTTTCGTAAGTATATGGTTAAATACTTACTTATCTATGAGATATCCTCATGGATACCCGCCACCGAATTAGAAATAAAGACCATCCGATCCGAATCCGATATCCGATGGCCATTGGAATAGACGACTTCTTGAGTGGAGACCGCGAATCGGTAAGCGTGAGGTGGGACTCAGGCTCGGTGGAGCGATGATCTTCGCAGAGTGGCTGGTAACAACTGGATGAGAGTTGCCGAAAATCGAGTTGAGTGGCGTAAGATTAAAAAGGCCTTTATCCAGCAGTAGATTGCTATAGGCTGATGATGATGAGGATGACATCCGCAAGAGAACCAAAGTTACCGTCGTAGCTGGAAGAATTGCCAAACTTCAGTGGCAGTGGGCAGGGCAGATTGCTCGCAGAACAGCTGGACAAAAAGTTCTACAGTGCCGACCGCCAACTGGAAGACGTTGCGTTGGAAGGCCTTCCACTAGTTAAACTATGACCTAGTGAAGGTTGCGGGGATCCACTGAATATGTGGTCAATGTGACCTATGTCCAGCAATGGACATCTTTCGACTGAAATGGTGATGTATGATGAAGTATAGGTTTATGTTTTTACCTCATGGATACCACCCAGGGAGAACGGAAGGCTATATTTGCTCCGGGAGATACGTGCAAGAGAGGAGGTGTATTGCCCCGGCTGCGGGATGTTCGGAAGAGATACCGCGGCCTTGACACAAAGAGCTAAGAATGAACATGAGTGGTTTTTAGTCAATAGAAGGTCCTTCCTCCCGCTCTGAGTCATTTGATGACTTCACAACCTCCAACAAAAAAAAAGAATCCTGTATTCTGACTTAACATAACCAACAATTAATCCAAAATCTTTCCAAGATCATTCAAAGACACCTGAAGATACTCCACATTTACCGAGAAGATCCCAAAATAAGATCAGCAACATTTACTTGAACCAATACCACTTCAAACGCTCACGACCCGAAAATCATTATGGGTTCACTTTAGTAGACACTTCTGAAAAGAGCGAAGAAACCTCTAAAAAAAGTGAAGAGAGTCAGGAGTTTCAAGAGAACGAATCATTCTATCACTCAGGAAAAGACACTTTTAAGACAAGTAGCTCAGAATCCGATCTGGAATGGTATAAAGTAACTATACCGAGTTTGGCTGGGAATGGCCTTCCAAGCTCTGACGAAGAAGCATCAGACAGCTCTGAAAGACCAGAAGACCCAGGGTTCCTTGAGACTGGAGGACAGACTCTACCAGTGATGCTGAGGACCAGAGGTACGGAGGAGACAACTACACACAAGCCGAGACTGAAACCTAATAACCTTCTGCCAGAGACTGTAATAGTTGATTCAAATGCTGGTAATGATTTTAAGAAGAAGACTCCACCTAAAAGTAAACCTAACCAATTATATCTTGTTGGTAATGATGTATTGAAGGTGAATAAGCCAACCAAGCATAAGAACAAAGGTGTATTTGGTGATGACAATGATATATTTAAAACGATGAGACAAAAAGTTGAAAAAGGCGCAGTGTTGAGGATGCATAATGTACCAAAAACGACGAAAAAGATTGCGTATTCAGAGCGGATGAAAGCGGGACCTGAAGAGCAAACTAACAGACAGTCGCATACACGTATGTACCTTAACACGTATATACTAATATTATTTAATAGTTTAGATCTTAAGAATCAAAAGGAGACATTTTTTTTCGGCCAACTTGAAATGTAACCATACATATTACATCTAAAAAAAGTTATCAATTTGTTGAAAATTTTTCTTTTGCGAAAAAAACAACATAAAAAAGTGTGTTAACTTTACTTTCCGAAGTCGGTAGCTATATTTGTTGTCAATGTTTTTTTGAGTTTTACATAGTACACTAAACTACGGCCTATTACCATAACAGATGATAACAATGCTGATGTATTTAAGACACGACCAAAAACTACACACGACCGGTATTTAGACGGTAATGATCTATTAATGACGAAAAAGCCAAGCAAGCATAAGCACAAAGGTATCTATGGTGATGACAATGATAAATTTAAAATGATGAGACAAAAAAAAAACAAAGAGGCATTGAAGATACATATCCTATCACAAGCGAAGCACAAGAAGAGGCCTTCGAAACAAGTGAAAGAGGAATCTGAAGTTAAAGCTTTGAGGATGCATGTTGATGCAAAAACGACGAAAAAGATGGACCATTCAGATCTGATGATGGAGAAAACTTTGATGCATGCAACTATCAAACAATCACGTTAGTATAATAATTCATCACTTCACTACATAGAACTTTGTTTTGTTCTGTCTGTCTGTTTGGGATAAACTCTAAAACTACTGCAGCGTGAAAATGCTGTTTTCACCAATGGATAGAGTGGTTTGCAAGGAAGGTTTTAGTGTATAATTTGACACGGGCGAAGCTGTGGGCATCAGTTACTACATACTATTTTGACTACTTGCATAATCAGCCTGTTCTGCTGGGACTCCAGGCCTCCTCTCTATGAGAGCTATAATCCACCACGCAGGCCCAGTGCGGGTTGTTCGGAGTCACATGTCTTCGAATTTTTTGGTTCTAGGATGCCTTTTTCCTCACAATGTTTTCCTTCACCGTTTTGAGATTAGTAGTGATGAAATAAATTTGTACGTTAGTCGGGGTCGCCACGACTGCTCTCTTGACTACTTACTGTTTTGAATTAAACGGCATGGTTGGTCCAGTGGCTGAGCGATTGATTGCTGCGCTGCGTGCCCCCGTTTCGGTCCCAACGCCTATTTGAATGGCCTACAGATAGTTCTGGATCTGGGTATTTGTGTAATAGTTTAACTGTTTGTAAACGCACCCACGATGCAGGGAAAATTCCTAGTGCGGGACAAGGTTGTAAAAAAACCGACTTCCGATCTAGGAATTTCCGAAACACTACTATAAAAGTCTAAAATAACTTTATTTTCGGACGTCGGTGATTTTGTTTGTTTTAATAACGTTTTACCCGACTGCAAGGAAAGGGTTATGTTTTTGAGTTGCAGTAAACCACACAAATTCTTGTTATACTTCCAACTTTCCTCCTAATATTATAAATTCGAGAGTTTGTGAGGATGGAAGGTTGGATGTTTGTTACTCTTTCAAGCAAAAGCTAATAACCGGATTTGGATGAAATGCACACAGATAGTTTATAGCCTGTACTAACACATAGGGTTTTTATCCCGGTAGTATACGATCCCGTGGGACAATTACCAAACTGCAAACGGGCGAAGCCGCGAGTACGTATAAGCTAGCCAATTAAAACAAAACATTGATTTTCTTTTTTTTATGTGTTATTTTATGTTTGCGCATATCTCCGTCAATTGTGACCCGATTTTCAAAACTCTTTTTGTGTTTGAAAGGGTACATACACCCGAGGTAGTATCATTGTCACCAAGTCAGGATCTGATAATGGGATCCCTGGGAAATCGAGGACAACCCTCAAATTTTATAAGCACCACCATACCATTTCCATATATTTTCTGAAGCTGTTCAAGTATTTTCCGTTGAAATTACAGATGATAATGATGCTGATTTATTTAAGAAGAAGACACGACCAAAAACTGTACACGACCGGTATTTAGACGGTAATGATATGTTAATGATGAAAGAACCAAGCAAGCATGAACACAACGGTATCTTCGGTGATGATAATGATATATTTGAGATGATGAAACAACGAAAGGATAAAAACAAAATGATCATGAGGATGCATGTGAAGAAAAAGAAGGTGATAGTGGAATCTAAAGAGGAAATAGAGAAACAGTCACTTATACGTATGTACCTGTACATAAACTACATTATTTATATTTAGTGTATGCGAAATCTGAACATAGTTTCTTCAGAATATGTAACTGAATCCATTCTAACAATTTTTACCCCTTGTTCTAATTTGTCAGTATCGAGGGTGACAAGGGTATCGTATTACCCAATATTAACTGGGTTGTGGAGATCAGATAGGCAGTCGCCCCATGCAAAATACTGGTATTGCATCCGGTTAGACTGAAAGCCGACCCCAATATAGTTGGGAAAAAACTAGGCAGATGACGTTCCATTTTGTCGGTAGGTGCAGACTCAGATAATATGCTCTTAACTTTTTGTATTTTATTTCAGAGACACCAAGTAATGATTGGAGTCTCTACGATGAAGGGGATCGGGAACAAGGTAGGTACTTTAAGGTACAAGTTGGTAGCCGACTGCACGCAGCAGCAGCAGACGACGTGTCGCGGCGACACGACTGGTTTCCACGTTTTTCTATAAAATTCCCTCCGTAGTTAGCGACCGCAGATCAGTAGTGCCCATAGATAACAGAAACAACAGGAGATAATAGGGGATCGGACAGGGTCAAAATAATATGATTCTGTTTAGTCCGTAAGTTAGATTATCGAAAAATATTGAATACGTGTTTTTTGTTTTATCAAATCAATAAAAAATGACGAAGATAAAACGTGTCAAAGATCTTGGAGTGGGGCTTGAAACGTCACTTGTGTCGTCAAAACGTACTATCATATGACGTCACACGAGTTTTCGAAGCACTGTATCGTCTTCATTTTAAGTTTACGTGAGAAAAGAAAAAATACGTGTCCAATAATTTTAGGAAATCTATCTGACGGACTAATTAGTTTTTTTTTGTCCGATCCCCTTTACACACGCAGAGCAGTAAAAACAATTGATATACGCACTCGGAACCAACTGGATGACATCTGCAGTTGTCGTCTGCAGTCGGGTTCGAAATCATGAATACGGCCCGTAATCCACCAAAGCGGAGAGGAGCGGAGACGAGAGGAGATGTGCGGAAATCGGTCAATCACATTAGTTAAAATTTACATCTGGTCTTTCGCCCTTCCTGTGATTGGTCGAATTTGGCACAACTCTCCGCTCTGCTCGTCTCCGCTTTGGTGGATTACGGGCCTGTGCCAAGTGTTACGGAGATGTGCCAAGCGGAGAGGAGATTGCCAAATTCGACCAATCACAGGAAGGGTAAAAGACCAGGGCCCCGAGTCTGCTATTCAATAGTGTCAGAATGGTCTATCATTGATCTCATAATTGTTGATTTTGACAAGTAGACGACAAGCCAAAAAGTACCTTATGTCTGTCGACTTAAGGTACTTTTTGGCTTGTCATCAATCAACAATTATGAGATCAATGATAGACCATTCTGACACTATTGAATAGCAGACTCGGGGCCCAGATGTAACTGTGATTGGTCGAATTTGGCACATCTCCTCTCCGCTTGGCACATCTCCGCTTTGGTGGATTACGGGCCTAATGCACCAATGCAGCGACATGACGCGACAACGTGTCGTGACGACACGAAGCGACGACATGTCGTCTGCTGCTGGTGCGTGCAGTCGGCTACCAACTTGTACCTTAAGTCATCACCATAACACACATAATCATCTCCCTGCCCTTGTCCTATATTACTTGTGGTCGGTGCAACACGATTTTTTCTTCCATTTTGATTCATTGACATTCCATTGACTGGCCTGTTGGTCTAGTGGTTAGTGACCCTAACTGCTATGCCGGAGGTCGTGGGTTCGATTCCCACCCAGGACAAATGTTTGTGTGATGAGCACGATCATTTGTTCTGTGTCTGGGTGTAATTTATCTATAATATATTATGTATGTATTTAGAAATATATAAGTATGTTTATCAGTTGTCTAGTACCCATAACACAAGCTCTGCTTAGCTTGGGACTAGATGGCGTTGTGTGATAGTTGTGGAATATTATTATTTTATTATTATTATTATTATTTTCCTCTGTCAATCGTCACGCTATTATTTACTCTTTTTTAGGGTTCCGTACCTCAAAAGCAATAAGCGGAACCCTTATAGAAAAAAAACTCTTAAAATCTACAGGCATCTTTATCTATCTATAGGATTCTTCGATTATTTCGCTTAGTTGACGCTTCTCGTGACCGAAGGGCTGGCTTTTACCTTGACCAGAGGCTAACTGCCATACAACGTGGCAATGCCGCCAGTCTCCTTGGGCACAATACCTTTGGTAAGACTGGTTGTCAAATGATGATGATTTATTAATAAACGCCTTCCATTTTCCAGGCACTCCAATCTTCAAACCAACTAAACCGAAGTATGCTTCCTCTATGGAATCCTTGAGGGCGCCACTGTCAAAGAACTACTTCTATAAGAAAATGGAGCATCGGCGGGAAGGTTACATGATGGAGTTCATCATCGAAGTCATGCAAATTATCGGCACTAAGGATAAGGAAGTTGCTCACGATGTTATCAAGCATGTCTATCCGATTATACACAAGTATTTATCATTTATTGCATTTTTGTTCGATCTAGTTTTTTTTTTATATGAATTTAGATGATGCCCGCGTTTCTGTCCGCGTGGTTGTCGGTTATCGCGACCAAAAGTAATCTTTTCATCACCCCCTTTCAACCCATTTTTTTTTTTGGTGTGGTTCGGTGTGGGAAATCATTAAACTCCTCCCGCTCTGGGCAAAGCGGTAGGGTGTGTCAGACTTCTACTGACTAAAAACCACCCATGTTCCTTCTTAGGCCTTTGTGTCGAGGCCGCGGTATCTCTTGCGAACAACCCGTACAGCCGTTTTTTCGTATTATAAAGTAGCATATGTCTTTTCTCGTCGTCGAAATCGACGTATCGAACTACGCATCAAAATCGTCGACGAAACAAAAGGAATTACTGTACTTTCTACCGACAACATGCGGGTACATAAATCTTGGTATTTTTGGTTGAAGACATAGTCATCAGTTGCGGTGGATGGGTCATCCATTCTTGGATGAGACCAAGAAGTTCGCTGCAATGGTTGAAGTAACGGACATCGCGACCATACAAGGTAACTTATTGTGATCATTTATCAAATAAAAAACTGGCCAAGTGCAAGTTAGACTTGCACATGAAGGCTTGAGTATTTTCAATGTTATTTTAGCACCATAGATTTCTTATAGGTAAAATTTTAGACGCAGTAGTTTCGGAGATAAGGTTGATCAGACAGACAGACAGAGTGACACAAGAGTGATCTTACAAGCGTTCCGTTTTCTCCTTTTGAGGTACGGAACCCTAAAAAGACTTGGAAAAACGGGGCACTTATCTATATATCTATATATATATATTATTTTATATATATAAAAGAAAGTCGTGTTAGTTACTCCATTTATAACTCGAGAACGGCTGGACGAATTTAGCTGAAAATTGATAGGGAGGTAGCTAAGAACCAGGAGAAGGACATAGGATACTTTTTTTTTTTTTTTAGGTAGGGTAGTAGGTAGGGTAGTAGGTAGGGTAGTAGGTAGGGTAGTAGGTAGGGTAGTAGATAGGTAGGTAGAAAAAACGCATTGCAACGCATGCGCGGGTTCAGCTAGTCTATATCTATAAAAGCGAAAGGTCACTCACTGATTCATCACGAAATCTCGAAAACCGCTGGACGTACAAAGATGATTTTTGGCAGGGAGGTAGTTTATGGTTAGTAGACGTCCGCTAAGAACGGATTTTGCGACAGGGCCGGATTAGGGTGGTCTAAGGGCCCTCGCAAGTTTGTATGAAACTCCTTCATTTTTTGTGCTACAATCTAGATTTTTGGCAGATACGTAGTTTATAGTCAGTGGGCGTCTGCTATGAATTAATTTTGCGACAGGGCCGGATTAGGGTGGTCTAAGGGCCCTCACAAGTTTGTATGAAAGTCCTTAATTTTTCGTGCTATAATCTTGATTTTTGGCAGAGACGTAGTTTATAGTCAGTAGGCATCCGCTATAAATTAGTTTTGCGACAGGGCCGGATTAGGGTGGTCTAAGGGCCCTCGCAAGTTTGTTTGAAAGTCCTTCATTTTTTGTGCTACAATCTTGATTTTTGGCAGAGACGTAGTTAATAGGCAGTAGACGTCTGCTTAGAACCGATTTTGTGACAGGGCCGGATTAGGGAGGTCTAAGGGCTCTCGCCAGTTTGTATGAAAGTCTTTCATTTTTTGTGCCACAATCTTCATTTTTGGCAGGGACGTAGTTTAAAGTTAGTAGACGTCTGCTTAGAACAGATTTTGAGACAGGGCCGGAATAGGGAGGTCTAAGGGCTCTCGCCAGTTTGTATGAAAGTCCTTCATTTTTTGAGCTACAAAGTTGATTTTTGAGACGGACGTAGTTTATAGTTAGTAGACGTCTGGTAAGAACAGATTTTGTGACAGGGCCGGATTAGGGAGGTCTAAGGGTTCTTGCAAGTTCGTAAGAAAATCCTTAATTTTTTGTGCTACAAACTTGATTTTTGGCAGGCACGTAGTTTATAGTTAGAAAAACTCTGCTAAGTACAGGTTTTGTGGCAGGGCCGGATTAGAGAGGTTTAAGGGCGCTCGCAAGTTTGTTTAAAAGTCCATCATTTTGTGTGCTACTAACTTGAATTTTGGCAGGGACGTAGTAGGTGAGTAGAAGTTTGCTAAGAACCGATTTTGCGACAGGGCCGGACTAGGGAGGTCTAAGGGCTCACGCGAGTTTGTATGACAGTCCTTCCTTTTTTGTGCTACAATTTTGGCAGGAAGGTACTTTATAGATAGTAGACGTTGACTAAGAACGGATTTAGCGAGTTTAGCAACATGGCCAGAATAAGGAGGTCTGAGGGTTTTCACATGTTTGTAAAAATGTACTGTTTTTTTTTTTGTACTAACAACCTGAAATTTAACAAGTCTAGAGTTTAGGAGTAGGAGATCTAAGCTAAGTTTGTAAGGAAGACCTGGACTAAGGGCTCCCGTAAGTCCATATGAAATCCTTGGCTTTTTGTACCTGAAAATTGGCAGAGAGATAGAATATAGTTAAGACATTTCAGGTAGGAATAGATTTTACGACAGGGCTGGTTTAAGGGAATATAATCGCTTCGAGTGGCATTTGGCATTCGATTTGACATAGTACCATCCACAGGCAGTCCAGACAAGAGAGTCAAAATTTCTACGCGAACGAAGTCGCGGGCAACTGCTAGTCTAATATAATTCTTTCTATAACAGCTCAAGCAACCGATTTGTACTACAAGCTGCAAAACCGTCGCCATACCCTACCAGCTGATGTGAATGCGATCCTGGAGTACGCGGAGACCATGTACAATGATGAGGAGGGAAAGGTTCTGTTCAATACTCTGAGGGAGTTCGTGGCTTTCCCTAAAAGTAAGTGGGACATCATTGTGAGGGAGGCATTGAGCTTGTGTCCTCATCAACGAAATTGGATGTAAAAGTTTTTGCCGTGAGAAGCTGTAATTTTTTAAACAACCAAGTTTAGTAGGACCAACTTTTTTTAATAGCTCGTACTGTCCCACAGCTGGGCAAAGGCCTCCCCCGATTCCTTCCAAGTGCTCTTTTCTTGAGCCACTTCGAACCAGCTCTAGTGGTGCGCGTCCAGATTTAACATTCGTCCCATTTTAACTTAGCAGCCTTCTTGCCAACGTCCACTATGCCCGTTTTGGAGCGCAGCGTGGTGTTTCGAATTCGATCTTGTCTTTTGACACCCAAAATGCCCATTCCATTGCCCTTTGGCATACTCCAACGTGGAACTTCTGAGTTTCGGTGAGAGAATAACTCAACCAATAATTCCAAATGTAATCAAATTAAAGTAACAGACGTAGTGTCATACATAATTATAAATCCGTTTCAGTATAAAAACAACTACACACACACTCACGCACACACGCACATAGGTATATACGCACCAACAGATAGCTAATTCATCGTTGTGTAACCTAACCATTCAATCATCTTCAGCCTATAATTTTCCCACTGCAAGGACTCAGGCCTCCTCTCTAGGAGAGGGATGGGAGGGATGGCCACCGCGCGGGCCCAGTGAGGGTTGGTAGATGTCACGTATTATGTCTTCCAATTTTTGGGTTCTAAGAAATGCCGGTTTCCTCACGATGTTTTGCCTTCACCGTTTTGAGAGTAGTGGTGATTAAATTATACAAAGTAATGCACCTGCCTGGGTTCGAACCCACGACTTGCTGCTCGTTATTTTTTTCGTTTTCCTTAACATTATAATTTATTTTTTCTTGTTCCAGTTGCGTTATCTGGTTACTGGCTCTGCAACAGCCTTATAAACGCATTTCTGCGACCATTTCGACGTCTAAACGACACCAAACCAATGAGAGAACTGATGACTTCTATTAACTTGGCATTTAAGAAGCGTAAACCTTTGTGGTCTGGTCAGAAGCCACCATATCCAATTGGTAGAGGAGGTGCACAAGCGAACGGCCTAATTGTTGGTAAGTAGTCAAAAAAAGCCACACTATTCCCAAACCACTGTAACTCCTGTTAGCCAGAATCAACAGTGGCGACCACAAGAAAAGCGCCGAGACAATGAAGCTCGACGAAGTCCCAGAGAAACGATTTAACTGTCTTGGATCCCGCAACGAAATTAATCAGAAAAGAATAGCGGAGGTAGGAGTCAATGTTGACTTAAGAAAAACTGCTTTAGAAGACATTCAAATAAACTAACATCAGATAGGACTATGCGACATACCGAGTTTCCTACGTGCCTCGGGTCCCGGCTGTCACTTGTACATCTTTGACAGCCGTAGTCAGTGGCATTGAGGTATATGTACTTCGTACTAGAGGAGTCACCTCAACTCGATTTTTTGTAACACACGTTTCGGTGCGTGCACTGAACCTCATTTAGTCTATGCCGAGCGGTTGCTGCGACGTGACACATTTGAGTGAAGTTTTTTGTTCAGTATCTCAATGCACACGAAGGCATATTTTATATGCCTTCGTGTGCATTGAGATACTGTACAAATAATTCAAGAAATACAAGTAAAAATCACAAGTAATTAAAATATAAGTATTATCTTTAAAACACATTTGATTTAATTATATTTTTTCAATTGCAATGTGTCATCGTGGCGGCCATATTTACGTGAAAGTCAAAGAATAAAACATTAGCATGCACAGACCTGACACTATCGACGTATTCAATGCTTGGCCACGAATCCTCTACATGTAAGTCAAAATTGATAGTAGGTTATCTAATATTTGCATATGTATCAAGACAATTAACAAAAAAGTTTAAATGTGAAGATTGTATTGAAAGTTTGACTATATTTATAAACTTCCACTTCACACATCTATCATACGTAATTTAATACGGCAATGTGGTGGAAGTCTTGCCTCGAAATGTGATTTTAGTTATATGTCACACCCTAAAGCATTTAATTAAGAAATAAGTATTTGTAAATTTGAATCAACATTCACTGAATCAGCCGAGTGCAATACGTCATTACGAAAGTTACAATGTCGAATCACGCGGCGCCGAATGTTTGCGACAACGAATACTGTGAACACGAAAGCACGCAGCGACGCATACCGTTACAACGAATGCACGAGACTTCGGTGTAACGATTTTTGTTGTAACGTGAATTCGTTGTTCCGTGATTCGAAGTCTCGTGCATTGTGTTTCGCTGTTCTGCAAAACCTTTACCGGATAATAAACCGTTGTTAAACTTTATCTCGTATTAGTTATTTCCAACAGTTGTAACGGTATGCGTCGGTGCGTGCTTTCGTACTCACAGTATTCGTTGTCGCAAACATTCGGCGCCGTGTGATTCGACGTTGTAACTTTCTTAATGATGTATCGCACTCGAATCAGCCATCAACATTCAATCACAGAAAAAATAAAAATTATTGTTGTTACAGTTTAAGTACATTTTTATTTATTTTCTAAGTACATACGTACAATATTATATCAAGTAGGCCGAATAATAACATTATGTCGCATCTGTACGTATTGATAGTAATTTAGTAATCTATGAGAACATGACACCCCCCGCCCGCCCCGCTGTCATCAAGTGCGCGCACATTATTTTGTTTGAAATAGCTTCTCTAGTACGAAGTACATTATACCTCAATGGTCAGTGGCTCGAAAGTTTGATAACAAAGGGGTAATGTATTAGGGCCTGTAACAGACATAGACTGTGAGTTATGGGCTAGCTCACCGTCCGTCCGACAAACAGTCTTACCAAGGGGTACAATCATCGGCACGATTCTTGAGCAATGACGCAAAAGTGAGTTATTGGGACCCTTTGGTGGTATCAGGTATGAAGTGAGACGCGGGGCGGGGAAAGTGCAGTGATTGGCCCGTAGCGCATCGCGTCATAGCCGTCACTCGGGATTTGTTCTTTACTCCTGCTGCACTTACCTCACGACCAATAAATAATAAACGGGTGTGCGTTTTATTTGTCATAAAGTGTACGATGCGCACAGCGATCCCCACTCTTCCGCCGAGCGCTCAAGAACCGTGCCGGTATCTGTAAGACCACTGGTGTACCTACTGAGGTACCGACTGGGTTATGGAGGTCACATATAGACAGTCGCTCCATGTAAAGTACTGGTATTCAACTGCATCCAGTTAGACTGGAAGCCGACCCCAACATAGTTAGGAAATGGCAGATGATGTGAAATCAGTTTAATTTATAAGCCGCGTTTCCACTAGGCAACAATTTAGGCGCAACATGTTGCCCAACATGTTGAAAGTCAGCGGAACTTTTGTTGAACAACGTTGTCTGTCTATGCATCTACTACTTTACAATGTTGCGCGCCAGCTGGCAACGTCGCGCGCTGTTGTGCAGCGTTGCCGTACATTTTGTGCGTCACGTGTCGCGCGCCCAATTTTGCTTAGTGGAAACGCGGCTTTACTCTGAACCCGGTCAAAGCAACAAAGCATGCTATATCTAATCATCTTACTATTATATACCCACAGACAAACAACCGTTACATAAGAAGGAGTCATTCATTACAAAATAAATGGACCTCAACCCATCACGCCTCGACCTCGGGAAAGCAAGAGAAAGCATCACCACCGATCACACAAGAGAAAGAGAAACGCTTGGGAACTCCTACTTAAATCTTTTAGAGATACCACGTATGCAACATAATATTACTCTTAATGTGAGGACAATATTAAATATTTTTTTGCCCTAATCCTAATTCATTTGGGATCGGCGCAGCAGGTCTTCTTAATTCATACTTTTCTATTTCTCGTCATCTCAGCAGTCACCTCCTTTCTAGCCGTATCATCCTGATGACATGGTGGTTGGTGCAGTGACTCAAGCAGTTGACTGCTGCGCTACGTGTAGCAGATTCGATCCCCGCGCGGATCAAATATTTGTATGGCCTACAGATAGTTGTTTCGGACCTGAGTATTTGTGTATGTGAGTTTAAATGTCTGTGAACACACCCACGATACAGGAGAAATTTCTAGTATGGGGCAACGTAGGTATATTTAATCAAAAAAAATATAAAAATCTTTACCACTTTGTCTAATACTTTACCTTTTTGCATCAGACGTGATTTACGTCTTTAATAAAAAAGGAGACAAAACAACGGATGCATTTTATTTGTTTATTATATTCAGAGACTTTACTTGTCTATGTTACCGGAAATGTATGAAACCTAGGAATTGTACACAATTCCTAGGAAATATATACATTTCCGAGCCTGCTTAGGAAATGTGTAAAATAATGTTTCAAAGATTCCACATTTCCTGGGAAATGTATGTATTTCCTAGGAATATTGTATATAATTCCAAGATGACACTAGGAAATAGGTACATATACAAAAATAAAGCTTTTTGTGACTAAAATTAATAAAACACGTTTGTAAACTGAAATCAGACTTTTTATTAAGGATCTCGTTGATAGCGTTTTATTTTGCGTAATATTCATTTAGTTTTTACCAAACAAAATTATTGAAACCTAACCCCTCCAGGCACAGTCGACGGAGCACGGCTCCTACTTCTGGGTGGTTTATAAAAAAATAACCACGAAGGGGATGGCGGTGTCTATTCGCTCGCTTCACTCGCTCACTCGACCTCGCCATCCCCTTCTAACCTAACCTGTCTGACTTGGGGCAAGTCCCGAGCTCGCTTCGCTCGCTCTTGCATCCAAATTTTTCTAGTGGCGGGTTCGCAAGGTATGTCGGGTCATCACATACTCAGAGGAAGGAGGAGGACTATCCCCGCTATACTTACAAACAGCAAGAATGTTATACATTTCCGATTGCTATTTAGGAAATGTATAGATTTCCTAGGAAAAATGCATATTACATAAAAAAATTTAGTTCAAAAATCTAAAACCCGACTACTAACAAAATCGCGGTCTTAAAAGTAGAAAACAAGAAAATAATTATTGTCTAATATTCTTCGTAGTCGCATGCCACTGATACCTGATGCTCCTTCATGGCGTTCTTATTGATACAGAAGTCATCTGCTAATTGCCATTAGCAAGGTGGCATGCGACTACGAAGAATATTAGACAAGAATTATTTTCTTGTTTTCTACTTTTAAGACCGCGATTTTGTTAGTAGTCGGGTTTTAGATTTTTGAACTAAATTTTTTTATTTGAATTTTATTTTTGTGTGTACTTAAACTATAATATAATACATATTTGTAATGTGCTCGCCAAGACCTTTGATTTGATACCAAACTTGCTATGATTATCGCAATTTAATATTTTTTTAGGTAAGTTTTTGACATTTAAATTCCGTCATAAAAAGAATTTATAAAATTTATATAGCCTATGTCACCCGGGCTATTCTTACGAATCTATTGACACCTAATTTATTAAAATCCGTTCAGTAGTTTAGGCGCTACGGTGGAACATACATACATACATACATAGACTGGCAAAATCATTACCCTTCCTTTTGGCTTCGCCGTAGTCGGGTAAAAATATTTCATAGATTTCCTATCAATTTTAGGAATTGTACACATTTCCTAGGAATTGTATACAATAACGGATTACACACATTTCCGTTAACATCTACACTAAACAACAATTTTTATGGAACCCAATAAGGTAATAGTCATCATAAACCATGAATGTTCTATTAATTTGTTCACATTTTATACCGGGTGGTCCAAAAAGTGACGTGATAAAAAAAATATTACATTTTATTTCTCATTCCCAAGTATCCAAAATACCCCACGTACCCATATGGTCCCCAATTCATTATAGTTTTCCTATCTTAGGAAGGAGACCTGTAACCTAGCAGTGGGAATACAGGCCAATTATGCAGAGATACATCATATCAATGTAAGAGTTTCCAATTGAATGCATACAGGGATCGCCGATGTTGGCGTTAAATCTACCTTGTTAAAATGGTACTGAAGACGGCCGTCGCGCGTCGTGACGATGTGGACTCATTCTTCACGAATTGGTCGGAGAAGGCAACAAAATTGGAATGTAATGCCGTGAGGGAGGCCCCGTTCGGGGCTGCGGATTTTTCACAAGTTACCGTGGCCTCGACATACAGGGCTAAGAAGGAACACGGGTGGTTTTTAGTCAGTAGAAGTATGACACTCCCTTTCCCTCTGCCCAAGAGCGGGAGGGGTTATTTGATGATTATCCAAACACTAAAAAAAATGATGCAGGGCGCAGGCCTTTGCTCAGCGGTCGTTTATGTCCAGCTGTAGGACAATATGATCTAGATATACTAATCTTCTTCTGTATCTGTATATCTATAGTATTAAACTAAGTCCTCCTCTGTTTGTAGGCTTAGAACTTTTTAAACTACGTACCCAGGTGATTTTAATAAAGTTTTCAGCAATAGATAAAATTATTCAAAAGGCAGGTTTTGCATTGCACCCGTGCGAAGCCGGGTCTTTCACGGTTATTTTATTACTAGTAATAAAATAATGTTTGCATGTTTTTTTATGCCCATTCAGTTTATACAAAACGTTAAGATATTCGAGCATTCCTTTCAGTAGCAAACCGAAATAATTCCATTGGACATCGCTAATCTGTTCCATTCACTCTCAACAGTTCCCAAATCTCGTTCAAAGAGGCGTTCTATTGTAACAGCTCTTTACTTTGAACAATTCTTATATTGTGATGTTTACAAGAAGTCTACCGCGGCGGCGGCGTGTGCTTTGAGATGTTCTTATGATGTTGAAAAGATATCCGGTGTTGCGTTGTTGGTCAATATTATTTGTAAGGAAAATGTTGTGTTAAGTGTATTTTGACTTAAAAAGGATGAGGAATATGGCAGGTTACTTATCCGTGCCCCGAACAAGGGCACCACTTTCAGTATGGAAACGAATTAATCACAATGACATAATTTACAAACATGCAGTGGCGTGCAGTGGTCCGCCACGGTGGGTAGGCCACGAAATATTGACAGCAAAAAAAAAATTGTCACATTTAAAACATTTGAAAATAAGCCTGTAAAAGTTATAGGTAAATACAATTCAAAAACTCACCACATTATTCAAGGTTCAACTCATGATTTTTTATCGATGCAAACAGAAGAAAGATTCGGCCACCTCAAAAAACTCATCCAAGTGAGTGGGTGATAGTTACAAAAGTACAAAACACGTCACTTGCAAGATAATATCCGAAGCGGCCTTCACACATCTACCTTTAGATACAACTTGCACCTTAACATTACTTAGACGATAATTGAGAAAACTTATTACCTTTAACATCTAGCAAACACACATTATTAGCACAAACTTCACCTACCATTGTTATTATTTGTTAGGGGAATAAACAAATAATACACAACAAAGCTAATATTTACACTACTGTTAATAATGGTATCTAATAACTGACACTATCTGTACGTTTTCGGTTTCAAAACAAATCGCGCTATAAATTGCTTGTCACAACAATGAAACAATAATGGCTTCCATAGACGTAAAATATAATTTCTAATTTGCCGATAGAAAAATACTACTACCAAATAAAATTGCATCATTTTCAAATCGAGTTTGTTCACAACAGCGGTCAACAAAATTTTGCAGGATTATAGGTACGAAATCAATCATTGAAATGTGTTGTCAGTGCTGCACTCTATCTGTGGACGGAAGAGCGAAGACCGCAAACGCGCGAAATTCAAACTTAATTTCCTTACATTTTTGCAATTTGCAGGCCAGTGCTAGGTTGTATGTTGATTAATAAAATATGATTCGCGGCTGTAAGACGTATGTAGTCAGTATTCAAGCTAGCACTGGCCTGCAAATTGCAAAAAACGTTAGAAAAAAACAAATTTGAACTTCGCGCCGGAGTTCGCGGGCTGAAGATGGCACGCATGACGCATCCAATCGTAGCCTTGTGTTGTTGCAGCCAATCACAGGCCAGCTCCACTGGCAGGAGTTGACATGCAAGTGTGCGGTTCATATATACACGAAAATATGCACCGATCTTCGATCAATAATGCACTAGATTCCCGATAAGCGCTTCAAAAACGGCCCGAAATATAAGACCACAAACGTATTTGTGGTCTTATTTCAAATTAGTATGGTCCAATCATAGCCAACATTAAGACGTCAAAATACCGCAGTATGCGTTCAAAAACTGCGTAAATAACCACCGTAACACCAAGGTTTTGGAAGGAATATCTATTTTTCGGTAATTTAATATCATTATGTGCTTTTTCATAATATTTAAACATAATTAAACTGTAAATATAATTAAATCAGCGAATATTATAATTGTTTGGCCAATGTTTGCTACAACGCACCAACTATTGTATCATGTTCTTGAACAGGGAACGCTAGTTCCGCAATAGAATAAGCACGACATTGTACACAAAATGCTTTTAACCGTATTGCTTAGAGTTTAAGTTTCATTTTAGAATGAATATTTTTGTACTGATGACTTTTTACTTTGGAGCGACATTTAAAATGTTTTGCTTCTAATCTTTCTCCGATGAAAGGGCTTAAATAAATATACTTTACAATGAAAATTAAACGTTATGTTTAAGTGTTAAGGTTTATAATCATCTGAAGTTGTAAATAATATTGAACTTTTTTCTAAGATGTTATGTAGATGTTTACGTGTGTGCAAACGTGGCCACTTGAGCGACTTAGTTTTGTTCCTGATACTTAATCTAGTACTAATATTGATCGAAGGCACCGATCATTCACCGATGTGACGCTGTGTGCGTAAAATTATGAATGGGTTTTAAGGTTTTAAGCTACTCGAATGCTAGCCTAAGCAAGCCTGTAAATATAAGATTCGTACGCGAAAAATTGCTCTAAGTATTTTAACAGGAGTTTGAACTTTTTTATTATTATTTTGTACATGGTGTTATTTTATTACATGGTTAATTAGTTATAAGAAATGCTCAGTTGGTAAGGTAGGCTAAGCCTAAGAGCCTTAATATGTCTAATATATTTTTATAATGTCTATTGATCAGTTTCGAAAATAAACACAAACGTTTTTATGCTTCGTATTACTCTGTAAAACGTAGGTTTAAGAACCACACTTAAGTGGCAGTGGGCAGGGCACATTGCTCGCAGAACGGATGGCCAATGGGGCCGGAAAGTTCTGGAGTGGCGACGGCGAACCGGAAGACGTTGCGTTGGAAGGCCTCCCACTAGGTGGACCGATGACCTGGTGAAGGTTGCGGGGACCCGCTGTATGCGAGACGCACAGGACCGGCCAACGTGGTGGACACCTGGGGGAGGCCTATGTCCACCAGTGGACGTCGTTTGGCTGAAATGATAATGATGATGATGATGACCCAAAGGGTAAAAACGGGACTCTATAACTAAGACTTCGCTGTCTGTTCGTCCGTCTGTCCGTTACCAGGGTGTATCAAGAACTGCGATAGCTAGACAGTAAAAAAAAACCAAAATTATGTTTTTTTTTTTTTAATAATAAAAATAAAGTAAAATAAATATTTAAACGGGACTCCCACTCACAACAGACATGAGATTTTTTGCCGTTTTTTTTACAAATAATGGCACCGAACCCTTCATGAGCGAGTCGTACTCGCACTTGTTTTTACTAGTTTTCGCGGAACAATAATTCTTTTCGTATGGTTTTTCCATAAAAAGGCTGGAGTTGTCTTCTTTCTGATATCTCTTTGCCTTTTTGTAGTGATAGCCTCAATATACTCTTGGCTTTTGTGCCTCGAGGTTTCATAAATATAATAAAACTCTCGCTCGATGTGACCTTTTCTCTTGTGATCATTATTAGTTTCTCTTTTATTCTCCATTCCTGGTCGAATTGAAATCCTTGAAGTGGTCATTCCTGCGAAAATTGTATAACTGATATTATAAACTAGCATTTGCCCACGGCTGCGCCCGCGTGGATGTCGGAATAACTACAAAAATTTCGATTTTCCATACAAACTTTCATCCCCTATTTAACTCCCTTATGGGTTGAATTTTGAAAAATCCTTCCTTATTCCTTGTCTACATTATAAAGGGAACCTCTGTGCAAAATTTCAGCTTTCTAGGTCCAAGGGTTTGGGCTGGGCGTTGATGAGTCAGTCAGTCAGTCAGGACTTATCTTTTTATTTATATAGATAGATAGAATAGATACGTACAAGGTAGAGGGAGAGGAAGACCAAAGAAAAGATGGATGGAGTGTGTGAGGAGAGATATGAAAGAAAAAGGAATAAATGATAACGTGACGACTGACAGGGCAGAATGGAAGGAAAAATCGTGTTGCGCCGACCCCAAATGATATGGGATAAGGGCAGGAATGGTGATGACTTGGTTTGTATGAATGGGTGTTTATTATTAATAATAATAATATATAATAATATTCCACAACTATCACACAACGCCATCTAGACCCAAGCTAAGCAGAGCTTGTGTTATGGGTACTAGACAACTGATAAACATACTTATATATTTCTAAATACATACATATTATAGATAAATTACACCCAGATTTAAGCTGTTTGTTGTTATTTGTTTATATATGTGCTGCTCTTTTGTGTTGCTGCTGTCCATTAGCGAATAAATACATATTCTATTCTATTCTATTCTATTCTACTCATAGACACATTCACGTAACATAACGCTCGCTATCCCCGAAGGGTTAGGCAGACGTGTACCTTATAGTACACCCACATTTTCGCCAGTTATGTTTAACACCAAACGTATTGTCCGCCGCTGACTGTGAGCACGTGTTACGCAGTTTATCGCTTTTCAATATATATTTAACTTCTTGTTCACACCGAACCTACCATACGCTATTACGTAGATTCATAAAGACAGTGAGCATATTCACAGTCGACGGCGGACAATACGTTTACGTTACGTTGGTGTGCGGCCGCGACACAAAGGGCTAAGAAGGAACATGTGTGGTTTTTAGTCAGTCGAAGTCTGACACATCCTGCCGGCCAGCCCAGAGCGGGAGCAGTCATTTGATGTAGATAGGCAGATGCTGAATCAGACATACCTATCCAGTCAAGCGTTGCTACAGTTCGGTATTTCAAGGGTTGAGAGAAGTTCTCCTCTAAGGTTTTATTGAACGCGATCAGCAGTAGTTCTTGGGTATTTAGGTTGACTGGACGTCGTAAAGGCTGAAAAATGGCCTCGAATAGTTTTTCACATATCGTAAACCTGGTGTTGGTCGCTGAAATTAGAGCACAAATTAAATCATCATCATCAGCATATTAAGAGCTTATACTTCCTCAAACGCGAGTTTTATGGCCTCACACTTAAAAGTAAAAAGTTTAAGATTCACTGCAGTAATCAAAAATATATGATATGCTAGTAACATAGTGTTAAGAAAACATAATACAACTAACTTTGCTCGAAAAATAGCGAAGATACCTCTAAAAATTTCTTATAACGAGTAAAAACCGTACTAAAATACATGTCTTCGTTTTGATTTTTTTGCCAAATAATTCTACAAGCATCATACTAAGTTGTTACGTCTTCGCTGCGGCCGAATAGTGCGAAAGTATTTTGCGATTTACAAAAAAAACTATTAATTGAACTAAAAAAGCAAACATGGTGTTTTGCTTTTTTAGTCCAATCAATAGTTTTTTTGTAAATCGCAAAATACTTTCGCACTATTCGGCCGCAGCGAAGACGTAACAACCGCTTTGTAGTGCTTAAGCTGATAAGAACTTTATTCTAACAGTATTTCAAGCGAAGTTTGAACCACCACAAATAGGGTTGCTAATCTGAGGTAGCATACGCTCTTAATGTCCCCACTGGTAGAACACAGGCCTACTCTCTTTGAGAGGGAATGGGCTATGATCTACCACGCGGGCCCAGTGTGGATTGGTAGATGTCACAAGTCTTCGAATTTATGGTTCTAGGACATGCCGGTAACCCTACAACTATGGAGTAATGATGATGCTACTTCTTCTTCTTTTAAGCGTGTCGATGACAATTCAAATTCAGTCAGCTCAAAATTTGGCGAAGAGTTTGGCACTTTCAGTAGCCTCCATCAGCTCTTGTGATGTGCAAATAACAGGACTGGCAGGAGAGGATATATATATATTATGCTACTTACAGTTAGGGTAATTCTCGAACTGCATCAAGGAGCTTAGGAGGCATTTTCCGTCCTCATCAGTATAGGAGCCGCTTACACGGTCTATGATGGAGTTCACACCGGGAGACAGGACCTGCCTTCGATTTAGCAGTGCATGAGTCATCACTGAAGAGTAGGCTGGTAGGAGAACCGGATTATTTATAAATTACTGTCAGTTGCATGCTAGGTGATCAGCTAGGTGGACGTATGTCCATCATATGCGTTGTATAGGATAGACATACGTGAACAATAATATTAAGAGCAGCGGGGGCCCCGACTTACGAACAGTAAGTCGTGGGTTCCAACCCAGGCAGTCGCATTATTTAGTGTAATGTGTTTCATCACAACTGCTCTCAGAAGTGAGGAACATCGTGAGGAAAGCGGCATTCCAAACCGGCAAAAGTTCGAAGACATGTGACATCTACCAATCCGCACTGGGCCTGCGTGGTGAATTATAGCCCATCCCTCTCCTAGGAGAACATTGCGGTGCGAACATTATAGGCAGATCAAGATGATGACTGTCTTAACCTAACGAATTAGGGGAATTAGGTGTTAGTTGTAAGTTGAAAAATAAATGTGTAGCAGCTCCAGAATAATGAAGTTCCGTTGGATGCAACAAAAACAAGACTAAACGCTAATGATTTATTAACTTACTCCTTAGTTCATCTACACCGTTTTCTGTCATCATATTTGTCAGGTTCCCAAAGTAAACTAGGAATGGATTATAGAACCCAATGTTTTTATGGTTTTCCAGCGACCTGTAACATATAAAATTGTTCTTAACCATGTGGGAGTGCGGAAGAATGCAGCTGTATCATCCCACAGCTGAGCAAAGGCCCATGACTTCCAGTTGTTTTGATCTAAGCCCTGATGGATCACAGACATCATTTTATTCATTCATTTTGTTTATTTATTTATTTGGAGGACTTAGCGGTAATAAAAACGCATACAATTTAAATGTTACATACCTTTGAAAGACGCTCTTCATAGGGGCCAATGCTTCTCGCACCACAGCCTTCTCCTTCATTGCGATGAGTCTGAACAGCTCTATGGCGAACACCACCAGGTAACCTTCATCCAACACTTTCATCAGGTAGTAGTATCGTTGAACTGGTGTAAGTCTTGGCTTCTCTACCTTGATCTCTGCAGAGGAAGAATGAGGAAAATGTCGTGAGGAAGGTTTTGAGGATGAATGTAGATGAGCATAAGAGTCGAGGAAGACCAAAGAAACGATGGATGCACTGTGTTAAGAATGACATGGTAAGAAAGGAGATGTCTCATGAGATGACGAGAAACAGAGAAGTAGGGAAGTAGAAGACATGCCGTGCGTACCCCATATGAAGATTAGGGCAAGAGAATGACGATTATGATCTCTGCAAAGGAGCTTTAAGTCCTGTCCTGTGCTATAGGATAGACCTACAGGTTAGGATATAAGGTAACTTCCATCCAGGTCGTATCTCTTCGATTTTTTGCCGACGTATATGCACTCGAAGCCGGGGGCAAAAGCTAGTCATCATTTCAGCTAAAAGACGATCACTGCTGGACATAGGCCTCCACCAAGTGTCATCACATTGACCGGTCCCGTGCGTCTCGCACTCAGCGGAACCCCGCAACTTTCACCAGGACAGAAATGAAGAAATTCGCAAATAATGAAAGTTAACCGACTTTTTTTTTTGGGCGGGTGGAAAATCATCAAATAAGTCCTGCTCTTGGGCAGAGCGAAAGGGAGTGTCAGACTTCTACTGACTAAAAACCACCCACGTAAAAACCAGGCAGCGTTATTGTGACCAACCCGCAGCCCCGACGGGCGTCGGCCCTTGCCCTCCCATGTTGCTGACATCTGTTTGAGGCGCTCGTGGAACACGACCGCGCCGTCGA
Source organism: Diarsia dahlii (assembly GCA_949775195.1). Taxonomy (NCBI): domain Eukaryota; kingdom Metazoa; phylum Arthropoda; class Insecta; order Lepidoptera; family Noctuidae; genus Diarsia; species Diarsia dahlii. Next base: position 2,426,500 of record OX459219.1, on the reverse strand, counting down.
CATGGCCTGTTGTTGTCATAAGACGGACTGACGGCGAGGTATCCCATTACTTACCGTCCACAGGCCCGTGGAGGTAACCGACTTAACCCGAAGAATTGGCAAACAAAGGTGGCAGTGGTCAGGGGACATCGCTCGCAGAACGGATAGCCGATTGGGCCAAAAAGTTGAACAGTTAGACATCATCATCATCATCATCAGCCTATCAATGTTCCCACTGCTGGGCCACAGACCTCCTCTCTGTAAGAGGGAATGGGCTATAATCCACCACGTGGGCCAGTGCGGCTTCAAATTTTTATGGTTCTAGGACATGCCGGTTCCTCACGATGTTTTATTTCACCATTTTTGAGAACAGTGGGCCTGGGTTTGAACCCACGACTTACTTTTCGTAAGTTGGGGTCGGCACCAATGGGCCACCGGCGCGGCGCTCTAGAGCTAGTAATAAATGGTAAAAGATACTAACTTCCAAACAGGACATCACCAGCTGTAGTAAAGTTTGAAAAGCCTGATGTTCCCGCAGTTCTGGGAGACATAGGTACTGTGGTACCCGCTACGGACCCAGTATCACTCCAGTAGGGTTGTTGCTGGTCTCTTGAAGCCTTCCTCAATTTCTTTTTGAGGCGTGTATACGGAGCTATCTCTCGGAACCAATTCTTCGCGTTTGGGCCTAAAGTTGTCTTCTTTATAGAACGAGGCATGAAGGTGACCTGATGTTTTGAATGCCTTGGTTTCTTATGGCTTCCTGAATGTACCAAACTTGGCGTATAAAGACTCTGGTCTTTGACTGAAAGTATGCTAAGAGGATCCTCCAACAGCTTCGGTTTTGAATTATGGTCTGGAACGGCCCTTGATGTTACGTTTGGGTCTAAAATGGCCAGTCCAATAGCAGCAAAATTTTGGAGATCGAATTCTGGATATGCAAGATTTTCAGATGATTTAGTTGAGGTCTTCGGATGTGGGATTTTCTGGTGTTTTCTCGAAAGTAAGCTTTTTAGGACAATCGGTTTTTCCTTTCTTGGGTCGTGCAGGTCATCGTTTGCTATTAAAACTGATAACTTTCTCGTTTTTTGCTCCAGATCGTCCAATAAGGTATGCACTAGGATGAGGTTTTGGCGATCGTGGTCTACTGGTAAGGCATCATTGAATTTTGCTGGAAGCAAGCACAAATGCGATGAATTTAAAAGGAATAGCATCATCTGCCTAGCCTTTTCTCAACTATATGGGGGTCGGCATCCAGTCTAACCGGATGCAGCTGAATACCAGTATTTTACATGGAGCTACTGCCTATCTGACCTCCACAACCCAGTTAGTACTAGGTAACATGATACCCCTTTTTTTTGGTGGGTGGAAAATCATCAAATACCTAACCCCTCCCGCTCTTGGGCAGAGCGAAAGGGAGTGTCAGACTTGTACTGTTTCTATGTGTGTGCGTATAGGTATATAATAAGATACCAAGTAATCTAAAAATGTTAAATGTAAGATCATTTAAAACTAAATTGTATGAATATTTGTGTAGCCATAGTTTTTATAGTCTCAAAGACTTCTTTGAAAATAAATGTTAAGTATTGTAAGAAAAATTTGTACGCTTATCACTAAGCAAAAACGTGTTGTACATGCTCTTGATTTTTGTATTTTTTACCATCTTTTATACCATGTTTTTAAACAAATAAATATTATTATTATGATTAATAAACAAATATTAAACTGACTAAAAACCACCCGTGTTCCTTCTTAGCCCTTTTTTTTTTAATATGATTTTTTTAATAAATAAAAATCATTAAATAAAAATTGAACACACTCTCAAGTAAATCGTAAAGATAGAAACGCGATTTTTGCCTGGAAGAGATCGCGGAAAGCGATAAGGCCGCCCATTGTATGTTTTGTAGTGTATATTATGTTTTCTTTTGTTATGTATTTTTGTGGTGTACAATAAAGTTTAAATAAATAAAATAAATAAATAAATGATCGGCTCGATCATTTTTTTTATCAAACATGACTCTAAATCACAATTTAAAACGTGTACTGCTAAGACATTTCATCATGAATATATGTATATGAAAAGTATATATGTATATCAGTAGATAGAACTTTTTATTGTGAAGTAAATGTTGAATATACATATTGTACAATTTCTTTATCATTTTTCTCCAAGAAGAAAAACAGTCAAAATTTAGGCATTAATTATATCGCTCGCGCGGCAGGGCGGGGGGTGAGGTCGTGCGTTGTTAAAAACAAAGTACTGCAACCTCGCCTTAACGAGAAAATCATGGAGGAATCTCGGTATGTACCTACCTATTGGGTGGAATGATATTCACACTGGTCCCCCGTACACACATCAACCTAGGCAAGCATGGCTAAACTTAAAGATCGACCCGAGCGGTTGGAACATATTTTTATAATAACTAGCTGATGCCCGCGTCTTCGCCCGCGTTAAGTTATATACTAAAACCTTCCTTGAGAACCACTCTACCTATTGGTGAAAACAGTATGAAAATTGGTGCAGTTGGTTTTGAGTTTATAGCGAACAGATAGACAGACAGATGCGGCAGAGGACTTTGTTTTATAATAATTATTATATGTAGTGATAGTGATGATATAAAATAAAACACACCTGAGACAATATCTTCGCAATTAAGTAAATCATAATGCACATTTAAACTTAATAATAATAACAATAACATAGCTGTTTTCAAATTTATATTAATTACTAATACTTTTTAAAGATAGTCCAAAGAAAGATTCAACGTTACGTTTGACTCTCAAGTCTAAACGGTTCAAAATGGCTGCCATGGTTTGTACCTATACGATTCTTGACGTTTCAAAATTTAAAATGTCTTAGAAACCGCCATTTTGTTTATAGTTCTACAAAACCAACACATTAACACGAGATTATTAACAACACTTTTAAAAGTATTATAAATAATAGTCAGTTTAGTATTATTTTAGTAAAGTCATTCATAAAACAAAACAATACCTATTTGCACTATGCTCAATCGGTATTTTACAAAGAAAATATGAGTTGATTGACTGATTTATACACTATTTTTGTACGAAGTATTTTTAATCAAATATTTTGACTAGTTACTAGCGTGGTTATAATTAAGTTAACGTTAATTTTTTCAAAGTTTTAAAATGTGCTTTACGTTTCAATTTAATAAAATATCAAAACATAAGTAGATATAAGTTGAAATTAGTCATGGTTTCAGTTTTACTATCAATAAAGTTTGTATTGAATTAGAAATATATAATAGTTGCCTGTGTTATATATACTTAACAAGTTTTATTATTCCATAAAAAAAAACATTGGTGTTTTATATTTAAAAAATGAAAGCGTGTACGATTTTTCTGCTGTTGGCGGCATTTGGTAGTTATTTTGTGTTTATTTTAAGAATTATTTACAGTATTAAAATGGCAATTCTATGGGTTTGTTTATCAACCAACAACTTTTCCGAAGTACCTACCCTCAAATCTTTTAAAGCGAGGAGTTCAAATGGCGCCCAGTGTTGCCATTAAATTGTATAAATCAAAAAACATAATATCACGCCTGTAATTCCAGAAGGGTAACGCTGAGGTGTACCTAATAGTACACCCACATTCCACCAGTTATGTTAAAGTCTTTTACAGAAAAAACTATCATACTAAACGCCACCCAAGTTCCCTCTTAGCCCTTTGTGTCCGAGGCCACGGTATCTCTTTCGAACAACCCGCAGCCCGGCAGGCAAATCATACTTAATGTGACATTCAATATATTTTCAGCTTATACAAATTCAACCCCTTCTACCAAGTCGAAAATAAATGAGAGAAGCGCCAATCTTACCCAGAAAAGTAAAGTAACTTCTAAAAGTGCCTCATTGCATAAAATAGCTGTTGGTGATACCAACATCCCTATTGAAACCTTCACGGGTTTCATTGAAGACCTGGTCATCATACTCAATACTTACAACGATGATATATTCGAAGACTTTGTCCACATAGTAGATAAAGCAATTAAAAAGTACCCCTACAAAGGACAAAACGAATTCAAAAAGGTGCTCACTGAGAAATCAAACCTATTGCTGCAGAAACCAGTGCATGCCAAGAGAGCAGTAATCAATCAAATAGTAGATATGATGAGACTACTGAAAAGATTTGATGACAACGTTAAAGAATTACTGGACTATGTCGATTCTTTGTATAAAGATAAGGCTAGAGAAAAGTTCAGAAAGATCTTAACAGATCTAAAAGGCTATAAAGCTGGATACGGAAAAACAAGAACTAAAGATAATTTCACCAAGATAATCAGGAACTCTTTAAAAGCTACTGTTTTCATACAAACAAATCTTAACACTGACGTTAAACAAAAATTAGGAAAACATATTGAAACATTTCTGAAAAAATACAAAGAATTTTGGTCATCTTCCAGCTCTACGACTGAAACTGCTACACCAGTATTGTTTTATATGACGACTGAGAAACCAAGAATCGTTTATAAGTCTGAGAGCAAAAGCAAGCTTGTAGAAAAAATGTTAGAAGAGGATTTCAGAGAGACCCAAACTACTCGGGAATCTATCGCCACGCCCGGGAACAGGTAGGCACAACACATTGATGTCATCATCATCATTTCAGCCGAAAGACCATCGGTTCATCTAGTGAGAGGCCTTCCAATGCAACGCTTGGAATACATAATCATCAAAGTCATCATCTGCCCAGCCTTTTTCCAACCATGTTGGGTGAGCTTCCAGTCTAACCGAATTCAGCTGAATATTATCATCGGCACGATTCTTGAGCGCTGACGCAAAAGTGAGTTATTGGGTCCCTTTGGTGGTATGAAGTGAGACGCGGGGCGGGGAAAGTGCAGTGATTGACCCGTAGCGCATCGCGTCATAGCCGTCACTCGGGATTTGTTCTTTACTCCTGCTGCACTTACCTCACGACCAATCTACACTAATATTATAAAGAGGAAAGATTTGTACCTATTTTTGTATGTTTGTAATGAATAGGCTCAAAAAGTACTGGGCCTATTTCAAAAATTCTTTCACCCTTAGAAAGCTACATTCACCCTGAGTAACATAGGCTACTTTTTATGTTTTTATCCCTGTATTCCCACGGGAACGGGATCTACGCGGGTGAAACCGCGGGACGTCCGCTAGTAAATAATAAACGGGTGTGCGTTTTATTTGTCATAAAGTGTACGATGCGCACAGCGCTCCCACTCTTCCGCCGAGCGCTCAAGAACCGTGCCGGTAATTATACCAGCGTATTTTACATAGAGCGACTGCCTATCTGACCTCCACAACCTAGTTAGTACTGTTTAATACGATACCCCTTAGTAAGAGTGTTTTCGGCCCACTGACTACCTACCCGTAAGTAACGCCTGTCAAAGAACTACAATGACAGCCCCACCAATGGCTTATCGTGTTATGTTATTTATTCAAAGTAATATATTGTTAAACTATATTTCAGATTAACAAGTAAACACGACCTTGGGACTAGTACAACACTCAAAATTTTTAAAACACACGGAAAAAATCAGTGAGTATCTTGAGAGTTTCTCGTAAGAGCGTTTACACCGTAAGACCTTTCATACACCTGGTCAGGCTGCGGGTTGTTTACAAGAGAAACCGTGGCCTCGACAGAAACGGCTAAGAATTTATCAATGGCTAAGAAGGAACATGGGTGGTTTTTAGTCAGTAGAAGTCTGACACTCCCTTTCGCTCTGCCCGAGAGCGGGACTATTTGATGATTTTCCACTCGCCCAAAAAAAAAGAAAAAGGCCTTACATACAAATTTTGAGTCCTGATTTTTCGAAACTAGCTGATGAACGCGGCTTCGCCGGCGTGGATGTTGGTCAAGTAATATACTAAAACCTTCCTCGAGAACCACCCTATCCATTGGTGATAACAGCATGAAAATTGGTGCTGTAGTTTTTGAGTTTATCGCGAACAGACGGGCAGATAGACAGACTTTGTTTTACTCGAATAATATGAAGTAAAGAGTAACACTTTAATGAAACTTGACATAACTGGATAAAGATACATAGGCCCGCCACATAGATACATAAGATAAAATTAAATTAAATTGTTTATCTTCATTTCAGAAAGGCGACTAAAAATTACCTCCGAAGTTCCACTCGTCTCTTACCCAGCGAAGATCCTTCCAAAGAAATATTTAACAAAGAAAAAAGTAGAAAAGAGAAGCTATCTCACAAAAGAAAAAACAAGTTTACTCCAACTGGCCATTCTGAACTAAAGAAACATATTCATAGTTTGAGACATCACAAAACAGCCAACGATATAAAATCATTGCATGAAATTACCCGTAATAATAAAACTCACAAAGATATAGAAAATAATAGTATTGATGATGATGAGTCGAAAGAAAAGAAACCTAGCAATATAACAAAAGACAGAAAAAACTTCAAAAAGTGTAGCAAAAGTAATGAGCATGATGCAGAAGATCAAAGTAAAACAACTGAAGAAAGTGATACTGAAGAAGATGTAGAAACAACTAGTAGCGTAAGTCAAGATGAACAAGACTCAGATAGAAGTGTGAGAGCAGTAGAAAACGACGACATTTATCATTCACATAAATTGAAAAACAAGAAAAAAGGCAGAAACACTAACTCTAAAAATACTGAGATAAAAGAAAGCACAAGCGCTGAAACAGCGACTGAAGACAGCATTCAAGAAACGGAAGATATAACAAATGAAATATCTGTGCAAACGTATAGTAAAGTCGTAGAAGCTTTTCCATTACTATTTAAAGGGGATAAGTTACAAGAAGGAATGTATCCTGCAAATTTGTGGGATTGATAAAGAAAATGGCGTCACTATGTTTTAGATGTTAGAAATAAAAGTACCTATTAACACTAAAAACGGGATATTTGTCATGTTTAAAGAAAGAAAGAAAAAGTGTTTATTGGTTTACTGTTTGTTTCAAGTTTCCGATATTTAGGCGCTGTTGCAAACACCATGATCACGGATAAACTAGTTATTGGAGATGTTTATAAGCAGACAAATCGATCTGCTCTCTTTCTTGTTCGTTTTTGGCGCTCGGTACTCGGTACTACGGCTACCACTATTGGGTTCTCGAGTGGCGATCACGAACCGGAAGACGCAGCGTTGGTAGGCCTCCCACCGACGACATCGTGAGAGGCAGGCAACCGGTAGATGCAAACGGCAGGTGCCGTTCTTTATGGCGTTCTATGTGGGAGGCTTTTGTCCAGCAGTGGACGTCTTATGGCTGATGATGATGATGATGACCACCACCATTTACTCACAACTTGATTCTGTTCCCAACTAACGAACTTTTAAAGTATTCAGTCTGATTATAGTAAACATGGTAAATATCCCGTTTTAAGTGTTAATAATAATGTTAGCGACCATGCAGTTTAAAAAGAAATAAAACTTGTTCATAGGTTCCTTATATTCAACAAAGTTAAATCATTCCAATACCATCATACCATATTTGTTAGTATGAGAGTAAAGGAATAGAGAGTGCTCCTATGTATGTGCTCAAACTTGTTCATAATATTTTTTATTCTTCTCTAACCTTGGCTCATAGATAGGTACTTGACAAACTAACAAACAATGATAAAATACGATAGGTGTTAGTACATAAAGAACCTTAAAACTATGTTAGTAACACTTCAGTTGACCACTATGTCACTGTGCGTTCATGTGGCACTTGCCCGTGGAAGCGACGAAACACCGCGCTACCGAAAAAAAACTCCTCTTTCAAGACTAGTAACAGATACCATGACACGTTGGTAATCGCACCGCTAATGCCTTAAACTTGACGTTGCACTCTCTCGCCAGAAGTAAGATATCGTGATATCCTCTGCCTTCAATGGTGGTGTAGTGTAGGCGGGACATGTTCACTAAAGTGTTCGTAAGAATAGGCGTGTTAGGGTTCGATGATAGCGGTTCTTGTTGGTACGTTGACGGCGCTTACCCCTCAACACCGTCATAAAACCATCATCGGCCCGAATCGGTGCCTTTTCAGCCAAGAGCTTCCCAGTAAGAACTACTCTAGCGAGAAAACTCCAGTCCAGGAACTTGTCGAGAGTTTTCAAATGCTGCAGAAACTGGCTCCAGGTCCTGCTATCGCGAGGCGGCGAGGGCAGGAGTGGGCGCACGAGCAGCGTAGTCAGCAGCATCAGCATTCTTCGGTGACGATAGCGACAAAACAGTTGACGCGAAAGTAGCTGACGACCCATCGAGGCCAGCTCAGTGACGCATTTTAACGTTCAATGCACCCGTTGAGCGGGTTAAGTTCTGTGGAGCTACTGACTCAACATGTAACTTCGCCAGGATTATTTCTGAACTCTAAAAGACACTGTGTCCTCTGTTTCTTCTGAATCGGATAGAAAATGCTGAACTTATTTTCATTTTAAAAGCCTTACCTTTATCATCGTCATCTTTTATCGAACTAAATCGCGACTAGCTATGTCATACTAGTTTCGTAGTACAGCCAGACTAATCATGTTCTGTAATCAAGAAAAGTCTGTAGAGAATTCAACTTTCAGACATGAATAAGGTCACAGCCTATAATGTTCCCACTGCAGGGATTCAGGCATCCTCTAGGGATGAGAAACTGGCAACGACAAACAACAACAACACGCTGGCCCAGTTGGTAGATGTCCCATGTCTCCGAATATTTTTTTGGTTCTAACTGCTGCACTTAGAGAGCTTTAATGATTACTTAGGCCTCACTTAGGCCATCACTTAGTAACGGTTTTGACAGTTTTGTCATACAAAAGTATGTCAAATCTATACTAAGTGACGGCTTAAGTACCTAATCATATAATAATAGACTGTGTACCGCAGCAAGACATGGTTTTTAATTTTGTTTAAAAGTTGTCAGCTACTCAGTTTTATAAGTTTCAAAATAAAATTGTAGTAATATTGTATTGTTATTGAATTAGAAATAAAAATTGACGCATGTGCTAAACAAAAAGGTTTTATGTTCCTGTAAAAATGTTTGTGTTTTTATATTACAATGAAAGTGTGTACTTGTTTCATAGTGTTCGGAATATTTGGTAGTTTTATTTTAAAATTTATTTCAAACCACACTTTGCCTGGGTTTGTGACAATAAATCTAATTTACTCTTAGTAATTTACTTAAAAAGTTATCAATAAAGGTCGTAACATATAACTTTACATAATATTACCAATAAGGGATGTAATCAAAATTACTGCCGTTAAAGACCTTACTAAAATTATAAGTAATTATTCGATTTTCACAGAGCCTCGTATAATCTCTATCGATAGTTAATGTCGTAACAACAAAAATAACTTAACGATCTGAACTATCTTTCAGCTTACACAAACGCGACATCACGAAACAGAACTAAAGTATATCACAGAAGCTTCAATCCAGCAATGGAAAATGTTTCAGAATTAAGTAATGAAGGATACGCCGGAGATACTAAGATATTAGACGATACACATCAGTTTAGCGCAAGAGACAGAACAGTATCTGATGATAATAAAAACGAGAAACCTGTCTTTAGAGCGGAAAGCGTTGACATTGAAACCCTCATAGATTTCATTCAAGAAGTCGTTAACATACTCAACACTTACGAAGATACCGCATTCGAAGATTTCTTCCACATTCTAGGCACTGAAATCAGAAAATATCACTACACAGACTGCAAGTTTTCCGAATTAACACAAAATCAAGATACAAGGATTTTGCTGGCCACGGCATTAAAAATAATCAGAGAGAAATCAGTTTCTTTTACGAAAGCAAAGATTAATAAAATATCGGGCATGCTGAGAGAGGAAGCATATGGCAATGACGTTAAAACATTGCTGGATTATATCAATTTTTTGTACAAAGATACTGAACAGAAGTTTCATAAAGTTTTAGATGAATTGAAGCATTATAGGACGATTAAATCTATGAAGGCTCACAAAAATCTAATAAAGGTGATTAGATACGGGGTCCGAGATATTTTGTTTGACCACTATACTGCACTTGACAGTAATACTAGACGAGAATTGAAAGAGAGAATAGAACAGTTTTGGAAACAATTTAAAAAGAGTCTTGAATCAAGTGCTAATGTGAATGATAGTCATGAAATAAATGATGCAATCAGTAAGTCAGTCATTAATAGTTTTAAAGTCTCCAAAAATGTAACTAACAAAGATAAAGATCCCGAACTTAATTCTAAAAATAATATAAAGAATTTGACAGACAATAGAGGCAGGGAGAGTAAGGAGAATGATTACCAACAATCACAAGAGAAAGAAACTGAGAAGGATGACAGAAGTATTGAATCTGAAATACTAGACATAGATTACGCTACAGAAGTTATCTCATCAGGACAATCGTTTGATAGCAGTTCGAACTCCATCAAAGAGTCTCAAGAGCGACATCGATTGTACAACACAGAGCAATACATGACTCTATACACAGAAAAACAGTCTTTCAGATCAGCGACTAAGAAGAAAACAGAATTCATACCTACATCTGCAAAGGAGGTGACTAAAAAGGCCACAGGCACGAAACGACCAACGATCACGTCCGCACTGCAGTACAGTTCCAAACATGCGCCAGTGGATGTTGGAAATTCTAATCATAGACCACATTATAATATAAAGCAGGGCATTTCTTACTCTCACCACATCACAGAGCGTGCCCTGGAGGTAAAATTGAAGCCCAAACCGAGAATAACGCAAGACACCACGGAACGAAAGAGACTCAGCATAACAGATAAGACAAGACCTACAATACAATATCGAAGAATGCAAGCAGGAGCAGAGACCAAAATAATGAATGCTGCTGTCACAAAGCCTCCTTCAAGATTGAGTAACACAAGGAGAAATGATAACTTTAGCAGAAAACAAAAACAGAAATATCTAACAAGACCTAACGCTACCCACACTGCTCTGATATCTGGTACAAGTTCAAATATTCCCAAAAGCTTCAACGAATATGTCATCAAAAGATTAGATACTCTTCAACAGGAATTTAAAGATTTTAGAAGCATGTTAGATGATAATAATACTCACGAGGTTGAAGTGAGCAATGTTACTGAGAAATATAACTTGAAGAATAAAATTGGGAAAGATTTGAAATACAAAGTTATGAGATTGAAAGTCGGAAACCCTGATTTGAATAAGGAAGAGCGTAATAAAGAAAATGGTAACAGTACAGGAAGCTACAAAATAGATACAGAATCTAGTGTAAAAAATAACACATCCTCGAACCTAAACGGTACGAAGAAAAATGCGGTCATTATGACAGTTATTAATAACAAAAATACAACTGAAGTTACAAGCAACAATATAAATAACAATACGGAATTAAACAAAGACAAAATTGTTGATAGTGAGACAACGGTTACCGTTAAAAGTACAGTTAAAGTAACAAACTCGACTGAATTAGAGTTTGAAACTACTGCTGCTTCTACTACAACTAAACCGACAGCTTTTGACATCGCTGGTCTCGGGGACTTCCTCGATCATATAAATGATGGTATGGATATTCGAATGTAATCTATGTAAGATGCAAATGGCCATGGCCCACCAAAGTATGAAAACCATACCCACGGCGTACAGTAAAAAAAAGTGCTGGATGTTCAGAGAAATCTGTAGTTTCCAACGGTATGTGTCGCATTACTGTGGGAATTGTACATTACTTTTAAAAAAAAAATAAAACCGACTTCGACAAAAATAAAACACAAAAAAGTGAAAAATAAAAATCAGCTTCTGAAGTCGGTGACTTTTGTTTGTTTGATTTCATGTTTTTGCCACCGACTTCAGAAGCTGATTTTTATTTTTCACTTTTTTGTGTTTTATTTTTGTCGAAGTCGGTTTTATTTTTTGTAAAAAAGTTTTTATTTTTCACTTTTTAGTGGTTCACATGTGCTTACCCCTTCACAACGTACCGGCGTGATGTTATATTATGAACTGGTGTAAACAATAGACAGACATGAGATTTCAGCAATGCCAGTCCATTTGCTATCATTTATTGAGGAGTTCCGTTGTCTATCTCCGAAGTTCTTCATCAGATGTTCACCAAATAACCTTTGTAGTGAGTTCAGGCGTGATATTATGTTGTGTGATGGCGTAAACAATGTTTAGATATGCTATAGCAACAATCGCGGTTAATCTGCTGTTATTTATTGAAGAGTTCCCCCGATTTCTACAAGATCCCATCATCAGATATTGAAATGGTGACAATGGGACCACACGGGAAGCACCAGCTTTCAAATGAAAAAAGAATCATGAAAATCAGTTCACCCAGTCGCAAGTTATGCGCGAACAAACATAAAAAAAAAAAAAAAAAAAAAAAAAAATACAGTCGAATTGATAACCTCCTCCTTTTTTTTAAGTCGGTTAAAAATAAAAAAACATATTTTGTAATAAGTTTGTTTTCCATAGTGTTTGTATGAAAGACAAAGTTATATTTGCGGTTTTGTAAATGTGCTGTATCTCAGAAACTATTTACTATATATATTAAATCGTTCAAACCATTTTAACCGACTTCAAAAAAGGAGGAGGTTCTATGTTCGTGTGTATGTATTTTTTTTATGTACCTATGTTACCTGATTTCTCCTCCATTTGTGGACCGATTCTCAAAATTCTTTTTTTATTTGAAAGAGTATACTCCTGAGGTGGTCCCATTTTAATTTGGTGAAGATCTGGTGCTGATCTTCGGAGATATACAATGGAACTCTTCAAAAATAGACGGCAAATCTGTCGTAATTGCTGGAATCGCTTGGATGTTTATTGAATATACATTATCATGACGTAACATCACGCCTGTATGCTCTTAGGGGTATGCAGATGTGTACAATACACATTTTTTTTTATTTATGTTCCCTGATTTTGTGTATCGCGAATAACTTCGTCGTTTATGAACCAATTTTGATGATTCTTTTTTTATTGGAACGGAGATACTTCAAGAGCCACCATGATATGGAAACCAGGACCTGGTGATGGAATCCCAGAGAAATCGAGGGCAACCCTCAAATTTCATAGGCACGTATTACGTGTTTCGTGCTTTTTCTGACGCTATACAAGTATTCGCATCTAGCAGTCATCACTTCATGTTGATGAGCTTATGATGGAAGGTACTACTCCTCAATGGTTAGGAGTTGAAAGCAATAATCAGGAAAACTTAAAAGGGTTAGGTGTCATAGTAAGTATTTCTATAAGATATAATAATGAAAAAATAAAAAACTTTTTGCAAAAAAAAAACAACCGACTTCAAAAACACCAAAAAGTGAAAAATAAACTTCAGAAGAAAAATCAGCTTCTGAAGTCAAAGTCTTCTGGTGGCAAAAAAACCAAATTAAACAAAGAAATGTCACCGACTTCAGAAGCTGATTTTTTTTTCTTCTGAAGTTTATTCACTTTGGTGTTTTTGAAGTCGGTTGTATTTTTGGTTGAAAGATTTTATTACGATCTACAGCTTAGGTATATTTTTTTTAGATTTTTCACTCTCCTATTTTTACCCGACTACGGCAAAGCCAAAGGAGGGTTATGATTTTGACTGGCTATGTATGTATTATGTATGTTTGTATGTATGTATGTGTGTATCTTCATCTGTTCCCTCATAGCTTCTAATCTACTTAACGGAACTCGACATAGGCTACGTGACGTGTCACAAAAAGCGATTTGGCGCCCTCTAGCGGACAAAAAGTAAGGCTTAAAAAATAAAAATGGAGATAAATACGCCGTGTTTGGTATCATTTGAAAGGGCCTCACTTGTACATTTCCAAAATATTGTTTAAATTTAAAATCACGCCCTCTAGCGGACAAAAAGTCAAGAGTAAAAAAAAATTAACATTAAAATTGTTTAAATAAAAAAAAGTAAAAAACTTAACCCCTACGTCAAAAAAAACGACGCTGAAAAAGTATGAAACAAGATTTTCCGGATAGAACAAAAAGAAAAGCCGTAGTCATACGTTATAGGTACCAACCTAAACACTTTAATACCGTGTGACTAAGTACCTACGGCTTTTCTTTTTGTTCTATCCTGAAAATCTTGTTTCATACTTTTTCAGCGTCGTTTTTTTTGACGTAGTCGGGTTTTAGTTTTTTACTTTTTTTTTAAAGTTACACTCTGTTCACCACTTTGGAAGTGTTTATCTTGCTAACGATTAACTTTGAGAAAAAATGGTTCTAGAAACCTCAATGTCATTTTCAGAGACCTATCTATAGATACCCCATACGAATGGGCTTGATGAAATAAGTTTTTTTTAGTTTTAGTTCCATGTATTTTTACGTCTTTTCCCATCGAATTTCCACATTTTTTTTGTATAAAATGAAAAGTGGGTTTTGTGGCCGTAATTTAAAAATTATTTAGTTTCTGTACGACGACTTCGACCAACCGGGTCAGATTTGGGCCATGACCTTTGAATCCGCGTCACAGGAGGCTGTCACAAAATTCATAAATAATCAATTTAAATTACGGTATCAGGTCAATTATTAATAATTTTACTAGCTTTTGCCCGCGGCTTCGCCCGTGTGGATGTCGGAAATTTTCCATACAAACAAATGAGTTTTGAAAAAACTTTTTTACAAAAAATAAAACCACAAAAATAAAACACAAAAAAGTGAAAAATAAAAATCAGCTTCTGAAGTCGGTGACTTTTGTTTGTTTGATTTCATGTTTTTGCCACCGACTTCTGAAGCTGATTTTTATTTTTCACTTTTTTGTGTTTTATTTTTGTCGAAGTCGGTTTTATTTTTTGTAAAAAAGTTTTCATTTTTCACTTTTTAGTGGTTCACATGTGCTTACCCCTTCACAACGTACCGGCGTGATGTTATGTTATGAACTGGTGTAAACAATAGACAGACATGAGATTTCAGAAATCCCAGTCCATTTGCTATCATTTATTGTTTTGTTTCTTGTTTTTTAAAAAAACGTTGCCCCACACTAGGAATTTCTCCTGTATCGTGGGTGCGTTTACAAACATTGAAACTCACATACACAAACACGCCCAGACCCGAAACAACTATCTGTAGGCCATACAAATACTTGTTCCGTGCGGGGATCGAACCCGCGACACGTAGCGCAGCAGTCCAATCGCTTAGCCACTGCGCCAACCGTGTCGTCAATTTATTGAGGAGTTCCGTTGTCTATCTCCGAAGTACTTCATCAGAATATGTTCACCAACCTTTGTAGTGAGTACAGGCGTGATATTATGTTGTGTGATGGCGTAAACAATGCTTAGATATGCTATAGCAACAATCGCGGTTAATCTGCTGTTATTTATTGAAGAGTTCCCCCGATTTCTACAAGATCCCATCATCAGATATTGAAATGGTGACAATGGGACCACACGGGAAGCACCAGCTTTCAAATGAAAAAAGAATCATATGAAAATCAGTTCACCCAGTCGCAAGTTATGAGCGAACAAACATAAAAAAAAAATACAGTCGAATTGATAACCTCCTCCTTTTTTTGAAGTCGGTTAAAAATCCTTCCTTATTGGAGTGCGAAATTTTAAGCTTCTAGCCGTAAGGGTTTGGCCTATTCGTTGATCCTCAGTCAATCGGCTTTGCCTTTTATTTTATTTAAATAGATACATTTTCCTTCACCGTATTGAGAGAGAGCAGTGGTTTGGTGAAATTAATTATACACAAAGTACCTAATGCACCTGCCTGATTTCGCACTCACGACTTTACTGTTCGTAAGTGGATATGGCCAGTTGGCCACTACCACTGGCCCAGTGGTGGTGGCCATAACCATTATTAGTTTTGTATAATTAAACTACGCACCAGCACTTTCTTATGTCGTTGATCAATGGATTAAAAAGAAAACAATAAACTTCATATATTTCACATAATTTATTAAAAAATATAACTAAAAATTCACAATTTGTTTTGTTATATACTAGAGAATTATACATTATATATTAGTTTATTATAATTTGGAGTTTTATGGCCTAAAATTTATTTCCTGCGTTGTTTAAAGTACCATTTATGCGTAATTTTGGCTTATAATGGCACTAAATTGTACAGGCATATAATTGAACCGACGTCAATACATTTGTTACTTAATATTAATATTTACAAATCTTATTACTAATGCTAATAAGCGTAATTGGAATTGTTCAACACTTTAGTATTAATATTTCTTCTGAAAATACTTTCGTCATAGACTATAATGAATCTTTATGTGATCTTTTTTTTAAGTAGAGGCTGACCATAGATTTTTTTAGCAGAAGTAGTTTTTTTCGGTAAATATGGATGCAAAAATAATTAATACTAAAGTTGTTGTATTTTCATACAAATAATTAAGTTTAAATACGTTTTTTTACGGCTGTGCTCTTAAAGCCTGTATTAATAAAGTATTTTTATTAATATAGTATACATAATTTAGAAGTTATTCTTTCAAAGTATTAAAACATAATTATTTACCCATCTTAATAATAAACGAAACATATTTTTAAATAAAATAAACCTAGAAACTTAATCAAAGCGTAAAATATTGCAAATTAGTATTCAATTGAAAAAAAAACTTTTTTAAAAACAAAAATTAAAATTTTGTAAAAGTAGTCTTGAGAAAAATCATTAAAATTTTGAAATTCAGGAAAAAATTGTAGTTTTCTTGTATACCACTAAATCTGTCAAAATTTGTAACAATTAAAAGAGAAATTTAACTAAATTTACTATACAAGGAACTTAAAATTATCTTGTTGGGGCACTAAATATAATTTTAAAGCTTAAAACTTATATTTTAGCTAGAATATAATATTGGATGACATATTAAGCATATACCAGTCACCAATTTACAGGCATTTCAATGAATTTTGAACATAATGTTTAAATTAATTTTTCAGTGATGTCATAGAATAACCTAAAATTCAGATTAATAAAATGGGATTGGTTTAAAAATCTATTGCAAATAATTACACATAATGTTCAATGTTATATACCCAATATCTTAAACAAAATGAAAGAAATACTATCCGAATAATCTAGAAAAAAAAAAACACAAAAGTCTAGAAAAAATACGGACAAATATAAATTTCGTCTAAATTAATTTCAATAATATTTATGTATTGCAAATGTCAAACGCACTAAAACTAAGACAACTAAACTAAATAGAGGTGGGAGATATTTTCTTCTTATTTATTTAAAACTAAATTTAGGTATATGATCAGTTTTAGTGTAAAAGTGGCTCGACACAAAAATATAATTGGTCAAAAATCTGTTCTAGTCTGACCAGATGTATCTGAATTTTAATGTTATACATGAAACGACTTTCTATAATACAGTGAAACTTGGATAACTGGGACCTGGATAAGTGAGAAACCTCTATAACTGGAACTCATGCTGAGGTCCCATGAGACAGATTTGGATATCTGAGACACTGGGTAAGTGGAATACCTCTTTACGTGAGACAAATTTTCAGGTCCCTTGAGGTCTCACTTAACCAGGTTTCACTGTATTAGACTGTGAGCCAGTAACTTTAGTGATGGTGTAGTGGTGTAACCGTCGGCCTACCAAGCCATAGGTCACGCGTTCGAACCTAAAGACCTCTCATTTTCAGAGTCATGTGCATGTTCAATTATCACTTTGCTTCGGTAAATGAAAACATCGTGAATCCAGCATGCCTGAGAGGTATTTCTTGACAGTACGTAAAGCCAAGTTAGAGGCTCATGGGCGGAAGACACCAGGGGAAAAGCTCGTAAAAAGGACCAATTAATATTATTTTCCTAAATCTGCTTAAATGGTTTAGACCCCCAGGTTAGGCACTAACCACTGAAAGACTGAGTGCTTACGTACAGGCGGGGCGTCGCGCGGCGCGTGCTGCGTTTTTAATTCAAACACATGGCGATGTATGAAAACGTTAACGATTTCAAACGCGATTTTACGGGTAGTGAGTTTTTGCTCGATAGTTTAAAATGCAGCGTTTGTTGCTCTCAGTAAATTAATCAAAAAACACGAGACGAGCCTTCTGCACGCGCCTCGCGACGCCCTGCGTCTCCGTAAGCGAGCCTGAGTTTTAGTGGTCAGATATGCAGTCGCGTTATGTAAGATTCATAGCATTCGGTAAGACTGGAAGCCAACCCTAATATATTCGGGAGTTAAGAACGCAAGGCTGATGTTGATGACTGAAAACCTATGCTATAACAACAATTCTTGCTAATTTCCAAGTCACTTTTACCATAAAACCATCACAATTTTGTACTAATAACTTAAAAAAATATTAAACTATAATATGGCATCTTTTATTTACATTTATCTTAAAAGTTAAAATCAGATATACTTTGAAAATTATACTTCGAAAAATAAAAACAAAAATTTTGAAAAACATTCTATAGAGACATAATCTTTTTCGATAATTCTCGCGGTATTTTACAACGGTCACAAAATATGATATATCCTCAAATGGCAGGTGACTTTCGGTTTTTGTTGACAGTATTGACAGCTTTTCGATAGTTTATGTCAAACTAATATAATTTGACTTGGATGTTTCCTGACAAAAAAAATCTTATAGTCCGTCATTAAGATTATCGAAAAACGAAGACGATACAGTGCTTCGAAAACTCGTATGACGTCACAGTTCAGTAAATTTTTACCGGCGATTGACGTCACAAGCCGACTCATGATCTTTGACGCGTTTTATCGTCGTCAATTTTTATTAATTTGATAAAACAAAAACATGAATTAAATATTTTCGATAATCTAACTGACGGACTAAACAGAATCATATTTTTTTAGTCAGGAAACATACCAATTCTATTCTATCATGTATATAGCTAATATACAAGGAAGAAAGTTACCGATGCACAAACTCGACACTTGTCTTGTCAATTTAGACACTTATAGGTATTAGAAACCATTCTTGAGTCGTTGATAGGCACCTTTTCTGTCATTTTAAGACAGTTTTATCATCGTTAGACACTATTCCTTCGTCCTAGGTTCATTTTAACGCCTTTCTCCACTCTTTAGACCCATCTATGTGTGATCCCGATGCCGCCTATACTGTTGAGCGTGGTCAGGGTCCCTCATGCGCGTATAACCTTGAGGTAAACACAACTCTGCAGATTTTGTATGGAAGGCTCGGTATCCTCCCCTTAGGAGATAGCATTCTGGGTAGTTCAGTGAAGGATAGCGGTCTTTGTTCAAGTCTCTGTCTGTTGAACGAAGGTAGCGGCAGCTGTGGGCAAGGGAAAGGAATATTTAGTTTTGTGAAGCCTAAAAATTGAAAATTGGCTTGTGTGTTTAAACGCCTACCAGAAAAGAACCTATTTTATTTTAAAAGCTATTTGAAACTTTCATTTTGGGTATTAATGTTACTACTTTAGAGAAACAAGATTTGGCGAGCATTTATCCATTTTGGTAGGCAAAAAGAATATAAATACAACACGTACAATTATTCTGATGAGTGTCTAATTATTTTGGAACTTAAAACGTTGTTCTTTAGGCACCTCGGTATAGGGTGGGTTTATTTTATTTGAAGTTAAAATATTTTATTTGGTACTTTACTGTACTAAAGTCTAGGGTCTTTTTTGGTGAGCATTTAAATTGTAGCCTTTAAAATTTAGATCTCAAGGTGTTGGTGGTCTGCGGGTTGTTTGAGCGAGATACCGCGGGACACAAAGGGCTAAGAAGGAACATGGGTGGTTTTTAGTCAGTAGAAGTCTGACACTCCCACCGCTCTGTCCAAGAGCGGGAGGGGTCATTTGATGATTTTCCACCTTCCAAAAAATAAAGGTTACATATTTAGGTTACCTATTGTCGTATAACCTAGTACTATTAAGGCGAGATTGCAGTACTTTGTTTTTATGACCGCACGACCTCACCATATCGCTCGCGCGGCAGGGCCGAGCGATATAATGCCTCAATTTTGACTGTTTTTTCTTCTTGGAGAAAAATGATAAAGAAATTATACAATATGTTTTCAACATTTACTTCAGAATAAAAAGTTCTATCTACTGATATACTTTTCATATACATATATTCATGATGAAATTTCTTAGCAGTACACGTTTTAAATTGTGATTTAGAGTCATGTTTGATAAAAAAATGATCGAGCCGATCATTCTAAATCGCGTTTCTATCTTTACGATTTACTTGAGAGTATGTTAAATTTTTATGTAAAGTTTTTTTTTTATTATAAAACTCATATTTAGTTTGATTTTCAAAGGTTCAAAAATCTTAAAAAGTACTGCAACCCCGCCTTAAGTTTAATTTATTTTCATCATCACGCATAAATAGAGATCTACGCTAGGGAATAGGCAACTACAGTACTTTCAGAAGTTATTATGCCTTAAGACTGTGGCTGAAGCTTCGTTTTATTTGTTTTTCTGACAAAAGTACTAATGGTCTAATTGAAATAAACGCTTACCGCCTTATTAATAAAAATAGTTAAACCTGGTTTAACTTAGGCTTGGTTTATCTCGCATGCCGTCACTTTCTTTTGAATATTTTTGATGCGAAATAAACGAAGTCTAAGTTAAACCAGGTTTAACTATTTTTATTAATAAGGCGGTTAGAGTTTGATAAATAAAATACTCACAGTTTAGGTCCCCTCTCGAGCGAGAACTCGCAGTGAAACACGAGAATGCGACGACCGTTGTGTTGTGTGTGTGCTGTGTGTGTGTTGTGTGTGTGTGCGTGTGTGTGTGTGCTGGCGAGTGCGTGTGTGTGTGTGTGTGTGCTGGCGAGTGCGTGTATCTGTGACGTGGTGTAGTAGTTGACGGCGTCGACGATGTGGCCGCCTTCGAACTCGTATGGGTAGCGGCAGTCTATCACCTGGGGGATAGAGAAAAATGGTTAGGGAAAGTTGTTTAAAAGTATGTGTTATCTATCTATCTATATAAATAAAAAGAGAAGTCCTGACTGACTGACTGACTCATCAACGCCCAGCCCAAACCCTTGGACCTAGAAAGCTGATATTTTGCACAGAGGTTCCCTTTATAATGTAGACAAGGAATAAGGAAGGATTTTTCGAAATTCAACCTCTAAGAAATTTAAATAGGGGATGAAATTTTGTATGAAAAATCGTCATTTTCACGCGGGTGAAGCCGCTGGCAAAAGCTAGTTTAGAATAAAATACTTGTTTAGAAAAGTTGGTGATTTTTGTTGGCCACTAACTTACGTTATAGCCCATTGTAAAATCTTTACACATTATGGAATGCAAATATAGATGTGAATAAAATCATTTTCCACTTTTTTTCTCTTTTTTTGTTGTGGTATCTCTGTGGTAAACTAATTCTTGTTTAGTGTTATACTTACTAAAGAAGATAACAGCTCTTACAGCCGTACTCAGAGACATATAATGATTACTTAAGCCGTTACTTAGTAAAGATTTGACATACAAAACAAAACCTTCACGTAAGTGTCAAAATCTTTATTATGTGATCATAAAACGTCCTTGATTGCGGCAGTTAAAGTACTCAAGTAAAAGTTACTACAAAAAAAAACATACAGACGAATTGAGAACCTCCTCCTTTTTGGAAGTCGGTCAAAAATCAATATGGAATCACCGTGCGAGCTTATTCCACGAAGCAATAGGTGTACAGGTAAGAACCCCAAAAGTATACACTTATCAATTTTTAGAAGCAATTTTTACCTACTGTCTAGATTTTATTTTCATATTACATAACATATCCAATATTCTGGAACCCATATTATAAGTATTATTAAGTAGGTCATATCTCAAAGATGCAATCATTATTTAACGAGAACTTTGCTAAATGTATACCTACTTATTATTGTTCACTAGCTGATGCCCGCGGCTTCACCCGCGTGGATGTCGTTCAAATTATATACTAAAACCTTCCTCTTGAATCACTCTATCTATTAAAAAAAACCGCATCAAAATCCGTTGCGTAGTTTTAAAGATTTAAGCATACAGACAAACAGACAGACAAAAATAGCGACTTTGTTTTATACTATGTAAGGATGAAAAATACAGGTACATAACCTCTTTAAAAAGTCGGTTAAAAACAAACATTTCTCACCTTAAATTCGCTGACAACATGTTTATATTCGCCCCTGATGAGTGCGGCGAGAGTGTCACACGATATACTCTTTAGATCCGAATGGTCTCCATTTGTGAGTGGCAACGCATAGGGTACTGAGAAGTCGCCTATCAGATCTGGTTCTACCATCGCTGGAAAGAGATACATATAGCGGTTAGACAAAGATAGATACATGCCTGTAATACCTAACCTTCTTATTGTGTGAGCAGTAAGGTCTAACGACCTACACACCCTAGTCTCAGAGTTTCTAAACCGCCGCAAGGACCTCTGACATGGTTTGACGACCGCTATTTGGCGACCAGGACCACCAGCTTATACGTGCCTTCCGAAGCACGGAATCATCTTTTTATTAGACAATCAGGTGATTCAAACCTGCAATGTCCTAGTCAAACTGGAAACAACTTTACAGAGTATGCTTCCAGTGGGAATCAAGGCATTTAAATCGGTTTAGTAGTTTTGGCGTGAAAGCGCGACAGATAGACAGAGTTACTTTCGCATTTATAATATTAGTAAGGATTACTTACATCTTGCCATTGCAGACATGATGAGCGCATTATTCTCCGAAAAGGCCCTCTGTAACACTGGTCGCTGCAGTCTCTCTACCTCAGGGCTCTCACAATTAGATCTCCTCCTCTTATTGGCTACCTCATTCTCACTCCGTTCCACTCTCTTCTTGTTCCTCTGCGCAGGATTCTCTAGGATAGAGAACAGAGAGACTCTGGCTCTACTCTCAGGGTTGAAACTCAAACTCCTATTCAACGGCCTTCTTAGGAAACTCTTTTCGGATATCACGTTTGATTTAATCTGTCCGGAGAGTAGATCGTTGAAGTTGGCAACTTTCGGAGAGTTTGACTCTTCAATCTCTAGGAACGGTTCCTCCAGCTCTGATATAAAACCGCTTTCCATTGATGTGGTGGACTCCATGGTGTATAATCCAGTTTTGGGTAGTGGTGACTGACTCATCGATCCGATACTGGAGTCTGACTTCTCATGCCTTAACTTAGTTGGTGTCTCGGAGAATTTTAAGGACTTCTTAGCGGCTTGCTTCTTGACCGCAGGAGAGGGGAATTCGAAATCTTCATCATCGAAGTTCAACATTCGAGTAGCGGTGACCGTAGGCTTATTAAAGCTTGTTGAAGCCTCATCTTCAGCTAACGGTGCTCCGAAGACAAAGTTCCTTGAAGTGACTTTCCTGGATGATGCTGTACGTCCTCTAGATATGATGTCGGGGCTGTCAGTGGATATGATCTCATATTTGGTGCATTCGTCGAAGTTGTCTGCTTCGAACTCTTGTTCCAAGTCGTGGAGGGTTTCGAAGTCATCCAGGTCTTGTGTGACTTCTTTCTCTGGGACGTAGAGGTCACGTGAGGGAGACTTTGGGAGAGCGTGTGTGAAATCCAGCTGGAATTGAGAGGAGAGAAATTGTTAATATATGTTGTATAAGCATTAAGGATGCTAGAAGGTGAGGTGAAAATTCTAATTGTCTCAGGAAGCCTCATGCTAGAGGGGGAGAACTTCTATCATCAAAGGGGCATCAATAGCTATACTGAGAATGATTCTTCTTTCTTCCATTACCCAGCTATACTATAGTTAATGGAAGAAATATAATGGAACAAACAGAATAGGGGATCGGACTGGGTCAAAATAATATGATTCTGTTTAGTCCATATGTTAGATTATCGAAAAATATTGAATACGTGTTTTTTGTTTTATCAAATCAATAAAAAATGACGAAGATAAAACGCGTCAAAGATCTTGGAGTGGGGCTTGAAACGTCACTTGTGTCGACAAAATGTACTATCATATGACGTCACACGAGTTTTCGAAGCACTGTATCGTCTTCATTTTAAGTTTACGTGAAAAAAGAAAAAATACGTGTCCAATAATTTTTGGAAATCTATCTGACGGACTAATTAGTTTTTTTGTCCGATCCCCTATAATTATTGTTGCCCAAGTTTTTAAAATAAAAACAGTCATCTCTGACTACGATTTTGTTCTTTATATGTGGATGCGTTCACAAACATTGAAACTCGGATCGATGCGTCAGTCCAAATCTGTAGGCAATTCAAATATTTATCCCGTGAGGGAATCGAACTAGCGACACGATCGCAAACATACAATCGCTCAGCCACTGCGCCAACCGGCATGCCTAACTGAGCTTGTTCACATCAAAATAAATGTATCTAAAAATGCAATAAATATTGAATAAATAAATCACAATTAACAGTACCCACCTTGGCATTAGACCAGTTGGTGACCTTCTCCCTCGTAGCCTCAAACCTGTCTCCGAACAGAAAATCCCTGGCTTCCTCCTCCACATCCAACTTCACAAACGTTTCACTCATCAGAGGCACATCATTCTCCTTATTAGACATCTTAAACCTGTTCCGTTCCTCCATCACTTTGGTTATCCGTGACCGCTTAACCCTCGTTGATAGCGGAGAATTCCTGTTCAATGGAGAACTTTGGTTCAAGAACGTAGAAGTCTGGTTCAAGAACGGAGAAGTCCGGTTCAATAGCGGAGAATTGATAGTTTGTAACGGCGATTTGAAAGGTGTCTGTGTGTTTGTGAGCGGTGATTTTAGTCTGTCTAGCGGTGATTTTGGCAGCTGTATCTCTCCGAGTATCCTTCGTTTGGTTGGTGTGTATATCGGGGACAGTGGGGACTTTGTAAAGTCTATTGTGTGAGGGTACATCTTTATTTTGTAGTTGTTTGTTAGCGAGTCTTCCTGTTTGCGTTTTGTTCCATTGCTGCCGGAGTTGATTTTGAAGTTCTCTGTTATAAGGCTGGAAAGATAGAAAGGTTTCTTGTTAGTTTGATATTTAAGTACACATACTTTGGTTTAATGATATCTATAGATCTGTTACATTAATTAACTAAATATTCATCAGTTGAATAATTTATTAATAGCTGTAATTACACAGTAAAAAGTACTATGGTTTACTTTAAGATGGATAAAGCTCATTTGTTAGTGTAAAAATCATAAAATACATTTAAATTAATACAACAATCTAATTGTTATTGTATAAAAGCTTAAAAAGACATACTAAGGTTATATAATTATACTAGCGGACGTCCCGCGGTTTCACCCGCGTAAATCCCGTTCCCGTTTGAATACAGGGATAAAAAGTAGCCTATGTTACTCAGGGTGAATGTAGCTTTCCAAGGGTGAAAGAATTTTTGAAATCGGCCCAGTACTTTTTGAGCCTATTCATTACAAACATACAAAAATAGGTACAAATCTTTCCTCTTTATAATATTAGTGTAGATAGGCAGAAACAACCAGAACAATGTCACAATAATCAATAACTACATAAAAGCAAATTAATCGTTAGTTTTTGTTACAAGTTTAAGCTTTTTAAGATTCAAAACCACAAATGATTCAGAAAGAATTCAGAACAACACAACACACTTTGGATAACACATGTTTCAGAACAGCTGATCCAAATTATAAACATTGAACAGCAGAGGGTGAAAAATAAAACTAGATTTCAAAACTTACAAAATATGATCTAAATTATTTTCTCAGGGTTCTGAAATAAATTCCACCCTAATCAGTAACCTACAGGTCATGAGAACATATCCTTACAACTTGCTTCACTCCCCAACATCAATATTATGGACTTTTGTCAAAGAATTCGGCCGAAATTGTTAACAAAGACACATTGACGTACCCCTTTGGTTTTTTTTTTCTTATAACCTATCTATAGTCGTAAATAAATCGAAGTAACTGGTTCTACGTACCGGTAAACCCTTCCTCTAGTCCTTGGGGCATTATTGTAAACTTATTTCAACGTAAAAAAGCAACAATAGGATTTCACTAAACTTTTATTTTAACCTCCGTGGTCACAGTTTTAACACTGAATTCTCATGCGAAACTTACAGAACACGTTTTGGAGACACTTGTACACGATTCCTTTTAGGTTTTCGATGAGTTTATGATGAAAAATAATAATTTTACAGGGTAGATTTGATGTTTTGTGTATCATCGCTTTCGGCGATTCGCGCGCTAAGGTTAGGTTTTTAAATGTCAAATGGTGCGAGGTTGTGGTATTACCGATTCTGCCAGAGTAAGTTTTTTTGCTATCTATATTATAAAATATTTGTATAAAAACTGTGGAATAAAACGTTATTCCTAAGCTATACATTAATCTATTTTATTCATTTAAATACCACACAAAATGTACCGAATATATCAAATCTCAATTATTTTAATTCTAAGTTATCATATTTACATTTATCGGTTACATTTATTGTTAAAAATAAATAAAAAGGGGTAGAAAGAAGATTTCGATGCTTTAAAATGCATATTACACGCTTTCATATTGTAATCGATTAAATAAGTTAGTCATTTATTCGATCAATATTATACAGTAGGGATGGGATCGTTCTATACGTTTTATGAATAAATAAAATAACGGATATATTTTGTTATAATAATCGTAACCTACTTATCGACTTAAATCTTGAAGGGGTGTAGGCAGAGACATTTGATGACCCATGATTGACATCATGCATCATAAAAATATATTAAGATGCGGTAAATTGAATGCAAGTCCGATGTTTTTAATTTTATTTTTTTTAGTAAAATTTAAAAAATATTGTAAGTTTACGTTACTTATATAATTTATTTAAAGTATATGATATCGATTAGAGTTGTTTTTTTTAATGCCTTGGAAGGTACCTACCGAGTTCGCTAGGACAACAATTATATTTTTTTACAAAAACATTTGTTTTAAAATAATGACGTGAAGCTAGCTTATCTGCAACTTTTAGGTAACCCAATTTAGCTGAGTTTTGACACGTAATAATAAGCAGCTGTACTTGTTTTTAGTTGCCGATAACGCAGGAAAACATTAATTAAGGAATAAAATGATTGTTGTTCTAGGATATCGTTCGTTTAAATAGTTTTCCTTCTCATAGGTTACTGATATTGCAAAAATAGAATAATGGCTGACCTTGTTAGAATAACATTATTCTATGTTATGTAAAGAGGTTATTTACCATATTATTATAAATAAATTGATTATCACTGCTTAAACAGGCTTTATGTAATAACGATCTTTTTTAACAGTTTTTGTTTTCAAAATTATCAGTTACCCGATAACGTGTAACGGTTCTCGTTATCGTTATTTTGTGTTTTTATTATTTGTTTTATCTTTTATTTTTGTTATTATTAGCCAATTGTGCAAGGTTAGTACAATGATAAAGAAATATATGGTACTTAATTATTGCAAAAAAAAAAGTCTGCAAGTTAGTAATAATAATGAATGGCGGTTCTGTTACACGCGTAAAGATATGAATGGACAGATGACATCATTAACGGATTTTTGTTGGCTCGATTATTTCGTTTTTGTGTTAAAATATTAGAAGTGGGTAAGTCCACTTGGGATTTAGTTTCTTTAGGTATTATTGGGTAGATCTTCAGAGGTTATGACGAAATCAAGAAAAAAGGATTCCTTGTGCGAATCCTATATTTTTTGTCATACTTTCAGCTACTATTCAGTCCTGACAACAAGAGGAGCTTCTGCTTCTGGACAGCAGCAGAAGCAACCTGGACAGCTCTGTCGTTTGCTTTATTCCAGTCATTCATGGAGGGAGCAGTTGGTTGTGCACGACGGGCAAGAGAAAGAGTGGAGCTAAAAGGTAGGTACTAGTGTCTTTCCGAGAAATGCAGGAATTTCGGTTGTTACAATGATCGAGGCTTGATTTCAGGTTTTGTGTTTTTAATATTATGTCATGTTTATTATAATACAACATTGTGAGGAAAACGTATAATAGAACCGCTTATTAAATCCACTTCCGTGACTGAATCATGTTCTAAAATAACATTTTACAGATTAAATACACCGTGGCAAAAACGTATATTAGTTGTCTTCTTCATGGCAACTCACTTAAGAAGGCCAAAGAAAAAATGGATGGACTGTGTGAGGAACGATGAGAAAGAGAAAGGAGAAAATGATGCCGTAACGTCTGACAGGGAAGAATAGAAAGAAAGAAAGAAGAAGAAAACGTGTTGCGCAGACCCCAAGTAGAATGAGTCAAGGACAGGAAGACGATGATGGCAATTGGCACGTGTCTCATTCCATACAAAGGTTACCAGTAACGTCGGTAGCATATTACTAGGATTCTTATGAACTTCTCTAAGATAAAACTTGTAATGTGAGACTGGCATTTCGATGAGAAAACAAATGAGGATCAAATTCACTTACTGTCACTGGGCATTACCTGACACGTCAGCTGTTAACCAATATTATTTAACGGACCGAAAATAGAGATCGCTATCAATTTGACTAAAATGTGACTGAAGAGGACAAGTCTGCCGCATGCCGGTTAAAATAGCAGGAAACTGATGCTTTGACACAGTGAGGTAGGTAAGAAGGTGACGAGGTGAACGGGACTGGTTCGGTCAGCTCAGGACAGGAAGGGAGACGCGTAGGGTTGCGAGAAATGGTAGGAGTAGAAGGCCCTTTGCCCAGGAGGAACAGAGACATTATTTATTTTATTTATTTATTTATTTATTTATGTACACACAAAATACAAAAAAGGATAAAAAACATAAAAAAATAGAAGAGCACAAAGGTACTGCTTATTTCATGTGAAATTTCTTCCAGCAGACCTGCGAGAGGAAAGTTGGATTAGACACGTAGACATTGTACCTACTACTTCTAAAAATATTTATAACTAGAACTTTATTAGTCGATTGTTGAACCACACGTGCCCAAATATCGATAAGCAGCCATCTGGCTGATACGAATATCCTTTGACCTAATTTCTTCATCAAACGATGTTATTTTGTAAAAACTCACTGTTGATAAACTCAATGTTAGCTAGTCTGTTCTGTAAAGTTTAAACACCGTATTTGGCCCTCAAAATTCAGTAAATTATAGCGGTTTCAAAACGACACAGGCGTTCGAATTCGTAGTGAGTGATGTTCAAAATTCGACCATTTATTAATCGATATTTTTTTCTATCATTTATTCCGGCCACGACCCCCAACTGCCAGTTTCATTTTTTCAGATAAAAACCTCATTTTATCTAATTGCGCAGAAACAAAAGCGCATTTAATAAATTTAAAAACTAACAGACATATGGCCTAGTTAGATTATAGTGGTGATGTCAGCGCTAAGGAGACGTTAAACTGGAGTTAGGACGTTAATTAGGAGTAGTGGCTTCTGACCTTATGTATGTGATGAAAGGCCTGAGGAGTTTGTTATTGTACCTACTATAAATCTGTTATTTGTATTGTATGGTGTTCACACATAGGCTTTGAACTAGTCTAACGTATCATGGAGGTTCAATGGAATTAGAGGTCAACTTATACTGGTTTTGATTCAACGTATATGTAATTTAAGAGATGCTCAGATGTAAAAGAAGAAAAGGAAAAGAAAATTAGATGGTAACAGTATTTTTAACAGACGTTGTTTTCAGTACAGCTAGCAGTACAGGTTATTTTAATTTAACAGATTCTATTGATTTTAGCCAGGATAAAGAGATCTATATTAATTAATGAAGTAATCACAGGAAATAAGTTGCAGTGAATTATTTATTATCAACAAAACCGTTATGCGTGCGGAACGTGGGCGTTTATCAGTAAATGATAATGCAACATTGTGCCCAAATAACATCATATTATATTACAGTAACTATCACACCAGGGTCCAGGAAGCTTATGCAACATGGTTTTGTGTTTACTGTTACTTTAAAAAAATTATGTTAAAGAAAAACAAAATAAAAACAATTTTTATTACGTTTTCAGCGATTCAAGAAAAGCTAATTATTTTGTTAAGCCGTGCTTGCTGCTAACAATAACTAAGTACAACAGATAATTGGAAGGTCGTTCATCGTATTTAAATTATACTGAATGACAATAAAAAAATAAGGCAAAAATCACAAAACAAAAAAAAACTTTAAGCAGCTGATTTTTTTTTTCTGCAACCCAGTAATACACACGACATTTCACACACAAAAACTTAATAAATATTGCAACGGGCGCAGTCTCGTTATTTTTTCGCCCCTAAGGTCACGACCTTTCCGTTAAGACGTTACCGTTAACCAAAAAAACTTCCCTTTTATAAAATGCATCTATTGTTAAACAAGGGTAGACTGTAGATAAATACCGCTTGTATTTAAGGAGTGATCGCTATATATTATGTCTTCAAAGTATATAAGAAACAAAAAATAAATCTGGTATTTTAGCCCCTTTGGTATATAAATGTCAGTTTGACGGACAACTTCGCAAAATTTTTGGATGGGTGCAATGTGGTTTCTTGTTGCGATGTGAAGCTTGATTTTTTGCAAGATAACCGAGACTGGATAAAATCAATTTACATTTCAATGTAGTCACTGGTATTAAAAAACATTGTGAGCCCTTAGTTATCTACAAGCCGGGATTTGACCGCTCAATTTTTCATTTACCACCACTAATAAAAAAATTATAACTTATTTATTGAATATGTCAATAAAAATGCAATATAATATTTGTAATTTATGTAGTTTTTTTAGTCGAATAAAAATCTTACACAGTCCCATCACTAGACTTCAAGACAACACCTTCACTCATTCATTCAAAAACCTGTCAAAAAATCAATAACCTATCAATAACGGCTAATTTCAACGGAAAACGTTAAAGTTACACAAAAATAACCGTTACACGTTTCCCTTAAGGTTTAATATTGAAGTAAAGGGTGTAAAAATAAATATTTATTCAAATCAGTGTCGGTTTGTATAGTTCTGGTGCATAATGCATTCGGGGAGGGCTGTAGCTGGTTTTTATAACCGTTTCTTCTTTTTTTTAGGGAATTTACAAGATACTTGTTCTGTGTCTATGGATTCAAGAATGCATGTCGTTAAGGATGTTTGCTTGAGCCGTTAAAAATGGATGTCACGAGCTAACGTGAATGAAGCCCAACTTTTAAAGATTTCTTGAGTATTTTTCTAAGGGCAGAAAGCCTTATTTCACTTCGAACTAGCACTGTACCGAAAAAATCTAGAATAGTCAAAATAGAGGGCTGTCTACAAGATATTCTAAAAACAGATCATACGTTACTTTCCAAAAAAAAAATAGAGGCTTGGGTAGTAATAAATCTTTAATATTTATATTATTGTGTGCTTAGGTAAACATAATTAAATAAAACAGAATAGACAGGAAAAGGTAAAGTTTTGCTTATAATATTATTCCTCCCGGATATAAATACACCTAGTCGAGTAAAACCGTTACAACTTACAAAACGAGACAATTAATTAAACCATTTATCTATTCATAACTTACAGGATAAACTAGCAAAGTAATACATATTTATACTGTGGTAATACAGTTGACTATTATTGTTACAGTTATCTATTGTAACTATAACAAACACATACCGCCTTATTACAAAACGTAGTTAAACCTGGTTTAACTTAGACCTGGTTTATCTCGCATGCTGTCACTTTCTTTTGAATATTATTGAAGTGAGACGTCATGCGAGATAAACCAAGTCTAAGTTAAACCAGGTTTAACAAAACGTAGTTAAACCTGGTTTAACTTAGACCTGGTTTATTTCGCATGCTGTCACTTTCTTTTGAATGTTATTGAAGTGAGACGTCATGCGAGATAAACCAAGTCTAAGTTAAACCAGGTTTAACTACGTTTTGTAATAAGGCGGATATGGACTGCCTCCTTGGTCTAGTGGTCGCAAGCGCGACTGCTGAGCAAGAGGTCCTAGGTTACATTCCCCTGGAATTTGTAAGTAGCAGCTCCGTAGTCTGAATTTGTGTGAGATGTCAATAGGCTTGCCCCCTATTACATGGCACTTAAAAATAGCTGGCAAAATGTGGTTGCACTATTATTAGGCGCTTTGCACATGGAGCAACTTAAGTAAAGGCAACTTAAGCAACTTTAAAGTTTCCTGTATCTATGTAGGTAGTTGATAGTTGCTACAACGTTTACGGTTGCAGCAATTTTATGGCAATCTGTGAGCAACTTTCCTAACCGAGTTGCTCAATCTACGCAGCGAACAGCGTTCAGTGTGACGATGAATATCGAAGAAGCAGCAATTGCTCTGATTTTGTTACGACGTCGTCGCCGCCTACGTTAACTTTAAAAATCGGTATAATATTTAACAGTTGCGGCAATTAGCAACTAACTTAGTCATCGATTGCAGCAACTGAAAACTGTTGACGATTGCCGCAACTCGAAATTCGAGTT
Source organism: Diarsia dahlii (assembly GCA_949775195.1). Taxonomy (NCBI): domain Eukaryota; kingdom Metazoa; phylum Arthropoda; class Insecta; order Lepidoptera; family Noctuidae; genus Diarsia; species Diarsia dahlii. Next base: position 2,394,373 of record OX459219.1, on the reverse strand, counting down.
GCTATGTGTGCGCAGTCCAATTGAAATCTCAGACCAAGAAAAAAAGGAACACAGCGCGCCGCGAACACCAACAGTGAAGTCACAAAACCACGCGCCTATAGCAAGTAAACATACAAGCTTACGCACACACCTACACTAAAACCACACGCATTTCTCCTAGTACACACGGCTACACATCAAGCACAAAACCAGTTAATCTTGGCCTCTCTTTACTAGATCTTTTCGCACAATGAACGATCAGATTATACTGGTTTTGTATAGCTTGATGTGTAGCCGTGTGTACGTCACGACTTCACGAGACATTGTCTACACACATAGATAAAAAGTTGACTTCACTTTTGATGTTCGTGGCGCGCTGTCTTCTTTTTTTTGTTGGTCTGAGATTGAAATATATGTAAACAGCTAGTTGCCAGTTGCTGCAATAGTTGCTCCATGTGCAAAGCGCCTTAGGTAGGTTCGGCACAACAGTGTTATTGGGTTTTTCGTCAGGAATCTCTCAGTAGCAGCCACGTAGTCTGGATTCATGATTGTTGATTGCAATAGGTTCGCTTACATGGGACTTTAACATAACTGGGGAAATGACTTATATTCCTGTGTCCCCTAGATGGGGCAGAGGGCTTCCACGATGCGCCGCCATCCCGTTCGGTCTTGAGCTTCGCGTTTCAATTCGCTCCAAGTCTTCACTATGTTCTTCGCCTCTGCGATGATCGTCCGCCACCAGGTTTGCTTTGGGCGGCCACGCTTACGCTTTCCTTGGGGATTCCAGTCTAGGGCTTGCCTCGGTATGTGATTAGGGTCCCTTCGGAGCGTGTGGCCGATCCAGTTCCACTTGCGGCGTTTGATCTGCTGGTCGATCGGGGTCTCATCGCAGCGTTCCCACAGCTCTACATTGGAGATTTTCTCGGGCCAGTAAACACCAAGAATACGGCGAAGACTAACTGGGGAAATGAGGGTTATTATTGTGACACCTTTGCCTAACTCTGCGAGGATTTATACAGGTGTCATGTGATGTTCAACAGTCTTTTCACACAAATTGGTAAACTCCTAGGCAAACTCCTGCGCAGGTACTCTGCTTGATTTGTATGAGATGTCTAAAAAACGACTACTGCGCAGGTTTAAGTTACATGCCGCGTGGTATACTTACTGTTTCAACAGACTAATTAGGCAATTGTCATCTACAACATTAAAAAAACAGAAAAACCACACGTTCTGCTGCTTTCAAATCCCATTTCTCCACGATTGATTAATTATCCCTCAGTTATTTTGCCGTTTCCCGTCAAAATCGACAAGTCCCAAGGATGGAGGAATGTGACATTTTTTTTTCCCAATAAGCCAATAGTATGGCAAATGTGTGGTGGCTTACAACATGTGGTGGAACCAAGGTTAGGGAAGGATATCTGTACATCCTGTTTGTAATGTTAACTGATTTTTCAAACTTCCTTGTAAATAGATTGCCATGACTACAATGCGTTACTGTTTTACGTAACATAAAATCACGCCTTGTAAACCTCGCAGATTTAGGCATAGGTGTCACTAATAATAGTACACCCACATTTTGCCGACCTCAGACTCAACAGTCGCGTTTGCAGTATTTATTATTAAACAATACATTTGTGCGAACAAAATACCCCATCATTCCGGCTTGGACCAGTTAATCCATGTCTATAATTTTCGACCGTTATAAAGTACCTAATGAACGGTTTATCCCTATTCCTAAACCAAAGTTTTGTTTTCCAACTAATTAAATAAAATCTCAACAAAAACGGACAGATGGTTTGATATCAAATGGTGAATCATCAAACGATATGCTGCCCTAACGTTAAAATAATCGATAAACCGTTATATCGTGGCAACCCCCGGTACAACACTAGAGGGTTGAGTTGCTAAGTTGATATTTGTGACAACTGTTTTATTGCTAGAATAAAAAAAAAGGTAGCACTCCGGGAGTGCCGGCAGAAGTGAAAACTTCAATATTAACTTTCAAACTCGCGTCAGGGTCACATAATTAAAAAATTGTCTTTTTTTTGCAACAAAGTAACCTAGTTTTCTTATCGGTTGAATATAAAACGGCCTTTCATAAAATCATAACATGTTAAGTAACACCCGCCATTTTTTTTGTCACCCAAAAATCAGTTCCTTGACCTTTCAAGAAGTTTGCACGATTATTTTACACGATTATTATGCCCCCGTATACCTTCGATTTCCACACACATTCAATTCAACACCCTAACGTTTCGAAAATAAAGTTTATTTCGCCTTTTAGTTAGTAAAACCGTTAGCACGTGCCGTGGGGGAGTGCAGCTATTGTAGTTCCAAATTCAAACGATTAAAAAAAATAATGATATAAAGTGAAATCTTGGCGCGTGCTATGGAACAGCTGATTGCAACGACCTTTGTGCTTTGAACCTCCTTGGGGTGCATCCAGGTGTCTTCTGGTCAAGAAAATTACGATTGTATTCGAAGACATGTGACAAATATGACATTTTAGGGACATTGCGTAATATTGGCAAAGGTTGTTTTGGTATTCATAGTGGCTAGATTGTGAGTTGTGAGTTTGTGACATACATTTTAAGATTTTAAAAAATACGCTTCTTAACGTATTTTTTGGCATAAATCTTGTTGCCAACAGCTAGGGAAAAGCCTACCTTTTAAATCTTTCTATCTTGGGCAATTTACAAGATTAATTATCAACTCGGCCATAGCCAAAAAATTAGTCGATTAATTGTTTCACATCCCTAAAAACCTTCTATAATGGCCAATATAATAATGGACTTGTATTAAATAACCAAATGAGTTCTTTTTACGCCCAAATCGGCCCAAATAAGCATCAAGTAACACCCTCAGTGCAATATGAACTACAATGTGCCAGCATCGATCGGTAACGGTTTGGCTGCATGCGTGATTGCGTGTGTCCTGTGCCTCGCGTGGCATATGGAAAAATAACGTTTGCGCGGGAGGGTGTGGGTGTTCGAAGTTTTGACGTTTTAGTTTGTCATTATTTTTGCAGAATAAGTAATTTTACTGGCTTGCGTGAATTTAATTAAATTTATTAGGTAAACGCAACTGACTCGACAAAATGTTTCAAGTTTTTCTTTTCTATAAATAGGTAGTAAAAGTTCTAAATTATGATAATAATATGATGAGTGATGAGTGTAACGCAAGTTTCCCTGATTTATATTGACATGAAAATATAGGAACTTAATTTTGTATTTATATGTAGCAGTTTGGCAGTAGGCCTGTAGTATTTTTTTTTTTGTAAGTAATCCATATATTATGTCACCACGATTATACGCTCTTTAACCGACTTCCAACAAAAAGGAGGAGGTTCTGGATTTTATTAGTATTTTTGTTTACTACCTACTAAAGTACCTAACTCATTTTACTTTGAAATGCGACGCGAAAGTAGGTAGGTACCTACTTAGGTACCAAACCAACTCTGCATTTCATCAATCGAGAAATAATAGGGGATCGGACATAAAAAAAACTAATTAGTCCGTCAGATAGATTTCCAAAAATTATTGGACACGTATTTTTTCTTTTTTCACGTAAACTTAAAATGAAGACGATACAGTGCTTGGAAAACTCGTGTGACGTCATAATTATGATAGTACATTTTGACGACACAAGTGACGTTTCAAGCCCCACTCCAAGATCTTTGACGCGTTTTATCTTCGTCATTTTTTATTGATTTGATAAAACAAAAAACACGTATTCAATATTTTTCGATAATCTAACTTACGGACTAAACAGAATCATATTATTTTGACCCAGTCCACCCGCCAACTCATTAAGGAATATGCTAACAAGTGCGCCAACGGGGTAAACTTCTACTATTGTCAAAACACATGTTCAATACAATCATTACTTCATTCATTGAACGAAAGTGAATGGGATGCGTTGTATGATCTTTGAATGGCGCGCACGTGCGTTTCCGTTTCCGGATGAAACAGGCTAAATCCTTGATGATATTGTGTCTGCGATAAAAAAAACAGCTGTTTTTCCTCTATGACAAGTATTTTTATTTAAATTGATGATGTTATCGTCTGTAATAAATCAATTAGACTTCTATTAATTCGCCATTTTTATCAAATAACAGTTAACTGCAATTCTGAATAAAAAAGTAAAACAAAAAAGAAAGTTTATCTTACCGCTAATCGAGAATAACAATAAAATTAATTTCCAATCGAATTGTTAAATCGATTTTCGAATTGCAGCCACAAATCAATTGGTAAGTAATCTTATCGCGAATACCATCTGCCGACTTCTCTGTATGAAAAAAACTGTTGAACTCGACAAAATTCATGTTTTTAACTATTTCCTCGAAACCGAGTGTTTTCTATGATAAGCAAAGTAATAGACGGCTCTTTGTATTTTATTGGGTGACCGTGACCGCGTTTTAAATTCAACCTAACGATATTTTAAACCAACGGGGAAAAAAACACTTGAAGGGCGTTAAAACCTATCGAATGACGATCAATATTCACATTTCTCTTTCAACAAATCAAAAAGTAAGTAAAAAATTGCAAACGTCAACGAATTTTCATTTCCCGCGCGCTACTGATACACATTACCATAGACACAGATAATGCCCGGTACACACATTCTCAAGACGGCGCGTGCTATACATCTGCCGATGCAAGTGCAGTGCAGGCAGCTGCATTCTACAATAGACAAATAAATTGCCTTTCTTACTTCCTATAATACTTCCCTAGAGTATCTTCCCCCTCGATATAGATTTTTTTCGTAGCAAATCTTATTATGATTTGATGCTGTGATCCAACGGGATAGGCGATTGTTTTTTTTTTTTGGTGGCTTCAGCAGATGACCATGAAGAAACCGTTACTTGGTGTGGCTTAGCGGTGTTTTGAACATTTTTTTTAAAATTAGCTTGGGAAAATTATTAGGGAGTCAATTTAAGCTTACTAGTATCAAGAAAGCATGACCTTAAAAAAATCGGCTCTTACAAGGCAGAAAGTCAGCCAACCTAGCTGACGAGACAAAATCGCCATGGACAAAAAGAAAACTAAATGACACTTCAACTGCCAATTTCGAATGACATAAAATCTGGCGCCAACTAAAACAAAAGAAAACCGTCATATAAGAATCAGAGACCGGGAAAGCTATAGACAAGTAATTTCTGAGATTGCAACGTCTGTATCCGTCGTAATTCAATATTTAGGGTAGTGCGTAGCGAAGCTTGAATCCTGCTGACCACACGTCTTCCTGCGGTTAATGATATGGTATATGGTGCTTCCATTGATGGCCACAGGATGTACTGAATGCACCCGTTTTCTTAAGTGTTGCGTAAAGTTCTTTGTCCTAAAGAATTTAGAGATCTTTAGGTTTTAAAGTGGCCATGCTAAGGTCTTCTTTTTTTAAACGTTGCTATATTCTGCTTCACTGTTTTCTAGTAAGATTATAGGGACGCAAAATCTGCCTCGAATAGAATGTATGCCTTCACCAATCTCTCGTGTACCTACTGTGTGTTTCGAGTTCCCGATATTTCGGCGCTGTTGCAATGCAAGCTGCATGATCACGGATAAAAAAAGATTATGATAAGTTGAAAGATGTTGCGCTACTATAAGCTTTTATTAAACAAGAGGAAGTAGTTCATTAATCTTAAAACAAATTCTTAGCTGCATAAAGGCTACAACAAAGAAGATACAACTATGACCTAACACTAAGGTATTTAAAACAATTCAACTTGCCCATCACTAAATTAGCACCATCTGCCTTGTAAAATAATATTTGATTGGGCTCAGTCACGCAATTTTCATAATTCGCCGCGCGCACCATGTGTTGCTCTCAGTGGGAGGGAACCCGGGAGGTCCCGCCATCTTTGATTTTAAAAACATACATTTAAAAAGAGAATGTTTAAGTTCGTTAAGGTCTATTCTTGGGAGATTTGAAGGGGTGGGAAAGGAACTGTTTATTTCTTTTAAAAAGGGTGATATAGCGCAACTGTTTGCAGATTTGTTGTTTTCGGTAAGTTAAAGAGTCCGCAGACTTGTTGCAGTTAGAAAGTTTCTACAAATTGCTGTAGAACTTAGTTGAAATACCATCTGGTTTACCCAAGGACGCATCTCTAACACTTGAGATCCTTACCTTCAGAAGTGAAATATGAAGATCAAAGTGTGGCAGGCTGAGTTGCGAGCAAAAAATTAAAAGCATTACGATTACGACTCAGTTAACATTTCACAGATGTTAAATCCCACTGCAAGTCTCAGAACGACAGTAAACTCCCAATTTCTTCCAAAAACTACAACTTTGTAATCCCTCTTTCACCCCAAAATAACTTAACCAGCGGATAAAACCTTTAAAAAAGAAAACGAACGTGTCCCGAAAGCTATTAAAGAAGATGGCGGCTCATTTGACAGTGACAGCAAAAAACGCGGCAAAAAGTAAGAGATTAACCGTGATTTATGAGAAAGTGCGAACGAAAGCTCTTAAGGTGTACAGAGTGTAAGGTGGGGAAAAGATTAACGAGGATTTGACTGCTCAAAAGTTAATTACTCTTGGTATTTGGCAGTTAACAAGTGGTAAAGCGGATATATTTGAGAAGTTATTGATGTTCCAAACTTCCAAATAGAAGATTATTATTTGAGGAAATGATTACTAAAGTATTGAAGAACAAGGCGGCTCCGATTTATTACAAAATTACCAAGAACAGGGACTTCTGCAAAGAAGCTACAGTCTTACTAGATGTAAAGCATGAAACAGATAAAGAATGAATCTCCATGAACACTCTTTTATATAAAAGAGCCTCTTCACTCGAGATTAATATATTTTCGCCTAGCAAACTTTTAAAGACAATGAAAACGAAACACAAACTAATATAATCAGCTGATAATTTCAAAAACCTAACCGTTAACGTACTTTTGGTTTTAATCAAATAGACCTTGGACGAGTTGTGAATGTTGTGATCTTGTGACCTATTTAGGAGCTGAAGTAGGTTAGCATTTTAGACTCCATCTTAAAGACGAGTAATATTTAATAAAATTACGTCTGGCTCTAGATAAACTATGACTTTGGGCTTGACAACACAGCTTGACAATGATAAGTTTAAGTGATTATTTGGGGGTTTGGCTTGAACTTTTCATCGTTACTTTATGGGCTGTTGTTGAAAAGCTCTTCAAATACACTTGATAACGATAAGATGTCTTTTCCACAGATTTATTAATTTTAAGGGTTGTCATGGACTTCACAAAAGCTATCAATATGGCAGAAATTGACTCCCACTTCCTGTCCCTTAGGAACATAAATTTAGTTTTTAGAATTTAGGTCAGATTCAAGCACCCTAATAATATCTTCCTGTAGTTTTCTTGTTGTCTTCTTTTACATCATTATCTGACTAGCCTTTCCCAATGCTAGGATCGGCTTCCAGTCTCACCGAATGCAGATGAATACTATTATTTTAGATAGGGCGACCTGTGCCTGTCTAATCAATAAATATTTCAGTAATTTTAGTTCATTGTATAATAACTAAAACACTAATATATTTATTATTAACCATATTTGGTATCCTATTACAATAACGAATTAGCTTACAAGTTTAGTATTCTATTTTTAAACAGCGCTCCCACACGTTCCATATTCAAACGACTGTTCCGAATTCAAATAAACCAGTACTGTTCGTTTCAGCGAGTGACGTCATTAACGGTTTTGCACATTTTTATGTTGGCACTATTATTAGTTTATGGGAAGATGCATTTATTATTGTTTCAGTCTAGGCTCTAGCTAGGGTTACAAAGAGGTCAGTACTTCAGTAGCTTCGGTTAAAATATAGTCATCATGATGGTGTATATTTTCTTAAATCCAAGGAGAAGACTACTGGTAATCCATTTGACATTTCATAAGTTCAGAAATATCCCTGTCCGATATTGTCAAAATAATTATTTTTCAACTATCAGCAATGACGTCATATTCCTTATTTGGAAGCTGTATACTTAGTCTGTTAGTCGATACATCTTTTTAATTATTGAAATGGGTTATTGTAAAAAAAAAGGTAACTACTCAAAACTATTGCCAAATCTATGCAAAATACATGAAAACAATACTTTGTCTTATTCAATATTGTCAACAAAAAAGGTACAAAAGAAAGACAACCAAACAAGTTTGCAAAAAGATACTAATTTAAATACATAGTTTATGCAAAAACTATGTTAAAATATTCAACTAATAGACAAGAGTGATTTAGAAGTGAGAATTTAATTCGTTTTTTCTCACGAGTGTTATAGAAATCTACATACGTTATTTTAGTATGACAACATAGTTGAGAAAAGGCTAGACTGATGATGATGATTATTTTGGTATGACATAAAATGTAAGTACTAGTACATAAATAATAATGTGTGTAACTATGTAGTATAATATCTTCTGGAGACTGGATAACTGACATTACTAAAAAATCCTCGCGGGTTCAGATTTCTTAGAGGGAAGTAAAATCTCCCTCCAATTCAAACGTCAAAATAAAGATTGACATTGACAACCAAATTTTAAAAGATCGCCGTCATTCTCAAACATTTCAATGACGTAACTTTTGTTCAAAGTCCAATGGGGCTAAATACAATCAATAAAAAAAATTGCATCAATGCCAATATCTTCGATTTCTTGCCCCATTTAATATCGAGCGACCAGCTGACGACGACGGTCAGGGATGACCAAAGAGATATGTACCATGGGAATATCTTAAGCTTATCCGAGGTTCCGAACCCCTTATTTTAAACTTTTAAATTCGGAAGTAGAAAACAACAATAGACAATCAGACATTTCGCACGGGAACTGTCTATTGTCATGTTTGGCGCGAAAGATGGGGCGAGTAATGTCAAACAAAAAAAAATGGCGTCGCAATGAGAAGTTTTGGCAAATGTAGAGCACCTGTAATTTTACGGTAAATGTGGGGTGTGAAACTGGATCGGCGTGAGCCGTTCCGGGTTTTCCCATAGCTTGTCATAGAAAGATAACATGTAGGTAGTAGGTACCTACATAATTTGTAACTATGAGATTCTGTAGACCCCCCCTCTGCAAAACAAAAGATTATCGTCTTTTGTTATTTGGTCAAGATAAAAAACTTTTTTACAAAAAATAAAACCGACTTCGACAAAAATAAAATAAAAAAAAGTGAAAAATAAAAATCAGCTTCTGAAGTCGGTGACTTTTGTTAGTTTGATTTCATGTTTTTGCCACCGACTTCAGAAGCTGATTTTTATTTTTCACTTTTTTATTTTATTTTTGTCGAAGTCGGTTTTATTTTTTGTAAAAAAGTTTTTATTATTCACTTTTTTGTGGTTCACATGTGCTTACCCCTTCACAACGTACCGGCGTGATGTTATGTTATGAACTGGTGTAAACAATAGACAGACAATATGAGATTTCAGCAATCCCAGTCCATTTGCTATCATTTATTGAGGAGTTCCGTTGCCTATCTCCGAAGTTGAAGAACTTTCAGATCTTCACAAAATAGTTTTTATAACCTTTGTAGTGAGTAGGTACAGGCGTGATATTATGTTGTGTGATGGCGTAAACAATGCTTAGATATGCTATAGCAACAATCGCGGTTAATCTGCTGTTATTTATTGAAGAGTTCCCCCGATTTCTACAAGATCCCATCATCAGATATTGAAATGGTGACAATGGGACCACACGGGAAGCACCAGCTTTCAAATGAAAAAAGAATCATGAAAATCAGTTCACCCAGTCGCAAGTTATGAGCTAACAAACATAAAAAAAAAAAAAACAGTCGAATTGATAACCTCCTCCTTTTTTTGAAGTCGGTTAAAAAATTATGTTTTTGCAATGCCAATGTGTGTGTAAGATATAACTTTGTGAGAATTTTGGAGCTTGAAGTTTGGCAAATCAATCTTCTTCTATTTTTTTTTATTTTTCTGATTTTGTGCGTATTGAATAATTATGACTAATTGCTGCGGTGAAGGAAAACGTCGTGAGGGAACCAGTACCTATGCCTGAGACAATATATTTCTCGATGGCGTGTAAAGCCAAGTCAGACGCATTAGACAAAAGCTAGATGAAGACGTTTGAAGGCGAAGATGTCATAATCGATACTATTTCAACGACATTTTACGTTTCCATCGTTTTTTTTTAACAATTTCTTCACATACCTATCTACAAAACATCTCAGACAGATAGTGTTATGTTATTATAACTGGTAAGCCGTTAGAGCGTCGTATTATTAAACTTTATGTGACTTTATCAACAATTCTACAGGATGTCGGTAATAAGCGCCCTAACCTTGTACAGGCGCGCAGATAAGTGTTATGCGACAAGCTTGACGTGTGGGCGGTTTTTTAACAAGAATCGCGACGAAAACTTGTTGAAATATTATATCTACTGGACCACATCATCTGACTTTTTCATAACAATGTTAGGATCGGCTTCCAGTCTAACCGAGTGCAGCTGAATATCCGAATTTTACATGTAGCGACTGTCTATATGACCTCCACAAGTCACAACCCAGTTAATACTGGGTAATACAATACCGATATATAGACTGGTTGTCAGTTTTGCGGAAAATCAAAAATCTGTTATTTATTCGTATTAGACTCAGAATAATCAATTCAAGCACCTCAGTAGTTCTTCGTGTCATCGGTCTGACAGCTAGAAAAACTTAATCCGAAAGTAAATCAAACTTTTCTCAATAATGAACGATAGTAATTAAAGTTCCTAACTCATCGACCACGAACTCCTTTTTAATTCCCACGCTTGAAGAAAAAACTTCATCAAAGTCTTACATTGTGGGTTTATTCGTTTATCTATAAAATTAACACTGTTTCATACAACTGTACTTTGACTATCATCCAAACAAAAGGGTTTATCTTAGATAGTAAGCTTTATTTTAAGCCGCCTTCTAAACTTTGAGTAAACATGACAAGACATACGTTTTTCATTTACGTCAAAAAGCAGGTTTTTGAACTTTAGAATCCCAAATCTCGAAGTTTATTCAAAGTACAAAAAAAAATATATAGAATAATGGTTAATAATTTTTACAGTATAACTACACTAAAAGAATAAAATAGATGTTATGTGTGGCTTCCAGAAAAGGGTGGTAAAGCTGGGCCTGTTTTTAATTGATATACTTGGCATCCAGATGTAAAAGAAAACGAACAAGATGAATAGAAGATAGAAAATGAAGATTTGAAGGAGAACTGCGTGAGTACTTGGAGAGCTGAAAATTTAAGAGTCAGTTATCATCAAGCTGATCACTCTAACTCTCACAAAATGGCTGCCTTCTTCAATTCGCGCGGGAAAACCAGCTGTTTTATTACTTCACATAAATAAAAAGCATGCAAAGGTCAAAACTTAAGATTCCAAAGCGTAAAAGACAATAAACGCAGCTTTTTTCGCGATGACGTCATTTCCTATTACATCATAGACAAAGGATGTATCTATTTAAAATGGCGACGTGTTTTGAATAGAGAATTTAGTGAGAGTAACGGACTTGTTTGAGAAAAGGTACGTTATAATCGGTTTTAAGGAATAGGTACTGATAACTCCTTACAAGACAAATTAAGTGATTGCAACATGACGTTGCTGATGCCACAAAAATACAGCTAATCCGACATATTTGACACTACGGCTCTAAATCGTAAGTCAAGTACATATTACCCCATTTAATTTTGTTAGCACAACACTGCTTGGAAAAGCACATAATATTGTGAAATTACCGGACTACCGGACCTTTCTATTGACAGAGTGCAGGTCCCGTTTGACAGACGTCGTTGAACTTGGCTTTGGCTTTCTGTAATGTGACTGTGTGAATGTAATATTATTTCTATTATGAGTCAGTGATTCTTGAATTAAATGATTTTATTTTATTTTTATTTATTTATTTTAGCGATTGCATTTGTGATTACCAGGAGAAAATGAATGACTGTCAAATAAAAGTTTAACAACGATTTTTATATTGCATTTTATATTGTCTCCGAAGTTTTGGTTCCAAAACATGCCGGTTTCCTCACGATGTTTTCCTGCACCGTTATAAAGGCAGTGATGATGAAATTATTCACACAAAGTAATTCGAATCCACAATTTACTGCTCGTAAGTAGAGACCGATGGGAATTGACAAAATCATTTCGAATTGTATATGAGATATTCCATCCGCTACTCTAATGCCCTATCCGACAAGCGCCAACTGCCAATAAACAAGTACCAGAATATTATTGCAACATTGCACAGGATATGAATGTATGTCAGCCTCATTGAGACAATAGTGTAGTATGGTCTATTAGAGCACTTACTGTTCACACTTGCAGCGGACACAACTAAGATGTCAGAGACAATGAAAGTTGACAGGAGCAATGTGCGACTTCCTTGTCGTTTGAATTGGTATTTTGCATTTCGAATAGATGATGGAGATGTTTGTAGAGGCTTTTTTTTTATAAATGATTTTGGCTTGGATACAAAGTCCTTTAAGCCAATAGGGGATCGGACTGGGTCAAAATAATATGATTCTGTTTAGTCCGTAAGTTAGATTATCGAAAAATATTGAATACGTGTTTTTTGTTTTATCAAATCAATAAAAAATGACGAAAATAAAACGCGTCAAAGATCTTGGAGTGGGGCTTGAAACGTCACTTGTGTCGTCAAAATGTACTATCATATGACGTCACACGAGTTTTCGAAGCACTGTATCGTCTTCATTTTAAGTTTACGTGAAAAAAGAAAAAATACGTGTCCAATAATTTTTGGAAATCTATCTGACGGACTAATTAGTTTTTTTTTTGTCCGATCCCCTATTGTAGAGGCTTGAGGCTATGATTATTCAAAGACAAATTATGTTGGTTTTTTTTTAAGATAATGTAATTTTAAAATCGTTGGCGTGCGTGGCTCAAAAGAGATTTGTGGGCCCGTAAAGCTCAGGATTGGTGCCCTGAAGGCTGAAATAGTGAGACGGGGTCGCGGCAGACCACGAAGGAAATGGCGGGACGAACTGGATGTTTTCCTTGAGAATTGGAAAGAAGTTGCACAGAATCGTGACTGTTGGAAGGAATTGTGGGAGGCCTTTGACGGGCTTTGCCCCGCAGTGGGACAATTTGGGCTAGCTATAGTAAAATAATAATGTATTTATGCACGTATTGCTTTATAAAAATAATTAAAATACGATTAAAGGAAGCACTAGTTTAATGAAATCTTGTTTAAATATAAAATCTTAAGTCTAGATTAGTCCAACACAAAGGCCGAAGGCGTTAAATCGTTACACAAAGTTCAATCCTACAAATGAAAAATGTACCCTAGAATTGATAAACATAACTCGAGTTTTTTCTCCGCATAAGGTTTCAACGATTCTTTAACGTGTAACGTTGTAACGGCGCGTCACGGTGTGCGCTTACACATACACATACGATAGAAAACGTTACGTTTTTTTTTAGTCCGTTGAAGAAAATGATAGTTTACAAATTTTACATAGGTTAAGGAAGTAAAGGGGGTGGAAAATGTTTTTTTTTTGCTATTTGGTTGAAGATTGACCTGATCGAAGGTGGTAGAGGCAAGAATAATTATGTTTTGCTTTCTAGCATGTAGTAGTTGCCTAGACTGCCTCCTTTGTCTAGTCGTCGCAAGCGTAAATGCTGGCCATGAGGTCCCGGGTTCGTTTTCCGGGTCGGGCAAAGTGTTATTAGGTTTTTCCATCAGGAATTTCTCTGCAGTGCCTGGTTGATGGCAATAGGCTCGTCCCGTATTACATGGGGCCTTAACATAACTGGTAAAATATGAGTGTACTATTATTACACCTATGCCTAACCCTTCGGGGATTAAAGGCGCGATATTACATTATGTTTACATTAGAAAATCCGATTAAGGACGCTAAAACATTTTTCTACAAATAACAGTGGTTTTCAGGTACCATTTTAACATATAAGCAATCACAAATGTGAAGATATCATGGTCTTAATTTAAAGATAATTTATTCGTCTCCAGATTGGCATCAGAAAAATTGTATGACGTCATACAAAAAAATCGCACAAATACGTTTTTCCCATCACAATAATCGCAGAAAATGTAAAAAAGTAGGGTCCGAATAGGTACCATTATAGGTAAATTTACAGCATATTATATCTCCAAAATTATTATAAATTGCGGTACATATAGTCCTTTAGATGTTGAGATATATTTTTTTTGTTTATATAATTTTTTTTATTCAATTATTACCTATAATAAAAACATTTTCCAATTTCTTCATACATTTTTCGCTCCCGGTTCATCATTCCGCGCTCAGCAGCGCTAGTGGAAGGACGGGTGTATCGCTCTCTCGCAAAAAATACGTACGATAAACGTGATAGAAAAAGATTCTATGTCGTCGGTTACCACGGCAACCGACGACCGACGACGACCGGAAGGAGTTGATACTTTTTAGGACTGAGATAAAAGTAAGTACGAGTTTCATACTTTTATTATTATAATGTGATTTAGAAATTATGTTGGGTACGACCGGGATTTGGATGGGTGGGGTTAAGCAGTTTGTTGACAAGGTTCAGAAATGGATGGGTCAGGTCAAGCTGTCGACGGTGAGGTTTGGAAGTGGATGGGTAAGGTCAAGCTGTCGGGGGTGAGGTTTGGAAATGGATGGGTAAAGTCAAGCTGTCGGCGGTGAGGTTTGGAAATGGATGGGTCAGGTCAAGCTGTCGACGGTGAGGTTTGGAAGTGGATGGGAAAGGTCAAGCTGTCGGCGGTGAGGTTTGGAAATGGATGGCTAAGGTCAAGCTGTCGGCGGTGAGGTTTGGAAATGGATGGGTCAGGTCAAGTTATCGACGGTGAGGTTCGGAAGTGGATGGGAAAGGTCAAGCTGTCGGCAGTGAGGTTTGGAAATGGATGGGTAAGGTCAAGCTGTCGGCGGTGAGGTTTGGAAATGGATGGGTCAGGTCAAGCTGTCGGCGGTGAGGTTTGGAAATGGATGGATAAGGTCAAGCTGTCGGCGGTGAGGTTTGGAAATGGATGGGTAAGGTCAATCTGTCGGCGGTGAGGTTTGGAAATGGATGGATCAGGTCAAGCTGTCGGTGGTGAGGTTTGGAAATGGATGGGTAAGGTCAAGCTGTCGGCGGTGAGGTTTGAAAATGGATGGGTCAGGTCAAGCTTTCGACGGAGAGGTTTGGAATTGAAATATTTCATTTTAAGTACCTACTTATTTCACATGGAGCAAAATAACCAGTGGAGAAAGTATGGGCACGTTTTTGTTCTAAATCAAAGTCACTAATATACTGCGGGGGGAGAGGTACGTTTCGGACTCTGTGATTGGTAGACGAACTGACAACCAAATGACAACTCATTCTCTAGGGATTCCATAAAAGTAATTGAAAAAGTATCGATATCGAGAATTGTTTGACTTATTAGTATTATAACGATTTGTTTGCAATGCAGAGATTACGGGTTCGATTTTGAAATAAAACAGGTAATTATTAAACTTAGAAGACTGTAATTAAAAAAATATAATATATTTACCTACTGGTTTTTAAAATGAATTAGTTTTGAATATGTCTTTCTTATAATATAATCTATTTGTATTATTTTTCGTAATAAATATCAGTCGAGTACTCGAGTATCAATATATGTTTTACTACACATGAAGCTAAATCAATTAAATGGTTAGTCGATTCTACGTCAAATTGGTGAAAAAAAAGTAAAAGGACCTCAAATTAGTTCAAATTAATTTTGTGTGTTAAGATCATGATATCACGGGGGTAGCAAAGGGGGGTTAAAATTTCGGTCATTTTTTGCCTAGGACGCTCCGTTTTCAAGATATTTGTATTTAACTTATTTTGGTACAATAATTTAAAACGCCCATAACTCGGAAACGGTGCATCGTAGGACCATGCTTCTCGGACCCTAAATGGTGTATATGGCGCAGGTTAACCCGATACTGCAATAAAATTGGTAATAAAAAAAAATTAAGTCCTCGTTCCATAGCTAGGCTACACAATCCAAACATTTTTTTTTTTATCCCTATCGTGTCAGTTTTTCATAGGCCTTTGCCTCCGTTTTTCTGCAGGCACGCCACTACCAGCAATGTGTTCACATGCCGATGCGCATATTGGCCACCTTTACTCCAAAACTAAAATTGATAACGTCTGTTCCATACCTACACTGGCCTATATAAAAACATTTAAAAAAACATAATTGTCTAGGATTGCAATGATTCAAATAGATTCCAAGCAACGCGTCCAAATTTTGTGTAAAAGGCAGGCAGAGATACCATACACTTACATTTTTTACTGTTATGTACAAGTTTATGCCAGTATTATAAACATTTGCGAGTAAAGCCAAGGGAATAAGCATGTTTGAAAATATAGCAATAATGAAACAAAAAAAATATAAGGTATTTTAAGAACTTATATTTTAAATTATATCGATACCATAAACCGTCGCGATACTACGAACTCGAACATCACTATCATGAAAGAAAGAGACAACTGCATTAGTGCAAATCAGTGTACCAGAAAGAGACAGCAATTATATGATTCTTTTTTCATTGTTTTGATCAAATTGAATAGAAAACCACATAACTGTGCAATGTTATCCCATCTTTTGTGTAACTTGAAGTTGTAGTACACTTTCCACACCATTTAATTGCACAACTAGGCATTATTTTTCGATAAAAATGCTTTCAAAACAGGAGCGCGTGACGTTCGTGCGTTAGCCTACAATTTTTGCGACTGAGCAAAATATCGCCGCGTACGCTTGATATAGCGTATGTTTAGCGCCCGCGGTAGCCCCCGCACGCGCTCTCCACTGGTTATTGTGCTCCATGTTATTTCACGTAGGTAGCGTATTTTTCTTTTCGGAAGTCGCTGTCGGTACCGGTTGTTCTTTTTCATTAAGTTTGGTTGGTAGGTACCCCATATTGGGTGTACATCTGTTTGCCCCTTAAACCCGAACAAGCGTGATATTATGTTATGAAATGGCGAAAACAATACATAAACATACCATCACAGCTATCGTGAGTCATTTGCTGTCTATATTATTGAAGAGTTCCATTGTCTACTTCGGAAGATCTCCAATCCTGGTGACCTGTAATACAGGTTTTTTTGAAACCTACTTCAGGCACCAGCTCTCACAATGTGAATATTATAGTGTTCAAAACGTGCTACAAAACCATTGTGAGAGAAATAAATAAACTTATTATTATTATTATTATATTATAATCATATTTTACAGTAAAACCTTCCTTATAAACACAATATGCATTTATCAACGAAAATTCGATTGATATCGGATCAGTAGCTTTTGGGAAAATCGCGGATGTAACATACAAATACAGCACCTTCTATTTTTTCGACTCGGTTGAAAATACTAACCTACTTATCATGACGACGATACTAATAATTAACAATTACCAAATGCGTTTTCAAAGTTCCAAGTAATCTACCAAATTCTATTTCAATACAATTAAAAAATAATATCAAAGATCAAGATTATTTATAGGAGGTATAAAACCGAGCGCTATTGTGAGACCTTGCTTTGAGCGACTTTAGTTACCTAAACATGAGTTGATCGAAAATGTAACAGCGTCCTTAATTTCTTCAGGATGAGCCAAGAAATCAATCACGTTAATCTAAAAAGTACCAGGGTGACATAAAGTGTAAGGACATGGAATGTAAGATTAGTGTGCGAGCGAGACGGACGTATACGTTAGAAAGCGATAGACAATAACGGTTGAATGGAGTGTGATGGCTTTTTTTTTATCAAGGAGGTGATTTTTTTTAAGCTGTGGTCTTTTGAACAAGTTGTTTTTTTTTGTTGTTCTATTAGAAGGGTTAGGGAAGATTTTCTGTTCTGTGTGTGGACGGGTCAGTGATTTTTCAAGAGTCGCCTATGATTAGACATAAATTTATGAGGAAACGAGTTAGATTTCTTAAATTATATGATTATTTTAAACGCCTAGCCTTGGAATTTGAAACCGAGGGATGGTTTGAAGTAAACTGTAAAACTGATAAAATTTAACCCTATCATTATTGATAGAATGACAGAAAAACACGCTGGGCGCAGAAAATGATCTCTTTTTTTACTGTAGGTAATTTTCTTTTCAAAGACAATATTTAAGAGTGTTTTACTTCTACCTCTCCACGTCTTAAGCATAAGATCACACACCAAACAAACACACACACACACACTACACACACACCAAAAAATACACTCTCACCAAAAAATCACTAACTAAATCCTCACAAAATTTCTTCCTCCCGAACAAAATAAAATAACATCCATCTCTGCCCACACTATGAATAGCTAGCTTGATTGTATGAGCCCCTTACCCTAGTATACACCGAGGGGTAACGCATCTGGTCAGGTCGATAACCCTAGAGGGTGGTTATCGATCGCCATGTGCTGTAGCATAAACTAGGAAGTGTGTCCATGGCCTTAGTGAACTTCGATGACATTATGAAGAAAAAAAAAACGGGAAAAATATAATTTTATGTGAGAAATGGTTTGTGTAAGTACCTAGTTGATTATTACATAGTTTCACGATCGTAATCCTAGAAGAGTTAGGTAGTAGTGTAGGTGGGCTCATGTTTTACCAGTTATGTGGATAAATCAGTCACTTATCCATACTCTGTAGCTGCGACCGAGATATTTCTGGTAGAAAATCCCAATAATATTCCAGAATTTGGTTGAGTAAGTTTTCAAGCAGAAATAACTGTATGTATAATAGTATTATAATGTTTAATACAAAAATTCTCTTGGAGCAGGAAACTTAAGAATTTCGAAGTTTTGGTAAGTCTTGTACTTTTTATGAAGATGTTCAAAAGATAAATTTTACGTAAAGGGTCGAAATTACATAATTATATACTTTGTATTCTACAAGTATTTTACCAATTCATTACGTAAAATCGTGATATTTTTAAAATCTTTGTTCCCATTGTCAATGCCGCCGATACACAAAAGAAACATTTTACGCAAATTCTAAAGGCTTTCATTTCAGGCGGGACCGCGAGGCTAAACGTCAAAATTACTTTTTTTTTCAACGCTTCCCAGCGGCAAAAGAAAGTGCCAAAATTAGGCCTAGGTAAGTATTTATTTTTGGTTTCCATAGACAACCAATAGATCCTCGTTTTTCCTTCTTTTATTTTCATATAATTAATGCTAGCTTTATATGATGCTAGCTTGTTGACAATACTTCTCTTTATCACAAGGAAGGGACATTGACACAATAAAATAGTTTTTGCACGATAAATTTTGGTTTATCAGACAAAACAATGTATTTAATTTGGTTTCGAGGGTCGAGGGGAAACACTAAGGGGTGTGATAGCACCTGCCCGATTCAATAGGGGTCTGTTCTATTGCGAAAATTGTTTAATGGAAAAGTAACCGTAATTGTAAGAAAAATTGGGTTAATTTTTGTTTGTTGTGGTTATCAAAAGTGGGATGTATAGTGGCTTGATATCGATTTTAGCTAATAGGGTATTTCACCAAAAAAATCTAATTAGTCCGTCAGATAGATTTTCAAAAAATAAAGGACACATATTTTTTCTTTTTTCACGTAAACAAAAGATGAAGACGATACAGCGCTTCGAAAAGTCGTGTCAAGTCGTGTGACGTCACAAGGTTAGTACTTTTTTACTCACGAAGTGACGTGAAAAGCCCCCACTCATGATCTTTGACACGTTTTATTTCCGTCAATTGTTATTTATTTGATAAAACAAAAAACACGTATCCAATATTTTTCGATAATCTAACAGACGGACTAATTAGAATTTTTTGGTGAAATACCCTATTCTGTTGTAGCTTTGGCTTTTAATCTAGTGTGGCGAGAATATCAGAATAATTTATTGAAATGGTCTTGGATCCCTTTTGAAATTGGCAAAAGAAAGAAAGAGGAAGAAATGGAGGGAGACCTTTGCCAAGGAGTGGGAAGGTTTAAGCTAACAAAAAAAAAAATTATCTAGTCTAGTCCCATAAAAGTTTGTCTGCTATTCGAATTAGATGCGGGATGCCTCTAAAATCAAAATAAATAGTGGCCTAGAAAAACAGACGTAATAGAATGAACGAGGTCAATCGCTCCAATACTTTTATGGAATTGATCCTCTTGACACTGGCCCATTACTTATTTCACAACAGTATATTAAAATTATGTCAGTTGGATGTTTGGGTGCGCCGTGTCTCGCGTCGTTTGCGTAGGCGTGAATATGTAGAATGCTTTGAAAGGAAAATGCCTTGTCTGTGGGATACAATGCATAATTATGACAGATATTTATGTCTATATTTATCACCAAAAATAAGTAAAACTCTTCCATCTTTTGATCAGGGATTTTTACCCGACTACGGCAAAGCCAAAGGAGGGTTATGATTTTAAGCAATATGGTTGAACCGATCCTATTCGTCAAAAAAAACTCAAGTCGGTTAAAAATGGGCGGGTAAAATAACTAATTACTTCTACTACCTACCTAATTTAAGTTTCTTAGCCAAGAAAACTATTTTATCATCACTATAATCTTCATTTTTTTCCTCAAAATCGTTACGGCTATCCATGTACGAGTACCAGGCGAACAGAAATACGAAACAGTTGTGAACTTATCAGGCTTTCCTCGTCTGTTGATATTTCACGCTCTAACGGGTCCAGGGGGGTGATGTCCCTGCATTTATTAGGGCTCCTAGCATATGGCGTGGCTGTTAGAATTTTTAAGCTCATTAATAGAAAACACAACTAGGTTTTATCGTCAAAATGAAATAATTAGTTCCGAAATAGTACAAAAATGTGACTGATATTCTCGTTTTAGTTCTCAGTTTAGACGATAGAGGCACCGCTGCACCTTTGTGTCTCAAAAAAAAAAAACACAATAATTTTCCTTCCATCCTAGCATTGAAAATTATCCACAGCATTCCATTTCAAATCATCAATAATTTCAGCAAATCAATATTAAATAAACCACAGCGAATGAAACATTACTTTCTCATCTATTTCTTTTTAAAATAAGACCATAGAGACTCGTAGAGTAATTTCCTCAACGTCCGAAGGATACCATTACTGGTCACTTTTTTTTTCAAAGCCATAGAGTTTCTTTTTTTTATTTAAAGATATCCTTGGAAGGCAGTGGTATAAAAAGTGGTGCGGCCTACGTGTAATGGCTCTTCGGCTTGCCTGTATGTGTTTATATGGATAGATACAAGAGTTTGACCGTGGCTTCGCCCGCATCTAATATTGCTTTAGTGTATTTCTTAGGGCAGTGCTCTAAAAGGATTCTGATAATTATTATCTTTTGTCTCTTAGATTTATGACGACTTTGAAAAAGCATCACCACCTGAAGCTGTGCTAGTATTTTCTTAGACGGCAGAATTTTGAATCTACCCAATAGAAATATCCAAAAAAGGTTTTACAACGCAAGTAAGTCCCAAATTACTAGTCTATGGTCAAAAAACAAAGAAATAAATGAGTGAACAGAACCCTCTTCATACACGACGCTGGTATGTTATCGTGGCTTAGATCTTTAACGGATAACTTTCAAGTTATTTAAACGCTTCTGGGAGAGCAGTACTTGAACGCTTTGTTTATGTTAGACAAAGATAAAGAAGGGAAGTGAGATTTACCAGAATCTTGGTACTTTTTGGACTAGACGAAGTTTACTTGACTCGTCACGGGTGCTTGCTAACCTAAAATACAGCACCCTAGACCGTCCTGGATAGTTCCTCAAAAGCATATAAGCTTTTTCGTATAGTTCAAAAACTAATAACTCGTGGTATTGAGAGAAGATTGACGACAAACTAAAGAAGAATTTATTGCTTAGGAACGAGAAGACAAAAAAGTCGTTATTTAACCGTCAAAATTGAAAGTGGAAGACTGAGACGTGACTTCAGACCGGAGACTGTGTGTGTAACTGTGTATACACGCAAAACTATGATGTCCCTGGACTTTGGATAATGACTTATTCATTCCTTATCCCATGTTTCCGGGCTATACCAAGGTCGATATCAGGAAGTGGTCTTGACAAGTCCTTCGCCCATTAATGATTATTTCGAAACCGGTATTATAATTTTCTTATTCAGAGAGCCTTTAGAAGACCTTGAGGACATCCGGCGAAGCCTTGAAAGGCATTGCTAGCGACACCATTAACAGTCTTTTCCAAATTATGTCGGGATCGGCTTCCACCAGTCTAACCGGGTGCGGCTGAATACCAGTATTTTACATGGAGCGAAATTTTAGAATGTATGTATGTACACACGGCTACACATCAAGCTATGCATTTCCAGTATAAGCTGGTCTCGCATTGTATAGGATTTCTGTATAGTGCGAGTTCAGCGTAAACTGGAAATGTATAGCTTGATGTGTAGCCGTGTGTACTTGTAAGAAGTATATGAAAGCCTTTCCCAAGAAAGGTACGAGTAGCATGCTTGACATTTATTTTATTTCCCGTCTCCTTCTTCTTCCAGAGATTATTATAAGGCCGTTGACTCATTGTTTCTTTCTAGCAGTTTTCACAAAATCCTTCCATCCTGTCTACATTCATCCGCTACATTTTTGGCCGACCAAAATTTCGTTCCCCGCAAGATTCCTTCGAACTCCGTATTCAAAGTTTTTGTCAATGTGTGTGTGGGTGTAAGGTCGAGTATACGCAGTTAACTTTACGTGCGCTATGTTACCTATATTTCTTTAGAATAATACCTGTTACGCACGTATCCGTAGTCACGATCCATCTTCACGCTATTCCTGCACGGTGGTCGGCAATTTAGATGGTATTATTAGAGGTTCTAGTTCTATGTGCTAGTCATTTTGCTGTCTTAGAAGAAATGGCTGTTTTTCTTCACGTGCGTGAACGTTTTAAAAGATCGGTTGATTTTTTGTTTTCCTTTTCATAGATAAGTGTGAGAATAGTTGAACTCAGACAGACTCCCGTATAAGTCCTAGCTAATGTGATATCCTGGCTATACTCGATGTAGATTGCTCGAATATGGTTTTTACTTGAAATCAGTGACTTAGGAGTTTTAGGGATCTTGCTGTGTGATTTTGCGCTACAATAAGGAGATAATATACCATGTGTGTCCAACAGACATCATGATATTTTAAGAAGCTCAAAAGATCTCTTGTTAAAATACCTTTCGGAAACTTCCTCGTCTAGTTTCCTCTCTCTTTAAAAAAAAAATAGAAGCTATTTTCATCTTCGCCTACTCACTGGGTCAGTAACTCAGTAAGCCAGTAAACTACGACTAAAACGTACCAAAAAGGATTGTTTTTTACACGCTGCACCGAAAATGGAAGCGTAACAATAGGAGGAAGTTACCGAACGGATGTAACGGACGAGATGGCACGAAAATAAAAGTTTTTATTGAAAGTGAGAGGCTTTTACGGTTTTTACCGTTTGTAGAGAGTAAGGACGACCTAAAGATAGTGATTGTTTAATAAAAAAACAGTTTTCTTTTTCAGTTTGACATGGCATTTGTAACTAGGGATTGCAATCGAATATTCGAATATTCGAATTATTCGAATATACATTTGAAATTCATATTCGAATAGTGAATTATAAACTATTCGAATATTCGAATATTACCAGTTTACCACAGCAATTAAGGTATCAGCATTATTTTGTTGATTTCGAACGCGACATCTAAAGCGTGGTCGTCAAATTTCTGAATAAATCGGCACTGGTCGGATTGACGACCTGCTCTACTTCTGAAAGGACGACCGGGCGGTCACAGGGTGGTGTTGGGTTTATCGTCCACAAGTCCCTCGTGAATAACGTGGTAGAGATCGAGAATGTGTCGAACAGGATGGCGTACCTTGTACTCATAATATCTGCAAGATATTCACTGAAGGTCATACAGGTCTACAATACATAGAGCTCCGATGGTGCGACTAAAAATGAGATTGACTTCATCATGTCTACCAACAAGCAAATGTTCAACATGATGAAGTCAACGCTCCGTCCAGTACAGATCCAAATAAACCCCGAGAGCTTTCAGCTTGAACTCAGAATCACTTCGAATGCCTAGGAAGCTCAGTGGACGATTACAACGACGGGTTTGTGGAAACTGTCCATATTATTATGACTGGGTCTAAATTCTTTAAGATAGGTCGTGCAAATAAGACGAAAAAACTCTCAGATCACACTCTCAAGCTCATGAAGAAGCGGCGAGAGATGATCCTGCAGTCTCCAGACGAGGCGTGGAAATACCGGCAGCTCATCAGACAGATCTCCAAATCCTTGAAGAGCGACCTCCGCCGCTTTAATACAGAGCGTATTAAAGACGCAATTGAACGGAACAAAGGCTCCAAGGTATTTGCAAGAGATCTAGCTATTGGGCAGAGCCAGCTCACGAAACTGAAGACCGATGATGGCAGGATCGTATCCGCTAAACCGGAAATTCTGAGAGTGATCGAGATTTTTTATGGGCAGCTGTAAACGTCAACTAGTCAACCCGTTGAAAATCTAGTGAAAGACCCCAGAGCTAGACTGACCCGACACTACACCGAGGACATCCCGGATGTCAGCCTGTACTAGATTACGGCTCTGAAACAGCTTAAAAACAACAAGGCACCGGGTGGTGACGGAATTACGGCCGAACTTCTGAAGGGGCAAACCGGTCCATAAGGCCCTTCAGAAGTTGTTTAATTCCGTCATACTCGGGGGGAAAACGCAGGCTTGGTGCAGGGGCGTGGTGGTGCTCTTTTTCAAAAAGGTGATAATTCCCGGTTGAAGAACTATAGGCCCATCTCACTTCTAAGCCATGTCTACAAGTTGTTTTCAAGAGTCATCACGAATCGTCTCGCACGCAGGTTTGACGATTTCCAGCCTCCCGAACAAGCCGGATTCCGAAAAGGCTTCAGTACCGTAGACCACATACATACGCTGCGGCAGGTTATACAGAAGACCGAAGAGTATAACCTGCCTCTCTGTTTAGCGTTTGTGGACTACGAGAAAGCCTTCGATTCGATTGAGACTTGGGCTGTGCTGCAGTCTCTCCAACGGTGCCAAATCGACTACCGGTACATCGAGGTGTTGAAGTGTTTGTACAAAAACGCCACCATGTCAGTCCGACTTCAGGACCAGACCACGGAACCTATCCTTCTGCAGCGCGGTGTGAGACAGGGAGACGTCATATCTCCGAAACTGTTCACCGCTGCATTGGAGGATGTCTTTAAGGTTCTGGATTGGAAAGGACTTGGCATCAATGTCAACGGCGAGTACATCACTCACCTTCGGTTTGCCGACGATATAGTGGTCATGGCTGAGACCATGGAAGACCTCAGTAAAATGCTCGATGACCTCAGTAGAGCTTCCGAAAGAGTGGGTCTTAAAATGAACATGGACAAAACCAAGGTTATGTCGAATGTTCATGTAACACCTACTCCTATCAAGATCGGAGACTACGCTCGAAGTTGTGGACGATTATGTCTACCTGGGACAAACGGTCCAGTTGGGTAGATCTAACTTCGAGAAAGAGGTCAATCGTCGAATCCGACTCGGCTGGGCAGCGTTCGGGAAGCTGCGCAGTATCTTCTCGTCCAACTTACCCCAGTGTCTCAAGACGAAAGTCTATGACCAGTGTGTGTTGCCAGTGATTACATACGGGACCGAAACGTGGTCGCTCACAATGGGCCTTATCAGAAAGCTCAAAGTCACCCAAAGGGCAATGGAGAGGGCTATGCTCGGAGTTCGAATCAGAAATGAGGACATCCGCATGAAAACCAAGGTTACCGACGTAGCCCGAAGAATCGCCAGACTTAAGTGGCAATGGGCAGGGCACATTGCTCGCAGAACGGATGGCCGATGGGGCCGAAAAGTTCTGGAATGGCGACCGCGAACCGGAAGACGTTGCGTTGGAAGGCCTCCCACTAGGATGACCGATGACCTGGTCAAGGTTGCAGGAACCCGCTGGATGAGAGACGCACGGGACCGGTCAATGTGGCGACGCCTGGGGGAGGCCTATGTCCAGCAGTGGACGTCTTTTGGCTGAAATGATGATGATGATGAAGGCAATAAAAATGTGAGAAATAACATATTAAGTTCTTTATTTTGCTGAAATATTCGAATATTATTCGATCATTTGATGATTTTCCATACAACCGAAAAAAAAGACCTACTTACATAAAAAATATGGTACTAGGTACAGTGCGATCAAATTATCTTGGCAGCTCTGAACATAGGCTTTGCGAAATTTTACGCATGTAAACTTGGAAATAAAACTGTTATTGCCAGATAAACCAATACTTAAACGATCAGAAAATATCTAATTTAAACAGTGAGAAATACAAATAAAATAAATATCATAACACTTTTATACATTCGTTGTAACAAAATGACCTGCACGAAGTTCGGAGCTGCCAAGATAATTTGATCGCACTGTACATAGTTTCTAAGGCAAAAATGCGCGAAATTATATAAATTCTTTATTTTTCTGAAATATTCGAATATTATTCGAATAATTCGAATAAAGCTGAAAATTTATTCGAATATTCGAATACTAAAATTATCGAATATTTGCAATCCCTATTTGTAACTCGGTAATTTCGACTTTCAGTCACTTATAAAAACGATTTTATTTCAGTAGGTACCCATCTAGGTATTTATGACGCAATTGAAGCTACTAAGTTTCTATTCTTATTTCTTTTAAATTTTTTTATTATCCGTAACTTTAGTTACGAGGTGCTTGACCCCGTAAATAGAAAAAGGCTAAACAACCAAGCAGGTTGTCTAACGAATCTTATTCAAAAATTCCCGATGCACCGACGAATAGAATGTAGACAGGCCAGTCCCGAAAACTAGTTTCGAATTAGAAATTCAACTTGGACTATCTCTTCTATAAAAACCGGTTTTCAAAAATCGTCTATGAAGCCTCTTATGTGGTACGGGCACTTAAATTATACGGTTTTTTTTTAGATTAGAGGTGGGATACGGGCACATTGTTGTCTGGCCATAGACAACCGCAGCAGTAAAAATATCTTTGTCTATGATGTGTTTTTATAGATTTTTTGTTTTGTTTTGAATTTTGTGTGGGTGCGAAGCACGGATTAGGGGTAGACCAGTATATATTATGATTGTTTTGATTTTTAATACCTTTAACATCGCGGCAGTAAAAATCTCCGTCAATTTTAACGATTATTTTCAATTTAAAATGCAAATCGCAGTTTTAATGGTCTAGAATTCTAGATCTTAACTCTGGTGTACAGATCAACGCGATTTATTTTAGTACATATTTTTATCAAAATGACCTACTTATCGCTAGTGTACTTCTACTTGTTAATTAAAGCCAATTGTTTATAATGCCGCTCCATTCATTAATTCCGGGTACTCCTATCTTGTTTTGCAATTATGCAGTTTTTACTGATATTATTATGTCAGTAACGCTAACGACCTACATAAGCCGTAAAAAATAATAAGATTTATTTCCCGTTTTCACTAGAAATTAGTTACAATGAAAACAATGGCTAGATCCTGCTCACCTATTATTGTACTGCTGGAATTTCAGTTCTCGGTACCGACTTACCGAGTCAAGTTGCTGATATTTAGGTGTTATTTTTGAGGTGCAAGGGTAGGTACATACCTACTTCATCATAAATTATTTGTTTTCTATATTTGTGAGCAATTTTACTAAAACTTCAAAAAACGAAGCCTTTTGTTTTAAAATTATTGTTGTTTCACCCAGTGTCCCAATTTTGAATCCAAAACTCAAAATAAACATCTTACAACAAAGTTAAAACAATCACCCCTTTTCCGGAAACATTTTACGATTTCCGCAGGCCCTGTAATCGTAAGCAAGTTTTTCTTAGCCTGGGATAGATCACTAGTTCACTAGGCCGCGGCCGTAATAATGAATCAGTCTAAACACTCTGCATAAATATAGGTAGAGCACAGGAAACGGCGCAAAGATATGCAGCAGCAACCAATAAAGTGATTCCATCTTCAATGGCGAACGATCGTTGACATTCGACGCGTTTCCCGCCAATCCCGATATCGCTATTCCTTTCTTCCTCTCTAAACTTAATAAGAGCAAGCGAGATGGCTATACAAACATATGTTATCGGTTATTGCTAACATCCTATTTGCAGATAAAAATGTTTTATTAATGATGAATGTTTTTTTTTTAATAGAGATCTGATGGAAATGAGTTTGGTTGGCCGGTAATTGAAACGAGAATATCAGCTTTGAACTTCCTTTTTTTAGGGCAAAAGTCGAAATGTTTTAGGCTGAATCTGAATCGAGTTGGTCTAGAATTCTTCTAGATTTCATACTGAGTTCATTTATATGCAAGTTAGTTCTATTGAAGTCGCCAGCTGACGGTTAACAACGGTAATTTCAAAATGTAAATCCTAAGATTACGAGCTTCAATGCTAGGTAGGTAATCGGATATTACGTCACGAATAACGAACTGATAGGCTTCTTGAATGACAAATAGGAAATCTTGATGTAGTACTGGTGAACAGCAAGTCGGTAGTAGCATTTTGATCTTGAGCTCGCATAGTATGGAGTTTCAGTGGAAGAAGAGGCCAACTTATACTGGTTTTGTTACCGGTCCCGAAGTCTTTCAACTGTACCCGTGTTAGACTATTTTTATTATACCTATCTACTTATTATTTTAGGTACACACGGCTACACATCAAGCTATACAAAACCAGTTAATCTTGGCCTCACTTTACTAGATCTTTTCGCACAATGAACGATCAGATTATACTGGTTTTTTATAGCTTGATGTGCCAAATGCCGTGTGTACCAAATATTATGAATGACGTAAGACTTAACTTTTCTTGGGAAAAAAGCTGTACCTTTACCAGCCTTTACCTATCTTAGTAAAATTTCAATTTTTTTCTTTTCATCTAAACTAATTCGTAAAATCACCATCAAACCTTAAGTTACAATTATTCCAATAGAAATTAAAATTTCCCTTTCACTGACTGACCACTTTCGCGCTATCCTAAAAAAGTAAAAACCATAAATCTGTGCCGTGGCTTCAAAAGAGGTCGTTCACCTAGTCTATGCTTCAAGGCTACCGCCAAAAAGGATGATGTCATTATTTCAAGTTTTTTTGCATACTTAATTTATTATTATGTGGAACATGTGGAGTTTAGTATGATGTTATGTCAAGTTTGCTAAGCTAAAAGATTATCAATATAGCATAGGTAAATATCTAAATAAAATTCAGGAAAAAAAAATAGGCTGTTAACGTTGATGCCTGTGCCATTGAGGAAATATATAAACGTGGAACATGACCCATTATCGGCCATGGTGTTAAATGGTGTAGACACTGGACCCACTATTTTTAAGTAAAAAAAAAACCTGTCGCTGTCATTATCTTCCTATTGAAAAGAGACAGCAATAGTGTAGAACTTTATGACTTTTCTTGTAAAAGGCTTGAATTTCTTGAAAGCGTTCGTTCGGTAGGTACACACGGCTACACATCAAGCTATACAAAACCAGTATAATCTGATCGTTCATTGTGCGAAAAGATCTAGTAAAGTGAGGCCAAGATTAACTGGTTTTGTATAGCTTGATGTGTAGCCGTGTGTACCTACCTACAAATGGGCTATCACTATCATAAAACGTAGAATCCATGCTGAAGTTTTTAACTGGATCGCCCTGTCGCCCAGGGTAGCTGTAAATCTAGCTGAATGCTTAAATCAGATAAGTATTCGCGCATAGCTCGAATAACTGCAATAAAATTCGAAAATAAAACCTCGCGTTCTTTCAAGCACACTTCGAGGCTTTTCGTGATAAAGTTGGCTAACCCGTATTGTTCATACCAGTAGACCATCTTCAAAGCCTTCTGTTTCTGGATTTTTATGATAGTATTCTTTATGCTATGTTCGGCAATCTAACCAGCTCCGACGGACCATATCTGATTTACATGCTGAAAAATACGTTACCGCCCGTCGCAAAAATATTTGCAACATAAAAGTCATCCTAAATGTGTTCCCAGCTAGTTCTAGATGTATTTCCTATGCCTTAGACGTCTCATAATCTGGACTATGAAAGCTTGGCGGTAAATTTGCACACCTACAATACTGACGTGGTTCTATGAACTTCCCTGTACGAATACTGTAATAATTTCAATAGAAATTGCAAATAGAGCCGTTTTTATCGCAGATAACCTGCCACCGGAATGTCCGTCGTGTTTAAGCCTTCAGATGACCATAGGGTCAAAAAGCTGGGCGCAGGACCAACTCTCCGAGACTTCGATTTAAGTACCTAGGTGTAGGTACCGTTGTGTTGTTCACAAAAGTCAAAATCACACAGTAGCTACCTGTTTTTTGACGTATTTTATGCATAGGATTTTAGGTAACGAGTCTTTATTTTAGGGTCAAAGCCATCCATCGTAGAGTAAGTTTGCTAATAAAGATCTCAATTGCAACGGCAACCTGGGTATCCTAGAAGGACCCAGACGTTAACATACATAAAAATAATTTTGAAAGCGAGAGCAAGCTTTTTGTTTTTGTAGCCGGTCTGGACGTAAATACATACTTAATTTAAATATCTATAGCTAGGTTTGAGGTTAGGCTAGATTAAAGACGTTTGTAGTGTTAAATTAGTTAAAAACTAAAGCGACTTTGGTCAATAATGATATTTCATTGAAAAAATCATAGACCCGACGGCAAAGTAAACAATACAAAATCATCTGTTACGAGTTTACGATTAACAAAAACATCAAAACAATCTTCTTGAGACAATTTGTTTTGATATTTCTGTTGCTGATAGAGCGAGAAGTAGGTCACAATCAAGCTCTATCATTAAAAAAGTTGAGACGAAAAAAAAACATTAGACACATACCCTGAACACTGGCAGTTCACCTCACAATGTTTACTGCTCTCTCCCCACATTTTGACACAAAATATAAACAGCACAGTTTCACAAATAGTTCATAATTCGATCAGTCTTTCAGAAAAGTTTTTTTATCACAGTATTTTTGGGAGCACGCCTCGGCTGGTGTCCACTCGCGACAGGCGCCAAGCGACGACTGACGGGCAGAATGGATGAGTTCCCGCGGGCGCGCGAAACGGCCGTTGGTGATACCACCCTCTATGGTTTTTATGGTAGGGTTCCGATATTTCTACTTTTATAGTAATTTTTTAATGTGGAATTCGGGGTTGGTGTTGAGAAAGATTGTTTTAAATATCTTTTTTAATATAAACTTGCTTCGGCTATGTTAAATAAAAAATAAAAGGTTTTTTAAGGTTAAAAACCTGGTTAAACACGCATAAAAAACCTACTGGTATAAAAGTAGATACCAAGCAAATACACTTTAGGAACATTTTGTTTGTAGCTTTTAGCCTTTCTCTATTTATTTTATTTGAAAAATTCAGAACACTACACACATAATACACACAAAACAAGAATAAAGCCGTACGAATTTCTACGTAAGAATAACTTACTAACGCAACATTTATAACCTAAAACTTAACAGTTGTGGTTATTTTTCAAGATGAGTTTTTTAAAAACTGATACTGATTGATAATGGCTTGAAATGACTGGTTTTTAGATTTACTTTTTGAAACAAAACGAACTGAAGCAAATATAATAATATTTATGTATTTATTATTAATTACCCAGTGCAGAGGTGGACTTAATGCATCAGGCTTTTTCTACCAATCATCCCAGTTAACCTTTGAGTGATAAACTAATTTAGTCCATTTTAAATAATTGTTTGAACATTTTCACATTTGAAATTAATTACTTTGAGAAATCATTGAATTAAACTTTATTATTGCGAATGTAAATAAAAAAGATTAAATCACAAGTTTATAAATCATTTAACAGACAATATGACTGTTGTATGATATATACACAAACAAAACGGTAATAAAAAAAAAATCAGCTAGTTAGTAATCATTTTTGATGACCTCGATATCGATACATGTTGGAAGTGGAGGAGGGCATCAAAAATGATTACTAACCAACTGATTTATTTTTTATTTATTATGGGCTTACTCTTGACCTCAATCTTGCCCCAAGGGCAGAGATGAGGTCGACGAAGATCGATCGATCGGTCGATTAAGTACTTTGTTTGTGTTTATATAATTTAACGGTCATATTGTCCTACAAATTGTGTGTTACGTTATCCCGGGTCCTACGCTCAGAAATAATTTATCCTTGCTACCTCTGCTAGCTACCTACCACAATCGAGAGTTTTTGTGGAAAAAATGTTGAACGTCTCATCAAAATGAAGCTACTCACGAAAAACTAGCATGATAGTAGGTAATCAAATAAAAAAAAAACATTATTACGCTTAGCTTTGAATATCATTACGAATTAAGTTAATAAATATTATTTGATTTGTTAATCTAAATGATGGATTGTTTGTTTGCTGATAACTATTTTAAAACTATTCATTTAAAAAACAAGACAGTTTGTTTTTTATTTAGAAACGAAATAATACATATTTCCAGACATAACCTAAAATCAGCTGTTAATTTTGAAACTTCGATTTTTTACAAAATTGGTATAAATTTGAATTTTTAAAGTTGGCAACTGGAGCGACCAACCCGTCTGAGTACATAGGTCCTAACTAGATCGAGGATAATAACATTCAACCTTAAAATTTCAACCTTATGAGATGAGACATAGAGCATAGTTCACTTCGGCCTTAACCTTGAATGGAATGCCATACAAAAATCATATGGGAAACGAATCCTGTTCTTACACATACAAAAAACGGTCCCCATTCGAAAGTAGACTTTAATTAGTAACAATAAAGTTTAAAATTAAGTAACTTTATATGAGAATCCAGTATCTCACACTAACACATTGATAAAATTCAAAGTAACAATCATATGATCGCATTCAGGAATACACAAACAAAATAAAACTCAATGTTGTAGACCGTTAAGTTCAAAATTGCAAATGTTTTGGTTTATAACCTTACTTAAAAGCGCGCCAACTTATATTTGCAGTTAGAAAATAAGGGATGCGGTGGGATTTGTATTAGTTATGGTTTTGGCGACGGTAAATATAACTTTGCGTCTCCCGATATCCTTAAATTCTTCAGCAATCATATGGTCAACGTTATGCTTTTGAAGTGGCGACAAAAAAAGCAGGCAGTGTTACTTCAAGCCTCAACTCCAATTCAAATATCGATTTGCATTAAAAAGACATTTAAAAAATTAAAATCAGCTGTTTTTTTATTATTCCCACCATTTTGCCTGTCAATTTTTATACTGTCACTTTTTCTGACGAAGATTTTTTGAATCGAAGACGTTATGCCTGTAATCAGTACTGCCAACCTCTTAATGTTTGTACATATACCTATTGGAAGTTTTTACCGTAATAGTGGCCGTTGACTTGTGGGCTTGCCGATTCGCGCGAAAATCGAGGATATTGCTGATGGTTGTAGCTTGCATCCTGACTATTTGGAAAAAGTTCTTTAGGTTAGGGCAACAAGATTCAATAAAGGTACCATAAACTTACTATAGAGGATATCTGAAGTAATTTCATGGAAAAAATGAGGACCCATGTCTCAGCCGCACTTTACAGCGAAATTACATTATAGCCAAGTTAAAAAATGACATAAATTTGCCAACGGAACCCGGGCACCCAGTTGGCTCTTGTAACTATGTAAATTACATTCTGACTGTGAACTGTGACTAAAAGTAAGTTTGTATGTTTAACGGTCGTCCATGTAGGAATTAAGATGATGTGAAATCAAATATTTTGAAGTTCTAATAAGAGGCTGAGTGATGGCTGAGTGTCATAATATTATTGTTGTTGCCTCACGAGAGTTTTAAAGATAAAATAACGAACGTGTCACTGACTTAACTTTGAAAGAAGAAATCAATATACAAATATTATGAATTCAAGTTCAAATTTGCATTTTGTAACGTAACGACAC
This sequence comes from Diarsia dahlii, assembly GCA_949775195.1. Classification (NCBI taxonomy): domain Eukaryota; kingdom Metazoa; phylum Arthropoda; class Insecta; order Lepidoptera; family Noctuidae; genus Diarsia; species Diarsia dahlii. Next base: position 2,360,619 of record OX459219.1, on the reverse strand, counting down.
GCCTAAAATAACATTGTTTTATCTCCCAGACAGGGAGACTGGCCTTTATTTTTAAAATTATTTTAAAGGACCACGCTTGACATTGACATAACCTGCCAAAATTACGTCATTCTGTTCTATAATACAGCTCATGCTGTGGTACCGACGCCATGCCCAATTACCCATACATACATTTTCAACTTTACTAGCTTTACTAGTAACACATTAGATGCGCAAGGATAATTGGGAAAATTTGACAGATTCGGGTACCTTGGTGTGACGTCCGTAAAACCTACATGTATTTTTTGCTGAATCTTGTTAGATTGGAAGCCTACCCAGATATAATCGGAAAAACTAAAAAACCCGACTGAAAAAACTGAAAAGCAAAAAACAAGCACATTTTAAATTAAACAAAACTTGGAAGCAGGCGGGGTTCATTTGAATATTAAATTATGAAAACAAAAAATGCAAATAGAATGAACCCCGCCTGCTTCCAAGTTTTGTTTAATTTAAAATGTGCTTGTTTTTTGCTTTTCAGTTTTTTCAGTCGGGTTTTTTAGTTTTTTAACTACTTTTTTTATTTCCAACTTTTTAGTTCTTTTTTGTTTGTTCTTTCGTTGCTCGCGTAAAATTCTTCGCAGATATTTTAAGTTTTGTGCTTGGTTATATGATTTCTCACTTTGAATTTCTTTTAAACATATAAGTGTTATATATTTTTGTAATCTCCTTTTAAAACGCTTTATTTTGATAAAGGAAATTTATATTATCTTTATTTTGGAAAAAAAAAAATTTTTGAACTCCGCGATTTGGCCCCCAAAACCCGCAATTTTTCTTTGTTTTTTTAATTTTAATGTAGCCTATAACACTCGCGCTATCAATACAAATCTAACGACGTGGATTTCATTCAAATCGGTTCATCCGTTTATGAGTTATGAGGGAACAAAGAAACGGACATACATACATACACGTCAAACACATAACCCTCCTTTTGGGCTTCGCCGCAGTCGGGTAAAAAGGCTATACCTACAGATGGCAATGACGATTAACAAAGGGGTTGACCATTTACCAAACTATCACGTTAAAATATAAAACACATAAAAGACTGCCAGTGTCATGCACTGCACCTGTCAAAAAATATTAACATAGACAAATAGCAAATTTTTATTTGTGACAACCTTTTTGAAAACGCATTCTGAAAGATTTTTGTCTACAGCAGGGCTATTGCGTATCTTTTAATGACAGTGGATAACTTAAAGTGTCTATCAAATAACTGTCAAATGGTGAGTTTTTAAGAAAAAAATGTACCAAACCATAACCAATTTAGAGTTAATCTATGGACACTTATGATAGCCACTGTAATTAAAAAGATACGCAATAGCCCTACTGGAAGAGGTATGTCAAAGTTTGTTGTAGATGATTGATTAGACAGATTTGTGGTAACATGATGTACACACGGCTACACATCAAGCTATACAAAACCAGTTAATCTTGGCCTCACTTTACTAGATCTTTTCGCACAATGAACGATCAGATTATACTGGTTTTGTATAGCTTGATGTGTAGCCGTGTGTACTATGTCTCTACTTGATCAACTATTAAGGTCGTACTTAACAAACTCGCCGTTGAGAAAAAGCCGCGAGTTTCCGATGCGGCAGTTGCTCCGTTTAAAACCTGAAACTTATCGACTGGCATAACTTGGGAGGCCTATATCCAGCATACATTCCGCTGAATTGAGTTTATTCATTAATTCGACAGATGGATACGTGTTACTGTGCTGGCTACTGGGGAGTTTGTTGCGCGGTGCGCCACTTCTCGGCGAAAGCACTAGGAAATGGAAAGGGCGGGAATTTTAGGGGACTGTCCTTCCCGTCGGGGGTGCGGGTTGTTCGAAAGAGATACCGCGGCCTCGGCACAAAGGGCTAAGAAGGAACATGGGTGGTTTTTAGTCAGTAGAAGTCTGACACTCCCTATCTCTCTGCCCAGAGCGGGAGGAATCATTTGACGATTTCCCACCGCCCAAGACTCTCTTTTGTGCTGATCCTAGATTTCTGGCTTGGCCAAGCTGGAAATATAACTATTTTTTAAAAGTAGTGGACAAATTTTAACACAGCGTAACGTACGTCTAACCAAAGATATCCAAGTAAAACAACACTGATTAAAGTGAGTGATTTTTTTTACCTAAAATGTTGGGTACTTAACTAAAAATTTTTAGTGTATTTTCGATAACTGTTTTATTTTCTTGTATCTATAATGCGTTTTTCTTATTTTCTTTTTGACCATTATCATAATTTTAGTGGTCTGAATGATTTCTAAAAGTTTGTCCACCTATTTCAATGGGACCTTATATTTAACTGCCTCGTTTGTCTGTTGATCGCGATCGTGTCTGCTGAACACTGGTGGTTCGTGGTTCTGAGTTCGATTCCCAGGTCAGCTAAACGTCATCATTTTCCTGCCAATAACTCTATTTGGGTTCGGGCAAAGTGTTATTTGGTTTATTCATCAGGAATTTCTCAGTACCAGCCACTGAGTAGACTTTTGCCCGGTTTAAGGTAATAAATAGGCTCCTCCTAGTTTTTTTTTGCACTTAAATTTCCAAAAACATTCCACGTTGGAAACAAAATTTGTAAAGCCCAATAATACCAGGGTTTCCTGCTAAACCCGTACCTATAGTTTCAGTAAAAACCCCATACTTACCATTCTTATTATTCGTAAGAACCAATCGACCACGTGTTTCGTTCATTGACTTCCGAAACGTGTTGAAATAACAAAACTACATATCATTAGCAATTTTAATTGAAGCTCACTCTTACAGCTAGGTTCGTATTATTAAATAATCTGGCTTACTAGGAAAGACATTATAAATATCTTTGGTATCTTTTGCAAACTTTTTTTTTGGTGGTTGGAACTGGGGTCTGGGACATCATCAAATGACCTCTCCCGCTGGGTGGAGTGGTAGGGTAGTACTCACTAAAAACCACCCATTTTACTTATAAGCCCATTGAAGCCCTCTTTTGAACAGTGCCGCAGCCCCGGATCTCTTGACCCCTGTATAGTAGTACCAACCTAATAGTAAAACTAACTGCATGCATCCTCCAGGGCTTGAATGAAGCAAACGACAGAGCTGTCCAGGTTACCACATACTGGACGGACAAAATCTGAGTCATAGATTCGAGAAGAAGTTATGGAAGAGTTGACTAAGTGTCAGGACTATATGTATGATAAAGCTATAAGTAAATAAAATAAATATAAAAAATAAAAAAGCCTTTTATTCCATGCATTTACAAAATAATAATACAATAGTAAATTTTAAATCACAAAAGCTATAAGTAGGTACGCTATTTTTATTGACCAATAATTACCAATGGTTTTTATCGCGGGCCTTGAGCGTGGAGCGCGAATCCAGAAATTCCGTAACGAAAATATTTTCAACCAGGTTAGCAACCTGGTTACGGAAAATAACAAGGTTGTCAACTGAGGTTGTCAAATTAAATAATTAATTATTTGCATTATGTTGATAAAAAATGCTATGCAATAGCTTTACCGCGGCTGTCTCCTTTGTTTCATCGAATTTGAAGTTATTATGACATTTTTGATTTCCATCTAGTGACAATCGACATTCGGGCGTATAAATAAAGGTCCAACGCTTTATGGTAGATCAATCAGTTTGATAACACAGTACAATGAGTGATGTCAGGACAGAAGGAGGCAAATTACCTAGTCACGAAGTTCAGGCCTAATGATGAACTAGTTTGGAGCTTAGAAGATTCTTATCACAATCTGGTTTGGAGTGTGATTGGTGGTAATAAGCCAGTGATCAGCCATCTGTTGTTTTTTTTGGTTCCTGATTTTTTGAGCAGTTGTGGCGCCCCGACTTTCGAACAGTAATTTGTGGGTTTGTACCCAGGCAGGCGCATTACTTTGTGTAATTTATTTCATCACCGTAGCTCTCAAACCGGTGAAGGAAATATCGTTAGGAGACCGACCGAATGTCTTAGAACCTAAAATTCGAAGACATGTGTCATCTACCAGCAGTTGGCCCGCGTGGTGGATTATAGCCCATCCCTCTCCTAGAGAGGAGGCCTGAGTCCCTGCTGTGGGAACATTAGAGGCTAATAATGATGTATTTTTGCTGCGTTCGTAAAAACTTATAAGACTAATGGGCCTACTACACGCACGCACTTCCCCACAGTTTTCGTTCACACTTCACAGTACATGGCGCGTATGGTTGGTAAAACTGTATTACCATTACAAACCACACGCGCGATGTACTGTGTGCACCGTGTAATCCCGCAGGCAAAACTGTGGGGAAGTGCGTGCGTGTAGTAGGCCCATATGTGACCTAGCGCACTATGGGCACCCTGTGGGGTACGGAGACACCTCGGTTTATGGCGTCACTGGGGGGAGCAGCAAAGGGACTGGCTGGATACGAGACATTATTTAGGGGCTGGTTTAAAACTATTGGCTCAGCGTCGCGGGCTCGTACGGTCAAGGGTCGGGGGGTTGTTTCCTGATTATTTTCGTTGGTCAATTTAAGGAGTCGACGAACTTTATTGCTTCGGTTGTGTCTCTGATGATTCCGGCTTTCAGACAGTCATGACATTGGTTGAGAATAATGTGGTGGGTCTTGCTTGACCAATGCTTCAATAGTGAATGATCTTCCAAATCCAAAGCTATGGGAATGCAAAATGAAATTCGTTAAACCACCTTTTCGAATCCAAATTCACCATTTCGGCCTTTTTCTATCCATATCAAACTCGATTCAAAATACTCATTAATAAATACGTTAGGTACTAAAAAGCCTACAACAAATAATAGCACCTCCATGGAGGTTAGATAATGATTACTTTTTCTCTCCATCCGAGCCGTAGAAACAGGTACTCGAGCCGAAAAAAAAACCTACTTGTAACGTCCTTTCCGATTTAAACTGCCCGTTACGAGGACGTTTGAATATACTCTCCGCTTTCGAGGAATAGTTCGTACAGTGCGATCAAATTATCTTGGCAGCTCCGAACTTCGTGCAGGTCATTTTGTTACAACGAATGTATAAAAGTGGTATGATATTTATTTTATTTGTATTTCTCACTGTTTAAATTAGATATTTTCTGATCGTTTAAGTATTGGTTTATCTGACAATAACAGTTTTATTCCCAAGTTTACATGCGTAAAATTTCGCAAAGCCTATGTTTAGAGCTGCCAAGATAATTTGATCGCACTGTAAATAAAAGACACGGTTGTCAAAAAGGTTATAGGTGTTATTTTGAATTATAGTTGACGAAATAGGCAAAATAATTCTTGACATAGTCGGTGCCAAACTGACAATAGCGTCTGCTGTGTCAAATACAGAAACACGGGACTTCACGAGAGTGAATTCTGATACTTATCATTGTAATAATAATGATATAATTCAAAACAAAATAAACTACACATAACAACAAATTCATCATCATCATTTCAGCCGAAAGACGTCCACTGCTGGACATAGGCCTCCCCTAAGTGTAATTTTTGCTTAGGGGGGGTTTGCCCAGGGTTGCCAGTAGGGATTGCAATCGAATATTCGAATATTCGAATTATTCGAATATACATTTGAAATTCATATTCGAATAGTGAATTATAAACTATTCGAATATTCGAATATTACCAGTTTACCACAGCAATTAAGGTAACAGCATTATTTTGTTGATTTCGAACGCGACATCTAAAGCGTGGTCGTCAAATTTCTGAATAAATCGGCACTGGTCGGATTGACGACCTGCTCTACTTCTGAAAGGACGACCGGGCGGTCACAGGGTGGTGTTGGGTTTATCGTCCACAAGTCCCTTGTGAATAACGTGGTGGAGATCGAGAATGTGTCGAACAGGATGGCGTACCTTGTACTCTTAATATCTGCAAGATATTCACTGAAGGTCATACAGGTCTACAATACATAGAGCTCCGATGGTGCGACTAAAAATGAGATTGACTTCATCATGTCTACCAACAAGCAAATGTTCAACATGATGAAGTCAACGCTCCGTCCAGTACAGATCCAAATAAACCCCGAGAGCTTTCAGCTTGAACTCCAGAATCACTTCGAATGCCTAGGAAGCTCAGTGGACGATTACAACGACGGGTTTGTGGAAACTGTCCATATTATTATGACTGGGTCTAAATTCTTTAAGATACGTCGTGCAAATAAGACGAAAAAACTTTCAGATCACACTCTCAAGCTCATGAAGGAGCGGCGAGAGATGATCCTGCAGTCTCCAGACGAGGCGTGGAAATACCGGCAGCTCATCAGACAGATCTCCAAATCCTTGAAGAGCGACCTCCGCCGCTTTAATACAGAGCGTATTAAACACGCAATTGAACGGAACAAAGGCTCCAAGGTATTTGCAAGAGATCTAGCTATTGGGCAGAGCCAGCTCACGAAACTGAAGACCGATGATGGCAGGATCGTATCCGCTAAACCGGAAATTCTGAGAGTGATCGAGATTTTTTATGGGCAGCTGTAAACGTCAACTAGTCAACCCGTTGAAAATCTAGTGAAAGACCCCAGAGCTAGACTGACCCGACACTACACCGAGGACATCCCGGATGTCAGCCTGTACTAGATTACGGCTCTGAAACAGCTTAAAAACAACAAGGCACCGGGTGGTGGCGGAATTACGGCCGAACTTCTGAAGGGGCAAACCGGTCCATAAGGCCCTTCAGAAGTTGTTTAATTCCGTCATACTCGGGGGGAAAACGCAGGCTTGGTGCAGGGGCGTGGTGGTGCTCTTTTTCAAAAAGGTGATAATTCCCGGTTGAAGAACTATAGGCATCTCACTTCTAAGCCATTTCTATAAGTTGTTTTCAAGAGTCATTACGAATCGTCTCGCGTGCAGGTTTGACGATTTCCAGCCTCCCGAACAAGCCAGATACCGAAAAGGTTTTAGTACCGTAGACCACATACATAGTATACATACGCTGCGGCAGGTTATACAGAAGACCGAAGAGTATGTATAACCTGCCTCTCTGTTTAGCGTTTGTGGACTACGAGAAAGCCTTCGATTCGATCGAGACTTGGGCTGTGCTGCAGTCTCTCCAACGGTGCCAAATCGACTACCGGTACATCGAGGTGTTGAAGTGTTTGTACAAAAACGCCACCATGTCAGTCCGACTTCAGGACCAGACCACGGAACCTATCCTTCTGCAGCGCGGTGTGAGACAGGGAGACGTCATATCTCCGAAACTGTTCACCGCTGCATTGGAGGATGTCTTCAAGGTTCTGGATTGGAAAGGACTTGGCATCAATGTCAACGGCGAGTACATCACTCACCTTCGGTTTGCCGACGATATAGTGGTCATGGCTGAGACCATGGAAGACCTCAGTAAAATGCTCGATGACCTCAGTAGAGCTTCCGAAAGAGTGGGTCTTAAAATGAACATGGACAAAACCAAGGTTATGTTGAATGTTCATGTAACACCCACTCCTATCAAGATCGGAGACTCTACGCTCGAAGTTGTGGACGATTATGTCTACCTGGGACAAACGGTCCAGTTGGGTAGATCTAACTTCGAGAAAGAGGTCAATCGTCGAATCCGACTCGGCTGGGCAGCGTTCGGGAAGCTGCGCAGTATCTTCTCGTTCAACTTACCCCAGTGTCTCAAGACGAAAGTCTATGACCAGTGTGTGTTGCCAGTGATTACATACGGGACCGAAACGTGGTCGCTCACAATGGGCCTTATCAGAAAGCTCAAAGTCACCCAAAGGGCAATGGAGAGGGCTATGCTCGGAGTTTCCTTGCGTGATTGAATCAGAAATGAGGACATCCGCATGAGAACCAAGGTTACCGACGTAGCCCGAAGAATCGCCAGACTAAAGTGGCAATGGGCAGGGCACATTGCTCGCAGAACGGATGGCCGTTGGGGCCGAAAAGTTCTGGAATGGCGACCGCGAACCGGAAGACGTTGCGTTGGAAGGCCTCCCACTAGGTGGACCGATGACCTGGTCAAGGTTGCAGGAACCCGCTGGATGAGAGACGCACGGGACCGGTCAATGTGGCGACGCCTGGGGGAGGCCTATGTCCAGCAGTGAACGTCTTTTGGCTGAAATGATGATGATGATGAAGGCAATAAAAATGTGAGAAATTACATATTAAATTCTTTATTTTGCTGAAATTTTCGAATATTATTCGATCATTTGATGATTTTCCATACAACCGAAAAAAAAAGACCTACTTACATAAAAATATGATACTAGGTACATAGTTTCTAAGGCAAAAATGCGCGAAATTATATAAATTCTTTATTTTTCTGAAATATTCGAATATTATTCGAATAATTCGAATAAAGCTGAAAATTTATTCGAATACTAAAATTATCGAATATTTGCAATCCCTAGTTGCCAGACGAGTGTGAGCGAATTATCATACCAACATTCGAAAATTATCATACCAGATGCAAAATTATCATACAACTGCCAAAACCGCGCGAAATGCTCTATTTTGCAAAATTAGGAATAGGATAGGAATTTTAGGAAGTTGTTAAAATTAGACAATAATAAAAAAATAAAAAATAAATAATTATAAAAGAGTGGGATCATCGGAATCACTATTATATTCAACCTCTGCAGCAGCGCCAGTAGTTTTTGAATAAATGACTGCTGAAGTCATTCTAGACAGAATTTTATCAGTTGGTTTGAAACCTTAACAGCAATGTTTTGACTGATTTTTTACGCATTGCGCTGAAAGTAAAGCCCCTTTATCAGTTTCCCATAGCAGAAAAATCACGCGCACTACGCACGCGTTCAAAAAAATACTTGATCTGATAAGATGCGTTCATAAATCACTATCAAAAAGTAACTGGGCGTATAGAAATAGGAAGGTTCAGAATGTTGGAAATTATCATACTTTGGCGTATGATAATGCATATTGTATCATACATCTTACCACTGTCGAAATTATCATACATGTATGATAATTATCATACGTCTGGCATCGCTGGGTTTGCCATAATCGCCACGCTTGGCAGGCGGGTTGGCGATCGCAGTACGGTCGATACAAAAAGCACAGAGAACGCTGCTGCCCATTCTCTGGTACATCCCTTAGTCGCCTCTTACGACACCCACGGGAAGATAGGGGATGGTGCTATTCTTTTTCGTCCGACACCATACGGAACAAATTATACAATTATACAACAAATTATATAAACTAAACTAAATACAAACTAACTTCAAAAAGGCATCGAAAAACTCCTCAACGCTGTCAGCAGGTAAAGTGCCCAAGAGACTGACAGCGTTGGTTGCCACGTTGTATGGCAACGCTTACCCTCTGGCCAAAGAGAAAGCCAGCTCTTGGGTCAGAGGAAGCGTCAACAAGGCTTTTAGATATTTCCTTATAAAGGCTGTGGACCCCATGGCTCCAGAGTTTCGACCCAAAACGGCTCGAAAATATAGTAAAAAAAAAACTTTGTAACAAAGTTAATAGTAATTCGGCCAATACTAAGTAAGTACCTACCTAATAAAAGTTCCAGCCAGCTAAGTTTTAATTAAAATTCAACACACGTTTTATTTTTACAGATTCATGGAACAAACATGGCGGTCGCGGTATCTAACAGCTGATTGACAGAGACAATAAAAATAAATTTTACTACTAGCCAGTGTTGAAACCATCGGGCCTCAGGTTCATAGAAGTCGTGTCTTTTTTACCCACGACGGAACGGAGACGTTACATGCGTTTGGGGTGAGAGGTTGTTTGTTTGTTTGTGTGTTTGTTTGTGTGTTTGTGCAAATACATGTTGCCATTTTTCTCGAAAACTACTAGTCCGATTTTGATGCAGTTTTCAGTTATGGGTTCGGGTTTGATTGGTGCATGTTCTTAGATAGGTGTTACGGTGACAACTCACCAGGGGGCGCTGCAGCAGACATTTTTTGTGCAAATCAAAGTTGCCATTTTTCGCCAAAACTACAAGTCCGATTTTGATTCAGTTTTCAGTTAAGGGTTTTGTGCCCAATATCTGAATTTTTTTCTTTAGGTCCAAGATCACAGGGCTGCTAGACCCTACTTATTTTCTGATTCTACGCTGAGATTGGCACCCAAACCTGAAATATTACATAACATAACATCACGCCTGTAATCGCCAAAGGGTTAGGCAGAGGTGTACCATTTCGCCAGTTATGTTGAAGTCCCTCATATAATTGGGGGCGAACCTATTGCCATCAATCGGGCACTAATCCAGACTCCGTGGCTTCTACTGAGAAATTCCTGATCGAAAAACGCAATGACACTTTGCCCGACCCGGGAATCGTACCCAGGACCTCATACTCAGCAGTCGCACTTCCAACCACCAGCTAGACCGGCGAAGTAGTCGACTGAAATATGAAACTGGACTGGGCTGGGCTTGAAGTTGAAATGGAACTGGGCTGGTCACGTCTGCCGCATGTCGGAGGAGCGATGGGCGAAAATCACCACTCAGTATTATCATCGGCACGATTCTTGAGCGCTGAACTATTATTGATCGAAGGCGCTGACGCAAAAGTGAGTTATTGGGTCCCTTTGGTGGTATGAAGTGAGACGCGGGGCGGGGAAAGTGCAGTGATTGGCCCGTAGCGCATCGCGTCATAGCCGTCACTCGGGATTTGTTCTTTACTCCTGCCTGCTGCGCTTACCTCACGGCCAATAAATAATAAATGGATGTGCGTTTTATTTGTCATAAAGTGTACGATGCGCACAGCGATCCCCACTCTTCCGCCGAGCGATCAAGAACCGTGCCGGTATCTGTAGATACCAAAAAGCAGGAAACGACAACGTGGCAGGCCCAGAAGGAGATAGCGGGATGAGCTGGACTCCTTCTCAAAAGATTTGCCTATTATATAGTAGTACTAGATCGCGAAAAGTGGAAGGAGGGTAGAGAGGCAGCCGCGGATTTTAGTACTAGATGACGTGGCCTCGGCACAAGGGCAAAGAAGGAACATGGCCCGTTCGGTTTTTAGTCAGTAGAAGTCTGACACTCCCCTTCGCTCTGCCCAAGAGCGGGGGGGGGGGGGGGTCATTTGATGATTTTCCACCCATAAAAAAAAAAGGGTAGAGAGGCAATAAAGGCTTATAATAATAAAAGCTTAATAATTGGCCGTCTTTTCTCAAACGTGCTTTACACTTCACGTTTACTTGACACATGCCTGGAAACAAACGACAAACGCAAACATACCATAGAGCCATATTATATTTATTCCGTTATTGTCATATTTAAAATCTTTTGTCATGTGGTCCATGTGTGTGGTATTGTTTTGTAACTACTAAACTTATCTGGCCGATGCGATGACAGATAATAACTTTATAGCTAATAAATTACTTTAACGATAGTTACTGCGATAAATTTAACAATGCATTTCCTATGTTTATTTGTTTTTGAAACTGTTGAGTGGAATTTAAAATAATATGACTTAAGGTGGATGTTCCAGGGTAGCCCGCGAAATTCAAATTTTCTGACGTTTTTAGCGTAGGTTGTATGTTAGTGAAAATATGATTCGCGGGTGTAAGACGTATGCAGTTACAGAATTATAAAAAATAGGCAGATGGATGACGAACGACGGTGATAAAACCAAAAGCAAATAGAGAAAATCGAAGTAAAACAGCTTTTGTTACAAAATTTTGAGTTAAAACAGTGTCCATGGAGTTTCTTGCCCTTTGCAATGGGCAACTGCAGTAGGTACTTTCACAAATTATTATGCCTTGTTACTGTAGCTTCGCTTTCTGTCTTTCTGACATTCACAAGTGCCTGTAATGGTCTAATTGAAATAAAAGCTTTGAGTTTATTGCAGTTATTCCCCAACTGCGATACTTTCCCAATTTCCAGTAACTAAAAGGAGTTTCGCACTAACCCAGAGGCCGTGGGTGCTTGAAGGTTATCACTTGTAACCGTTACGATAGTACGGATGACGTAAATGATAATGATAACACAACGGTCGTCCAAATCATATGGGAAGGGGGATAGGATATACCACTTCCTGGCGACCGGCACTTTGATCTAGTAGGCAAAGGAATAGATAAAGCTGAAAAAAGGTTCGTGGTATCATAGGTAGATTGTCTATCAGTAGTTAGTAAAGTAGTTGTGGATTTTGATTTTTTAAACAGTTTTCTAATAGGACTACCTTGCAAAATGTTCGGTTTTGAAAAAAGATGAACGAAAATTATTGTATTTAGCGGAGATGAGAATGTGGAGATGTATGTGCGGAGTGACTAGTGACAAGAAGGGATAAAGTAAAGAATGAGAATATTAAGGAAGTTTAAAAGTTGCGCCTGCTACGGAAAAAAATAAAAGGAAGTCGTCTATCTTGGTATGGACATTTAAGGGTAAACAAGCCAACGGCACGAACTAGTTGGTGGGCGGGGCTAAAATGCATGCTATTTCATCCGACATCACGAGCGAAATGCATAGAGAGAAAGAGACACAACTAAAACGGGCGCGCGATTGTTTCTATGCAGACCTTTGGTAGTATGGATACCATGAAAAATCCATTGAATGTATCTGTTCAAAATAAAATTATTTGAATTCTTTAATAACTAATCTATGTCTGTATGGTTTCACTTTTTTCATATTCGTACTATATACGTAACTTATTTATGCCCAAAGATGGTTAAAATTAGTGCTAAAATATAAAGGTTCGACGCTCATAACTTCCAAACCAATATTTTTTTTCCAATTCTGCTTCCATAGAGACCTAGATAATGAAAAGACCAGTTGATACAATTTTTAATTTTGTACCTACACCGTCAACCAGAGGAGTAATCACCATACTACGTTTGTATGGAAGAATGACTGGCTTGTGCAACCTTAAGGTCAGTGCAGTATGTTTTCATTGTCTTCCTCTTCCACATTACTCTAACTCATCATCTTAACACAAATGAGGCCGCGGAGAGGGAGAGAGCATACCTCTTACCTCCACCCGCAACAGAAGAGCAGACGGCTGTGATTTCAGGCTACCTAAACAAAGGTTGCCTCTAAGGTAGATGGAGAACCTAGGAGGAGCTGCCTTGAGGTAGGAGGAGAAACTAGAAAAAATCCTGGAGACTCACTTCCGTACCCAGCGATATTTAATGATTACCTTAGTAAAGATTTGACATACAAAACCTTCAATATTGTGTCAAAATCTTTAATAAATGATGGGCTGATGACTTAAGTTAGTCTATATGAAAGAATTTGTCGTCAGCATTCCAACGGTGCTAAAGATGTATCTCAAAGTTTGCCTTCGAATTGACAATCACCTTGATTGTAGTGTACAATCAAGGAGTTTGTCGTTAAAGTTATTACTACACGATTAAAGTTATAACTGCCATCTAGAGACGTTTACAATTTGTTGATGTCTTTATGTGGCAGTAATAACTTTAATCGTTCATTCATTAGAAGCAGTTTGTTTAGCGTCAGACAGATGATTAACTATCAAAAATTTGACATACCTATCCCATCCCGGATCACGGTTAGCTGAATCATCTTTTGTAAGAACATAACCATGTGCTTTTATTGTATTGTGAGTCCAAATCTCGCGAAGCAATGACTCAAATGTAAAGTATTCGGAAATCACGGACTTTGGGCCTGTCTTCACATACTGTATCAGCCTGTAACTGTCGCACTTTAGGTCAAAGTCCTCTCATATAGGAAAGATGGTACCTCAGCTACAGGCTTAGGTTTCACAGAACGTAATGACTAAATTTGTGTTTCCAGTCAACAGAGGCAGCTGAATGTTACATGGAGTCTTCATGGATGACTTTCTGAACGATACGTGGCTTTGTAGTCATAATGAGAACATCTCTTTCTATACTTATATGGGCCCATCTTATTACAGTGCCGTGCGATATAAGCAGTTACCGAATATCTGCTAATAATATTCTATCACGCGTTACCTAAAACCAAGAATTCGAAGACATGACGTGGTATTCTAGAGGGGGCCTGTGTTGTGTCCCAGGCAGAGGGAACTTTATAATCTTAGTCTGCTAATTTATGGTACTCTGTAAGTTCTGTAACATGTACACCGCTAATTGTTAAATACATGTGGCACATCTTTTGTCTAAAAATTAAGTCTTAACAGCTGACAGGCAGCGCCGGTGGCAAGTTTTACAACTCTTTACAAAAATGATCCATTTCTCTGTAATTTGCCGCAAAAAGGAACAATACGGGCTGTCCATTGCTTGTTAAAAAAAACAGTTTATGGTTGGCCAAAGCTGGATGAGTTTTTGAAAGATTTTTACTCATGCTATAAAGCATTTTTTTCACACAGTGAAAGTAATTACCGTTTCTTTTGCAAGAAATCTTTAAAAATCTTCGCAATCTTTTTGTCTTTTTTCGTGTTTTCAAAGACACCGTTTATGAGTGGCTGTTGTTACTTTGTCATATTTTTAAGTAAATGTTTTAATAAAGTTAATAACATAATAATGGAAAGAAATGGAGATGTTTTGAACCTCTATTCTTAAAACTTTTTAAAGATTAGTAAAATGCATTATCTTCCACTACTACCTATCTTGTAGTCGTCCACATTGTTGTTGTATGAAAAGATGAAGACCAAAGAAACGATGGATAGGCTGTGTAAAGGTTAAAATTAAAAGAGGTAAGTAACTGCTGAGGTGGAAGTTTCCACCTTGTGGCTGAATGCACAATGTATGAGCTACTCAGATGGGAAATCCTAGGAACAGATGAGATTACTGAAGAGAAGCTTGCAGAAATCTCTACCGAACAACTGGTGAGCTTCTGCAAGGCAACAGGAAGATTCGCGATGCCGACCACCAGTAACCCATGAAGGGGATCCATCAAAATGGGGAACTGGGTGAAATAATCCACAACGAAAGGACTGATCGCCCGCCTGGTGTCTGCCGGCGTCCCCGAAGATAAATAGAAATAGAATAGAACTGCTGAGGTGACGAATAATAGAGAGAGTATGCCAGAAGCACACACAGAGGTCCTGGGCTTGATTTCCGGACAAAGTGATTTATTTTTCGGTTTTCCAGCCGGAAATTTCTCTGTAAAAGCCACGAAGACTGGATTTGTGCTCGGTTGATAGCAATGGACACAAAACTGGCGAAATGTAGGTGTACTAACTACTATTAGGTCTGCCTAACCCATCCGGGATTACGAGCTTGATGCTATGTATGTTACATAGTGTGTCCTAAAATCATTTCTACTTCTAATAACTCTCAACAAAATCTGCCGGGTCTGTTCTCAATATTGTTACAGTCAACAGTAAAACCGGGTGAAGAGGCATGTTACCAGTATTTCAAGAGAAGCAACTGCGTATCTGACCTCTACAACACACTTGCAGGGTAATAAGAAGAAAAAAAAAGAAAAATTGTTTATTGGTTTCCCAACAGGACAAAATAAATTGACAAAAAATTAAACGATAACAAAGTGAACAATAGGACAAACACTTAAAATTAGGACACGAGGAATACGATAGCCGTTGTAGGACTTTCGTTTTGTCGGACTTTTGGGCCACTGAAATAGGTTAGCGACAGTCAAAAATCTGCAAGCAAATGACAACATTTTTGAAAATGGCAGACATTGACAGCCAATTGACAGTATCATTCTGCCATTGAGTGGTACAAGGATTTCTATCATGTAACGTTGCGAGTCATGAAGCTTAGAAAATAATACCTTGCTCCGTTCACAGTCGATTTTGTGCCTCGTAAAGTAACAAACAATCAGCTGACTTTGTTCAAAGCATAATAAAATAAACATAACTAAAATCACTTCTCAAGTTTAGAATTATTCCTCCATTTCTAAGAACTCAATAGCTCATTCAGCCTTATCTGTCATGCGTTCAACCAACTTAAACGTTCAATAAATCAGGCGAAATTCAACTTTATTTTCTCAGTCGTAAAGATTATTCAAACGGTAAGTGTGAAGTATGCAGGATGCAAAAGCGCGCGAAACCAAGCGTCGGTTACTATACCGTTGTTTTTAAATCTGGAATTCTCCCGGTCCGTTTGCATTTCTATCATTTACTGCTACACGAAATTGAACTTTTTAACTATCAACATAAAGATTATAGTTTTAAACGGGTGAGATTTTAGCGGTAATATTTTAATATGGCGGACTTTTTTTTACGTGTCTGCGAGAAATGAGATGAAATTACGTGTTTTTAAACGGTGTTAAAGTTATATCTACTTTTCTGGAATCAGCTGTAAACTTTTACATGCTCAAAAAGGAGAAAATAAGACCTAAAGACGTTTTTTCAAGAAACTACAACTCGAAAATTAACTAAAAGGAACTCCATAGGAGGTCTGTCAACGGAAGTGGATTTAAGTCTAGTCCGACAATGACAGTTTGACATTTCGAAGTGTTAATTTATATTTCCATGTTACCAATTTTTTTAAGATTCTTTGAATACAAGAGCTTTGAAGATTGTTGCCTTTTAGGTAGGTATTCACTTGTTCGTCTTGTAACACGCACAATAGATTTGATTTACAGCATTTTTATAGGTTGAAAAAGTCAGCTGACTTCGCCATAGACACCAAGTACAGTCTAAAGACTCAACAGAGCACAAGAATTCGCATTCAGCCTTGCATAGGTTTTATTTTTGTATGTGCCTGTGGATTCTGAAATGTGCTTTGAATAATAATTTCGCCAAAAAACCGTAAAATTAGCAAAGTTATGACACATTTTTAGTAGTTTTGGACTTTGTACAAACAAATCTACTTTGGTAGCTTTGACTTCGTTTTCGTGATCATGAATTTGTGGTTTTTTCGGTGCTTAGTTATTTGGAGATCATACATTTTTGAGGTGACCCAGTGGTTGTGGCCCCGACTTACGAACAGTGAGTCGTGGGTTTGAACTCATGGTGTAGTTTATTTCATCGTGAAGTAACGTCTAAGTATATTGTCTTGGAACCAAAAAAACACTGGGCCCGCTTGGTGGAATATAGCCCATCCCTCTCCTAGAGGGGAGGCCTGAGTCCCTGCAGTGGGAACATTATAGGCTGCCTTACGAGCCGACCAGGTAACGAATTTGGGGAAAGCTTTGGAGGTCTTCACAATAAGGCCGAATGAATTCCTAGATAAATTCGGAATGATGAACTTTTATTCTTCAAAACCAATTGTCGTTGTTGGTGAAATACCTCTACTAATCAAAAATGCCTGAAAACCACACAAGAACAATATGATAAAATGTTTTCTCTGAAGGGACACAGACCCACTCTTAATGATTGGGAGTGGGCTGGGCCACCACGCCACCAAGCGGGCCCAGTGCTGGGCCCCGAGTCTGCTATTCAATAGTGTCAGAATGGTCTATCATTGATCTCATAATTATTTTGTTGATTTTGACAAGTAGATGACAAGCCAAAAAGTACCTTAAGTTGACCCACCTAAGGTACTTTTTGGCTTGTCATCAATCAACAATTAAGAGATCGAATACGAACGAGAATAGCAGACTCGGGGCCCAGGTTGGTTGATGTTACGTGTCTTCGAGTATGTAATCCTCACGATGTTTTCCTTCGCCGTTTTCGAGAGCAGTGGCGTTCGGAGTTTCGGACTGTGGTTCGGACCCACGACCTACAATTTTTAAAACCCCAGGGCACCCGTGGGTGTTATATTACAACTGGGCCTATGGATCTTTTTCGAGCGCAAGATAGATACATAATATTGTGTTCTTTTAGTTTCTTGGTCCTTTGACAGAAGGGGCTGGCTTCTACGATACCTACAATAAAATTGACATAATAATTATGTATCTTGGAAGGCAAGTGGGTCAAAATATGACTTGTTGGGTGAAATGATTTCTAGGATTGAAAGAAGACCATCGTACATATTATTGAACCTAGACGTTTACTGCAATAAGGAAAAGTTTCTAAAAATAAATGTCTGCAGAGCTTTATCTCTATGTACTTATCTTTTATTTACCTACAACTACCTACAAGGTTGTTTACAAGGGAATTACCAAATAAATGATCTAAAAAAAAATGGCTGTCTTCATTTTAGCGCCAAAAGTACAGATTCAATAATTTTCGGCACGAATGCACTGCACTATATTAATAAATCAAAAAAATGTTATCAGTATGACATCACTAGTGTTTCATGGCCTATGCGAAAATCAATCTTAGCTTATGATCATTAAGTTGTTTTTAAATTGGCATTTATCGTTAACGATAAAGCATTTTTCCCTCGCTTTTTCAAGAGGTCATTGTCGGTCAGAGAACAGGTATGTTATTACATTCCAATCGAAAATCGACTTTAACTCAATCAGCCAAGATCAAAATTTGATTGGCAAGCAATAATTCTCACGATCGATATTATTATACCACGGCAAAAAGAAATGGAAATTAGACTCTACTTGCTCAGTTTTAGAATTCTTATTAGTTTGTGGTCATCCGTTTTGACAGCCCGCGCTTTTTCCTGAAGGTTACGTGCGTGTGGGTATCTTATGATATTTATGACGTGTTGATAAGGAAGATAAGCTTTTTAGTTCTAGATTTGTCGTTTCAAAGGTCTATCTTCACGCTTTATCTGTTATTAGGGTGCATATATGTACAATAAAGTTTTCTTCAAGCAAAGATTTTGACATTGTCATTTTGACAGCTGACAGTTTTGTACCAACCAAAAGTTTCGTGGTTACAAAATTCAGTGTCCTTCATAATAATTCGCAAATGTGGATTGTATATGTTTCTTTGTTTTTTTGCTGTATGTCATTCAAAAACTTTGATATTTTGCCGACTTTGTGCTTTTTGCTGAGGACGAATGCAAATGTGTTGTTTCTGTGTCTGAGATGAATTTTGTATAACCTATAAAATATATATAGAGATTTAACTAACTTAAAAGGTATGCACATTTATTTACTGAAGATGATGACTTCGGCGAGTCATTTGCAATTTGCCGCAGTACAGGAAAAAGTCTGTTTGTTTCCCTTACACAAAATTTAAAAAAAAACAAGTTTAAAAATTAATATCCTTTCTCCTCTACAAAATGTAGCTATCTAGAAAGAAAACAACGCATTTAATTAATTATTTACTAAAGTATCAATGTCTAATACAAAAAAATGGGTACCCATGACCCGGAACCTAGTAACATTTTAAATACCAATAACCTGTACTATTAACCATATAGTGCAGTCACTCGCACAACCATAGTAACAATTTTGACTTTGACAGCCCCTTTACTCCTTAGACACATGGGTGATTTTTGTAATTTAACGGATACGTTGACCGTACCTCAGCCGCCATAGCCAGTTTGAAGCAAACGTCATCATTATTATTAAGATTAGACAGGAATGAACTAATAATAATTATGAAGTCTAGCAAAAAACATTTGAAGATCAGCTGCTCGATTCGACAATCTGATTAAGAAATTATTTAAAGCACGATTTTGTTACATCATACTAAGAATTTACGTTGTTTATTTGAAGCCATTCAGTCTGTTATAATAGCAATAGGTGACCATTAAGGGATAGGCTTCAACTCACAACACTCACAACAGATCAAAGGCCCTAGATGAAGTAACATTCTTTTAGCGACAACGACGTCTGAAAAGTTAAAAATGTATTGCACTGGGTGACATAAGATAGGTACCGAAAACCTTCTGTCAATTCTATGGACAGTCGTAATAATAAAACAAAACGCTTTGAAAGCGTTCCAAGAATACTGCTTTCGGCTTCAAGTATTCAAGATTCCAACAGAACAGTCCTTGTTGTTATTATTTTATTAGGACTCGGTGTGACTGTAGCTGCTAGCTGTCAAAAGTTTTATTTTGTTAAGTTGGCGTAGCTGTCAAAACTGACCAAAAATTAATTTTGATTAGTACAAAACACCTAACTGAAAACTAAATTCATTTCGGAATAAGTTAAAAGACTTGAATGCGTGTGGAGACAACGCCATCCTCCTAAAGTTGCAGACGCTGTGACCTTGAACTCAGGCACAGGCTGGGCGTTGCTCGGACATTCAGGACATGTGACACGTGATTTTTGATACCAAATACTCAATTGACTAACTATGTTTCTTTACTAATTTCGTCCCTAAAACTAAAATAACCGTAAAATTTACTTTGATCAGAGGTTTTATTAAAAAAAACGTTATGTTTGAATAATGGCGGCAAATCTGATAGATTACGATCCAAAGCATAACCTCCTACGAATTCTAACATGATAAGATCCCACCATCACACCCGAAACGCCTTAAAAACACTTAAAAGAGCCGAAAATTTAACTTTTAACAATACCATGAAAGCCCGGAACTTTGTACCTGCCACAAATATTTTATGTAAAAAAAAGTCCTAGCTTTCCGAGAATGTATGCGTAGCGACCCGAACCTGTTAGCGAATTTAAAAAAAAGTGGACAAAAAAGTATGGCCGCCCGTTCCATCAGCTGATTTTGAAATCGGCTAAGCTGTGAGGCGCCCCTGTACTGAGTTCGCGAGACCATTGGAATGTATCGCTAAGGACTTATTATTACTGATTGATTTCATGCTGTTCCTTGATGTTTTTGGCTGAAAAGTAATGTTGAAACTTGATTTTATAGCAAACCATGGATTGAATAGACATTATAAAGGTAGTTTTGATGTTTATTTCAGGATCATATAGATTTTTGACCGGTTAATTCAAATTTTGAGGTTGCTTTTGCTTAAAAACAGAGTTTACAGTGAAGTTTTCAGTCAAAAGCTCAAAACTTCGGACTTTTAGACTATTCCAAGCCATACTATGTCTTCACATTTTATTTGACATCAAAAACTTTCCTGAATCAGCCGAATAACACCGTTTAATTCCTAAAAATAATCTCCATACCAACACGTACGAATATCGCAAGGAGTTTCGTAATACAAGGAGGCCGTCCAACCTGTTTGTCCTCTCAGCTGATTCCCGCCAAAACCAGGCGTCACAGTTTAAAAAAATCAACAATAGATTGACAAAATATTTTATTATCATCATTTTCGTGTATTAGGAGAGCTATTGTCATGTTTTCAAGCAATGGGTTAGTGTTTACAAGTTATATAAAAGGTTATTGTTGAGTTACATTACCGGTTTGCGAGGAAAGCTCTACACGTCAGCTGGTTGTCCCGCGTAAATCGGCTGTATAGGTTATTGCCTTTGCTTGATTATGCTGAAACCTAAACGTTTAGGTCATTATTATTTATTGTTTTTGGTGACATTTGTCAAGTGACAGTTAGAAGTTACAGCGCAAAAGATCTTCGTTGTTCGTAAGTATTTCGGGATATTGCTGCGTTGCGCCAATGGGCCATAAGTAGAAAAATGGAAGAGAGGCCCTGCATCAAAGATTTAGACTTTGTAATACGTTAGCAAATAATTGACACAAGAATCAGACTTACACCTACCTACGCCTTTTTGAGCCCGAAACGTTGCATAAATTGTAGTTTGGTGTCCTTTTAAAGGTTATAGAAGAACACTAAAGTATTTTAAGCATTTTTCGAGTATTCTAAAACCATCTTAGTGTGTTAGGATTCTTATGATTATCACAAAACCGTCAATGAATATGGCCATCAATCAAATCAGCCAGCATTGATTTAAAACCGACCGGATATTGTGTCATCTGGCCAGAGATGCCAACTTTGAAAAAACTAAAGTCATTCTACACGTGGTGCGAAAAATAATTCGGCATTGATTGTCTACTGTTTTTATGGATACTTCTCAGAAAAGATAGATACATCGTCATGCTGTGGTAGAGAATATTAACGAAGACGAAGACTTATCTAGTTTTTTTATATATCATTTATCGTAAGAATTACGTTACATAACGCATGTAAGCAACCACTACTTTATTATATGTATATAAGTAAGTGTAATTGTAAAACTGTTGAATAAATAAATAAATAAATAATAATAAGTCTCGAAGGCGAAGGGTTAGACAAGAGTACCACATTTTGTAATTTTATTTATGGACCATAAACGGGGTCACAAAATAAGAATTATTTCACTTTCATGGTCATTAAATTCTGTTTAGTATACTATGTACCTACTTAGCTAATTACTTGTAATTTTAAAGTCAGTAGATATTTAACTGCCCGATTAGTCTCATCAATACTAATCAAATTTTATAGAATTAAAAACACAAGTTTAAAACACCACTTTAGTTTGAACCTCTATTTGACATTACTTAAACCACCCTAGAGGTCATCTAAATTTAGACAATCTTTCCAACATAATCTGACCCCTCTATCCAAACATTTCACAAACAAATACAGCTCAACACACCTAGCCAGACAAAAACCTATAGAAAACTACTTTGGCACACCGAAAACGTATTTAAAAATAATTAAAAACAAGTTTATACAGTTAACAATGACATTTTGTTAGCAAAAATACATGAAACGAATGATAATTTATTCTCACGTGAACCTCTCAGCTGATTTGGCGGGAAAGCCGCCATATTGAAACGAAACTCGTTTGGGAAAGAGTGATTTATTTTTTAAGGTGGGACCTATTATGGAAGCGTTCGATATTTTGTATTGTTATCTTCGTTTAAAAAAGGGTTAAGTGGTAAACAGAGGGAGTACGCATGAATGCGCGAAATTGTTTCTTTATTTCAAGTTTGTTGTGTTGCATAAATTATACACGCCTGTCTATTTGAGGGGTGAAAGTTGATTGTCAGTTGTCTCATGAAACCGTGGGATGATACTTCCTGGTGCAGTGGATGCTGTATACCATGCAAATAAGAGGTGTAAGTGCTTGTTTGAGTGCCGAAAGTTATAGATGAATCGAATTGTTTAAAGGTAGAACTAGTAAGATTTCACCAAAGAACCTAGACGATTAAATGACGATGACAGAACAGTCAGAAATGTATTTGTTTGGCATCGAAAAGCTTATGTCAATCCTGTCAAAAGTCGTTGTAGAAATACGAAGCGCTTTGAAAGCGATGTCACTGGGTCCGCAGGGTATAATTTTTTACTTAATCTATAAAGATTAAGTAAAAATTTTAATAACAAAATGATCTTGATTAACTATACAAGTGAAATCACGGAGAAAGAACATTTTATTATTACCGTCGCGCCACAAATTGACAGTTCAAGTTTTTCTACAAGTCTTTAGAGAACTTGTCCATAAAAGGCCAGTTCGACACAAGAATGTTCGAAGGCTCACATGATGGATAATAGTTTCCCACATACTTACCAATCAATAAAAGCCCGCCATAACACAGGAAGACCCGGGGTGGCCTCCGAAACCGGAGACCACAACAATACAAGGTTTCGAGCCCAACTATCTCTTTCTGATACCGCTTCAAGCCTCCGGGCCATTAAAAAGATAACTATAAGCTAAATACAAAATACTTTTGTATTCCCAGGGTAGTGGTCTTGCGAAAAAAAGACATATTTCGCCGAAGAACCACTTTTTTTTTCGCAAATCTCTGTGGATGGGACTCAAAGGTTAAATTGACCGATGAAAAAATCTCGTTCCACGCTCATCTATTAAGAATAGAAGAAGTTGAGGGTATTAGCTATTTGTCATGTGAAAGCACGCTTGTCTGTATCTGACAGGTTGAAATTAGTGTCAGGGGAGCCCTAGACTATTGTATATTGTACCTGTTCTGTCGATGTTATGGTAAAAGACTGAGGTTCGAGGGCCTAAGGCGGGAAAACTGGGATTAGGCTTATTTTTCACTAGCTTCTTTTCTAGTGTTCTTCTGTGCCTAGAGCTTTGTTTCGAATTTCAACATATTCTATGACATTCGGTAATAATGAAGCTTTGTAACAAGGACAGCATTTTTGAAATTCGGATATGTACTTTCGGAGATTAGGTACGTCATTCATCTAAACATACTTAAGAAGCCGGGGTAAGAAGCTCGCAATTGCAATTCGAGGCGAGCATAAAAATTGAACTATACATTGCTATCCCTATCTGACTTGTCGCGGCTCAGCGCGCAGCTGTGTGCGTGCGTGTAGTACCTATGTTTGTAGCGAATCATTCATAATGACTGATAACCATTTCATTGTACTAATTTTGTTCAATATTTGGTTTATTTTTGTTAACTAATTTGGGGAATCGTTAGTGAACGCACAAACCCACAATGCGTTTTTTGGAAATTACTCTACAATGGCTACATTAGAAGATTTTAGGACATTATCTAAAATCTAATAAAATAAAACGTCTATATTTAAATCTCTAGATTACAGAGATATTTTTTTTTATATAGATATAAAAATAGACGTTTTATTACCACCACCGCAAAGCGAAACAACCTGAACCCTATTCCCAAAGACTCAGCGGCTTGTCAGTGTCGACTACGGTTTGTCTTTAGTAGATTTTCAACTTTACAAATAGGATAATGCAATGCAGCATAATGAGCTACCTTGGTCATTACTCTCGAGGGTAAAATACCTACAGTCCGAGCCTAAGCCGGAAGTGTAATGGATAGGAATGCGAATGCCTATCTTAGGCTAAGTTCACATGACCGCGCGGCATCGTGCGTCTCCGTGCTGTGGAAGCATTCACATGATAGCATTTATGTACGCGCGGCAGTCTAGCATCAAAATGGTCACGGTTTGACACCATACCTACCACACCAGATTGTCTCTCAACCGCATCAGTGATCGATGCTCAACCGTGATCATCTGAACGGGTCGATTTAAGTTTGTAAAACTTTTTTTTTCTTTCTTTTTTAATAGACGGTAAACACTGATTATTTTGATTTTGTCCCCGAGCGGTCATCTGAACTTAGCCTTACACGCGCTTAGTGGGTATTATTTGTTACCAGTAGCTAAACGTGTCCGCTTGTCACTATGTACCTATTATGTATGTATGTAGTGTACAGACGCTAGCACATCAATCTAACCTAATTTATTTTCTTACTTTTGCATTAGAGTCTAAATCCATTTTTGTAATGTGTACAGCACTGATTAAAGTCAACTAGACAAAAAGTAGATAGGTAAGTTGTAGATCAGATAGGTACTTACTGTGAGATACCTACTGTATCCCAACGTTCGTGGTCCATAACTAAAGTGACCATACATCCCGTTTTGAACGGGACTGTCCCTTTTCTCGATCATCTGTCCCGTTGTCCCCAAACAAAGCTCTGGGACACAAACAGTCCCGTTTTCCGAAACTGCGTGAAATTTTTAAAACTATAAAACTCGTCAGACGCAACTGTGGACCCGTGGTAGACCACGTCGCAAGGGCCGACGCCTGTCGGGACTGCGTGTTGTTCGAAAGAGATACCGCGGCCTGGCATACAAAGGGCTAGAGAACATTTGTGTGATTTTTTAGGGTTCCGTAGTCAACTATGAAGTAGGAACCCGTAGAGTTTCGCCATGTCTGTCTGTCCGTCCGTCCGTCCGTCTGTCCGTCCTTGCTTAATCTCTGTGACCGTTAGCACTAGAAAGCTGAAATTTGGTACGAATATGTGTATCAATCACGCCGACAAAGTGGTAAAATAAAATTTGGAAAAAAAGTTTTATTAGGATAGCCCCAATATAAATGTAAAGTGGGAAGTGATTTTTTTAAATTTCAACCCTAACGTGTGATATATTGTTGGAAATGTATTTAAAAATGATTAAGGGGGTTTACTAAAATCATTTTTTGATAGTTTCAATAATTTCCGAAATAATCGCTCCAAAAGTAAAAAACAAACCCCTCTAACTTTTTTATTTTTTTATTTTATTTATTTATATTTTTGAACCATAAGTTTAGAAAATATGAAAAAAATCTGAAAAGTAGAAATGTATAAGGACTTTCTAGGAAAATCATTTTGAACTTAGATGGAAACAACAGATGGAAAAAGCAGTTAACCAATATAATTTGGTCCCTGAATCGTATGAGCGCCTATACAATCCAGAGGTCAAGTTTCATTGGCCAGTTGAAGAAATTGTATAAATTACTAGCTGATGCCCGCGGCTTCGCCCGCGTGGATACTGTAAAAACAATCCTTGATGCGGATTATATATATTTTTTTTTTTTTTGCCCCACACTAGTAATTTCTCCTGTATCGTGGGTGCGTTCACAAACATTTAAACTCACATACACAAATACCCAGACCCGGAACAACTATCTGTAGGTCTTACAAATATTTGTTCCGTGCGGGGATCGAACCCGCGACACGCAGCGCGGCATTCCATTGCTTGAGCCACTGCGCTAACCGTGCCGTCAAAGTAAATATCATTCTAAAATTTCAGCTCGACCGGTGCAGAACTTTTTGAGTTTTTGAAGCGTACACAAACCAACATAAGATTTTTATATAAATAGATTAGCATACCGTTTTGGTACGGAACCCTTCATGTGCGAGTCCGACTTGCACTTGGCCAGTTTTTTTTCAGTAGAAGACTGACAGCGGGTGCCGATCCGCCTAGAGCGGGAGGAGTAATTTTATGATTTCTCACATTCCAAAAAAAAACGACCTACCTAACTGGACCGTTTGTATAAGGTAGACATTTATCGTCTACAACTTCGAGTGTAGAGTCCCTGATCTTGAGAGGAGAGGGTGTTACATAGGCATTTAACGTGGCCTTGGTTTTTGCTAAAGTAACTGTCAATATAGGTGTATAAATCCATGTCCCGTTCTGAGTTAAAAAAATAATGGTCAGTTTATCCATAACTTCACTCAAACCAAATCGTGAAAAAATCTAAGCCCGTAAACAAAGCAAAAGTCGTAATAATGTAGGTTCCACAATACCAAGTCACAAGGCAAATCATTATCCAAGTCCGTAGCAGAGGTCAATAGTGTCAGAATAATTTATTACAAAACAATTTCGCAAACATTAACGCACGCACAAGTCAAGTCAAGTAATTATGTAACACTGACAACCCCTACTACCCACCCCGGAGCGGAGGCCAGCGCGCGGGCGCCGGGCGGCGCGCGGCGGCGGCGTGGTCATTCATACGAAAACGGTACGCTAGTGTGAGTTTCTGCGATCACGCAACCACGACCAGTGCGTACACGCACACAAACGCAGCCCATGCTTGATGCGACAGCGCTACTGCCGTTCCAGATTTGTGATAAATTTGTTTGTGTTCCGTAATACCAAAAATTATGAATGAAAACTTGATATTTTTCCAATTTTTTTTTGATAATCTGCTACTAGACAATATAAGCTATGTTCCTATTACAATAACATTACGAATATTAATGTTTTTAATACAGAATAATTAAGTTGAAAACATGCTATTAGCGGTGTTAAAATGTACGAAATGCAATTCGCTTGCATTTCGAAAATAGTGAATGTTTTAAAAAAAAAGTTTAATAGGAACCTAGATAAATATCGTCTGTATCCGAATAACATAATTTTAAGTTGGTAATATGTTCGTATCGCGAATGATTTTGGTATTACGTTTGTATGGAGAAATGTCCTTTCACCGTCCCCTAACTTAACATCTTTATAAGAGTGGATGAATCTTATCGTAATAGTTCGGAGTTTAGATTTTTTCTCAGTTGATAACAACAAGCTTGTGCTCCGATTGTATGGGACTTAAACATATAGCAATTGGTTATTTAAGGGTGTAAATGCTATTTTAAAAACCCTACTATTTCGGGAAAAAGAAATAAGTATATGTTATTGAGCCTTTGATGACATTGTCCGACAACCTACCTGGAGCCTAACGGGAAGTATCTCAGCCTATTACAATGGTTTCACTTCGCATGTACGTGTCTACACTTTTATTGCAGACTGTAGAAACTTTTAAAATCCTTTTTAACGGGCTCTCGAGCTTTACACAAAAATCTGGCATACAGAAATGCTACCTGATGTTTGAAAATATGCATAAAATATTTGTCCTTCTAGGACAAGCCTCCTTCCTTACCGTACTTCTACATCTACAATGGACATACTAATATTATTTATATAAAATTTTATTTATATAAATATGATAACACAATCTGTTTTTATCGATTTCCAAAAGGAGAAATAAACATAATAATATGTATTCAAAAGTGCGAATAGTTCAATTTCGGAAGTTTGGGGCAAAAAAAACCATTTTACTAAGAAAAGTTCTGGCCTCCGAAGTTCCGAAGCTATAGTTATTTTTAAGTTTTTAGTAGTTACATATTTTTAAGAAGTCTGTTGTATTTTGTAGCTCGTGATACTTTCTCATACAATTTATGCAAGCTTTATCAAAAAGAGAAATAAGTTTTTTTTTCTTCAGTAGCATTTGCAAGAACTTTTTCAACACGATTTCTAAAACAATGGAAAAATGTTAAGCCTACTAATTATCACATTAGCTATCCAATTACTAGCACAATGCCATTGAAATTCCCTATTAACGAACTAAACCACTCTTCTTTATTTTTCAGAATTTTCGGCATCACACAATCGTCTTAAAAAAGATTATGAATAAAAAGGCTCACCCAGGCTCACCAATCACAAAGGTTTGCTCAATACAGTTTAAATCTTTACTAATAAACATAAACCCTTCTTTGTCATAGATTTTATGACTTGCCTCAGCCTTTTTGGACGTCCATTGACACAATACTGAGTAGTTTGATTGACAAGTTGCTTTTAAAAGCAGCATTGGAACTGAAATTCTGGTAACAATCAACACTGACTTTTGGCCACCGTTCTTGGTAAAGTAATATTAGTCAATTTATTTATAGGATAAAGTTACACAAAGGAGGCAGGTTAGCCTTTTTTGTAACGTTACTGAATTTGGGTTAGAAAAATGTTCCTTTTCTTTATATGGGGCAATGTCGGCTCTGACAAGTGTGGGTGTTGGCGACTCGGGGATTATGTCAGGTGGGTAGGTAGCAGTGTTTAGCGAATATAATCTGGTCAGACGGCAGTCGCCAGTGTCCGTCTATAATGTTAACGCACGATTGGATTCCTTTCTTCATAGGTAGTTTGACACTACCTGGGTTCAATGGTAAGAAATGCTGGAAATATTTGCCTTGGATGTTGTTTTTTGGTCTGGATGAGCAAAATTTAAATTGGTAACTCGAGAATCGACATTTCTATAAAATAAACAAATACGTACGACATTCATTCATCACTGTATAGAGTTTTGGCAGGAAAGAAGCTGCCAAAGGATCGGTTATCATGTCCTTCTTCCATCGAGAGACTAGGCGTACTGCAGGTTTTCACCCATACAGTGCGATCAAATTATCTTGGAAGCTCCGAACTTCGTGCAGGTCATTTTGTTACAACGAATGTATAAAAGTGTTATGATATTTATTTTATTTGTATTTCTCACTGTTTAAATTAGATATTTTCTGATAGTTTAAGTATTGGTTTATCTGGCAATAACAGTTTTATTCCCAAGTTTACAAGCGTAAAATTTCGCAAAGCCTATGTTCAGAGCTGCCAAGATAATTTGATCGCACTGTACCTTGTCGATGTTCCACACATTCGTACGAAGCGTTTTGCTAAGTCCTTCATCATTCGTACAGCCAAGGAGTGGAACACCCTGCCTGCGTCGGTCTTCCCGAGTTCATATAGCCCCGATCTATTTAAGTCGCGAGTAAATAGGCTTCTTCTGGGTAAGCTCGTTCCATCGTCGACCTCATCTCTGCCCTAAGGGCAAGATTGAGGTCAAGAGTAAGCCCATAAAAAAAAACTCAAATTGCGTTTAAGTTTTTACTCCTCCTAATGCATTCCCTTTAAAATGGAAACTTCTGCTTTCTATAATGAAGATCAATGACGGCTCATCGTGTTCGACATAATTCTCTGCAATTTTGTGGTTTCCGGTAGAGTTGCTGTTTTGTCATAATCACTGATTTTAAACAGTATAATTTTAGACAGTGGATGGCACCTCATTTTTTACTCTTCATGTCGTAACTGGGTAACTAGAAGGTTATTAGGGAATGTAATACCTACCTGTATCAACGTCCGGTTAATTAAGCAGAAGCATGCCTCGTAGGTGCCTCATAGACCTGCGGTTTGCCTTTTCGAATCCCCATGGTCTCATTTCATCAGGTATCTAACACACGGTATTTAATAATAACAAGTCAAAGAGAATGACTTGAGTAAAAGTCATTATTTAAGATACAAATTTTAACCGACTTCCAAAAAGGAGTACTTAAGCTCTTTTTTCCTGTGTACCTACATGTATTTTTTTTATTATTCTGTAGCTTAGTAAAGAATATTTACTTTCTATAACGGTTCTTACTTTGTTTAAATTCTTGTGTATTGCATACAAATATATGCATACGTATTTAATTACTTAAACTCAAGTAATTCTTATAACTTTCCTGATACGTGTGTACATTTTTGTCAAAAAACACGTTTGACAGCGCGATTTTTATCCATCACTCGACATTATAATATCGAATGCTACATTACTAGCGTCTTCGACATTATTCTTTTTAATTAAAACAAGTAATGCGTAAGCAGGATAGCCAATATTTTCGTCTCGATCTGTTACAGTTATTAATATATAACCTAAACGGGCACGTGGTTAAAATAAACTAATTAGTTACTTTAATTTTTACATAAAATGAGCTTTGAAAAATGCCATCAAAACACTGTTTATTTTACCCATTTCAGTGTTTATTTACCTGTCATAAACTTTATATTGTACTTAGCTGACTGACTAAAAAATATGATTCTGTTTAGTCCGTCTGCTAAATTATTGGATACCTACGTGTTTTTTGATTTATCAAATTAATAAAAATTGACGAAAATAAAACGTGTCAAAGATCGTGAGAGCTGGTGACGTCACTGCCTGGTACAAAATGTAGCAAACTGTGACGTCGCGCGACTTTTCGAAGCACTGTATCGTCTTCATTTAGTGTTTTTTTTTATTATTAAAAATGGGCTTGCTCTTGACCTCAATCTTGCCCGGGCTGAGATGATGTCGATTATGTTTACGTGAAAAAAGAAAAATACGTGTCCAATATTTTTTGAAAATCTATCTGACGGACTAATTAGATTTTTTTTGTCAACTACCCTAATAAAAGTTGTTATGTAATCAATCAATCATTATATTGTTCTTATTCCAATTCATTTGGGGTCGGCGCAACCACAGGCAACGGCACAGAATGTCTTCTTCATCTCATATCTTCATCAGATACCTTCTCTTTTGCCATAATCATCCTTTACCTACACAATCCATCCGTCGCGTACCTTTGATGTTCCTTATCATCATCATCAGCCTTTAATTGTTCCCACTGCAGGGACTCAGGCCTCCTCTCTAGGAGAGGGGTGGGCTATAATCCACCACGCGGGCCCAGTGCGGATTGGTAGATGTCGCATATCTTCGAATTTTTGGTGTTCCTTATGTACCTATGTAATCATCAAAATGGACGAATATTATAAGGACGAATATTACAATAACGGAATAATCGGCAGACAATGTAGGTAACAAACTACATGAAAAATAATAAATAGATACCTAAGAACGCACCGAAAACCTCCTTCTTTTTTAGAAGACAGTTAAAACATGTTGCCTTACCTTTGCATAGGTGGCCTACAAAATAATGTGCAAGGCCTGCACTGTCCCACAGCTGGGCAAAGGCCTCCTCCAATTCCTTCCATGAGCTCTTTTCCTGTGCCGCCTCGAACCAATCCTCATGGTACGCGTCTAAATCGTCACGCCACCTTTTTCTAGGTAAATGGCTTGTAAATGGCTTGTCGTTGAACAACTCACTATCCATTTTTGTATTGTTAGCTGTAAGCCACCCAAAGAAAATAAAATAAATGATTTATTGTTTTTTATTTAATTTCAATATCTTGCCACCTACACCTATTCATCACTGCAAATCTGTAATCAAGGCACACAAGCACCCTAGCTATCCTAACCAACTGGAAGCGGTTTCTAACGAGATTTGCAGCAACTTTTTATCTCAAATGACTCAGTAAGGCTCTGTAATGTCTAATCATACGCAAAAACTCTGTGATTACGACAGGTCCTAGCTCCTAATGGCGGCAACGGCGTCCATTGCACTAATACGAGTCTATGGGTGCTATTATTATTGTTGGGTCCTTTTTTTAAATCGTTTTCTAGAAAGGAGGTTGACACTTCGATTGGAATCTACGCTGTGGGAATCGGAACTTGCAATCAGCCATCTTCTTTTTTTTTAAGAACCATAGATATAATAATAAGAGCCATAGACTTATTTGGAAATGTTTGCCAACAGCCAGACTATTTCGTTCTCAAGCGCTTATAAACATTCTTGCAGACACTGTTGTACACACGGCTACACATCAAGCTATACATTTCCAGTTTACGCTGATCTCGCACTGTACGGAAATCCTATACAATGCGAGACCAGCTTATACTGGAAACGTATAGCTTGATGTGTAGCCGTGTGTACCTATGCTTAATTCGAGCCCAGTGTGTGAAAAGGAAGAAAAATCTTTTAGAACCATTTTTAAGTCGATTTGGGGACAAACAAAAAATTAACTATAGCGCATACTAACCATGTTCTTGTAGGTTTGAAAAAATGTTGAAATATATTCGAAAAAGTACGAACTTTACCTACTCAAAAAAACTTTTTTACAAAAAATAAAACCGACTTCGACAAAAATAAAACACAAAAAAGTGAAAAATAAAAATCAGCTTCTGAAGTCGGTGACTTTGTTTGTTTGATTTCATGTTTTTGCCACCGACTTCAGAAGCTGATTTTTATTTTTCACTTTTTTGTGTTTTATTTTTGTCGAAGTCGGTTTTATTTTTTGTAAAAAAGTTTTTATTTTTCACTTTTTAGTGGTTCACATGTGCTTACCCCTTCACAACGTACCGGCGTGATGTTATGTTATGAACTGGTGTAAACAATAGACAGACATGAGATTTCAGCAATCCCAGTCCATTTGCTATCATATAATGAGGAGTTCCGTTGTCTATCTCCGAAGTTCTTCATCAGATGTTCACCAAATAGTTTTTATAACCTTTGTAGTGAGTACAGGCGTGATATTATGTTGTGTGATGGCGTAAACAATGCTTAGATATGCTACAGCAACAATCGCGGTTAATCTGCTGTTATTTATTGAAGAGTTCCCCCGATTTCTACAAGATCCCATCATCAGATATTGAAATGGTGACAATGGGACCACACGGGAAGCACCAGCTTTCAAATGAAAAAAGAATCATGAAAATCAGTTCACCCAGTCGCAAGTTATGAGTGAACAAACATAAAAAAAAAAAAAAAAAAAAAAAATACAGTCGAATTGATAACCTCCTCCTTTTTTTGAAGTCGGTTAATAAGAAAAATGTCTAATCTAATTATTTTGGTAAATAGTTACAATTCAGATGGATTTGTTTGCCTCCAAAATAAATGTCACAACGAATTATTTCAGACAACATGTTGCGCACATGGAAATTGCAGGCGCTTTCGACTAAATCCTTATCCTTACTTAGAGTATAAAACAAAGTCGCTATTTTTGTCTGTTTGTTTTGTCTGTATGCTTAAGGACGCTGTTACATTTTCGATCAACTCATGTTTAGGTAACTAAAGTCGCTCAAAGCAAGGTCTCACAATAGCGCTCGGTTTTATACCTCCTATAAGTAATCTTGATCTTTGATATTATTTTTTAATTGTATTGAAATAGAATTTGGTAGATTACTTGGAACTTTGAAAACGCATTTGGTAATTGTTAAATAATAGTATCGTCGTCATGATAAGTAGGTTAGTATTTTCAAACGAGTCGAAAAAAAAGAAGGTGCTGTATTTGTATGTATCCGCGATTTTCCCAAAAGCTACTGATCCGATATCAATCGAATTTTCGTTGATAAATGCATATTGTGTTTTTAAGGAAGGTTTTACTGTAAAATATGATTATAATATAATAATAATAATAAGTTTATTTATTTCTCTCACAATGGTTTTGTAGCACGTTTTGAACACTATAATATTCACATTGTGAGAGCTGGTGCCTGAAGTAGGATTCAAAAAAACCTGTATTACAGGTCACCAGGATTGGAGATCTTCCGAAGTAGAAGATGGAACTCTTCAATAATATAGACAGCAAATGACTCACGATAGCTGTGATCGTATGTTTATGTAGTGTTTTCGCCATTTCATAATATAATATCACGCTTGTTCGGGTTTAAGGGGCAAACAGATGTACACCCAATATGGGGTACCTACCAACCAAACTTAATGAAAAAGAACAACCGGTACCGACAGCGACTTCCGAAAAGAAAAATACGCTACCTACGTGAAATAACCATGTGAAATAAGTAGGTACTTAAAATGAAATAGGAATTTCAATTCCAAACCTCTCCGTCGAAAGCTTGACCTGACCCATCCATTTCCAAACCTCACCGCCGACAGCTTGACCTTACCCATCCATTTCCAAACCTCACCGCCGACAGCTTGACCTGACCCATCCATTTTCAAACCTCACCGCCGACAGCTTGACCTTACCCATCCATTTTCAAACCTCATCGCCGACAGCTTGACCTTACCCATCCATTTTCAAACCTCATCGCCGACAGCTTGACCTTACCCATCCATTTCCAAACCTCACCGCCGACAGCTTGACCTTACCCATCCATTTCCAAACCTCACCGCCGACAGCTTGACCTTTCCCATCCACTTCCGAACCTCACCGTCGACAGCTTCACCTGACCCATCCATTTCCAAACCTCATCGCCGACAGCTTGACCTTACCCATCCATTTCCAAACCTCACCTCCGACAGCTTGACCTTACCCATCCATTTCCAAACCTCACCGCCGACAGCTTGACCTTTCCCATCCACTTCCGAACCTCACCGTCGACAGCTTGACCTGACCCATCCATTTCCAAACCTCACCGCCGACAGCTTGACCTTACCCATCCATTTCAAAAACCTCACCGCCGACAGCTTGACCTTTCCCATCCACCTCCAAACCTCACCGTCGACAGCTTGACCTGATTCATCCATTTCCAAACCTCACCGCCGACAGCTTGACCTTACCCATCCATTTCCAAACCTCACCCCCGACAGCTTGACCTTACCCATCCACTTCCAAACCTCACTGTCGACAGCTTGACCTGACCCATCCATTTCTGAACCTTGTCAACAAACTGCTTAATCCCACCCATCCAAATCCCGGTCGTAACCAACATAATTTCTAAATCACATTCTAATATAATAAAAGTATGAAACTCGTACTTACTTTTATCTCAGTCCTAAAAAGTATCAACTCCTTCCGGTCGTCGTCGGTTGCCGTGGTAACCGTACACTAAAATCTTTTTCTATCACGTTTATCGTACGTATTTTTTGCGAGAGAGCGATACACCCGTCCTTCCACTAGCGCTGCTGAGCGCGGAATGATGAACCGGGAGCGAAAAATGTATGAAGAAATTGGCAAATGTTTTTATTATAGCTAATAATTGAATAAAAAAATTTTTATAAACAAAAAAAATATATCTCAACATCTAAAGGATTATATGTACCGCAATTTATAATAATTTTGGAGATATAATATGCTGTAAATTTACCTATAATGGTACCTATTCGGACCCTACTTTTTTACATTTTCTGCGATTATTGTGATGGGAAAAACGTATTTGTGCGATTTTTTTGTATGACGTCATACAATTTTTCTGATGCCAATCTGGAGACGAATAAATTATCTTTAAATTAAGACCATGATATCTTCACATTTGTGATTGCTTATACGTTAAAATGGTACCTGAAAACCACTGTTATTTGTAGAAAAATGTTTTAGCGTCCTTAAATCTTTAAAACTACGCAACGGATTTTGATGCGGTTTTTTTTAATAGATAGAGTGATTCAAGAGGAAGGTTTTAGTACATAATTTGAACGACATCCACGTGAGCGACATCCGGTGAAGCCGCGGGCATCAGCTAGTCATAATTATATTGATAGACTGCTACATGAATAGTTTGATGATGGTCCAGCGTGTGCGTGTGATCATTGTTGATACTAACGTCACTTTCTTGTTCTTTTAAAACAATTCCACAATTCGTCGCCTATGCTACATTCATTGGCGAAATGTTTCCATAAAGAGCCCTTCTGACAATGCTGTCCAAGCGCTAAAAGTCGGGTGGGGCACCATGCAGCACGGTAATAAAGTTGTTGACATATCTCTTGCTTTCCCGCCATTCCTAAATAGACAAAGGTAACAAACTCTTGTTTAACAGAAAGCACAAGGAAACATTGTATTCGGCCTAGCGCTACATCTTTCTTAGTAAATTGGACACCAAACAGATTATGTTCAAAAGTTTTACTGTTATTATTGGAAAGGGTATCCCAGGTGGTCCCATGATCATCAAGTCAGGATCTGATGATGGGATCCTGGAGAAATAGGGAGAACTCTTCAAATTTTATAGGCACACTTGAAGTGATTTGAGTAGTTTTTGGAAGAGTACTTTCTCGGAGTGGTTCCATTTCAATTTGGTGAAGATATGATGAAGAACTTCGGAGATAGGCAACGGAACTCCTCAACAAATGATAGCAAATGGACTGGGATTGCTGGAATCTCATGTCTATCTATTGTTTACACCAGTTCATAACATAACATCACGCCGGTCCGCTGTGTGGGTAAGCACATGTGAACCACTAAAAAGTTAAAAATTAACTTAAGAAGAAAAATCAGCTTCGGAAGTCGGTGGCAAAAACATGAAATCAAACAAATAAAAGTCACCGACTTCCGAAACAGATTTTTCTTCCTAAGTTTATTTTTCACTTTTTTGTGTTTTATTTTTTGTTGAAGTCGGTTTTATTTTTTGTAAAAAAGTTTTTTTTGACATTAAATTCTTTTTGTCTTTCTACCGTTTCTCTCGACAGTGACAGGTCTAACCAAAACTTCAAATAGTTGCATCCGCTCTCACGTCTGAGTACAAATACATTTCGCCATTTACTCAAAACTCGAGCAAATAATGTTTTCGCGCTAAAAGTAAGCGTTCCCGGTTAACTATATTTGCTGTGGTAATACTGGTAATATTTCCTTTTTTGCAGCTAGCAACACTGGTTGGAAACATTTGTTTTACACTGATTTGTGTATGTTACTGTTCTTTTTGTATGGTGGGAATTTTAAACCGACTTTTACAATGTTCTTTTTATTCTAGGTGACTTTATGTTGGATGCGCTGATGAGTTCGAACTAAAACCAGCGGCTCGGGTTGATTTTCTGGTTAAGCCACAGTTACCTAGGTTAGTCCTCGGATGAGTGAGCATGAGCACACAATACTTATCGAGTTTCCTCTGTGCTTTGGATAGTACGCTAAGCCGTTGGTCCGGGCTGCCATATATAGATCTTTGGCAGTCGTTACAGTAGGTAGTCAGTGACCTGAAAGTCTGACAGCCAGTCTTACGATAAAAAGTACGGTATTACCCAGTACATATTAGGTTGTGGAGGTCAAATAAGCAGTCATCATTATCATCATCAGCCTATAATGTTCCCACTGCAGGGACTCAGGCCTCCTCTCTAGGAGAGGGATGGGCTATAACCCACCACGCGGGCCCAATGCGGGTTGGTAGATGTCACATGTCTTCGATTTTTTGGTTCTAAGACATGCCGGTTTCCTCACAATGTTTTCCTTCGCCGTTTTGAGAGCAGCGGTGCTGAAATAAATTACACGCCTGTCTAGTTTCGAACCCACGACATAATATTCGTAAGTCGGGGCCGCAACTACTAGGCCACCGCTGCACTGTGATCAATTCCTAAAAGTACCCTAACTTTTAGGAATTGATCACAGTGCAGCGGTGGCATAAAAAGTACAAACCTTCCTCTAGGGGCACAATTTTTTCCAATTCACAGTGTTCTCTGAATACTTAGTTAACTTAACTTGAATGGAAGCGCCAAACATCGATAAATCAGTCTTGTTACAATAATTGAGCAATTCGAGACAACTTTGAAAGGACGTATCTATATAACTACTTTCTGCATAATATTGATGTTTT
Source organism: Diarsia dahlii (assembly GCA_949775195.1). NCBI lineage: Eukaryota > Metazoa > Arthropoda > Insecta > Lepidoptera > Noctuidae > Diarsia > Diarsia dahlii. The sequence goes on along the minus strand of OX459219.1, from coordinate 2,322,990 downwards.
AGAATAATGTACAACACTTACCCACAAGTCTGAAAAAAAAATATTTTTCGAAATTTCGACACATTGCAGCATTGACCAAAAATAATTAAGTGACCCTAACTTACAATATTTGATCACTGTGCGCTGCTCTAAATAAGCTATCTCTTCATGTAAAATACTGGTATTTGGCTGCTTCCAATTAGATTGGAAGCCGACCACATTATAGGTGTAAATAGAAAGTCAGGCGATGAGAAACTTTTAGTTTAAGATCTATAACTCGCCTACCACCTTATGTTAACTACATAAGTAACCTTTAGCCAGAGGCTTAAATTGAAACAAATTCGGCCATTTTTTTATCACCACAATATATATCCCACCATCAGCTGATTCCCAAACTTGCACAATTTATGACATTTCCCGTTCCCAGACTATAATAATATTCTAACAATAAGCCATGTAACATTCCATATTTACAAGATTTGGTTTACCATAAATCACGACCCGCGCTTTTCATTTCCAAAACTTGCCATTAATAAAAATCAGGTGATCTTTTGTGTTGCTAGCATGAAAAAATGACAATGGAACCTTTAACTGTAACAGTGGATGTTTCAAAATAGCGAATGTGTCTGGGCAGCTTCCAAATCCGACGACCAGTACTACCAAAAGGTTTTGTGTTAGTTTCTGGGTTGTGGAGGTCAGATAGGCAGTCACTCCATGAAAAATACTGGTTCTTAACTGCACCTGATTAGACTGCAAACCGACCACAAAAATAGTGGAAAGAGGCTAGGCTAGGATGATGATTTGGTTAACTTCAATAGCAACCAGCAGTCTCTTACAGGAGTCTCCGGACACAAAGGGCTAAGAAGGAGCATGGTTGGTTTTTAGTCAGTAGAAGTCTGATGCCCGTTTTCACCGACATCCCCTATAGTACCACCTACGTATGGGACTCTTAGCTTAAAAGCTCCCCTAAACTAGCCCCTAAATAAAATTTCGTTTCACCATCAATTCTATCACTTAGCTAGGGGACACATAGCTATGTGACGTTTTGTTTTCGATAATAGTGACTGATTCGTTTTTGAACTTATCGATATTTGGAAAATTGACAGTTTTTTAGCATTTCACTTAATTATGTACATAAAATGAATACATTTATTAATACATCATGTTTTAATAGCAATATCAAATAAATTTCATTCACATTTTTAATTAATTTTAGATTTTCTTGCTACTGCATACATTACGAAATATTGCGTATATTCTGTGGTTTTATTTTTTTGTTGTCGACATTCGTAATTCGTATTCCGTGATATTATTTGTTGTGAGAGTTCAGTGTCGCGTGTTGTTTTTCTAGTGATCTTTTTAACCGACTTCTAAAAAAAGAAGGAGGTTCTCAATTCGGATGTTTGTATTTTTTTTTTTATGTTTGTTCGGGCATAACTCCGTCACTTGCCAACCGATTTTAAAAATTCTTTTTTTGTTGGAAAGGGTATTCTACTTCCGAAATGGTCCCATATTTTTTTTATCGAAATCGGACAAGCGGTTTTTGAAAAATCAACAAAACTCAAAAAAAACTACATTGTCCACATTGACCCATGAACATGTGAACCACTAAAAAGTGAAAAATAAAAACTTTTTAACAAAAAATAAAATTGACTTAAAAACAAAATAAACTTTAGAAGAAAAATCAGTTTCTGAAGTCGGTGACTTTTGTTTGTTTGATTTCATTTTTTTGCCACCGACTTCAGAAACTGATTTTTCTTCTAAAGTTTATCTTTCACTTTTTCGTGTTTTTTTTTTTGAAGTCGGTTTTATTTTTTGTTAAAAAGTTTTTATATATTTCCTACTTTACATACTTTCAATATTTTAGTTTGAAAACAATCTGTCGTTTACGGTGAATAATAATGGCAGATAAAAGGAAGCGCAGCCAAAATTTCTCAATGGATGAGAAAGACAAGTTGGTGAAATTAGTGTTCGCCTGTAAAAATATTATTCTGAATAAAAAAACAGGAATTCTAAGGAGTGTTTAATCTTTTCCAACAAACACAACTCGGAGATTTACTTATCCTATATTACGAAAAAAGTCAATTTCGTCAAAAATATCGATGTAATTTTGTCGTTTCCGATATATTTTTGGTCTACGGCTATTATTTACGTTTATAGCGTTGAATATTGTAGAAACAGTTTCAAAATTTTCAAAAAGTTCATTTAAATCCGAATCCATCTTCGTTGTTTGAGAGATCACTTACGTATGTGGTTTATGGGCCCAAATTTTGGCCACCTAAATTTAGGGGAACTTTTAAGGTTTTACTGACCCCTAACCGCTGGTGAAACAAAAACCATCCCCTAACGGTCCCCTATCCATGCTTAGGGGATCCCCTAAACTTAGGGGATGTCGGTGAAAACGGGCATGACACTCCCTACGGCTCTGCCCAGAACGGGAGGAGTCATCTGTTACTAATTTCCCACCAACCAAAAAAAAGGCGTAGGTTAAATTTCATTTTTTAAATTCAACAAAATATCAAAATGACTTGGCTCTTTACTTTGTTTACAAACAACACATTCGCGTTTTTGAAACTCCATGCCATATTACCTGATAAGGCCGATCAATTCGCTTGAAAAAGGTCGGCCATTTTGAAAAAAAAAAGCGTCAAATTATTGATGTTCATGTTTTTTGGTTTTTGTAGGCTTGCTGTAGGTGGGAATGGTATTGTGTAGTGTGGGTACTTGGTTCGATGCCGGAGACTTCTGTCTTTATCGTGTTGTAACTGTTGTAAGTACCTGACCTAGTATCAGATCTTTTATGTCACCCATGGACCTCTAATAAAACTTATATAAGAATATCAAATATGTCTTTAATCTGTATTTACTTTTCATTCATCTAAAAACAACTCCTCTAACATTTAACTTAACGAGATAAAACATTAAATCTTCTATTGCAAACAATCAACTAGTTCAAACATAAAATATATTCTTCTTCAAAAAAAAAAATAGTTTTACGATATTAAGTATTTTGTACCTATATTTTTCAGTGACAGATACCTACTTGACGGAGTAATTTGCATTTTTTGACCAAAATTTCCGGACTTTATTGAAATGTCAGGCTTTTTGTCAGGACTTTTCAGATTTCTAAATGGTAACCCTACTCGGACTTGGCTTTATATGTCGTCGAGAAATATCTCAGCATGCTGGTTTCCTCACGAATGTTTTCCTTCACCGAAGTAAATGATATAAATACAATACGAACATGTACCTGAAAAATTAGAGGTGCGTATTTTGGGATGGTTTTTGAGGCCTATGACTTAGCACGCAGACAGACGGTCACACCACGGTGAATTTTCGGGTACCACTTGCTTCGGTAAAGGAACATATTATCGTAAGGAAATCATGCCGCAGAGATATTTCTCAACGGCACGGCATGTCAAGAAGAAATAAGTACAAAGAACGGCCACTCACTAGGACGCAAGTTATAGCTAACGCATTTACGGCAGGCGCTAATGGTTGTAGACAAAAATACTTGAATATTGATGACTTTAACTGCCAAAACTGTGAAAGGCTAGGTACAAGATGAATTACTATTAACTGCACTAATGGTCGTATTTACTAAGATTAATATATACTTATAATAAATCTGTAGAGAGGTCAATTCTGTACATGATATATATTTTCAAAATAACTATCAGGGGGTAATTAGTGATCGATACTGATGCCAAAAATGCAATCAGTAAAATTTTTGTCTGTCTGTCTGTCTGTCTGTCTGTCTTTCTGTCTGTCTGTCTGTCTGTCTTCCTGTCTGTATGTTCCTTATAGAAACAAAAACTACTCGACGGATTTTAACGAAACTTGGTACAATTATTCTTCATACTCCTGGGGAGGTTATAGTATACTTTTCATCACGCTACAATCAATAGGAGCAGAGCAGTGAAGGGAAATGTTGTGAAAACGGGAGAAGTTGCTCCATTTTTTAAGCTTCCGTCGCGTGTGCAGCCTTAATGGTTAAAGCTACATAGAAATAATTTATGACGGAAATGGTCTACATAAAATTACCTAAAAAATATCCCACTACAGCATATGTCTATCTTTTATGGTTGACTCACAATAACACGTGTAACTCCCGATAGCTTAGCAGTTCGGAGCTTTCTGATTAGACAGGGTGGAATTTTGTAATGTCTAACCTGGAGGGAAAGTACTCTTAATACTGCAGATAGAAAATTTTACTCAAAGGAAACATTCCTTTATTTTTGAATAGAAAGCAAACTGCATTCAAAGATTTTCGAAAATTCTCTTCTCACACACCCGGGAATCGAACCGGTTAAAATCTGAAAAAATTATACCCTGTACTTTTATTGCATCGATCGTTAGGGTCAATTATAAAGATGAAATCTCTCTAACAAACATGATAAATTAAATGAAAGGAAAACCTGCCTGCGAGATTTTTTTTTGTGGGGATATGTAAAAAATCATATGCGAAATTCGCATTGCGAATGACAACGAGTTGAGAGTTGAAGTTCAGAATACGATTAAATAATATTCACTACAACACTTTATTAAAGGTTACTAAAATGAATTCGTTAAAAGAATAAATTTGTGTATCCAAGAGAATGGAGCCCATTTCGAGCAACTAATTAGTTATTTTACCATTTTTTGTAAATAATTAAATTAATTTAAGATTTCCTGGTTTTCTTTTCATTTAATTTATCATGTTTGTTAGAGAGATTTCATACTTTTATTTGACCCTAACGATCGATGCAATGTAAGTACAGGGTATATTTTTTTCAGATTTTAACCGGTTCGATTCCCGGGTGTGGGAGAAGAGAATTTTCGAAAAATTTTGAATGCAGTTTGCTTTCTATTCAAAAATAAAGGAATGTTTCCTTTGAGTAAAATTTTCTATCTGCAGTATTAAGAGTACTTTCCCTCCAGGTTAGACATTACAAAATTCCACCCTGTATAATCATAAAGCTCCGAACTGCTAAGCTATCGGGAGTTACACGTGTATTCAAAAATAAAGGAATGTTTCCTTTGAGTTAAACTTACGTAGGTACTCAAGACGCTTTTTGTTACGTAAGAAAATATGGACGTCCCGACTTATTAATTACTGTAACTACCAAGCCCAAGTGGGATGAAATCACTCGGGAGCTTCTTGAGGGTCAAGCACCGCATGACCTCCATGATATTATCGCAAGAGTTTTTCATTTAAAATTAAAATCAATGATAGATCTACTTACCAAAGATAACATTTTTAGTATAACGCGGACGAAGTCGCGGGCAAAAGCTAGTTATAAATAAAGATGTTGTTTGTGAGTGAGTTTAATAATTGTGAGTTGCCTGCACGTATAGGTTAGGTACACGCTTTCATTCTACCTTATAAAATACTAACATTTCATGAATACACATACACTGTATAGCCTAATATAATAAAACATTTTCTAATCTATTTTAATAAAATTATGACTATAATACAATTTTATTGATAGTAAAACAGAAATGGTGCCTGCTTTTAGATGCAGTTATTTTTTTGAGTTAAAACGAGCCGTTTTTTTTTTATTTTCGAAAGAACGAATGACAATTTGATGAATTGACTACTCCAGTGAATAGTCAAAAAAATCTTCATTTGAAACAAACATTAGAAAAAAATATATAAGTACTGTCGAATTGATAACCTCCTCCTTTTTTTGAAGTCGGTTAAAAAGTGAATAAATCAGTTTTGCAATTCATGATTTCCTAGTGTAATATCTATTGAGCCAAGTGCACATAGAACCAATATAATATTTTGCTATTGTGTAACATAATAATAAATAAAAATGAAATCGTGCACATGTGTTTGTTGTGTTGAACTATAAACAAAATGGCGACTACATAAACTGTCAAAATACGAAACGTCAAAAAAAGAATAATCATGGAACTCATTTTGAAATGTTTAGACTCTAGACTGTGCTCTAGACATACGTAGATTGACACATAATAATATCGTACTTGACTATCTGTTATAAGTATTAGTAATTAATTTAAAAATAACAAACAAATATGCTATTGTTATTATTAAGTTTGTATGTCCATTATGATTTACTTAATTGCGAAGAAATTGTCCAAGGTGCGTTTTGTTATTATTATTTAAAAACGTGTTTATAGAAGAGCTTTTGGCTTAATAACTGACACTCGGATCGACCTTCGGGTAAAGTCGCACTTGCCGAACAGACGTTTTCCAAACAAAATAATTAAAGCGTTTATCAAACGAAATTGGATTTTGAATGAATTCATGGGCGATGGGACCGAAAAGTTCTAGAGTTGCAACCGCGGACCAGATGACGTTTCGGTGGAAGGCTTTCCACTACGTGGACTGACGACCTGGTGAAGATTGCGGTGATCCACTGGATATGTGACGCACGGAACTGGTCGATGTGTCCACACTTGGGAAGGCCTTTGTGCAGCATGGAACGTCTTTTGACGGAAATAATGAATGATGATAGTAATTTGTGCTCTAACCTTCCAGCGAAATTCAACGAATCCCTACTAGTAGACCATCATCGTCGAAATCTACTACAAGTGGACGCCTTACTACAAGACCTGGACAACAAAACAAGAAAGATATCAGTATCTAGAGCAAAGGACAATGAAACCAGAAGGGACCAATCTATTCATGGAAAATTCTCAGTTGTTTTGAAGAACGACCAGAATAATAAGAATCTAAAGAACACGGAACCTCCACCAGTATTTCGTTTATCTCCTCAATACAACCCTTTTTTTCCTTATGATCCACCTGCTTTCTACCCCGGTATACCTCCACCAGGAATACCTCCGGAATTCATTAGGCTTGGAAAAGACCCAACAAGAGGGGTCCACTACCCTGACCACCAACTAAAACCAGTCCTTTCCATTTATCCTCGACTAATGATGCGTCCTAATCCTAACATGATTTCACAAAATGGTTCTGCTGTTCCGTATCTGCCAAGCATTTTCAGAGCTGCAGGACAGAGTCTTTATAATGAACCACCATTATTAAACCATTATCACATTATTCGTCCTTTTCGTCCCATGTTTGCGCCACCTCTTCGAGCACCAGATTTCGTCCTTCCGAAGTATACTCCGCTACAAGATTCAATCCTTACTACAACGGTAAAGACCAAAACTTTGGGTGAAAACGCGAAGTTCTGGTTTGAACAGATAAGACCGTATACACGCGTCAAAGTGAAAAGGACAATGACTTCACAAGACCAGTCACGACCGTACCACATAGGAGCCACAGACCCGTTACCTTCGGAATTGACTGAGGCTGAAAACGATTGGTCTTCTACTATGTCTGAGCCTAATAACGATTGGTTTTCTCTAGGAGTGACTGAGCCTAATAATGATTTGTCTTCTCCTCCTATGACTGGACCTAATAACGACTGGTCTTCTCCAGGAGTGACTAAACCTAATAAAGATTGGTCTAATCTTGAAATAACTGAGCCTAATAAAGATTGGTCTTCTTCTGCATTAACTGAGCCTAATAAAGATTGGTCTTATCCAGGAATGACTGAGCCTAAAGACGATTGGTCGACAATTGTGGTAACCGATAAGGCACAGTTGTTTAATATGGATCATTATGGAGTCCTTCAGGTAGCTCTTGCAAAGATTGATGTGAGACCAAGGACAACGCAGGAGGACCCACATGAGCACGTGTCGACTATTGCCGGAGATGTATTGTATGGAAGTTTGTATCTTTTACCATTAATTTTTATGGCACATCATCATTCCCTTGCCCTTCTTCTCTTTTTCTTCTTGCTTCTTCTGCTTCTTTGCACACCGTAAAGTCGCTATAGCCGATCTCATTATTTTATGTATAACATATCTTATACTTGTACCTACAGTCTTAGCAAATAAAGTTCTGATTCTGGTTTTGATTCTATCTCCTTCTTCGATGACTCAGATTTTGTCCGAGCAGTATGTATACGACCATTACGCAGCCCGGATAGCTCTGACGTTTGCCCTGTCTATATTTTGACGTAGGTACTTATGGTCGGTGCAGTATATTTCAAAGAATTTCGTTTTTCTCCAACGATGCCCAAAGCTTTTGGTAGTTGACTAAAATCCACCACATGATAATTTTACAATCATTGTTATCTTTTTTGGTGACGTTCTTTAAAAGTACCTACAGATGCGTAGTACACGCGACGACAGTATGTGTATGACCAGATGTATGAACGTGTACCCTACAGAAGAAGGATCATTCCCACTAGTTCTACTGCACAGTTCTACGATAGAACTAGTGGGAACTTTTTTTAAATATTTTTCCCACTAGTTCTACGATTCACGGTGGTACGAAATCGTAGAACTAATGGGAACGAAAAATCAATGGATTTTTTCGTTCCCACTAGTTCTACGATAAAGGATGTTACAAAATCGTAAAACCAGCGGGACTCAAGTTTCTCATTCCTTCTATCACACAGTTTAGGATACAACTACGGCACAAACTACCAGGAGAATAGAAGTAGGCAGAAGGTCTTGAAAACATGTTTTTTTGGAATGCAAAAAAAAGATGGAGGTAGTAAAGTGTGGTAAAGTCCCACAAACTACCAGGAGAACAGAAGTAGGAAGGAGGTTTTGAATCTTTTTTTCTTCTTTTTTTAAAAAAAACTATTAAAGCAAATAATATAAGGAATAATTTAGATTTGATTAAAAGATTCCAATACCTCCTTCCTACTTCTGTCCTCCGTAGTTTGTGGGACTTTACTACCTATCCTTTTGTTTCATCTACAAAAAATATGTTTTAAATACCTCCTGCCTACTTCTATTCTCCTGGTACTTTGTCGGACTTTCCTATCCTGGTATACTATCTCCAACAAAAAAAAAGTGCATGGTATTAGAAAGAAATAATTTAGATTTGATTCAAAGATTCTAATACCTCCTTCCTACTTCTATACTCCTGGTAGTTTGGACCGTAGTTGTACCCTAAACTGTGTGATAGAACGAATGAGAAACTTGAGTTCCGCTGGTTTTACGATTTTGTAACACCCTTATAGCGTAGAACTAGTGGGAACAAAAAAATTCATTGACTATTCGTTCCCATTAGTTCTACGATTTCGTACCACCTTGAATCGTAGAACTAGTGGGAAAAATATTTAAAAAAAGTTCCCACTAGTTCTATCGTAGAACTGTGCAGTAGAACTAGTGGGAATGATCCCAGAAGAAGCTCAACCAGGTCAGTGCGTCATACGATACGTCTGCCAAATCATTAACAGCCTCGTTGGTCTAGTGGTGGTAAAGTGCAACTTCAGCTCATATGGACCTGGTTTCGATTTTTGGGTCGGGCAAAGTGTTATTGGGTTGTAGGGATGTTAACTGACAAAAAAAAATATGATTCTCTTTAGTCCGTCTGTTAAATAATCGAAAAATATTGGATAGGTACGTGTTTTTTATTTTATCAAATTAATAAATATTGACGAAAATAAAACGTGTCAAAGATCATGAGTGGGGGCTTGTGACGTCACTTTCTGGTAAAAATTGTACCAAACTGTGACGTCACACGGCTTTTACAAACACTACAATCGTCTTCATTTTTTAACCGACTTCAAAAAAAGGAGGAGGTTATCAATTCGACTGTATTTTTTTTTTTTTTTTTTTTTTTTTTTATGTTTGTTCACTCATAACTTGCGAGATAGGCAACGGAACTCCTCAATTAATGATAGCAAATGGACTGGGATTGCTGAAATCTCATGACTGTCTATTGTTTACACCAGTTCATAATATAACATCACGCCGGTACGTTGTGAAGGGGTAAGCACATGTGAACCACTAAAAAGTGAAAAATAAAAACTTTTTTACAAAAAATAAAACCGACTTCGACAAAAATAAAACACAAAAAAGTGAAAAATAAAAATCAGCTTCTGAAGTCGGTGACAAAAACATGAAATCAAACAAACAAAGTCACCGACTTCAGAAGCTGATTTTTATTTTTCACTTTTTTGTGTTTTATTTTTGTCGAAGTCGGTTTTATTTTTGTTTACGAGATAAAAGAAATTACGTGTCCAATATTTTTTGGGAATCTGTCTGACGGACTAATTAGTTTTTTTTAGTCAATTACCCTATAATTTCTCAATAGCGGCCACGGCTGTACTAGTTGACAATTCCTTTGCAGGAATCACGGTACGGAAGTCACCAACAACAGAGGGGCCGAAGCAACGTCTCCTGGACATGATGGAGGAGCTCGAAGAAGGTTACCTGATCGTGTTCACCATAGAGATGTTCAGACTGATCGCTGTGAAGAACAAGAGTGAGCTACGAGAAGTCCTGGCCCCTATGAAGACCATCTATAATACGTAAGTGACGATATGTGTATGACTAGTTGCTCGCGCCTCCTTTCCTAACCATCATTCTCGTGCCCATCATCATTTCAGCCAAAAGACGTCCACTGCTGGACATAGGCCTCCCCTAAGTGTCGCCACATTGACCGGTCCCGTGCGTCTCGCATCCAGCGGATCCCCGCAACCTTCACCAGTTAATCGGTCCACTTATTGGGAGGCCTTCCAACGCAACGTCTTCCGGTTCGCGGTCGCCACTCCAAAACTTTCCGGCCCTATCGGCCATCCGTTCTGCGAGCAATGTGCCCTGCCCACTGCCACTTAAGCTTGGCAATTTTTCGGGCTATGTCGGCAACCTTGGTTCTCATGCGAATGTCCTCATTTCTGATTCGATCACGCAAGGAAACTCCGAGCATAGCCCTCTCCATTGCTCTTTGGATGACTTTAAGGCTTCTGATGAGGCCCATTGTGAGCGACCACGTTTCGGTCCCGTATGTAATCACTGGCAACACACACTGGTCATAGACTTTCGTCTTGAGACACTGCGCCCTTATCCCAATTCTATTGAGGTCGGCGCAGCATGTCTTTCTATATCTCAAGACTCGTCATAAATCATGAAACACCTTCGTTCTTGATATATATCATCCTTTTCACAGTCCATTTGTCGTTCTTTGGTCTTCCTCTACTCTTGTACCAGCTCGTTCTATCGCCGAGCTCATCTTTGCCCTTAGGGCAAGTTTGAGGTCAAGAATAAGCCCATTTTTAACCGACTTCCAAAAAAAGGAGGAGGTTATCAATTCGACTGTTTTTTTTTTTTTTTTTTTTTTTATGTTTGTTCGCTCATAACTTGCGACTGGGTGAACTGATTTTCATGATTCTTTTTTCATTTGAAAGCTGGTGCTTCCCGTGTGGTCCCATTGTCACCATTTCAATATCTGATGATGGGATCTTGTAGTAATCGGGGGAACTCTTCAATAAATAACAGCAGATTAACCGCGATTGTTGCTATAGCATATCTAAGCATTGTTTACGCCATCACACACAGGCGCGGATCCAGGGGGGGGGTCAGGGGGGTCATGACCCCCCCCTGGGCTGTCCAGGACCTAGGTGGACCACTAATTAAAATTGTTGAACGTAATGGAGTGTTTAATAGGGTTCATGTCTGTTTATTTGTGAGTTTCTATAATCCACCATAACTTCTAAACGAGTTATTCCGGTCTGATCCCCCAAACCGATCCACTGCCTATATTTTTCTTTTGTTTAACGCCTGAACCGATTTTGATAGGTCCTTAGATTGTTTGCATTATCCCTAGTGTTATAGGCTGGTGAAAAATCCACGTTAAAAGATTCACATACGTTATCCCAACTACGAGTATGTTGTAGTCGGCTTCCAGTCTAACTGGATGCAGGTAAAAACCGGAATTTTACATGGAATGACTGCTTTCTTGGCCTGCACACAGTGCACACTGCACAACCCAGTTAGTACTGGGTACAACGAGATATCCCTTAGTATGACTGGTTGTCAGACTTTCGGGCTCTGGCTGTTTCCGAGGCAATGAAAAAACTGAGTACATATTTGACATTTTATAGTTATGTAAATCTTTACGTATCGTAGTATTAATGGATTTATCCCTTAGAAGGTTGGGTCAGAATGGTACACTTTTAATAGACCACAAAATCTCAGTAGCCAATTTATACAAAGTACACACCAATAATTTTTTTCGTAAGAATAATCGTTTATCATTGTCGAGTCAGTCACTTCTTTCGAACCTCTGTCTTAGGCGCTTGGTTCAGGAAGAGGAGGATTGATGTCTACCAAGATAAGAGTAAGCGGATCTCTTCTCGAATCAAGTAAAACAGTATTTTATACTCTTTCCTCCCAATGACAATATCTTTGTCACCCCCCAAAATCTTTAAAAAAATTCGCGCTCGCTGCGCTCGCGCCTCCCTCCTGCCTCCCGCCTGCTCTTCTACCATTATGTTTCGCTTGAGACGCTCATCTACTTCAATTCTCATTTCTGATTCTAAGTCGTCTATCCACCGAAAATTGTTCAATGCATTATCCCCCTGGATAAGGGTTATAGCACTTCGAAGAATCAAATCGTGGCTGAGCTTCAATGGTTGAAGAACGTCTAACCAGACTGGCACTTCTCCACGCTAAAAAAACGTACCCATTGAAGTAGGTAGATGAAGTGGTAACGCGTTTCAGGAGAATACGTAAAAGAAAAATTAATTTTGTTTTTAAATATAGGTATTTTTAAGTACCTACGTAAAAAAATAATAAAACACCTGTTTTTTACTTGTATACAAGATTATAAAAATTAAATTATAACTTGTGACTTGACCACGACTCTTTGTGACCCCCCCCTGGCACCAAAGCTGGATCCGCCCTTGATCACACAACATAATATCACGCCTGTACTCACTACAAAGGTTATATAAAAACTATTTTGTGAAGATCTGATGAAGAACTTCGGAGATAGGCAACGGAACTCCTCAATAAATGATAGCAAATGGACTGGGATTGCTGAAATCTCATATTGTCTGTCTATTGTTTACACCAGTTCCTAACATAACATCACGCCGGTACGTTGTGAAGGGGTAAGCACATGTGAAACACTAAAAAGTGAAAAATAAAAACTTTTTTACAAAAAATAAAACCGACTTCGACAAAAAAAACACTCAAAAGTGAAAAATAAACTTGAGAAGAAAAATCAGTTTCTGAAGTCGGTGACAAAAAATGAAATCAAAGAAACAAAAGTCACCGACTTCAGAAACTGATTTTTCTTCTCAAGTTTATTTTTCACTTTTGAGTGTTTTTTTTTGTCGAAGTCGGTTTTATTTTTTGTAAAAAAGTTTTTGTTTGTATATAAATAAAAAATACCCATCCATTTTCACACTCAAAACTTTCTTCATTAATCACATCACGACAATCGATTACCACACAACTTTTCAGTCACCGGCGCTTTTTTATTCCCAAACCACTGTAACTCCTGTTAGCCAGAAATCCAGAATAAATAGTGGCGACCACAGGAAAAACGCCGAGACAATGACGCTCGACGAAGTCCCAGAGAAATGATTTAACTGTCTTGGATCCCGCAACGAAATTAATCAGAAAAGAATAGCGGAGGAGTAGGAAAAAACATAATTTCCACTTCACCGGCGCTATTTTCAGACTTCCTCTTATATGTCCTCACTAAACTAGACATCCCCCTTAGCATTCTCATCTCAGCCACATTCCCCATTCCCCCATTCACAGCCTTTCGTATTACGATCGGAAATTATCCCCCGGCTACCTTGATAAAGGAATTTTCGTACCGTTAGTAGTTTCAAATATTAACCCCTTCATCTATACTTGAAAAAGTGACCTCTGTTAAAAAAATATTCTAGTATAGATCTTTGCATCCTGTTAGATTAAAAGTCGACCTCGACGACCTCAACAGATGTTCGAAATAATACGAGTATCCAATCATATTTCTTACAGGTTACGGGAGAGCGGTCGACTCGCTTGGGTCGACGATCCTCTTCTGATTTTCATTGAGAAGTTGTCATTCGTGGTGTCGTCTAGAAGTGGAGATAGTATAGATGTAATAAAGAGTAAGTTCTTCATCATCATCATCACCAATCAGCAGACAGTCTAGTGTCTCCCTCATCCAACGGGTCTTTTCGTACTGAATCTTACAGGAACCTTATAAAGATCCTGGATATTATGACTCCAGTATCTATCATCATCATCAGCCTATAATGTTCCCACTGCTGGGACTCAGGCCTCCTCTCTAGGAGAGAAAGGGGCTATAATTTACCACGCGGGCCCAGCGCGGGTTGGTAGGTGTCACGTGTCTTCTAATTTTTGGTAAACATTAGAAGACACGTGACACCTACCAACGTGAGTTTCCTCACGATGTTTTCCTTCACCGTTTATGAGAGCAGTGATGATGAAATAAATTACACAAAAAAATGCGCCTGCCTGGGTTCGAAATTCCGAACCCACGTCACCTTTGGGCCACCGGTGCTCTCGTCATGCAATCTATACTAATATTATAAAGCTGAAGAGTTTGCTTGTTTGGTCGAACGCACTAATCTCAGATTAACGCATTCAACCAACAAACAAACTTTTTCAAAATTCAACCCCTAAGGGAGTGAAAAAGGGGGCAAAGTATGGAAAATCGAAATTTTCACTCGGGTTAGGCTGCGGGTTGTTCTAAAGAGATACCGCGGCCTCGACACAAAGGTCTAAGAAGGATCGTGGGTGGTTTTTAGTCTGTAGAAGTCTGACACTCCCTTTCGCTCTGCCCAAGAGCGCAAGGGGTTACTTTAAGATTTCCAACGCCCCAAAACAAAAAAAAAACGGGGGCAAAAGCTAATTTGGAAACAATACCGTTCTACCACCAGCCTACTCCTCAATGATGTTCCACTCACTGCTGAAACGGAAGGAAGTGCTCTCCGATGAGGTAAACGCCATCATCGACCAAGCTGAGGTGTTCTATAGTGATGAGGAAGGGAAACGACTCCTGCGCTCCTTGGAGCAGTTCGAGGATTACCCTAACAGTAAGTAGCATCAAAAGCTTCCTAAGACATACGATTTTCACGTCGGGGCTGGAGGTTGTTCGAGTGAGATACCGCGGCCTCGAAATAAAGGGCTAAGAAGCAGCACAGCTGGGAGATAGGCCTGCTTTCTATGAGATGAAAAAGGCTGTGATCTGGTGGTAGTGTGAGCTGGTGGATGTCGTTTTTTACTCTAAGCAGGGCCGGTTTCTTCACGATGTTTCACTTCACCGTTTAAAGAGCAGTGTTCTTCTTCTTCATCGTGTGATTATCGCCTAACCTGGAGTCAGATTTTTGCATGGAATTGGGATAACGACAAGAGAATGATGATGACTCAATGGAGTATCACTTCTAAAATCTGTATTTATTCTCTGATTTCAGCAAATAAAGCCAGTTATGCGATCTGCGCAAGCCTCATCAAGAACATGCTTCAGCCGCTCCAGCGTCCATCCGTCTCACGTAGCCGTGATCGTCTGCTGGACTCAGTCAACAAAGCCTTACGACAGAGGTTCCCTCTACTCGTAAGAAATCCTTGTAAGTATAGGAATACTGTCCCTTAGGTCTTCCACTAGGTAGACCGATGGCCTGGTGAATGTTGCGGTGATCCGCTGGATGCGAGACGCACGGGATCGGTCAATGTACCTAGCGACACTTGACGGAGGCCTATGCCCAGCAGTGGATGTCTTTTTTTTTAAATGATTATGATAGGAACTCTTGCCGAGAAAAGTTTGTCTGCATCAGCTTCCAATCTGACTGGATGCACCTGAGTTTAATTTCGCGTTAGTTACGTGTCTGTTACATTACATTGCAACAAACACGTAAGTTGACGAGTCCTGTCAGGGGGGTATCTTGTTGTTGGATATTATGTTACTTACCTATAAAATATAGTACGTGGAATCCACCCAGCCTTCCTCACTGGGCCCGGTTAAACAGATCCTATTCTTAAATCCCTTTCATTCATTCAAAAAAGTTAGATTTTGCGAAAAAATATGTAATTTAAAGTATGTTCAGGACAAATACAGTTTTTTTTTGTGCTTTGTTTATCCTTTACCTGTAACGACTGTCAAAATCAAATGACAGTCGGGACCGTGCATTCGAAGGCACGGTCAGTACAACCGGGAAGATAATAAAACTTAAAACAAACAGTGACCCAACTGTACTTTATTTTCACAGTAAGGCCTAAGGCCTTTCGACCCGTCCCAAGCACAAGAAAGCAAATACATCAGAGAAAGCGAATAAATCATCTCAAGAGGCAGAGAAAGAGAAGACCAGAATATTACAATAAACAAATATACAAGAAACACTAAAACAAAGAAATCATCTATCTTCTATCCATTTAAATAAAAAGAGAAGTCCTGACTGACTGACTGACTGACTGACTCATCAACGCCCAGCCCAAACCCTTGGACCTAGAAAGCTGAAATTTTGCACAGAGGTTCCCTTTATAATGTAGACAAGGAATAAGGAAGGATTTTTCGAAATTCAACCCCTAAGGGAGTTAGATAGGGGATGAAAGTTTGTATGGAAAATCGTCATTTTAACGCGGGCGAAGCCGCTGGCAAAAGCTAGTAGATTATAAGAACACCCTTTTGAGGACTATCACAAAAAGCCCACCACACTATTCCCAAACCACTGTAACTCCTGTTAGCCAGAATCAACAGTGGCGACCACAAGAAAAGCGCCAAAACAATGAAGCTCGACGAAGTCCCAGAGAAATGATTTAACTGTCTTGGATCCCGCAACGAAATTAATCAGAAAAGAATAGCGGAGGAGTAGGAAAAACATTATTAACTGTGACAACAATAAGAAGTGATCGTGGTATGAACATTTGTGATGCGAAGGAATGAAGAAAATGTAGTGAGAAAAATGTTGAGTATGAATGTGGATGACTATAAGAGTAGAGGAAGGTCAAAGAAACGATGGATGGACTGTGAGAAGGATGATATGGCTAGAAAGGAGGTGACTGCTGACATGACGAGTAATAGAGAAGTGTGGAAGAAGAAGACAACCTAAAAAAAAATGCCACCATATTCCTTCTTAGCCCTTAGTATCGAGGCCGCGGTATCTATTTTGAACCACCCGCAGCCCAAGCCTTAAGGGTAAACAAGCCAACGGCACGAACTAGCTGGTGGGCGGGGCTAAAATGCATGCTATTTCATCCGACATCACGAGCGAAATGCATAGAGCGAAAGAGACACAACTAAAACGGGCGCGCGAAATTTTCTATGCAGACCTTTGGTATATTTGGTTTCATGAAAAATCTATTGAATGTATCTGTTCAAAATCAATTTATTTAAATTTTTTAATAACTAATCTATGTCCGTATGGTTTCACTTTTTTCTTTTTCATGCTATATACGTTACTTATTTACGCCCAAAGATGAGTTAAAATCAGTGCTAAAATATGAAAGTTTTGACGTTCATAACTTCCAAATCAATATTTTTTTTCCAATTCTGCTTCCATACAGACCTAGATAATGATAAGACCAGTAGATACAATTTTTAATTTTGAACCTACACCGTCAAACAGAGGAGTAATCACCTTCATAAGTTTGTATGGAAGAATGACTGGCTTGTTCAACCTTAAGCGCAAAACACACAGGGGACGTGTGCGGGTCAGGCGCGGGTCTATTCTGTATAATTATATGGACAACAACAAATGAAACACATGCGCGGGTCGGGCGCGGGTCGGGCGCGGGTCGGGAGTTATACAGGATAGACCCGCGCTCGCCCCGCTCCCGACCCGCACACGTCCCCTGTGTGTTTTGCGCTTTAACCCTTGACCACGACCTACACACTCAGCGCATTTTGCGACAGCGACAGCGGAGGAAACAGATGAAAATACGCATGAATGGTTGCGTAGCTTATTAGAGTTATAGAGTACCTCCTTTAATTTTTAGGTTATTTTTATTATTATTTGTAACAGAAATACCTATACATCCTGTAAACAACTATCTACTTCTACTTATTACGGATCATGAGATACAGCCCGCTAACCGATAGACGGACGGACAGCGGACGTTTAGTAGGGTATCCTATTATAGGGTACCCTAATTGGTTACTCTTGGGGTACGGAACCCTAAAAAATGGTTCAAAAAATGCTGCACTGGTGTCCAAGAACGGGGCCTTAAATCCAAACCTGCCTGGATTCCCCAGAAGCAGATTAAATACTTGATTACCAAGATACAATAACATTTCTTCTCAAAGTTAATAATACCAGAGACTAGGAAAATATTGAAAGTGCTATATATGAAAAGAGTTAATTAATGAGGATATTTCTGTAAGTTAGTGAGAACCTGGCCGAATATTATCCGAGATGGTATTTTGAAGAAAACTACAAAGCCCTTTCCAGCCAGTGCGAGCATTTGTCATTTACCGTGCAACTCGTCCAATAATACCGAAGAAAGAACATTTCAGTTGTCTGCCTACAGAACTGAAATGTCATCATCATTTCTGCAGGAAGACGTCTACGGTTAAACATAGGTAAGACAAAGTAAGAAGTGGGGACAAAGGAAGAACAGAATGATGGCGGAAGATCATCTGCTAACCTCTTTCTCTCTTTTTGATTTAAAGGTGTGTCCATGGAGTTTATTGCTCATTATTCTTAGAGACCTACGCTTTGGAATGGGCAACTTTAGTACTTTTACAAGTTATTATGCCTTGTGACTCTGACTGTAGCTTCGCTTTCTTTACATTCAAAAGTCTGTAATGGTCTAATTGAAATAAATGTTTTGGATTTGAGTTATTTATTATAAGTGACTTGCCATACCCTTTCGGTTTCGCATACTAATACAGTTACTCAACCACTTAAAATACCTTTTCCAAACAAATAATTTATTGACCAATCACGCAACACCGGATGTCTATTCAACAATATAGAAACTCTCAAAGCACACGCCAGTAGACTTCTTGTAAACATCACAACAGTATGAATTGTTGTGTAAGTAAAGAGCTGTTACAATAGAACGCCTCTTTGAACGAGATCTGGGAACTGTTGAGAGTGAATGGAACAAGTTAACAGATTAGCGATGTCCAATGGAATTATTTCGGTTTGCTACTGAATGGAATATTTGGTTCACATGATTTGAAATACATAGACTTTTCATTGTCTAATAATTACCTTATCAGTAAGCAGTCGTAGTCAAGTGGTAAGACCGTCGGACTGCTACAGTGCGATCAAATTATCTTGGCAGGTCCGAACAAGGCTCTGCGAACTTTTACGCATGTAAACTTGTGAAGAAAACTGTTATTGCCAGATAAACCAATACTTAAACGATCAGAAAAGATCTAATTTAAACAGTGAGAAATACAAATAAAATAAATATCATAACACTTTTACACATTAGTTGTAACAAAATGACCTGCACGAAGTTCGGAGCTGCCAAGATAATTTGACCGCACTGTGAGTCATAGGTCAATATGAAGAAAAATACTGTTCGGTACTTTGTTGAAGAAATAAAGAGAATTGAGAGATTTGTTGCTGGTTTTTTTAAAGAGACGTTGTAGAAATGGAGCAAGTTTCGATCACAATGTGAGTGCCTGGCTTGACGGCCTGCAAGTAGGCTGTAAGTAAGTCGTTACCAGTGCCTATCGCTGCTCGATACACTGTTCTTCTTCTTCTGGTTTACGTGTCGATGAGCTCAAACCGTACTATACCAATATGTAGCCACCTGCACAGATCTATCATTTGCTTTGAGTAAATCCTAAAAGGTGCAAGTGGTTTGTGTAGGATGGGCAGGATAGGAGAGGTGTCGCATCCTCCGATCCTTCCGGTGTCCTCCACACTGGCAATTTGTTTGTGATGGATCGAGGATACCCCATTTGGTCAGATTATATCCATAGCGGCCAACAATGGCTCGCAATCGAATAAGAGATTACCAGATTGGCCACTGCAATTCGTTTCCGGGCGGTAGGTGTTCTTCCGGGTTGATGAAGTGTGGAGAGATGGGATGTTTGTTTCGCCAGTTCGCAATACTCGTCTAACGCACCGTCTTCTAAGGAGATCTGATTGTATCACTATTAACAAGTAACCATTCTGCGTAAAAATGGGAATAGCTAACTCGACTACTCACTATGACCACAACTATGACGATACTTATAGCTAACGCACTTACAGCAGGCGCTAGTTGTTATAGACAAAGCCTATAGATATAAATTGTTACGGATTGCCTAGTAGGTATTTAGCAATATAACTCTCTAACTATATTGATAGACATAATGAGATTAAAATTTTTACCGACAAGAGGAAGAAAATCGTAAACCAACAACGTAAAACTGAGTGTATTAGAAAGAAACTCAGGGGTGAATCGAGATAATACTTTGAGAGGGATTTTAACGTTACATTAATATATTTTAATATGGTACATT
Source organism: Diarsia dahlii (assembly GCA_949775195.1). NCBI lineage: Eukaryota > Metazoa > Arthropoda > Insecta > Lepidoptera > Noctuidae > Diarsia > Diarsia dahlii. The sequence continues at coordinate 2,302,823 of OX459219.1, read as the reverse complement.
GCCAAAAACGTATCTAAATTATTAAGTCAAATTAAACAAATAATATATAGACTACTTGTTGGCAACATATTAAATTACTTCGATTTTAAATTACCTTTCAAACTTTTGTCTCTATTCACCCCCTTTTACTCGGTACCTACTTTTGACAACTTGGCAAATCGATCGTAATGATTGTAAGACAATATTCTTAATGTCGGCACTATAGTCTTTTAAATCTCTTTGGATTTTTGGATAAACACTAAAACACTAATCCTTTCTAATATATCCGTTTCTATGAACAAGTCCAAGTGATTTCAACCTAAATATCGAAATATGGGTGGTAGGTATTCTAGGTACACCACTGGTTGGTCTTTTGGGGTTTACAGCCGCGACAGTCTAACATTCCGGCGTCCTCTCTGTGGGTTGTTCGAAAGAGATACCGCGGCCTCGGACACAAAAGGCTAAGAAGGAACATCGGTGGTTTTTGATCGGTAGAAGTCAGACAGTCCCTTCTGCTTCGGAGCGGGAGGAGTTATTTCATGATTGCTCTCCCTAAAAAAAAATAGAACTTAATCAGGCGACTTGCCACGCAGGGAGAGGTCCCCCTTAATGACTACTTGTTCTTCTTCTCCTCCTATCTCTTAGTTCTTCGCAAGGAGCGCAATACTTCTGCGAACGCCGCTATAACCTGAAATATAGTTGAAGAACGCATTTAATGTGTATTCTTGTGTATGTTTTATTTATTTATCATCATCAGCCTATATTGTTTCCACGTGCGGGACTCAGACCTCCTCTCTAGGAGAGGTATGGGCTATAATTCACCACGCGGGCTCAGTGCGGATTGGTAGATGTCACATGTCTTCGAATTTTTGGTTCTAAAATATGCCGGTTTCCTCACGATGTTTTCCTACACCGTTTTGAGAGCAGTGGTGATGAAATAAATTACACAAAGTAATGCACCTGACGGGGTTCGAACCCACGACCTACTGTTCGTAAGTCGGGGCTGCCACCACTGGGCCACCACTGCTTTTATTATTATCTTATTTATTTATGGAACATAATTAATGATGAACAAAAGCAAATTCAAAAGAGAGAACAAATAACAGGTTACGCTTGACTTGTGAGGTTAAAATACAGCACATTACTTGACAAAATGGTGTTACAAAAACCACTGTCGTGTGAAACAACCTTTATATGTCACGTAATACATAATTATAATAATATTATTGTTTTATGACTGTCATAAAACTCAAAGATTTTCGAACGCACATAAGCGTCGTGCCGCAAAGTATTGAATGCCGCAGAAATGCGTCCAGTCACACCGGGTTGACTTTGTTCAAACGCGCATACGCGTTCATAGCACCACACGAAATATTTATTGAACGCGTAATAGCGTTTTCCGCACCGCGTTAGTGTGCTTAGTGTGCTTACGTACTGAACGTCCTTAGAATCTATAATTGTTTCGCAAATAATTCAACAGGCAACGCAGTTTCGTTAAAAGTTTTTTTTGTTTGTTTTATGGACCTTAGGTGCTGCATAAACTAGACTAGCCCGTTGGTCCAGTGGTCGCAAGCGCTACTACTAAGATTACTCATGTTAAAAGAGGTACTGGGTTTGTTACCACACAAACTTACTGTGTGTCTAGTATTTCCGGAGAAGGCCTCTTTATCTGACATTTGCACAATCTGCAATACTTTTATTTTTAAGTGTTTTCTGGAGCAGTGGCCGTGCTTTTTAATGTCATAATAATTAAAATAAATGTTTTAATTCTAATGATGACTTAACCTTTTGAACGCCACCGTCGTCGGCAAGAGCCGACAAAAAACAGCGATGCGTTTACATTCTGGCGTTGCTGTGTACGCCTGGGAGTAAACGCATCCGCGTCCCCTCCCACGCCAAGCCACAAATACCTACAAAAAACATATTACCTATTCAACATCTTATCGATAACCAAATAGTTTTTAACTTTCCAAGGTTTTCGTCCTTTAATTTGAAATAAAATTACTCGTGTATGTACATCATTATTTTATTTGACACTAATTTGTATTAAACAGAAGTTACTAAGTCTAAAAAAATACGATTTCTTGTCGGCTGTAGCCGACGATGGTGTTTAGGGCACGTTTTTTTTGTCGGCTGAAACCCGACTGTGGTGTTCATAAGGTTAATCTTAGGAAAGAATTAAGGAGATGTGCTGCGCCGACTACCAAGTCAATCGGGTTAAGGGTATGAGAATAAGGGTTATCCTCGACATTATAGTTTGCATACCTTCTCAGCCCTTTCGTGATGTTTGGTTTACCAGTTGCTAATGTCCCTGTAGACGCCTCTCCCAACATTCTTTCCACCATCTTGCTTTTGCTCTCAAACTTATAAACGATTCCTGGTTTCTCCGTGGTCATTATATAAAACAGTAGATCGTTTTGATTTGTACTTGCATATGTTTTCTTATCTTGATTGTTAATCTCATCTATTTCAGAAGTTTCAAGTGTTATTGTTGCCTTTTCATCACTTGTCTCAGTTTTAAACATTGTGATTATTTTGTTATCTTCCTTTATATCTGCGGTAGTTCTTGTTGGCTCTACTTCTGAAGAAGGATTAGATGCTTTATCATCATTGAAGATATTTTTAAATATCTTGACAGTATCAGTGTTTGATTCATCATTTGTAGGTTCAGAAGCTTCAAAATTAGTTGTAGAACTTGTTGTTAATGATGGAAATTCTTTGATTCTTGCAATATGTCTTTTCAATTCTCGTCTAACGTTGACATTGAGATCTGTATGTATAAAAACAGCAGCTCTAATACATTTCCTGATTAGGTTAACCAATTCTTCTCTAGTCTTCGTTTTTCCATATCCTTCACTGAAACCCACGAGATCTGTTAAGATTTTCCGGAATATTTTTTTAGCCTCATCCCTGTACAAAAAATTTATGTAATCAATCAACTCTTGTACATTTCTATCATCGTTGTATAGTAGTCTCATCATATTGAGTTTATCATTAATAAAAGCTCTCTGTTCCGAAACTGGTTTCCTTGTTAGCAAATCTAATTGTTCAGCAAGTAGACTTCTGAATTCATATTTTCCTTTTAATTCGTAGTACTTGCAGCCTCTGTAATGATACTTTCTGATTTTCTTGTCCACAATGTGCATGAATTCTTTGAACATGTCATCGTTGTAAGTATTGAGTATGATGACTAGTACTTGAAGGAAATCCGTGAAGGTTTCAACTGAGGTGAAAGGTGGTGGGATGTTTTCATCACCAATTACTGTTTTGTCTATTTCTTTAACGGTGGTGCCTCTCTCATCTTCTATTGGTGTGGTAAAAGGGCTTGAGTTTATGTGAGCTTAAACAAAAATAATGTCAGATTATAATAGGTGGTGAAATCATAAATATTGACTATTACTTCCAACTTTCATCATCATCATCAGCCTAAAATGTTCCCACTGTAGGGGCTAAGGCCTCCTCTCTAGTAGAGAGATGGACTATAATCCACCACGAGTGCCTACTGCTGGTTGGTATTCGTTTTATAACCGTTACAAATTATATTTCTTTAAAAATAATTCTTAAAATAAATACCGAATGTCCCGAATAGCAGAAAACAAGTACACGCATTCATTTTCTTTTTTTAATATAAAAATACTAACATTTTTATGAAGTCACTAAACATTTTGTACTCACATGCAGCTATTTTATAAATCGATTTCGATAAAAATATTAAATTTTATTGCTAGCTGCCCGCGGCTTTCGGCCGCGTACAGTTATAATAAAAATATAACTTCCCTATTTGAATCATATTTTGTAAACAATTTCATATATTTCATTTATATACTTTCATTTACATTCAGTAAAAAGCGGTTAAATAAAATAACTTAAAAAAACGCATAAAAAAGGGTTTGCTGTAAGTAAACCTACTTGCAATATAAACATTTTTTAATTTAATCATTTATTAAAATAATCGTTTTTAAAATACTGAACCCGAACAAAGCACTTTAATTTCACATTTATTGTGCGAACCGCCAGTCTATAGAATTCATTGTCGGCTTATCTGTTCCCCGATTACTTTAATTTGGAACTCTTCAAAATTCGTGTGAATCAATTTCTTCTAGACAAGCGTATTCCACCCTAGGTCACATTGTAGCCTAACGCAAGTCTATTAGGCTAAATACAGACACTGAACATCATTATTCAGCGCAGCTTGTCTTCTTCTTCAATACTTCTCTATTAATTCTTTATTTTACTGAGTGATGGCTTAACTAATCATTAAAGCTCTCTGAGTGCGGCAGTTAGAGGGACTTTTATTTATACTATGTAAAGATTGTGTGTTGACCTTATCTTAAATTCCATAATTGTTCAAATTAAAACCATCTTCAATTTGTCCGAATGGATCAAGCTGACCATTTTGGAGGTATGGGTTCGCATTAGGATCTTGGTCATAATATACAGGTTCGGTATTCTCAGTTATAGTAGTAACTACAACAGTAGTAGTCTCAACAGTTTCAAGTACTGTTGTGTCTGTAACTTTAACTGAATTAACGGTAACCGTTGTCTCTTTATTGTCATTTTTTACTTCGGTTATTCCCTTTGTGTCATTTGCATTGATATTTGTGACCTCTGATATATTTTTGCCACCAGCAACTATTGTTTTGGCAACGTCTTTGTTTAACACGCTTTGTTGAGGATAATATGTGGAGTTCTCAGTTGTAGGTTCTGTGTTATTTGTACAGTTTCCATCATTATGTGTCTTATTGAGTTCTCTTTCGTTAATGTCTTCGTAATCTTTCATCAGTCTCTCGACGTTATATTTTAACGTTATCGGTCTTTTATTTCCAACTTGATCTTTTGCGTCATACCTGTCAGTATAATTATCATGTTTCTTACTTTTAACATTAACCTTTTGCTTTAATTGTTGAAAATCCTGCTCTAGAGCGTCTATTCTTTTAATGACAATGACATTAAAATCTTTGGCCGCGACATCATTGTTAGCAGTACGTCTTGATAGAATTATTCGCTTTCGTTTTTTGCCGTTTACCAATTCTATTACTTTTTTACTTTCGTTACCCAATAAGGTTGGTATATTACCCACTAATTTATAGATAGGTTTGTAAGTTCTCGAGTATCTTGAGGGAAGTGTTGTATGATCTGTCGGTTTCTTCGATTTGGGTTTTGCTACTGCTCGCATAGCTATATAATTTGGCATTGGTTCTGTAGGTACTGGTTTGGTCCGTTTAAAAGGTCTTTTATACAATGTGGTGTCATATCTGGAACTAAAGCAATGTTTTTTTAATATGCAAATGAATTCTAAAAATTTGGATGAATGTAAGATTTTGATAAAATTTCAAATAATGCAGCTGCAGCTGGCCTCAACATAGTTGACAAAGAGAAAGCAGGTGATGGCAAATGAGGAGTAAAGGAAATCAATGAGGGATGAACATATTTTTTGAATGATAATCTGAGTACAACGGGGGGAACAACTAAGATGACTCCTACTAGAATTGTATGGATGACATTGATAGGTACACTGGTAGTTTTCTGAAAAACACTTTGACGTTTTACAATAAATCCTGAATGCTGATTTCTAGGTGAGGCTTATGAATGAAAATCTTACTTCTCATCGAGCAGTGGTTTAAATATTGCCAAAGAGTTCAACAACTCGGTATTAGCTAACTGTACATTTATTACAGCATTATATTCGCCAATGTAGTGTGTGTTTTTATGTTTTTGAGACTTCAACTTATCTGTCTTGCTGTCATCATCTCTTCTTGCTTTCGGTTTGGGATGCTTCGATTTATCTGGAGTGGCGAGTCTCTTTCGTTTCTTGGTGTCTTGCGTTATTCTCGGTTTGGGCTTCAATTTTACTTTCAGGGCACGCTCTGTGTCGTGGTGTGAGTAAGAAATGTCCTGGTTTGTATCATCAAAGGCTAGACTAGTTCTTGGAACTTTAACTTTCTTCGAATTCGTTTGTGTATCAGTTTTAGGATAAGTGTTTGGATTTTTAACTTCGTTTGTTACATTTTCGGTGATTTTGATACTGTTAATGTCTGACTCACTGATTTCATTCATTTCAAATCTGTTACTCACTTTAGTACGGGATGTAGGATTACTTTTGAATCGATTCCAAAACTGTTGTATTTTCACTCTTAATCCTCGTCTAGTATTACTGTCAAGTGCAGTGTAGTGGTCAAACAAAATATCTTGGACCCCGTGTCTAATGACCTTTACTAGCTCATTATGAGCCTTTATAGATTTCATCTGCCTATACTGCTTTAATTCTTCTATAACTTTATGAAACTTCTGTTCAGTATATCTGTACAACGAATTGATATAATCCAGCAAAAATTTAACGTCATTGCTATGTGTTTTCTCTCTCAGCATTTCTGCTATTTTATTGATGTTTGCTTTACCATAAGAAACTGGTTTATGTCTGGTCATTTTTAATGCCCTGGCTAGCAAATTCTTAGTATCTTGATTTTGTGTCAATTCGGAAAATCTGCAGCCTGTGTAGTGGTATTTTCTCATTTCGATGTCCAGAATGAGGAAGAAATCTTCGAATGCCGTATCTTCGTAAGTGTTGAGTATGTTAACGAGCTCCTGAATGAAATCTGTGAGGGTTTCAACTGTGTCTGATTTGAAGACAGATTTCTCGTTTTTGTTATCATCAGGAGCTGTTCTTTCTCTTGCAATAAAATGATGTGTAGCGTCTAAAATCTTAGTATCTCCGAAGTGTTCTTCATTACTTAATTTTGAAACATTTTCTATTGCTGGATTGATTCTTATGTGATCCTCTTTGGTTTTGATTTGTCTTGCCGAGCTTATATGAACTGAAAGATAGTTTAGAATGTTTTTAATAGACATTTAGATGAATACCTACTTATCTTTTGTAAGGATACAGCAACATGGAAAATATTGTTATTAGAACATCAAAATGATCGTCATAATTCACGGCTGAACTTTAACTACTGATGGACATGAGTATCTCGTTACTTGTTAAGTGCCAACCTCTATGTTCCTGCGACAACAATGTGCTTCCATGCCTAGTGGGTGAGAAATCATCAAAGGATTCCTTTCGCTCTGGGCGGAACGAAAGGAAGTGAGATACTTCTGCTGGCTAAAGCCCATTCTTGTTACTTCTTATAGCCCAGACTTCCAGGGCCACGGTAAATCTTTCGAACAACCTGCAGTCCCGGCAGGCACTGACCCTAGTGGGTCCCGTGTATTTTGATGACACCTCTTTGAGACCCGGCTTGGTTCTGATTGGACGGCTAGCCAGACGCTTCTTGCACACTGCATTTTATAATAGTTTGCGACCTCTGTTGGGCGCTTTTAAAGTATACTTCGGTTATTTTTTCTTGCCAAAATAAGGCTTGATATAAAATATAAAATAAAACTACCAAATATTCCAAACAACAGAAAACATGTACATACTTTCATTGTTATATAAAAAAAACTATAATTTTTATGGAATCAAAAACTTGTTACGCGTTGCACATTCGTGAAATTTTTATTTATGTAAGTAAAAATATTTAATCAATTTTATTGTCCATAAAAGTGAACTATATTACATAGCAACAATTTTTGAGTAAAGTTTAGATTTAAAACACCGGCCAAGCGTGAGTCAGCATCCAACGGCTCTGTAGCACCAAACAGAAAAATAACGATATTAATTTTAACGGTCATTCAATATTTAAATTATGCTTGTTCTATGTTGATGTGAACGATAAATAAATCAATATAAGAGAAAGTGCTTTTAATTCATGCTCTCTCTGCTTTTTTTATAATTCCTTCAAACAAATATTACACACTTCACTCACACAACCAATCTATAGAAAAGTATAGAACAACCTCAGCAACTGTTGTATTAAATCATGATTAGGGAACAAGACTTGTACTTAACTTACAGGGTATAGTGAATATAAATCTGTTTTATCATAAATGAACAAAAACAAAGAATCTCTACGAATCATTTTATTTTTCTTGTTGTGGTGTTACTTCACTTACTAGATTCGTCACATATATATCATTTTTACTTTTTACTTCCTCAATAACCTCCACATCTGGTAATGTGTAAGCCGGTTTGATTTCGTTTTCATTGAAAATTCCATTAAATTCACCTTTTTTCACAACGTCTGGTGCTTTTGAAGTTGTAAGAGCTGGTATAGCTTCAGGAACAGTTAAATTTGGGGTTGTAGAAGCACCTAGTACTACATTCGTTGCAGAAGTTTTCGTAGTAGATTGTGTACCCTTTATTAAGGATCTTTCTAAGGTTATGTTTGTAGTCGGAGTAGGAGAAGGCACTATATAGTCATAAAAATTATTTATAAAGTCTTGGTTTTTCTGATCTTCCATGATCCCTTTAATTTCACTATCTGTCGTAAGAGTCTCGCCATCCTGGTTTTTGATATCTCTTGGTAGTGGTTCATAAGTTACTTCATCAATGTCTTGTTGTTTTGTATCCTTCTCGTTTTGATCTTTTTCTTTTAACGCCTCTCGAATATCTGTAGTTAGGTCTTTGCTATAAAAATCAATTTCATTTCCTATGTGTTCTGTTTTTTTTGTGTGTGCTGTTCTTGTGTAAAATTGGTCTATTTTGTCATTGAAATCATCGGGAATCATGTTTATATCTGGTATAATATTAGTTTCTGATTTCATACCATTTTCTATGTTAATTACAGAATCTGTATTTTGTTCAATTACATACTCTGTGATGTTATCAATTGTCCCTGTCACCTCTGTTTTTATCCCCCGAAGCACAAAAGATCTTTCTTCTTCTTCTTTCCTAAAATCCTTTTGAATCATGTCTAAATTTGGGCTTTCGGGCATTATAACTTTGTTTGAGAGATTTCCCATGTCGTTGTTTGTAGTATATTTCTCTTTAGTGTAATTGTTTTCTATCATATGTTCAAATTTATTCACTGTTGTTCCTGCCATCTGTAATGTGTTTTGTGTACCCTCAAAATTATTATTTGCGTTCGCTTTGAACTTTTCTGCTTTTTCTATTGTATTTTCATTGTTTTTATAATTCTTGTCTACAGCATGTTCGATTATAAAGTCTGTTTCGTTTTTTGCTGTTTCTGTATGGTTTAAACTCATCATGTTATCAATAGGGATCATTTTAGAACCTGATCTGAACCAACTTACAGGCTTTTCATCATTGTCTATGTAATTTTCAGCATATTGATCCTTAAAATGTTCAAGGGAAATTTCTGTTTTGGTAACGGCAGTTTCCAATGTGTTTAACTTGTCTTTTACCTTAAAATCAACCGGGTTCATAACAAACCCCGATTTGAATATAGTTTCAGGCTTTTCACCAGTTTCTTTATAATTTTCAGCATATTGATCCTTATGGTCTTCAACGGAAAACTTTGTTTTCTTATCGATAGTTTCCAAGGTTGTTAATTTGTCTTTTACCTTAAAATCAACCGGGATCATAACAACATCCGATTTGAACATAGTTTCAGGATTTTCGCCACTTCCTATGTTATTTTCAGCATAATTCTCCTGATGGTCTTCAATGGAAATTTTTGTTTTGGCAACGGCAGTTTCTATTGCTTTGAATGTGTCTTTTGCCTTAAAATCAACTGGGATAATGTTAACACCAGATCTGAATCTAGTTTCAGACGTTTCACCATTTTCTTTGTAATTATCAGCATGCATCTTCGTCGTCTCCTCATGGTCTTCAACGGAAAATTCTGATTTTTTAATGGTAGCTTCTGATGTTCTAAATTTGTCTTGTACTCCCACTTTGAACCTAGTTTCAGGGGTTATTCCTCTTACTACGTCATAATCATAAATTTCAGATTTTTTATTAGTAACGTAGTCAATTGTAAAATCCGCTTCGTTGTCGGCAGTGTCTGCCATCTTTGATGTATCTTGCCTTAACGTGTCATTTAATGTGGACATACTTTCAATCTGTTTAGGTTTTACAACGTTACTGTTTACCTCTAACATAGGGTTAGCTTTTCTTTCTCCCTCCGTATTAGCATTCGCTGTTCTTTTAACTTCATTCAGCTGACTCTCAATATTTTTTATACTTTTACTGACATAGGAGTCTTTTAAAAAGCTGTAGTCGTCTATTATTTCAATGTTACCTTTGGTTATACCCTCTTTAATCGATGTTGAGTTGTTTGTTCTTTTTTTTAAGTGTCTGTCGTCTTTTGTGAGTCCCTTATTGTTACTTTTAGAGTATGCTTTTAGTGGTAGATCTAAATGTAACCATCCTATGGAAGAATTACTAGGAGAGGAAGTCTTATGAGTTGGTTTCATGCGTTGTATATCATCTGATTGTACTTTATTTGTGGTAACAGTACCCTTAGCTATATGTTTTACTGGTTTATCAGGTTCTGTTAGCAGATCTGCGGTAGATCTGATTGGTGGATTGTCGGATCTGGAATTGAAAAAGTAATGTATTATTTTAAAGTTAAACATTATAATCAACATTGGTGACAGACGGACTCGGCCTATTCATGGAAATGGATTATACTAGATATCTTTAGCAAGAAATTAGGCCCAATTAAATCATGTAGACCAGTTTAATTTTCAGACCTGAAAAACTACTCCGATCTACAGATTTAATTGATAACTAAAAAGTAACCGATCAGTGGCAGCAGCAAGGAAGCACGTTTCTGGCAATAGGCTCAGCCTCTATAACATGAGACTTTACATATCTGGCGAAATTGTGGGTAACCTTTAAGGTACGCCTCTGCCTAACCTTTGCGCATTACAGGCGTGATGTTATGTAGGTAAGATATTGTACCTAATGATAATAATTTCTAAGAATATACTCCAAAATCTTACATCCATTCCATTCTTAAAATTCCCTTCGTTTTTGTGTAAGGCTTGTGTTTTTTATTTGCCTCTGACTCGTACATAAACTGATTCTTTATTGCAGACGTAATCACATGTTTGTCATATAATATATTTCCATGTTTCTTGTCTTGCACTGGCTCATATATTTCTTGCATTTTGTCATACTCTGGGTTAAATCCTTTTGTTTGTGTCTTTCTATGCTTCGTTTCATACCGTTTCATATTCGTTGGCTTGTTGCGGTTTAAGTTCTTCCTATAGTTGTATTTTGTATCCTCTTTCAATTCTTTATTAGATTCAAACTCAATGCGATATTTATTAGGACGCTCGAATTCGTTTCTCATGTCATAAATTTTTTCTTGAATCTCATCATTGTCTGGTTCATATACACTTGCAGGAGTCTTATCATTCTTGGGTTCATTTATCACACTTATACGCGTCTTCTCACCTGCTTGTTGATATAACTTCTCATTTGTTTTACGTGTTTTTCCATTTGTATCAGGTATCATTTCTGAATATCTAAGCGTCTTGTGATTCTGCGGATTATAATTTTTTTCATGAGTCTTTACATTTACCTGTTCATATCCTTTTCTATACGTCTTGTCCGGTTTGTTCACTTTTTTACGCCACCCTTTTTGGTCCTTATTCATATGCTTATGAGCATTTACGTTAAAATTCTTACCCGTGAAGCTAGAATGCCACCTGCTGGCCTTGTTTGCTAGTTTATCTAGAACAGCTTTTGGTAGCCTTCCTGTTGATTGCTCAATCCATAATACGCTCTTCTGAGTTACTTTGTTTTTAGGTGTTTTTGGCGCCACATCTAAATTGTCGATAATCTTCGATTTTTTTGGAACTCTCGCTCTAAAATGCTGTATGGTATCCTTTCGGTCGTTATGTAACTCTAAAGAATTGAATGATACAGATAGACTATCTACATCTGCTGTCTGTTCCTGAGCTTTGATTTTGTCCCATTGTTGAACCACAAGACGAGTGTTGCTAGTTGTTCGCCTTGTTTCCTTATCTAAAATCCCAAAAAAAATATCGTTGGTTTCTTCTCTAGTGGCTTTGTGTCGAATTTTTTCATTCTGCAAATAGTCTTCTTTCGTTATCTTGTTTTCGGGTTTGGGCTGTTTTGTTTTGGTCCTATAAAGCTGTGTGTTTTTGTTTGTCGTTTTATTCTTGGTATTTGTTTGATATTTTCTTGAATCAGGTTCGAGACTCTTATCTTTGTTTATAACCATATTATAAGGTAATAGTACCTTTGCTACATTGAATCTTTTGGAGGTATGATCCTTTTTGTATCGTTGCCAAAATGTGTCAATTTTGTGTTTCAAATGCTTTTTGGTGTTCAGACTTAAATTCGTATAATGATCGAAAATAATAGACCGGAGCCCTGTTTTTATAATCCTAACTAAATCAGTATAAGACCCTGATTTCGATTTGCCATAACCTTCCAGTTGAGACAAGTATCTCTGAAAGTTGTCGCCAGCCTGCGTGTATAAAGAATTGATGTAATCCACGATCATTTTTACATTATTGTCATAATTTTCATATTTTAACACGTCAGAGAGAGCGTAGAATTTTGTTTTCATAACATATGTTGGTCTACCTTTAAGCCAATGCAATTTTGCGGTAATAAACTTTACAATTTCATAATTCTCTATTAATTCGGAAAATTTACTGCCTCTGTATTGATATTGTGTGATTTCGTTACCTAGAATGCTGAGGAAATCTTCGAATGAGGTATCTTCATAAGTGTTGATTATACTAATAGCTTCCGATATGAAATCAGTAAGTCTTTCCTCTCTGTAGTTACGTCGAATTTTCTTTATATTGCCGTCTTTATCAATAATTGTTCTGATTTCAGTTATAACATTTTGTATTTCGTCTAATAACTTTATATCACTTGCTTTGTCTTTTTCGTGGAATTCAAGTACAGTTCTTACTGCTAGATTTATACTTTTCGGGTTTATATCAGGTGTGAGTGCGAAAGACTGTGCGTTAGCTGGAATAAAATTGAGAATGTTATTTATTGTACAAGGATTTGTCTTTTTCCGAAAATCGAAGTTAAAATATCTCCCATTTTCCGAAGTAATTGTAATGATTTTAGTTAATGTTAAGGACACGTTTTTAAAAGCAGCGGTGGCCCAGTAGTGCAGGCTCAACTTACGAACAGTAAGCCGTGGGTTCGAAGCAGTTCGAACCCAGGCAGGCGCATTACTTTGTGTATTTTATTTCATCACCGCTGCTCTCAAAACGGTAAAAACATCGTGAGGTAATCGAACCAATCTGAAAGCCAATAAAATCGAAGACATGTGACATCTACCAACCCGCACTAGGCCTGCGTCGTGGATTATTATTATTAATTTTTTTTTTTTTTACTATAGCACATTCCCTCTCCTAGAGAGGAAGTCTGAGTCTCTGCAGTGGAACATTATGGGCTGATCGTCATAATGATGTACGATTTGGATATACAGGGTGTAAAGGAGGTACGAACAGGTGTCGATGCCTGCTATTGATTACTACAGGTTTTGGTGCGTGCTCGCTATTTTGAAAATGAAATCAAATGGCGGAAAACGGCAGGTAAAATAATTCGAAACTTTAGTCAAATGTAGGTTTTTAAATATACACTAAATTAATACCGAATATTCCGAACAGTAGAACGCAAGCACACACTTTCATTTTAACATTCTATATTATTTATATATGTTACATACTTAAATTTTTATAGAATTATGTAACTTATAAATAAAATAAATATATTTTTTATTTCAAATTGAAATTGGATAACATTACTACAATTTTATTGATAGTAAAACAGAAAATAAGACAGAAAAAACTACCTTTATACAAAAAAACATTGTTCACTATACCATTAAAATAAGAACTGTTATTTTGCATAGGAATAACCGTTATTTTAGCCACGCGGTGCCATCAATATTTCATCGCAAAATATTAACATTTGGAATAATTTGTGAATCAATAAAATCATGTATCACACAGCGGAGGGTTTTAGGCAAGAAACAATGACTTTTAATTCGAAAAATCAATAAAATCAGTGTTTAAAAAGTGGTCGTAATGAACTATTGTTTGTTAAATGTTAAATAGAGAATTAAAATCGTTTCAAGAAGTACGTAAATAGGTCAATATTTATTTTAAATATGACAGCAAATGTTTTAAATAATTAATGTAAAAATAATGTTTCTCTTGTTGTTAAATTTGTTTTCAAATTATGATTTAAGCAATTGTTATCAAGGACAACGTAAGTTCAGATTGAACATTTTTTTTTAAATTGCTTGTTTTAAAAAAAAATATGAACGGTCTGGACTTTTTTTTTAATTCACTCGTTTTGCGAAGTAATGAGTTTCGATAATTATCTCTGATTTATTTATATCTTTTGTAGGCATAATATTTTTAATTACGTTGGGTTCGAAACCTTCCCTATAGGTGAAGAAGACTTGGTGAAGGTTGCGGAGATCCGCTGGATACGAGACGCATGATACCGATCAATTTGGCGACACTTGGTGGGCTGTGGCATCTCGCAGTTCAGTCTAGGAGACTGGCTTCTGCTTAACCGAGCAAATTCTTGTGGATGCCTTTAGTTTAAGGTCTCCAGCAAGGGGCAAATAATTTATAGACTAAGTGATAAATCGCTAAGGGCACCCCTGTGGGGTACGGACCTCGGCTTAGGACGTCACAGGGGGAGGGCAGCAAAGGGACAAGTTGGATCTGAGTGATAGTAAAAATGGGTGAACTTATAACCTTCTTATCATTCCAGCCAATAACAGACCACTTACAGATCTGATACACAAATCAATACGCGACATAGACACTATGCTCAGAGATTTTCAGTTAGAAATACAAAAGGAGAAGTCGGCGCTAAGGACTCTTAACGTTGAAGAGAATTACAACTTAAATGAAGATCTACACCAGTTTGACACACCTTTCTGGTGGAATGACACAGCAGGACAAAAAACCCCAGATGCGACCTTCCTACCTACACCAGAAGGTTACGGAGGATCTATTACACAAGCTACTAATTTTTGGAAAACATTCAAGTCTTTACCGAGTGCTTTCTACAAATCTTCATTTGCTGATCCTTATAATCTCACACCAAATTTTTTTCCTTACAGTCTACCCGATTTTCCAATCAATTTAGTTTCACTAAAATCCTCTTTAGTACTAACTACTTCGTCGCCAGAGAAAACATCACCTTCTACCTCCACGGCAGGTCCTATTATACCGTCATCCCTTACGGAGGACAGTATTGTTCCATCTCTTATGGATGATACGACTGCTCCATCTGTCACGGACTACAATGATGTTCCAAATCTCCTAGAGGACACGAATGATCCATCCTTCACCGAGGACTTTACTGATCCTTCTGTCACAGACGACACTTTTGTTGAAACTTCAGTGGTAGACACTTTTGTTCCATCTAACATCGAGGACTTTACTGATCCATCTTTCACCGAGAACTTTACTTTTCCTTCTGTCAAGGACGACACTTTTGTTCCACTTAACGTGGTAGACACATTTGTTCCATCTCACAGCGTGGACTATACTGATCCATATCTCACAGAAAACACTACAATGCCATTAGTCTTGGTACATCCGCCGAAACTGCCATCCCTAAAAAAATGGACAGCTAAGCCTACATTTTCTAAATACTTACCCTGGTTGAGATCTACCAATATGAAGGTCGATCGACAGCGGCCTGGTGGCACAATAGTTGACAAACGAATAAAGGGGAATCGAATTACACGGAAACGTGAGTATTTGTTCCATGATTTAGATTTCAACAAGGAAAATATCGTGAGGGAAGTTTTAGTGTAATTGTGGATGGGTATAAAAGTATAGGAAGACCAAAGAAATGATAGTGACCTAAAAGTCTGACAGCCAGTCCTACCACAGAGTATCGTATTACCTAGTATTAACTGGATTGTGGAGGTCAGATAGGCAGACGTTCCATGCAAAATACTGGTATTCAGCTGCATCCGGATAAACTGGAAGTCGACCCCAACATAGTTACCTTCTTCTTCCATGACGGAGTGCATCTTCATGGATGGAGAGACAGAGGAAGGCCAAAGAAAAGATGGATGGATTGTGTAAGGAATATGAAAGAGAAAGGAGTAAATACCACCGTGACGTCTAACAAGGAAGAATGGAAAAAACTATTTAACAAAAAATAAAACCGACTTCAAAAAAAAAAACACAAAAAAGTGAAAAATAAACTTTAGCAGAAAAATCAGTTTCTGAAGTCGGTGACTTTTGTTTCTTTGATTTAATATTTTTGCCACCGACTTCAGAAACTGATTTTTCTTCTAAAGTTTATTTTTTTGAAGTCGGTTTTATTTTTTGTTAAAATGTTGTTATTTTTCAGTTTTTAGTGGTTCACATGTTCATGGGTCATATTGTGGACAATGTAGCTTTTTTTTTGAGTTTTGTTGATTTTTCAAAAACTGCTTGGCCGATTTCAATAAAAAAAATTTGGGACCATTTGGGAAGTATACCCTTTCCAACAAAGAATTTTTCAAATCGGTTATCAAGCGACGGAGTTATGCCTTCCTTCTTTTTTTAGAAGTCGGTTAAAAAGAGAACGTGTTGCACACTTGCACCGACCCCAAATAAAATGGAATAAGGGCAGGAAAATGATGACCTTCTTCTTCCACCAGCTTCCCGTCCTTTATCACGGACTCTCTCCAAGGCCCAAGCGTGGGTGAACAGCAGACGATGGAAGACCACCCCCACACCTTCCAGTGACTTTTCCTCGATGTTGGCAAAGGCAACAGCTAAACTGCTTCGTACTGAGCTTCAAACGATGAGTCCTCAAACAGGTCAAAGATTTTTTGTAACGCAGTAAAGCTTGCGAGTGTTAATTTATAATGTAACGTTTTAAGGGTTCCGTGTAGTGAACAAGTAACCCATATAGTTTATGTCCGTCTGTGTCTGTCTGTCCGCACTATCTTAGCTTAAAACATTTTAGTACTCGAAAGCTGTAATTTGGCATACAAAACAATCGAATTGAGAACCTCCTCCTTTTTGGAAAGTCGGACATTAAGTGGGGATGATTATTTTTTTCTCGCGAAGCCTATTGCGTTGAATGTCGTTGGATAGGTCTTTAACAAAATACACTCTTTTGATTAAGGGATTCGTTTATGAAATATTTAGCTTTAAATTACATTTTTTTGTTAGACTCAAGTGTGGCTACCTACCTATACCACCTAATTGGGTTGTGTCTGAACCTATGAAAAAAAAACAGAAATATGGTTATAGATTACAGGAAAACCTATATCTAAGGTG
Source organism: Diarsia dahlii (assembly GCA_949775195.1). Lineage (NCBI taxonomy): Eukaryota > Metazoa > Arthropoda > Insecta > Lepidoptera > Noctuidae > Diarsia > Diarsia dahlii. The sequence goes on along the minus strand of OX459219.1, from coordinate 2,285,744 downwards.
CTAAAATAACATGGAAAATCTCTCAATATCTACTACAATGGTACGGAACCCTTCATGTGCATGTCCGACTAGCACTTGACCAGTTTCTTATAATTCAAAATTAAAAAAGCATTGCGATTTTTTTGATGTTTTTTGTTTCAACTTTCTCCTAGGCTCTTTAACTTAACAGAAACAGTTGTTAACAGAGTGTTTGTTCCTCAACAGTTTACACAGAGGAGCTGATCCTTGAAGATGACATGGGAATGCTATACGTGTCAATACCCTCAAGCCTGTACACCACTACGCCACCTTTTCATACTGCAGCCGGACACGTACTCTTTAGTGGTTTGTATTAGCTACTGGTTCATGAAGTCGTTTATGAAGGGTGACCTTCCTATCTCACTGAAACGCAAGCTCGTCGACATGTATATCCTGCCTATCCTAACCTATGGCGCACAAACTTGGTCTTTGACGGAAGCTCAGAAGTCCAAACTCAAGGTTTGCTAAAGAGCGATGGAGCATAGCGTTTTACCATCATAATACACTCCAAGACAGGCATCGCTGATGTTAGCGATAAGTCTGCGAGGTTAAAGTGGGACTGGGCGGGTCACATTTCCAGGAGAGGTCAGGACAGATGGGTCAAAATCGTCACACACTGGGTGCCTGAAGACGATCGTCGTCACCGAGGCAGACCCAAGAAACGTTGGCCGTTGGCGTGACGATTTGGACTCGTTCGTGACTGATTGGCCAGAGAAGGCACAACACTGGGGGAGCTGGGAAGAAATGGGGTAGGCCTTTGCGAAGCAGTGGGACACAATAGGCTAAATAAATAAAAAATAATAATAATTGCCCCACACTAGGAATTTCGGTTTTTTGAATCCCTTTGCGGATAATCAGCAGTCTGTTCACAGCGGATCAATACACAATCCAGCCGAATGTGGCGACTCACCCCAATGAAGCGTTCCACGAAGAAATGAATGTAACAGACGAAGGTTACGTGATCATCTACATCCTGGAGCTGTGCAAGCTGGTGGTGATGAAAGAACCAAAAGATATGCAAGAAGTCGTCAAACATGCTGAAATTATCATTAATAAGTAAGTGCTTCTTAACATCATTCATCATCATTGCAGCCAAAAGACGTCCACTGCTGGACATATTTCTCCCCCAGGTGTCGCCACATTGACCGGTCCCGTGCGTCTCGCTTCCAGCGGGTAAACCCCGCAACCTTCACCAGGTCATCGGTCCACCTAGTGGGAGGCCTTCTTATCAATCAAAGCATGTAGGTATATCAAGTAGACCAGTTACAGGCAATTTTGAATAGGGTAGTTGATACACACAAAATAACTAACTAACTAACAAATCATCAAATAACTCCTCCCGCTCTTGGGCAGAGCAGAAGGGAGTGTCAGACTTCTACTGACTAAAAACCAACCATGTTCCTTCATTGTCCTTGTGCCGAGGCCGCGGTATCCCTTTCGACATCCCGCAGTCCCGACGGGCGTCGGCCCTTGCTGACATTTCTTTGAGGCGCACGTGGAACACGAACGCGCCGTCGACACGGTCTGTTGTCGTCATAAGACGACCGGACGGCGAGCTAGCCCATTACTCACCGTCCACAGGCCCGCGTCTACGGTGGCCGGAAGCCATCACGTGGCCCCCGACGCCCGGAGCGCCTCCCGACGGCCGAAGGCTTTACGTAACGTATGTCGTCTACCAGCACAATGATCTTCCATGTTGCAGGTTAACCGAAGAAAATAAGCTGGAATTCGCTGGAGAGCAGATAAAAGCGGTGACCGTGTATTTTAGTAGGATGCTGACAGAAGCAATATTCGACAGCGAATTGTTGCGAAGTAAGTAAACACGTCGAGGTCTAACCGAGGATGGGTAACCTTAACATAACGCCTGTAATCCCCGAAGGGTTAGGCAGAGGTATACCTAATAGTATTCCCAAATTTTGCCAGTTCTGTTTTAGTCCCATGTAATAGGGGGCGAGCCTATTTCCATCAACGGGGCAAATATCTTGACTCCGTTGCTGCTACTGAGAAATTCCTAATGGAAAAACCCAATATCACTTTGCCCGACCCGGGAATGTACTCAACTACTCATAAGATCGTCCCGTCGCGCCGGGGCTGCGGGTTGTTCGAAAGAGATACCGCGGCCTCGACACAAAGGGCTAAGAAGGGTAGTTTTTAGTCAGTAGAAGTCTGACACTCCCTAGCAAGCGGGAGGCGTCATTTTATGATTTCACACGCTCCAAAAAAAAAAAATATGATCGTCAAGCGTGCAGGTGTCAGGACACGCAGTGCAAGATGGAAGGTAGGCCAATGATGATGATGATGATAAAGTTTTCCCGACAGCGAACGCGGTGATGATGAACTTACTGATCAGCGACCGGCACACATCTCTGTCACACGATATGAATGCACTCATAGATTACGCAGACATGTTATTTGACGACTCAAAGGGGGAGGCCCTTTTTGATTCTCTCAAGGAGTTCGAGGAATATCCTAATAGTAAGTAGACTAGTAAAGCAGTCGAACAATAGGGGATCGGACAAAAAAAAACTAAGTAGTCCGTCAGATAGATTTCCAAAAATTATTGGACACGTATTTTTTCTTTTTTCACGTAAACTTAAAATGAAGACGATACAGTGCTTCGAAAACTCGTGTGACGTCATATGATAGTACATTTTGACGACACAAGTGACGTTTCAAGCCCCACTCCAAGATCTTTGACACGTTTTATCTTCGTCATTTTTTATTGATTTGATAAAACAAAAAACACGTATTCAATATTTTTCGATAATCTAACTTACGGACTAAACAGAATCATATTATTTTGACCCAGTCCGATCCCCTATTACTAACTTGCACTTAATTTTAAGATTACACAGATACATTTAGACACTGATGTCAAACGATACAGCGTTTGACATCAGTCGCTTAAGGCGAAAACAAAATTGGAATCAATATTTTCAATGTACGACAATAGGGTTGTTGACAAAAAATCTAAGTAGCCCGTCAGATAGTTTTCTAAAAATATTGTGCACATATTTTTTCCTTTTTTTACGTAGGTAAACAAAAAAAATTCACGTAACTTGAAAGTCTAACAACCAGTCTTACCCTCTATTAACTGGGTTGTGGAGGTCGGAAAGGCAATCGCTCCATGTAAAATACTGGTATTCAGCTGCGTTTGGAATCCGACCCCTACATACTTGGGAAAAGGCAAGGCAAAAGATGAAATCTGAATATTTTGCTGTAAACTAATATCGGCAGTGCGAATGTACAGTCACCTGCAAAATTGCATGGATACTTTAGTGTCTATTTTTTGAACGTTTATAGTCGATAACTAGTTTACGTGAGGTGGTGTCATTTTACGCTTCATGTGATTTTATTTCTGAATTGTCCACTTTTGCATGACTGTACGTCGTACATACGAGTTACGAGACAATATATTTCCATTTTTTTTCCTTCTCCAGCTACAAAATCTGCGTATTCTATCTGCTACGACCTAATAGACAATTTCATTGAACCGTGGCGAGAGATCGCGAAGACGGACCGTGGTGAGGTTCTGTTTGATACCTTGAACAAATACATCGCTGATCGGTTTGGTCCCGTCGGAATAGGATACAGGAAGTCTAAAGGGGATCTATTGAGGATGCGTGGCAAAGGTATAACTAACCCTATAATGTTTATTTATTTTCAGGAAACTATGGCCCATAGATACCTTGGCCTGAATCATAGTCATCATCTTCCTGCCCTTACCCCATTCTATTTGGCGATACGTTTCCTTCTTCCATTCTTCCCTGTTAGACGTCACGGTGGCATTTACTCCTTTCTCTTTCATACTATTCCTTACACAATTCATCTTTTCTTTGGCCTTCCTCTCCCTCTCAATCCATCACTTTTTTAGTCACATGCGTTTCATCCTTCCTCATTAGAAAGAAAGAAAGAAAGAAAAATATTTATTGTCGCAGAAATATGGTAGGTACCTATGTACAATAAAAAAGCAGTAAACACACAACTTACAACTAAAATAAAAATAGGTACAAAAAGAAAAAAACAAAAGTTTGAGTATAATTACATAAAATAAAATATAAAAAACAACTGCAACAAATAGGTTACCACTCAGCATGGTGCTGTGCTATGGGGACCCACAGCACAGCGCTGGTTTTCAGTGGTAACCCTTGAAACAAAAACGTACGAATGGCAAGCAAGACGGATATTAACGTATGTTACCCACATAAATAGAGAAAACAAAACAAACTCCTTTAGTACAATTTAAAACTAAACATAATATGGCACACAATAATCTTTACAATCAAAGAACAAACATAAATAAATATAATATTATGCTGTCTCGCTCCCCTCCCAACCCTACCATTACATGATCACTTCAAGATACACGATAGCCTTTTTGTTTTTTGGAGGCTGGGAAATCATCAAATGACACCTCGCGCCACCTCCTTTGCTAGCATTACTGCGTCGCAGGAGGAGGCGACGGCGTCCCATTCCCTCTCGCCCTGGACCATGGCTTGAACCAGGGCTGGTCATATACGATAGCCTAAAATATAGAATACAAAACAGCACCTCTTTCAATAACATCTACATTAATTTTACAGCCACACCAAAATTAGACTTTTCAAGACTAACCAAAAGTTCCACCCTTTCATTAAAGAAGAGAATTAACGTAAAAAGAAGACTTGGAGTAAATAGTATAAGAAATCAGAAAGCAAAGGAGAATCATCGAAAGCAATACATGCCAATTTGGGCCCCGAAGCTAAGATCATTGTTGCCGATAACACGCCGCCAGAAAAGGTTCAAAGTGATACCGCCGCGGCAACAAAGAAATACCGCCGACAACGAGCGACCAACCAAGCTTTACTACCGGAGAAGACTTAGTAGACCGACTTACTCGCCTAATCATAATATGTTGGAGTTTTTTCCGCAAATACCGGTGGAAATGGAAAGAGGTATGCATTCAGTACTAGCATCGGTGGTAACGGCTGCCACATACCAGTTATAGTCTGACCGTGGGTTCAAACACAGGCAGGTTCATTACTCCACAAATATAGTTATAATTTTGAGCAAGAATCATCATCATCATCATCATTTCAGCCAAAAGACGTCCACTGCTGGACATAGGCCTCCCCCAGGCGTTGCCACATTGACCGGTCCCGTGCGTCTCTCATCCAGCGGGTTCCTGCAACCTTGACCAGGTCATCGGTCCACCTAGTGGGAGGCCTTCCAACGCAACGTCTTCCGGTTCGCGGTCGCCATTCCAGAACTTTTCGGCCCCATCGGCCATCCGTTCTGCGAGCAATGTGCCCTGCCCATTGCCACTTAAGTCTGGCGATTCTTCGGGCTACGTCGGTAACCTTGGTTCTCATGCGGATGTCCTCATTTCTGATTCGATCACGCAAGGATACTCCGAGCATAGCCCTCTCCATTGCCCTTTGGGTGACTTTGAGCTTTCTGAAGAGGCCCATTGTGAGCGACCACGTTTCGGTCCCGTATGTAATCACTGGCAACACACACTGGTCATAGACTTTCGTCTTGAGACACTGGGGTAAGTTGGACGAAATGATACTGCGCAGCTTTCCGAACGCTGCCCAGCCGAGTCGGATTCGACGATTGACCTCTTTCTCGAAGTTAGTTCTACCCAACTGGACCGTTTGTCCCAGGTAGACATAATCGTCCACAACTTCGAGCGTAGAGTCTCCGATCTTGATAGGAGTGGGTGTTACATGAACATTTGACATAACCTTGGTTTTGTCCATGTTCATTTTAAGACCCACTCTTTCGGAAGCTCGGAGCAAGAATCACGATTCCTATTATTTTTTATTTTTTTGGAGGGTGGGATGTGGGATATCATCAAATGACTCCTCCTACTCTGGGCAGAGTGGTAGGGAGTGTCAGACTTCTACTGATTAAAAACCACCCATGTTGCTTCTTATTCCTTTGTGTCGAGGCCGCGGAATCTCTTTCGAACAACCCGCAGCCCTGACGGAAAAAGTCTGCCTTCAAAGCAAGAATGAATAGGCATGTTTTGGTCAAGCTTGTTCCGTCATACACCTCATCCATCGCTTTCTAACAGGCGTGATCGAGGTCTAGAGCAGGCCCATTTTGTAATTTAAACAAAAGTAAAAAAAACATTTTTTAACTATGGGATAAATGACTCTTCCCGCTCTGGGCTTGTCAAACTCTTACTCACTAAAAACCCATCCGTGTTGCATCTTAAGCCATCATACTAAGGACTCAAAAACCGGACAAGTGCATGTCGGACCACGTACAATGTAGGGTTCCGTAGTTGCCCATCAAAATATATGAACTTACTAAACTGATTAATCACCCTGCCTACCTGCCTCCGAACGATGATTCTTTGAGACAAGTCTTTGAGATATAGTGCGGACGGACGGACCTATAACTATAAGGGTTCCATGTAGACTACGGAACCCAAAAAAAATGGCACTCTTTGTTTTCATACACAATGTAGATATAGCAATATCTCTGGTCAGAATGTTAATCTTTGTTCGTTTACCTTTCACCAAGCGAAACATCTCAAGCAGTCTCTAAACAACCACATAAGAACTAGAAGACTGATGGACAAGCTGGTGAGAAGAGCGCCGAAGACTCAGGAAAAAAAATTAACCTGATTTGTATGATTTATATAAAGATAATGTTCATATTTTTTAAAAAACCGACTTCAAAAACAAAAAAGTCAAAAAAACATAATCTGTTTTTGTTTAATTTTTCAAAGCACAAGAACCGAAATATTCGAAAGATGTCTATTTCTTTCCGAAAGATTCATTTCAATGGAAAATTTGAATGATTCCCGTATTTTTTCGAAAAATTCGGAAAAAAGCCAATTTAAACTTTCGCCATTTTCAGTTATTCTGGACGAGCAAACCAAAGCACAAACAAGAAAAATCCAGGAGAGATTGACGAAAACGAGTTTATCAATTTGCTAGTTTAACCCACAAACTAGACACAAATCCAGACTCTGTGGCTGCTACTAAAAGATTCCTGACGGAGTAACCGAATTACACTTCGCTCGTTCCAGGAATCGAACCCTGCTCAACTGTTGCACTTGCTCAAAGGATTCATAAAACACTAGAAGTTCAGTATCGTCTCCATAAGAGAAAATTTCGCAATTAGAGATTGAGAGCTTGCATTATGAAAAGTGTTGGACCTATTATATTGCCTTGTGGGATACCATAGTTGAGTTTTTTATATGAACCGGTGACTAAATACATTGGGAATATTGGGATCTGTCACAGAGGTAGTCTTTGAATAGTTTGAGAGTTACTCCACACACTCACAATTTCTATCTTTGAAATAAGTCAAGGGACAGAGACCGTGTCAAAAGCTTTGGTTAAGTCTGAGAAGATGCCAGAAATAAATTGTTTATCAATACAATATTAAACGTGGGTAAACTGAAAAGGCAAAAGGATTTTGGTGAAACATCTCGAATGTTATCATTAACACTACTGTAAACTATTTTAATCATCATCATCATTTCAGCCAAAAGACGTCCACTGCTGGACATAGGCCTCCCCCAGGCGTCGCCACATTGACCGGTCCCGTGCGTCTCTCATCCAGCGGGTTCCTGCAACCTTGACCAGGTCATCGGTCCGCCTAGTGGGAGGCCTTCCAACGCAACGTCTTCCGGTTCGCGGTCGCCATTCCAGAACTTTTCGGCCCCATCGGCCATCCGTTCTGCGAGCAATGTGCCCTGCCCATTGCCACTTAAGTCTGGCGATTCTTCGGGCTACGTCGGTAACCTTGGTTCTCATGCGGATGTCCTCATTTCTGATTCGATCACGCAAGGAAACTCCGAGCATAGCCCTCTCCATTGCCCTTTGGGTGACTTTGAGCTTTCTGATAACTATTTTAATAAGTTCCCGGTATTTCGGTCCTTTTGCCGAATCATATCAATCGAGTTTTTGCGTGATCATGGTGCTTGTAACAGCGCTTAAATATCGGGAAATAAACATGGTAAATATCCCGTTTTCAGTGTTAGTGACCATGTCAGTTCAAAAACTATTATCACTAATGTTTTAGCAAAACTCTTGTAACACAAATTCAGTTAGAGATGAGTCGTCTTTTTTCTTTGTGAAAGTTTATTTACAGTAAGTATTTACATACTACAATTTATAGTATAATAAAATATGTACAATATCAAAAAGGAAAGTATTACAGGGTGTCAAAAAATTCGTCAATATGAAAACTGGCCAGAAAGCTGGCAGCATTGTTGGATATCAATGCTGATTTTTATATTCTTTGGCTAAAATATAGGCCAGTCCTGTGGTCACGTGAAGAGTTGACCAACCACATGACAATTTTCCGAAATACTGAAAATGAAAATGTTAAAATGGTGAACCATATAATTACTATTCAATCATAATTGATGACTGAACGGAGCGCTGGCACTATATCGGTCGGTGTCCCATCAGCTGCTATATCGGAAGCTATCTTCTTCTTCCACATTTCCACGAATGGATCAACTGGATTCCAGGACACAGGGAAAGACTCACGCCTCGGCTTTTCAGACGGAGATACCCAAGATGGTGGCTCGTCTTCACCACTTTCAGTAGAACGTGATGTAGGGTCTTGGTCTGGAACATCGATTGTAGGATGTTCCGCATCTGGCAAAGTAAACGAAGGATGTTTGGGAGTTGGTCCGGTATAGATGCTGAATAAGGGTGGTATTGGTACCATAGTAGGGAATTTATAATCTGGAGGAAAATTTGGAGGGGGTGTGTGTAGCCAAGGATATTGTGTGAACCCAGTAAAAGCTGTTGGTGGTCGTTCGACATTGGGTGGCAGGGTTATGGGTTCATTTGGTAACACGAATGAAGGTCTGGTTATGTTATGGAAGAGTGGTATCATTTCTTCTGGTAGCATCGTTTCGTTAAGCAGGGGGTAGCGGATATCTTCTTCAAGGTTGTCTTCTTCATGGGTTGGAGCAGCCCCGTGGCCGGGGGGTGTGGTCAAGAAGGGGTACGGTGGAGTCATCAGCTCAGTCGCGTTGAACTTTGGTGTTCCGGTCCACCAGAAGTTGTCGGTGCTATAGTCTTGGTATTCTGATTTGGCGCTAGCTGGATAAGATCAAAAGTCATTTATTTATATGTTGAGAATTAGGACTTCTTTTACACAGTCACTAAAAACGCCCGCTCTACATTGTCATCAACTGCATAGCCTTTTCCCAACTGCCTAATATTACCTAATATTTAATGGATCGTGGAGGTCAGATAGGCAGTCGCTCCATGTAAAATACTGATATTCCGCTGCATCTAGTTAGACTGGAAGACGACCCCAACGCAGTTGGGAAAAGGCTAGGCAGATGATGAGGAACTAAATAATAGTCAAAATAAGATAACACACCTTTCTCTTTACCCCAGTGAACCAGTATTGCACTTAAAAATAATAATAACATATTGCCTAGTCCCTTCAAACTGTATCACAATTTAAATCATTGACGAGGGCAGCCATTTTGTAATGTTCTCGTACTCGTACGTTATTCTTTTCACGTTAATTAAAAAGAAAGAAAGCTTTGACAAAACTCAAAGCTTTAGTAACCAGCAAAGTGCACACAGTACCAAAAGCATTGTTTATTTAATTATTAACATTGTTTCGAACACTTTGTAATGTTTTAAATCTTCTTCAAACACTTTTTAAATACTTAGGTAATACATAAAAGTTAACAATTTTGACTAAGCGCAGGTTTGACCGTTATTTTAAATTACAGAATGACAGTTCAACTTTTTTTCGACGTCAGCGCCATCTATCGAGCTATGTTACAACTTTAAATATTTTTTAGGTTATTTTTAGATTTTTTAAACGCATTTTCAAATGTTTAAAAATTGTTTTATTTTCAATGAAATTGTTATAATATTTTATTGAGTCAGAAATACAAAAATACAAGTTTACGCATATTGCTATAACAAATTTTATGATTCCATATAATGTTAGTAGTATTTTTATGTTAAAATGAAATTGTGTACCTGTTTTGTGCTGTTTGGGATATTCGGTAGTTTAATTTTTTTGTTTGTTTTGAGCTTTCTTTTCGATTTAGTTTTTAAAGAGTTAGCCCGCATGGTGGATCCCGCACATCCATCTCCTAGAGAGGAGGCCTGAGTTCCTGCAGTGGGAACACTATAGACTGATGATGATTATGATCTGTGATTATGATGATGAATAAAAGTATCTTTAACTATGTTTCAGCTTGTACAAACTCAACGAAACGAGGCAAACCGAAAAAACATGACATTGACGTCAACCCAGCATTTGCCCATGTTTCAGAGTCAAGTAATGCAGACTATGTACACAAGTCTATAGAATATAGAAGAGAAACAAAAGTTATTGACAAAAACAAAACTATGAAACCTGTGTTCAAAGCGGCAAGGGCTGAAATTCTTACTGATTTCATTCAGGAAGCCATTAAGATAATCAACACTTATAGAGATACAGCATTCACAGTTTTCTTCCGCATTCTAGACAACCAAATCAAAAGATATCACTACAGAGGCTGCAAATTCTCCGAATTAATGCAGAACCCTGATACTCGGAGTTGGCTGGCAGAAACATTAAAAAGAATTAAAAAGAAACCAGTTTCTTTTATAAAAGCGAATATCAATGAAGTGATGGAAGTGATCAAACATAAAACATACGGCAGTGACGTTAGAGAATTACTAGATTATATCAATTCTTTGTACAGACATTCCGAACATGAACTACAAAGAGTTTTAAAAAAACTAAAGGATTATAATAACACAAAATCGATAAGGGCTCACAAAAATATCATTCAACACGGGTTACGACTTATTTTGTTTGGTCATTATACTGCACTCGACAATGATACTAAAAGAGAATTGAAAAACAAAGTTGAAACATTTTGGAATCGATTCAATAATAATGATGCATCAAGTGCTGAAGTGAGTGACAGTCATGAAATAAATGCAGTCAGTGAACCAGTTATTAACAATGACAAAATCTCCCAAAATGTAATACATAAAGTTAAAAGTAAGAAGAAAAACAATCATAAGCTGATTTTGAGAAGTAAAAGTGAGAAAAGTGTTAGCATACATGATGATCTTATTACAAAGTATAGCATTTCTTACTCAGGTCATTACACTACAGAGAGTGTCCTAAAATTAAAATCGAAGCACAAATTGAGAACAGAAAAATGCGATGACGAGCAACAGTATGGCAAGCCAGAAAAGTCGAAAGCTAAAAGCGAAAGTAAAGCAACGGAGCTCGTTGCCGATTTCAATGTAGTAATTGATGTACAGTTTGCTAAAAACGAGCTGGGAGTACTTGAACGAGCACGAGATAAGAAGTAAGATTTTGATTTCTAAGTCCTACCAGTTTCTAGTTCTGAGGAGGTTTTCAGAAGAAGAAGAAGAAGCTCACTTCTGAAAGAAAAATGTATGGTACCTTCTGAAAAAGCTCGCATTTATAAATCTATGGTTTTTCTAGTTCATATTAAGGTTTGGCGGCTTTTTGAGTTGACAATATATACTGTAATACTAAACAGAGCGATCAAATGAGTTAGGTAGGTTTGAAAACACCTACCAAATGGTTATAAAACATGGATTCTGTTTCAGAAATACCACCACTTTGCCTCCAAAATTTGTCTCGCAAAACAAACGGGACAGGTTTATTGTGGACACAACACCTAAGTATTTGCGAATACGATCAGAAATGACACCAAAGATACTGACCACTCACACTAAACCTCGCTTTAGACACTCGACAACAGACGAATCTTCAGACAATTATCTAAACTCATTAAGTAAGTTAAGGAGTAATATAGCAGGCCTCTTTTCAAAAGAAAGTAAGGTAGTTATGCAATTAATGGACGACAAAATTTCGAACAAGACAAAGAAGACGCACAAGACAAAGATGTCACACAAGACAAAGTGGTCGCACAAGACACAGATGTCCTACAAGACAACGATGTCGCACAAGAAAAGTAAGTCTCACAAGGCAAAACGGCCGAATAGGACAAAGATGTCGCACAACACAAGCTATATTTATTAGTAGAAGGAAAAAATACATGCAGTCGAACATAGAACCTTCTTCTTTTTGAAAGTCGGTTAAAAATCAGGGATCCCTACTAATTGCTTAAACGACTCTGAGTGCGGGCTGTAAGACTTTAAAAATGTAAACCAATGCGTAAAAAATCCGTTAAATAGCTAATAGCTTCATGATTTGGACATATTCAACACCAGTGTGTCTCGGCTTAAAAATATGTTGGTGAAAACATTTTTTGCAGAAAAATAATTGTAAATTGTTGATTTTTGGTTCTAAGTTTATATTCTTCGATGGTGTTACTTTGTTTGTTCACCTTTTCTTTTTGTTGTTGTTGTTTTTTCTTTGTTTTCGAATTTTAACTGTAGGAACCTGTAATTGGCCTTCAAATGTTTATTGTTTAGGTACATTGTTTGTATTAGCTGTAGGTTTCCCAAAAATAATAAAATAAAATAAATAAAATATTTAAAAATAAATGTAATAAAGCCAAATACATTTTAATTTTAATTTACTCGCGCACCTAATTTCTCGTCACTTGTTTTCGTAGCGTCGCGCGTCGGTCGTTCCGCAAGTCACGTCGAATGAATGAATCAAGTCATGGTGTGCTCTAAGATACTTCGCAAGATGTTATGAGCGTATAGCTCATTGTCAAGCGGTAAGGCAGGTTTCGGTTCCCTACTCATAATTCTGTTCTGTTTTGTAGTGATGGCTCTGACCCTCTGGTCTGGTGGTAGTGGTGTACTAATGCTGAAGTTCTTGTCATCTCTTCTTCTGTTTATTTGCTTGAGTTGTGTCCTTCTCTTTCTCTTCTTGCGATGTTGTTTTCTTCTGCTTCGTTGGATTCCAGTCTTAGGCCTTCCTGTGAACATAAAATGGTTGCAAGCGTGAATACTGAGTATAAGGTCTTAGTTTCGATTCCCAGTTATGTCAATGTGTTATTGGAGTTTTTATATCAAGTTTTTATGGCAAGCGGAAACAAGGCGGCCAACTCCTTCGGTACAAAGATGTGCTTAAGGCGGGGTTGCAGTAATTTTAAGATTTTTGAACCTATAAAAATCGAACTAAATACGAGTTTTTTAATAAATAAAAATCATTACATAAAAATTGAACATACTCTCTAGTAAATCGTAAAGATAGAAACGCGATTTAGAATGATCGGCTCGATACTTTTTTTTATCAAACATGACTCTAAATCACAATTTCAAACGTGTACTGCTAAGACATTTCATCATGAATTTATATAAAAGTTATATCAATAGATAGAACTTTTTATTCTGAAGTAAATGTTGAAAACACATTGTATAATTTCTTTATAGTTTTTCTCCAAGAAGCAAAAAACAGTCAAAATTTAGGCATTATATCGCTCGCGCGGCAGGGCGGGGGGTGAGGTCGTGCGTACATAAAAACAAAGTACTGCAACCTCGCCTTAAGCGCCACATGAAACGATGTGACCTAGACACGTCACAATGGGAGGCAATGGCAGCCGACCGGTCCTGTGGAGGCATACCGTGAGCACTAAGGTGTTTAAGTTTGAAAGGCGACGTAAAGAAGAGCTCGATGCTAAACGAGACGAGCTTAAGGCCCGACCACCCGCGGCTATCCAATAAAATTACGTCGGAGTCGGAGGGGTGCTGACTTGCAGTGAATGTGGACGCACTTTCACGGCAAAAATTGGCTATGTCAGTCACCAGAGAGCACACCAGCGATGCTCTTAATAGGCAGATCCAAGTCGCTGTGGCTGAAATCGGTCGGGATTATTTATATACATTTCAGGAATTTCTCAGTATCAGCCACGAAGTCTGAATTTGTGCCCAGTTGATTATAACTGGATTGTCTTGGCATGTTGTTGTTGTATGTAAGTAAATATCTCATCATCATCATTTCAGCCAAAAGACGCACTGTTAGCCCGCCTGGCCTCCCCAGGTGTCGCTACATCGACCGGCCCCGTACGTTTCGGGTCCAGCGGACCCCCGTAACCTTCACCAGGTCATCTGTCCACCTAGTCACCTTTCTCTCGTAAATAATGTAAATGTTTGCATGCCGAATTATAAAATATGGCTGAGCTTTGATATTTCATAACAACTACTGTGTATATCCATTCTTGCAAATTGTGTGGGGCTCCACATCGCTTTCAATGTGGTGAACGTGAAGCAGTAGATTGCCTCGGCCACCATGGCATTTCCTGCAGTAAGAGCGCAGGTCGGGTTTCGCGACACTACAGCATTATGATCTCATCTGTCGTGATCTGGTCACCGCCGGGGTATCAGCTGTCTTGGAACCAAGTGACTTGGCACGCGTCAATGAGAAGAGACCAGTTGGTATGCATAATGCCGTGGGTGGGCCTTTGGTGTGGGATGCAACTTGCGTAGAGACCCTCGAGCCATCCCATCTTCCTAGCCCGATGGGTTGCGATGGGGCAGCTGCTGCAGGTTATGGTTGCCGAACTACGGCAGTGGTTCCTCCAGCCGAACTTACAATGACAATAGATAGACATACTTGCAGTTCGTAGAGTTCTGTTATGTGATGTCCTCAAGTATAGAGGGAACCTCTCCGTCAAAGCCTTATTTATGGAGTCCAGCAGTGCCTGTCGGCGAGGGGAGTGGGCTGCGCGATGCCAGGGAGCTAGGAAAGTCTCCATGAGGGTGTTGCAGATCTGGTTAATGGTTTCAGTTGCTGTAATAAGAATAAGAATAATTTTATTGTTTAAAAATAAGAATAATTTTATTGTTTAAAAATAAGAATAATTTTATTGTTTAAAAAATAAGAATAATTTTATTGTTTAAAAATTACAGTCATTTCGTTGATTCCAGAAACTCACACTAGGATTCCCTGTGTCGTGAGTTTCAGGCTCCTTCGTTCCGAGGAATCAGAGGTTACATCGTCATTAGAGTCATTCTGCCGGGGCTGTAGGATTGTTTGAAAAAGATACCGCGTCCCTGGAATACAAAGGGCTAAGGAGGAACATGGGTGGGTTTTAGTCAGTACAAGTTTTTTTTTTGGACTGTGGGAAATCATCAAATGACTACTCCCGCTCTGGGCAGAGAGGTAGGGTCGGAGTGACACACTTCTACTGACTCAAAACTACCCATGTTCTTTCTTAGCTCTTTGTGTCAAGGCCGCCGTATCTCTTTCGATCAACCCGCAGCCCAGACGTGCATCAGCTCTTGCGGGCCCCTGCAATGTTGCTGATATCTCTTTGAGGCGCGCGTGGAACACAAACGAATCGTCGACACGGCCTGTCGTTGTCATAAGATGGACGGATGGTGAGCTAGCCCATTACTCACCGTCCATAGGCCCGCCGCGCGCCGGCAGGAATCCATCACGTGGCCGTCGACGCCCGGAGTTTCTCCCGCGGCGGCTGGAACGACGAGAAGTTCTCTCCCTCTCACATTCCGTCGCCTCCTTCGCTAGCATTACTGCTTCGCAGAAGAAGGCGACCGCGTCCCATAGCAATTTGCTCTGCCCATTACCACCTAAGCTACTCACTGTTAGGATACTTCTCGAACTCTTTCATGGCATCTAAAAGCCGTCCACCGTCTTCATCATTATACAACATGTCAGCTTGGTTGATGATGTAGTTCACTTCAGGAGACAGAACAGTCTTCCGGTCCTGTAGCATGTAGTACATAATTCCAAGTTGAGCTGGTGAGAAGAAACAGACAAAAAGTTACTTTATTACTGAACTCCGAAGTTTGAAATACCGATGTACCGTATAAGTACATAAAGTTTGTAAGTACAAAGGTTAGAAAGCAGTCGCTGAGTCTGTACTGCAACGTATTACCAACAGTCGATTGGTCCATGAACCATTGGTCAACATTATCTTTAAACCATTAACTTTTGATCCAAAGAACTTTTCACCCACGAACGTTTCGCCAACAGAACCCTACGTCAGTGAATGCTTAACCAACAGAATGTTTTGACCAATAACTATTCACCCAAAGAACAATTGGCCAACTGTCACTCACGTACATGCAACGCATGTACTCCATGACGCGCGCTCGCTTCGCTCGCATATATATATAACGCTAATTAATATCTTCGACAAATTGTTCTTTGGGTGAATAGGTTATTGATCAAAACATTCTGTTGGTTAAGCATTCACTGACGTAGGGTTCTGTTGGCGAAACGTTCGTGGGTGAAAAGTTCTTTGGATCAAAAGTTAATGGTATAAAGATAATGTTGACCAATGGTTCATGGACCAATCGACTATTGGTAAAACGTTTCACGTCCGCAGTCGCTCCATCTAAAATACTGGTATTCAGCTGCATACGGTTATACTGGAAGCCGACCCCAACATAGTTGGGAAAAGGCTAGGCAGATGATGCTCGAGGGAAGACTTCGTCCAGCAGTGTACGTCTGTCGGCTGAAAAATGATGAACTTACCCTGTCTTACTACAATGGCATCATATCCACCTGGCGGCACCATCAACATCTCACCAACGATTGTCTGGAGCGGGTCATCGATCCACGTGAGTTTTCCGCTGTTCATCTTGCTGTGAAACGTTAAAGTAACATCATTAGAACGTTCCCACTGCTGAGACCATAGAAATATAAAAACCGGCCAAGTGCATGTCGGTTCCGTAGTTGCTTACTAAACTGAAAGCTGATCACGGGCTTACGGACAGCAGCGATGTTGTCAGATGTTCTAGCTACTTCTTAATATGTAGTTTAAACGACATA
This sequence comes from Diarsia dahlii, assembly GCA_949775195.1. Classification (NCBI taxonomy): domain Eukaryota; kingdom Metazoa; phylum Arthropoda; class Insecta; order Lepidoptera; family Noctuidae; genus Diarsia; species Diarsia dahlii. The sequence continues at coordinate 2,269,049 of OX459219.1, read as the reverse complement.
TAGCATATAACTGAAGATATTCAGAAGATGGCTCAGATCTCAAGTGTGTATGCGGCGTATCCCCACAGACAATGGCCCACCATCTATCTTGCGCTGTATGCCCTAATGCCTGCACATTTGACAATCTTATGACTACATCAGCGTGCGGAATTAGCATAACTATTTTTTGGGCCACGCAAAGACATCGACACTCTAAGGCTGCCTGTCCACTGAAGGGGAGCGTGGCTGCGGAGCGGAGAAACGGAGGAATATACCAATAGGATTGCACTCTGGAACAGAGGGCAGATTTTATGCAATCCTCTTGGTCAATATTTCTCTGTTTCTCCACTCCACTGCCTAGCTCCAGACATGTAGCCTAAAAAGAAGAAGACGACACATACTTATTGTAGATGGTCTCCATTTGTTCCAGAGCCTCTAGTACATGATGCTGGTTCTTCTCAGCGATCACCCTGCTCATCTCTATGAAGAAGAACATCATGTATCCTTCATTCATCTGGTCCATCAGGTTGATGTACGGATTCGTTGTCGTTAAGGTTGCCGGGTCCTTTACCTCGATATCTGCAAAAGAATTTGTCAGTTGTGGAACTGGCAGTACTCAGAAAGGAATCTTGTGACCCAGTAGAAGAACACTATAGGTTGGTTTTGCTACTGACAATTATGGATTGATGCTGTTGTTGACTGCCTCGGTGGTGTCATGGTGTGCCTCAGTGGTCGTAAGCGCGACTGCAAAGCATGAAGTCCTCGTCCTGTATTCGATTCGAAATCGGGCAAAGTGTTATTGAGTTTTTCCAGGAAATTCTCAGTAGCAGCCACAGAGTCTGAATTTGTGCCCGGTTTATGGCAATAGCATATAATGAAATGCCTATGGCGGAAAAACTAAAAGTCTTCAATGCTTGCATACTGCCATACATACGGATGCCAAACTTGGGCTTTAACTGAACAACAACAAAGTAAACTAAATATATGTCAAAATGGGATAGAGAGAAGCGTACTGGGAGTAAGAAGAAGGGATAAAATACAACTAAAAAAGATCAAAAGGAAAGACTAAATTTTCAAAAGTTCAATCAGTATGTAGAAAATTGAAATGGCGTTGGGATAGGACATATGTTGACATACTTGGACATATCCAAGAGAAAGCAAAAGAAGTACCTAGAGGAAGACAGCCAAAGCGATGGGAAGACGACTTGAAGCAAGTAGCTGGGCCAGAATGTTTACGCACAGCAAAGGACAGAAACAAGTGGAAATCCTTAGAGGAGGCCTTTGTCGAAAGACAAGCTGTTAAGAGAGGAGATAAGACGACTGCCGAGAATATGTTTTAGTATAAGATTTATGTTTTTTAAGTTTTCTTACCTCTATTGTTTTAATGTTTAAGTAATGTTTTGTAAGCTAAATTCTAACAGCAATAAAGGCTTATTTTATTTTATTTTTTATGGCAATAGGCTCGCTGCTTGTGAAGGTTGAGCTGTTTGTGGGACTGCCTTTTTTGGGTTAGGGAAATCACCAAATTTTAATGACCCCTCCCGCTCCGGGCAGAGCGGTAGGGAGTATCAGACTTCTATTAACTAAGAACCACCCATGTTCCTTCTTATCCCTTTGTGTCGAAGACTAGCCCCGACGAGGATTGGTGGGACTGCCTTAATTGTATATATTTTTTTTGTGATAGAAAGTTATTTTCATCGACAAGTTTTTATGAGAAATAAGAATAGGCAGATTATAACTTTAAATAAAAAATTAAGGGTACAAACGTCCGAACAGCACATCTCCGGCAATGGTCGATATCGAGGTCTTATTAGGGTCCTCGGGTATGATCGCTGGAAGACTAACATGAAGCAATCCAAGATCATCTTCAGTAAACAGTATTTCCGTATTGACTGTTCCAGTCGACGGCCCATAGCTTCTAGCCTGGGCGATTCTGGGAGGAGTACGTACTGTAGACCATCCACCACGTTGGGACGATGCAGCGTGGTCTTTTGAGACCTTCATCAATGATTTATGGACACGTGTATACGGGGCGATGTCTTGTAACCAGATCTTTGCGTTTCGCGGACGGATCTTCGACTGGTCTTTCAGTAGTGAGTCTTTATACAGAACTGGTAGTCTTTTAGACGCTGTTCTGACAAGACTGGGTGAATACGAAAAACTTGGTTTGTAATGACCAGGACCCATAACTGAAAGTAAGTTCCGTGGCATCATCAGTCCAGGATATAACGAATCCCTTTGTCTTAATAGATTTCCAGGAAAGAAGTGGTCGGATATGAACTCAGGATTTTTTAACGGTGCCAGTTTTGTAGGGTCCTTTGTAATCTGTCGTTTTTGGTCTTCTGTTACTGTTTTGATATTTAACAAATACGGAATATTGTGGTGAAAGCGGAAAGGAGTAGTTAATCGCGGAGGCATCTTCGAACTACCAGCAGGGCTAGAAATAGATGGAGGGCTAACAGATTTTAGTTCGTGAACATTTCCGTGATGAAGATGGTCTTTCAATGATGGGTCTTGATGGAGAACGTGTAATCTTTTAGGTGTCGTTCTAAGAGGACTTGGTGAATACGAAAAACCAGGAAACTTAACTAAAAGTAAGTTCCGAGGCGTCTTCAGTCCAGAATACATGGAATCCCTTGGACTTAATAGATCAGGAAAGGGACGGCCTGATCGGAGCTCAGGAGTTTTTAACGGGGCCAGTGCAATGTGATCAGGAGATGAAGACTGAGCTGTGATTGGTAGAGGTGCATGGGAACTTAGAAGAAGATCACGAGGCTTGTTTTGTGAAGAGGGAACTAATACAGCTAGACGTTTTATAGGGTCCTTTGTAATGCGGTCTTTTCTTGCTGTTCCGCTATTCAGCAAATATGAAATGTTGTAGTTAGACACCAACTCTTCGACATTTTCGAAGCGGTCTTCTATTGACACAGTATTTCCTTTAAAACGTTGCTCCAGATCTTTCATTAAGGATTTCACTTCAAGTCGATTTTGATGGTGCTTATTCATAAGGAAGGTCTCATTGAATTTTGCTGTAAGTAGAAGAGCAATATTTACATTAATTAATTTAATTATCCTGATGCATTCTATTATCATGGACGGGTGTCGTCACCTTGAAAATGCTGGCGTGACGACTTAGTGACTTTTGTGCGAGATTGGTGGGAGATAACCACACGGAGGGAAGACTGGAAGGCTATGGGCGAGGCAGGAAAATCTACGGTGAATGGCGTATTGACCACTGCTAGACAAAAGCCTCCCCCATAGAACGCCATAACTAACGGCAACCTGCCGTCTGCATTCACCGCGGTGGATTTGACCGGTTGCCCGCGACTCTCTCAATGTCGTCGTTCCACCTGGTGCCTATATTTACCTACTGTTCTTCGAGCGATGTGGCCTGCCCATTGCCTCTTCAACTAGCATATTCTGAGAGCTATGTCGGTGACCTTATTCTAGTTCTTCGGCGAATTTCCTCATTTCGGATTTTATCGCACAAAGAAACTCCGAGCATAGCTCTCTCCATGGCTCGTTGCGTGACCCTAAGCTTCTCTAAGAAGCCAGCAGTTAAGCATAGGACAGCTTAGGATATTATGATCTATGTAATGATTCATATTATGATCCATATTACGATTCATATTATGATCCATGTTATGTATGATCTATGTTATAATCCATATTATGATACATATTATGATCATATTATGATTCATATTATAATCCATACAATGATTCATATTATAATCCATATTATGATCCATGTGAAGGTTCAATTTGGGTTAGTGTTTTGGTGTGTTTTTACACATACTTAGTAAAATGTAAAAACACACTGAAACACCGACCTCCTCCTTTTTAGAGGTTGGATTTTCCACATACCAGTATGTGGAACCATGGACTCCATAGCGAGCGGCGATCGCCGCCCCCTAGGACTTCTACGCCCGGGTGCATCGCACACCCAGCACTAAAGGTAAAGACGCCTCTGATTATGATCCATATTATGATCCTATTATGATTCATATTATGATCCTACTATGATTCATAAGTAGTAGTAGTGGGTCTTAAAATGAACATGAACAAAACCAAGGTTATGTCGAATGTTCATGTAACACCCACTCCTATCAAGATCGGAGACTCTACGCTCGAAGTTGTGGACGATTATGTCTACCTGGGACAAACGGTCCAGTTGGGTAGATCTAACTTCGAGAAAGTGGTCAATCGTCGAATCCGACTCAGCTGGGCAGCGTTCGGGAAGCTGCGCAGTATCTTCTCGTCCAACTTACCCCAGTGTCTCAAGACGAAAGTCTATGACCAGTGTGTGTTGCCAGTGATTACATACGGGACCGAAACGTGGTCGCTCACAATGGGCCTTATCAGAAAGCTCAAAGTCACCCAAAGGGCGAAGGGGGGGGAAGGGGGAGGGCGGGGAGGGGGGAGAGGGCTATGCTCGGAGTTTCCTTGCGTGATCGAATCAGAAATGAGGACATCCGCATGAGAACCAAGGTTACCGATGTAGCCCGAAGAATCGCCAGACTTAAGTGGCAATGGGCAGGGCACATTTTCGCAGAACGGATGGCCGATGGGGCCGAAAAGTTCTGGAATGGCGACCGCGAACCGGAAGACGTTGCGTTGGAAGGCCTCCCACTAGATGGACTGATGACCTGGTCAAGGTTGCAAGAACCCGCTGGATGAGAGACGCACGGGACCGGTCAATGTGGCGACGCCTGGGGGAGGCCTATGTCCAGCAGTGGACGTCTTTTGGCTGAAATGATGATGATGATGATAATTCATATTATGATTCATATTATGATCCTATTATGATCCATATTATGATTCATATTATGATCATATTAAGATCATATAATGATTCATATTATTATCATATTATGATCCTATTATGATTCATATTATGATCCATGTTATGATTCATATTATGATTCATATTATGATCCATATTATGATCCTATTATGATTCATATTATGATCATATTATGATTCATATTATTATCCTATTATGATTCATATTATGATCCATGATATGATTCATATTATGATTCATATTATAATCCTTAATATGATTCATATTAAGATCCATGTGAAGGTTCAATTTGGGTCGGTGTTTTGGTGTGCTTTTACACATACTTAGTAAAATATAAAAACACACTGAAACACCGACGTCGTTTTTAGAGGTTGGATTTTCCACATACCAGTATGTGGAACCAGGGACTCCATAGCGAGCGGCGATCGCCGCCCCCTAGGACTTCTGCGCTCGGGTGCATCGCACACCCTGCACTAAAGGTAATTACGCCTCTGATTATGATCCTATTATGATTCATAAATTATTGTCCTACTATGATTCATATTATGATCCTATTATGATTCATATTATTATCCTATTATGATTCATATTATGATCCCATTATGATCCATATTATGATTCATATTATGATCCTATTATGATCCATATTATGATTCATATTATGATCCATATTAAGATCATATAATGATTCATATAATTATCATACTATGATCATAATTATGATTCATATAATAGGGGATCGGACTGGGTCAAAATAATATAATTCTATTTAGTCCGTAAGTTAGATTATCGAAAAATATTGAACACGTGTTTTTTGTTTTATCAAATCAATAAAAAATTCCGAAGATAAAACGCGTCAAAGATCTTGGAGTGGGGCTTGAAACGTCACATGTGTCGTCAAAATGTACTATCATATGACGTCACACGAGTTTTCGAAGCACTGTATCGTCTTCATTTTAAGTTTACGTGAAAAAAGAAAAAATACGTGTCCAATAATTTTTGGAAATCTATCTGACGGACTAATTAGTTTTTTTTTGTCCGATCCCCTATTATCAGATTATGATTCATATTATGATCCTATTATGATTCATATTATGATCCCATTATGATTCATATTATGATCATATTATGATCCTATTATGATTCATATTATGATCCATATTAAGATCATATAATGATTCATATAATTATCATACTATGATCATAATTATGATTCATATAATTATCAGATTATGATTCATATTATGATCCTATTATGATTCATATTATGATCCCATTATGATTCATATTATGATCATATTATGATTCATATTATGATCCTATTATGATCCCATTATGATTCATATTATGATCCCATTATGATTCATATTATGATCCTATTATGATCCCATTATGATTCATTATTATTCATTATGATCCTTAATCCTCAATTTGGGTCGGTGTTTTGGTGTGTTTTAACACATACTTAGTAAAATGTAAAAACACACTGTAACACCGACCTCCTCCTTTTTAAAGGTTGGATTTTCCACATACCAGTATGTGGAACCAGGGACTCCATAGCGAGCGGCGATCGCCGCCCCCTAGGACTTCTGCGCCCGGGTGAATCGCACACCCTGCACTAAAGGTAAATACGCCTCTGATTATGATCCATATTATGATCATACACTTCTCATCAAAAAAATCGAAACGCTTTCGTTTTTATTGTTTTTGTCCTAATTTTTTACCAAAGAGAATTCCATGAAAAAAAAAAACATTATTGTGTAGCTGGCAGTTTGGTCATTACAGTAAGAAGAAAAAAATCAAAATTCGAAATTAGAATTTCATGAAAAAAATCATCATTTTCATCCTATAAATGAAATTAATCACTGTTTTGAGACAAATGTGTATTTAGGGTTGGAGTACGTTTCTCGTTTAAAAACTAAAAATTAGCGCTTGTCTTTAAACGTTTTGTTTCTTATTTCATTTACTGTGACTTTGGGACGTCTGAAAAAACTTTTTTTTCTAAAACATATGGATACTTCGCCCGCAGAAGCCGCCCAAGTGGTGGCATTGCTGGATTCTGGACTTAGTCAGCGTGTTGTGGCTGCAAGATTGCATCTAAGCTTATCATCTGTTCATAGAGTCTACAAACGCTATCGGGAGACTGGTTCGTTCACGCGCCGTTCAGGATCTGGCAGGAATCGGGTCACTTCTGAGCGAGATGATCGATTTATTGTACAACTTCTTTACGAAATCGACGCCTTAACGCTTTTCAACTGCAGCAGCAGCTTCGCGTTGTACGAAGAGTAGCTGTAAGTGACTCTACAATAAGAAGAAGGTTGAAGGAACGCGGATTGGCACCGCATAAGCCAGCGAATGGGCCGAAATTAACTGCAAACCATCGAAGAGCGCGCCTTAACTTTGCACGCGAGCACCTAACTTGGTCATACCTTCAGTGGAGCAAAGTACTGTTTTCTGATGAGTGCAAAATTATGCTGTATGATAACGACGGAAGGAACAAGGTCTATAGAAGAGATGGAGAACGCTTTGCACAATGCTGCATTGAAGAAAAGGTCAGCTATGGTGGCGGTTCGTGGACGGTTTGGGGAGGAATCAGCGCCGACGGTAAGACAGAACTTGCCTTTGTGTCTGGGCCACGGCTGCCTGCACTAAACTCTCATCGGTACATCGAACAGTGTCTTGAACCTCATGTGATGCCCTATGCACATTTTATTGGCAACGACTTCATATTCATGCACGACAATGCTAGAGCTCACACCGCGGGCGTCGTACGAGATTATCTTACCGAAGTCGGTATCTCCATTATGGTATGGCCAGCAAGAAGCCCGGACATGAATCCCATTGAACATCTATGGGATGAATTAAAGAGACGAATTCGAGCAAGAGATCCAGCCCCAGAAACACTTAGCCAGCTGCAAAATGCAATCCAAGAGGAATGGGATAATATACCACAACATGTGATCGTGACTCTCATCCGATCGATGAAGAACCGTATGGAAGCAGTAATAAGAGCTCGCGGAGGGAATACAAGTTATTAAATAAACGTTTCTTACATTTTTTTTTCATTTACGCGTGTTGTTTTACCCATTTCCTTCATATTCCATACAGGGTAAAAATTACTCATTATACAAAATACGAAACCTATGAAGACTTAATTTGAATTTAGAACATTAACATTAGGATTTAAAAACCTCATACTACTCACTATTAAATGACATTTTACATTTATTCCTAAATATACACATTTTTCTGATAATCCTTATCAAATCATAAACTGCGAGGTGTTTCGATTTTTTTGATGAGAAGTGTATAATGATTCATATAATTATCATTATGATTCATATTATGATCATATTAAGATCATATAATGATTCATATAATTATCATATTATGATCCTATTATGATTCATATTATGATCATATTAAGATCATATAATGATTCATATAATTATCATATTATGATCCCATTATGATTCATATTATAATATAATAATAATATTCCACAACTATCACACAACGCCATCTAGTCCCAAGCTAAGCAGAGCTTGTGTTATGGGTACTAGACAACTGATAAACATACTTATATATTTCTAAATACATACATATTATAGATAAATTACACCCAGACACAGAACAAATGATCGTGCTCATCACACAAACATTTGTCCTGGGTGGGAATCGAACCCACGACCTCCGGCATAGCAGTTAGGGTCACTAACCACTAGACCAACAGGCCAGTCATATTTATGATCCTACTATGTTTCATATTATGATCCTATTATGATTCTATTATGATTCATATTATGATCCTATTATGATTCATATTATGATTCATATTATGATCCTATTATGATTCATATTATGATCCATGTTATGATTCATATTATGATCCATGTGAAGGTTCAATTTCCCTCCTCCTCCGACCTCCTCCGTTTTAGAAGTTGGATTTTCCACATACCAGTATGTGGAACCAGGGACTCCATAGCGAGCGGTGATCGTCGCCCCCTAGAACTTCTGCGCCCGGGTGCATCGCACACCCTGCACTACTAAAGGTAAAGACGCCTCTGTATACAAAGTTAGTTAATTAATTTATGGTGTTTAGAATATATTTTGGCTACTATTAAAAAAAAACATACCAATGCCAATTTCTTCGCTATTGAGTAAATCATAATGTAAATAAAAACTTAATAAAAAGAGTAGCATAGTGTTTTGCTACTCATCCACTATGTTTGTCTGTAGACATGTTTTAAGGGCATCCATTTATAACTACACTTATGTATGAAATTATAGTATTTGCAGCCACTGCACCATGTTTAACGATCGCTGACAACTACACAGTTACACTATCAAGATTACCTACAGTGAATATAAAAATAAATATTTAGGCATGTAAAGATTATAAAAAAAATTGGTTTAACATAAAAAAAAAAACATGAAACAATAACCGTATTTAACCGTAGGTATAGTCACTATTTCAGTTTTATTATCAATATAAAAAGTAGAAAGGTTTTTATTGGATTAGTAATAAAAAAACGACGAATGTGCATTGTAGGTACCTATAACAAGTTGATTAAAATTACATAAATATGTTAGTAAAACAACGTTCCTTATATCTGTCAGTGGTTGCAAAGTTTTCCTCACATCACAGCTCCTATGAATAGGCTCCTACAATCCTAAGTAACTGCCGTCCTCAGAGATGTTTATAATGATATTATAGCCTAGCTTATGCACTCGTAAAATAAGTCACTTGGTAAAACCTTCAAAAGTATCAAAATCTTTACAAAGTGATGGCATAAGTAATCATGAAACGTCTCTGAGTGCGGCAGTTATGGCTGCTACACACGTTACGATAAATCATAACGATCGGACGGTACAGTTCAAACTGCAACGATAAATCTACATGTGTGTATGAGAAAAACTGTACAGTTTGTCCGATTTTAGCACTACGAAAGTACGAAAACTTTAAACTGTAGGTAGGTACCGTCCGATCGTTATAATTTATCGTAACGTGCGTAGCAGGCTTTAGCATGGCCATCGTCGCTTTCTACTATTATACAAAAACATAGTCTTAGGCAATATGTCTAAAAAGGCTACAAAACGGGTACAACACGGAAATGTATTACCTACTGAAGTGGCAAAGTTTTCCAAAAATAGCTCCAATTAATCCTTTTTGATTGAGGTAACATTATTGCAAAATTAGTAATCATGCATGGTAGGAGTTTAATTTCCAGCGCTGGCAACTTTCAGTTGAATTTTTTTGACACGCCTAGCTGGTTCTCTTCAGCTATTTTTACGAAAATCGTGTGATTTCTTGTGTTATTTTCTAAAAACTAAGTGAATTATTGTGTGTTACGAACTGTTACATCTTCTTGATTTCGTGTCTAGTGAATTAAAGTGAGGAATCGTTGCTAATAGTGAGGTAAAAGTAGCTATATTATGTTGTCAATGTATAAACCTACCAATTTGAATAACCCAATTTGTTAAAGTAAATCATTATTTATTCAGCACATTTCAATTCTGTCGTATAATACCGTTGTATTTGTACAAGTTTATTTATTTATTTACAGCTCAAAAACATTATTATCAACGGAAATAAACAAGAATTTGACCAAAACCTTTATTGAATCTCATGTTTTACTCGTAATTTCGTCACAAAAAGTTTTTGTAAGGTGACAAAATCCATAGTTTTGTAATGAGTCATTCATTGTTACTTGAGATATTGAAAGTACACAAATATACATTCTGACTTCTTAAAACTGATAACATGTTATTTCCGTTATTGGAGTACTTCAGTATTATATTCCGTGGTATTTAGTGTTGTATTTCTTGGAAACTTTTACTACTCTTGTTACTGTCAAAAAATATGAATAGACTGGCTTGACGAATTATTTTGCAAAATCTTTGAAGACTCGTTATTGTTCTTTAACTTGTGACATTATCTCAATGTTATCATTGTAGTGAAACAAAAATGTCACAACACCTAAAAACTTAGAAAAACAAAATATGATTCACCTATTTCCCATTTAATTTTATACACCTTACACTTTCACTCAGCAATTAGACTGTTTTTTGTGTACCCATTTCTGAGTAAATCATGTTAATTGATCTAGAAATGAGTGTATATTTTTAAACTAGGTCCTGCTCATGGCTGCACCCACATATTCATCTAAAATAAACCCCTTTTTGTTTTTTTTTTGTTGGGTGGAAAATCATCGAATGCCCCCCCGGTTCTTGGGCAGAGCGAAGGGGAGTGTCAGACTTCTATTGACTAAAAACCGAACCCATGTTCCTTCTTTGAGACAATGCTAAGGCCAACTTGAGTCATCTCTTGACTGGAATGACCAATGATGGCTACCGTGGTCCATGCACATTGGACCTCTTGAAGGAATGTGTGCAAAAACGAATCTGAGTAACACAGAATACAGTCACACCTTCACAACTTTTGAGTGTTTGTAATGAAAATGAGAAGCAAAATAAATTATTAACTTAAACCGTTTCATAGGCAAATTATTTCTATTATCTATCAAATTCTAGGGTTTTATTTCCAATTTCTTGAGGTCCAAGGTTTGATGACCTTATTATTAGATTTTTCTGTCAGGAATTTCTGGAATTTGTGGCCATTTGATGGCAATGGACTCACTCAGTATTACATGGGGCTTAAATAACTGGTGGAATGTAGGGTTACTATAGGTACACTTCAGCTTTACCCTAAAATGCATAAAGTTGTAAAACTGCAACATACCATTCAAACGACCATAAAATTATTAGTATGAGTTCATTGCATGCTGTTGCAGGATTATCACTATCATGGTTATATATTTAATCGAGTGGCAACACACTTTTTTTTTACACGCAACGATTTTTTTAATTTTTTTTCCCTGAATCAGCATATTCATGGCTCCAAAATATATTTTTTCTCGGTCTAAAAATAAAATCATGCATTTAAGGGTTAAAAACCCTTATTATAGTTGTGATGTTATTTATTTATTTAACACTAATAGGGGATCGGACTGACTCAAAAAAATTGAATTCTGTTTAGTCCGTCAGTTAGATTATCGAAAAATATTGGAGACGTGTTTTTTGTTTTATCAAATTAATAAAAATTGACGAAGATTAAGCGCGTCAAAGATCATGGAGTGGGGCTCACTCATCACTTGAAGGTGCTATCATATGACGTCACACGAGTTTTCGAAGCACTTTAACGTCTTCATTTTTTGTTTACGTGAAAAAATAAAATATATGTGGTCAATATTTTTTGGAAATCTATCTGACGGACTAATTAGTTTTTTTTTGTCCGAGCCCCTATTATAGCAGCATTACAGAATATTTCAATTCGATGCTATAAAACACAAAAAAGAACAATTAAATTAAAAAGTAAAATTAAATTAAATTACAGCAATGTTTACAGGAACAAAAATACCAAATAAAAAAAAAAAAAAAATAAAGTTACCTTTCGTGCATCATCAATGTATATGTTATTTATATGCATCAAATTCTTGTAGCAAACTTATATGTAGTAGTTTGACCTACATTTGAATTAACAATATTCTTCATTAATATTTAAAACATTAATTGGTTTATCTTGACACTGTTCCACTTCTGAGCAAGTATTGTAGGTACAAAAATAATACAGTAAATAATAATACTTCTCCAAAGAAGATTACTATAAACTCAAACTTCCAGAATGATTTTTTTTTGTATTGTTAAACTTATCATAGTACTTAGTATGCTTTGTTTGGAATCAGTCTGGCATTGTAGTGTTTATGAATAAACAAAGCCATACAACATTTGTATTCCTCAACACATAATGGGCATTATGTATGACTAGCTGTTGCCAGTGGCTTCACCCGCTACAACTCGAAAATTATCCCACGGGAAGATAAAATCGGGATAAAAACTATCCTATGTGTTAATCCAGGTTATAAACTATCTGTGTACCAAATTTTATCAAAATCCGTTCAGTAGTTTTTGCGTTAAGAAGTAACAAACATACACACTTACAAACTTTCGCCTTTATAATAATGTTAGTGTGATGTAATAGGGGAAGAGCTTATTTTTATAATCTCTACTTACTGATAATTGTTGGTTTTAACCCAAAAGCTTAACTAGTGATTCTAGTGAGCTCCTTATTCTTCTGTTCTTCTGATGCCCCGAAAGCCCAAAAGATTAAACATAGTCGGAACACTTTTGCTTGTCTTTTACAAGATGAAACAATACAGCAATAACATCTCACGAGAGTAGCAATATATTAAGGCCTCTGCCTAACTAATAACATTATTCATACCCACACTCACAGCCGTTCCATTCTGTTTTAGTACATGAAATTTAAATAAATTTAAATAACACCATTAAATCTTCATATTCCAGCGACCATGGCTACAATGACCGACCAATACGGCACCACGGGGACCCTCACCCTGAAGTGGGACCCTCGCAACCTGGAGATACGCACCATGTCCGTGGAGAGGACTCTTGAGCCTCTCGTGCTGCAGGTCACCACGCTCGTGAACAGCAAGGATCGGGACGCAAAGAAGAAGAGACGTGAGTTTAGTTATTATTCCTTTTATCATTTTTCTAACATAAATAACAATTTCTTAAATTACTCAAAAAAAAAAACTTTTCAAAATATAACAGTAGCCCGATGGTATCGGAAGCAGGGTCGAAGCTAATGGCCGTCAGGGCTCCAGAGACAGTACTGCCTTCTGAATCAGACCCATGATCCAACCGCCAAGCGACAGCCTCCTCAGGTGTTTGTCGAGGCACACCCCACATGTCGACAAGCTCGCCAAGTCGAGATACTTGATTGACTTGTCTTTCACGAGATTCTCGTCATGCGGGACAGTTATGTCAACAATCATTGCGCGCCGCTCTGATTGATCCACCACAACTATATTGTTACATGTATTGGCTACAATAGTTCTGTCAGTAATATTGTATTGATTCCAGTACAGTGTGATATTGTCATTTTAATGTATTTATTACTAGCGGACGTCACGCGGTTTCACCCGCGTAGTTCCCGTTCCCGTAGGAATACAGAGATAAAAAGTAGCCTATGTCACCCGGGATGAATGTAGCTTTCTAATGGTAAAAGAATTTTTAAAATCGGTTCAGTAGATCCCGAGATTACCCCTTACAATTGAACAAATATACAAATACACAAACTTTACTTCTTTATAATATTAGTATAGAAGTATAGATTAGCTGTTGTTCACGACCTTCGTTTTGAGATAAAATAAACTAGGAGTCCCAACATGCTTTAAATATTTAACCCTTTTACTCTTTCTATTTCAGCGGGCAAGTCCAAGCGAGCCAGCGCCCTAGTGGCGACCGTGGAGCGAGCGACGGAGATCTTTATTGAGAGAGGACAGACCATCGCGTATGAGAACCCTGAGATCACGCAGCAGATGCTCACGGCTGTCGAGGAGGTGCGGAAGGCTGGTACGTACCTGAGACTTCGCCAGTAATCCCTGGGCTAGGCAGCGGTGTGCTTTAAGTTAGCCACATTTCGCTTGGTATGTTTATGTGGCAGACAATTTGAGATTTTTTAGGGTCCCGTGGACCCCGTCCGTTCTTTCGTCCGTCCGTCTGTCTGTCAGCGGGCTGTATCTAAGATTTAAAGAAAGAAAGAAAGATCCTTAATCCTTAAACAGTTGAAATTACAGAATGTGTTTTTCTAATTGAAAGTATACTCGGTGTACTACGATTGTAAGGAACCCTTCATGCGTAAGTCCGACTCGCACTTGGTCGGTTAGTTTTGGTACTTCGAAATAGGTGAGTAGTCTGCCTAAAAAACTTTTTTACAAAAAATAAAACCGACTTCGACAAAAAAAACACTCAAAAGTGAAAAATAAACTTGAGAAGAAAAATCAGTTTCTGAAGTCGGTGACTTTTGTTTCTTTGATTTCATTTTTTTGTCACCGACTTCAGAAACTGATTTTTCTTCTCAAGTTTATTTTTCACTTTTGAGTGTTTTTTTTGTCGAAGTCGGTTTAATTTTTTGTAAAAAAGTTTTTATTTTTCACTTTTTAGTGTTTCACATGTGCTTACCCCTTCACAACGTACCGGCGTGATGTTATGTTAGGACTGGTGTAAACAATAGACAGACACTATGAGATTTCAGCAATCCCAGTCCATTTGCTATAATTTATTGAGGAGTTCCGTTGAATATCTCCGAAGTTCTTCATCAGATTTTCACAAAATAGTTTTTATAACCTTTGTAGTGAGTACAGGCGTGATATTATATTGTTGTGTGATGGCGTAAACAATGCTTAGATATGCTATAGCAACAATCGCGGTTAATCTGCTGTTATTTATTGAAGAGTTCCCCCGATTTCTACAAGATCCCATCATCAGATATTGAAATGGTGACAATGGGACCACACGGGAAGCACCAGCTTTCAAATGAAAAAAGAATCATGAAAATCAGTTCACCCAGTCGCAAGTTATGAGCGAACTAACATAAAAAAAAAAAAAAAAAAAAAAAAAAAAAAAAAATACAGTCGAATTGATAACCTCCTCCTTTTTTTGGAAGTCGGTTAAAAATGACATTGTGGATACTATGTCAACTCGATGTGTGAAAAAAGTAATAAAATCGATCAAAAAATGGCATAGTTTTAACTGATTCTTAATGACGTGTTAGACAAAAACTGTACTATAGAAATGTGACGTCATATTTCATACCGCCATAGTTACGTAGTACAAATGGCCGTTTCGCGCGACAAGAATAGAAAGCATCCATTTTTTTATCGATTTTATTACTTTTTTCACGTGTTATTTCTGTTAGTTCTTTGAAATAACATAACATTTTCATTCATTCACAGTATTCAAATAGCCAATAGGGATGTTTACTAACTAAAAAAAATATGATTCAAATTAGTCCGTCTGTTAGATTATCGAAAAATATTGGATACATATTTTTTGTTTTATCAAATCAATAAAAATTGACGAAGTTATAACGCGTCAAAGATTTGAGTGGGAGGTTGTGACGTCATTGCTAATGTCTTAGAATATGACGTCACACGAGTTTTCAAAGCACTGTATCGTCTTCATTGTTTGTTTACCTGAAAAAAGAAAAAATATGTGTCCAATATTTTTTGGAAATCTATCTGACGGACTAATTAGATTTTTTTTGTTAACATCTCTATTAGCGAGTTATAGCAATTTTAGACTCCAAAACCGCTTTTTACCTATTTGGGGAGAGGAATTTTCAAAAAAAGGAAGTTGATGTGATTTATCAGTATTTTCCCTTTCCACCCCCAGGAGCAGCCATGAGCCTAGCAGCGCGCGAGTTCTCGGAGGAGCCGTGCGCGTCCACGGTCCGCTCGGGCATGGTGCGCGCGGCGCGCGGCCTGCTGTCGGCCGTCACGCGCCTGCTCATCCTGGCTGACGCCGTCGACGTGCATCTGCTGCTCAACAAGCTGAATACTGTGACTATATTACTGATCCTCTTATAATTATACCTAGATAGGTAGGACTGGCTGCTCAAGGCAAAGGACAGAGGAAAATGGGACAAGCAGGAGGAGGCCTTCACCCTAAGAGGGGTCCAACTTAAAGATTGACTTGACTAACATTACTAACAACTAGCCCATAAAAAGACCCTAGATCAAGAAAAAATATTAAAAAATCTACCTTCGAATGTCGTTCTTTTTTAGCATTGTTAATTTTACTTTATTTTACTAACATAGTGATAAGTTAATGATTAACAATATTGTAATAGGTACCGTTCCGATACTCGTTCCAATGAACGTTTATTTATGTAACCAGTGTTTCTCATCCAAGTGAATAATTGTATTCTGTTTTTGAGAAATAAATGTCTTAAACCATAAACCATAAAAAGACCACTAACAATCTTACTAACGACATTTGAATTGTAAAATAAGTTAACAAGTTGGAATAAATGGCTTTATTATTATTATTAGGTAGGTACGGGATAGGTACGGTCAAGAGCACCAATATGCAAACACTTATCAAAGTTAATGTTCCGTAAACGAAAATAATCCAATATGGGTTCCAAAATATTATCATAAGGTAGGTCAGATCCGTCTGTCTTAGCTGCGGGTTGTTCGAAAGTGATACCGCGGCCTCGACACAAAGGGCTAAGAAAGAACATGGGTGGTTTTTAGTCAGTAGAAGTCTGACACTCTAGCTCTTACCGCTCTGCCCAGACCGGAAGAAGTCATTTGATGATATCCCACCATCAAGTTTTGACGTGACAACGTCTTATAAATTGGTTTGCCGGGTGACACTTCAAGAAACTGCGTTACGCTCCGCTCACGTTATGCGCTCACAATGAGAGCGAGTGAGAGGCACGCGTTAAAAAAAAATGCAAATGTTTTAAATTGTTACTATTATTTCATCCTTCTTCCTACTATACGAATGAATATTCACATTAAAATTATTTTACCACTCAAAGTCGTTGTCACGTAAAACTTTCGCCCGTATACCGACTTTACAGGCAACCAATTTTTTTTTAAATAATAATGTCTCAAGTGGTTAGGGAACATAAATGTGTAGACCACAAGTTTCATTGCCATCAACCAAATGAAGAATTCCTCTAGCTAGGAAAACCTTAATAATACCTTGACCAACCTGAAAATCAAACCTAATATCCAATAGTCCATACATACTTGTAACTACTAAACCAAATATCAAGTTAATTATAACAATCCTTACATAGTATAAAACAAAGTCGCTTTTTTGTCTGTTTGTTTGTTTGTATACTTAAATCTTTAAAACTACGCAACGGATTTTGATGCGGTTTTTTTTAATAGATAGAGTGATTCAAGAGGAAGGTTTTAGTATATAATTTAAACGACATCCACGCGGGTGAAGCCGCGGGCATGAGCTAGTAAACAATAATTCATTATTATTTTTGTAGTCTTAGACATACTCTTTCCCTCTCCTCAGGTCGAAAACGACTTAGACAAGCTGAAATCCGCCTCCTCTCAATCAGAACTAATGGAGTCAGCTCGTCAGTTCGGTCGCTCAGCATCAGAGCTGGCTGCACAAGCCGCCAAGCGACAACGGGAGCTGAAGGAACCTCGCATGAAGGACGAGCTCGCAGCCGCTAGAGCCGTCCTCAAGAAACATTCCACCATGTTGCTGACGGCTTCTAAGGTTAGTCCTTGTTATGGGCGAGCTAAACTGAAGTCATTGCGCGTGGATTTTTATGAGCAGACAAACGGTAAAAACCGAAAAAGTGCCGAAAAAAGTTCGCGAGTGGACACAGTGAGTTTCGTGTGTCGGGAACAGAATCGTGTAGTGAGTGACAATGGTAGTGGTGCCGAACGCAAAAAACGAACAAGAAAAAGGGTAGACCGTTTTGTCTGCTCATAAACATCCACCCGCAATGACTTCAGTTTATCCGTGATCATGGTGCTTGTAACAGCGCCGAAATATCGGGAACTCGAAACAATAAGTAAACATGGTAAATATCCCGTTTATAGTATTAGAATAGAATAGAATAGAATATGTATTTATTCGCTAATGGACAGCAGCAACACAAAAGAGCAGCACACATATCAACAAACAGCTTAACAATTAATTAAACAGCTCAACATAACTATTAATAGTTATGTTTTCTTTCTTTATAATATTTACCGTCTTGTTTGTTGTTCCAGGTGTACGTCCGTCACCCAGAGCTGGCGGCGGCGAAGGCCAACCGTGACTACGTCCTGCGCGCGGTGTGCCAGGCTGTCGACAGCATCTCCGCCGTCGCTAAGGGACAACCCATACCCGTCGTTGGTGAGACATTTAACATTATACTAGCTGATGCCCGCGGCTTCACCCGCGTGGATGTCGTTCAAATTATATACTAAAACCTTCCTCTTGAATCACTCTATCTATTAAAAAAAACCGCATCGAAATCCGTAGTTTTAAAGATTTAAGCATACAGACAAACAGACAGACAAAAATAGCGACTTTGTTTTATACTATGTAAGGAAGTTCGCTGATCATAATGTGAATAGGGGATCGGACTGGGTCAAAATAATATGATTCTGTTTAGTCCGTAAGTTAGATTATCGAAAAATATTGAATACGTGTTTTTTGTTTTATCAAATCAATAAAAAATGACGAAGATAAAACGCGTCAAAGATGTTGGAGTGGGGCTTGAAACGTCACTTGTGTCGTCAAAATGTACTGTCATATGACGTCACACGAGTTTTCCAAGCACTGTATCGTCTTTATTTTAAGTTTACGTGAAAAAAGAAAAAATACGTGTCCAATAATTTTTGGAAATCTATCTGACGGACTAATTAGTTTTTTTTTGTCCGATCCCCTATTCCTGGTAGTTTGTAGGACTTTACTACCTATCCTTCATTTTCATAAAAAAAAAAAAAATGTTTTCAATACCTCCTACCTACTTCTGTTCTCCTGGTAGTTTGTGCCGTAGTTGTACCCTAAACTGTGTGATAGAACGAATGAGAAACTTGAGTCCCGCTGGTTAAAAATCCTTTGACTTTTCGTTCCCATTAGTTCTACGATTTCGTACCACATTGAATCGTAGAACTAGTGGGAAAAAAAATTAAAAAATTTCCCACTAGTTCTATCGTAGGACTGTACAGTAGAACTAGTGGGAATGATCCACAGATAGTTGTTTCGGGTCTGGATGTGTTTGTGTCTGTCAGTTTAAATGTTTGTAAACACACCCACGATAAAGGAGAAATTCCTAATGCATTTTTTTTTTATAAAACACATTGCCGCAGATAGTATTATGAAAGGTTCATTTTACGCTTTTTATAATGATCCTAGACTGCCTTATCAAACCAATTCAATTTATGATTGTAAAGTGGGCATTTTAAAACCCCTGGGTTCCATAACAATAAAATCATCATCAGCCTATAATGTTCCCACGTGCGGGACTCAGGCCTCCTCTCTAGGAGAGGGATGGGCTATAATCTACCACGCGGGCCCAGTGCGGGTTGGTAGATGTCACATGTCTTCGAATTTTTTGTTTCTAAAACATGCCTCACGTTGTTTTCCTACAACGTTTTGAGAGCAATGGTGATGAAATAAATTACACAAAGTAATGCGCCTGGGTTCGAACCCACGACTTACTGTTCGTAAGTCGGGGCCGCCACCACTGGGCCACCAAAGGCTGATGATGTTGACTGCAGTGGCTTCATAAAAATCTCGCCTGCGGCTCGGTTGTGAATTCTATATTGAAATATACTAGCTAGACACTAATGTTAATAGCATGGACAAGAAACTTTGTATACGCGTTCAATGTTGAAAAAAAAACTTGTATTTTTCTAATTATTTATTTATTTTGCAGGTGGAAATCGTCCCATAGAAGGCCCAGGTGAATTGGCTCAAGCGCTCGATGATTTTGATGTAAGTACTAAGACTAATGAATAACAAAAAATTGGTTAAATTAGCAATACATCAAAATTATAAAAAGAAGTACAGTAAAATAAAATTGAATGAACGAAATTGGTCTTGTACACGGCCAAAAGGCCTTATGCCAGCTAATATGATACCGTAAATTAAATTTAAAAAAAAAATGATAATAACTCCTAATTGAGTGAAAGTCAGTGGATGTCTTAGATTCAAAGATAATTTATTCATTTATAGAAATAACATTTACAAAATATTTTATCACAAAACTATTTAAATTTATCGAATTACATTACAATCGACGTCTTCTTCACATTAGTTGTGTGTGGGTAAGGCTGATCCATCGCCGAAGCCAAATAGCTTGGCTCATCATCATCATCAACAGCCTATTAATGTTCCCACTGCTGGGACTCAGGCCTCCTCTCTAGGAGAGGGATGGGCTATAATCTACCACGCGGGCCCAGTGCGGATCGGTAGATGTCACATGTCTTCGAATGTTTTGATTCTAAGGCCCAGATTCACAGACCACACTTTGACTTTACTAAGTAAAGTATGATTTTTGGGAAGTAAATAACAGCTTGACAGGACTAAGAAATATATTTTTGCGTGAAAGTAGATCTTTCCATCAAAGTAAAGTCAAAGTAAAGTCAAAGTGTGGTCTTTGAATCTGGGCCTAAGACATGCCGGTTTCCTCACGATGTTTTCCTTCACCGTTTTGAGAGCAGCGGTGATGAAATAAATTACACAAAGTAATGTGCCTGCCTGGGTTCGAACCCACGACCTACTGTTCGTAAGTCGGGGCCGCCACCACTGGGCCACCGCTGCTCATAGCTTGGCTAATGGTTTGAATTTGTGTCTTGTGCAAGTGATAATGTTAATTAAAATTAAATTAAATTAAATCATCATCATCAGCCATAATGTCTTATGGCTGACTAGCTGATGCCCGCGGCTTCACCCGCGTGGATGTCGTTCAAATTATATACTAAAACCTTCCTCTTGAATCACTCTATCTATTAAAAAAAACCGCATCAAAATCCGTTGCGTAGTTTTAAAGATTTAAGCATACAGACAAACAGACAGACAAAAATAGCGACTTTGTTTTATACTATGTAAGGTTGATGATGAGTGAAAGTAAAATATGAACAATTGATTTAGTGAAGAATCTCAGATAATAATATGCCATCGGCATTTCTATAAGTTAGTAAATAACCATTTCTACAACGACATGGAATAGGGTAGTTGACTAAAAAAATCCACTAAAAGTCCGTCACATAGATTTCCAAACGTAAATAAAGAAATAAAGACGATACAGTGCTTCGAAAAGTCGCGCGACGTCATAGTTTGGTACATTTTTTTATGAAAAAGTGACGTCAACACCCCCCCCCCCCCCCCCTCTGTTGATCTTCGTAAATTTTTATTAATTTGATAATACAAAAAATTGGTTGCCTGTAAAGTCGGTATACGGGCGAAAGTTTTACGTGACAACGACTTTGAGTGGTAAAATAATTTTAATGTGAATATTCATTCGTATAGTAGGAAGAAGGATGAAATAATAGTAACAATTTAAAACATTTATTTTTTATGTCTGTCTCTCTCGCTCTTAGGCGGGCTAACCATGCCCGAGTGGAAGGGACGCGTGCCTCTCACTCGCTCTCATTGTGAGCGCATAACGTGAGCGGAGCGTAACGCAGTTTCTTGAAGTGTCACCCGGCAAACCAATTTATAAGACGTTGTCACGTCAAAAAACACGTATCCAATATTCTTATCTAACAGACGGACTAAACAGAATCATATTTTTTTTAGTTAGTCAAGTACCCTATTGACAGCAGTGTCAGACTTACTAAGGAAAAACCATCCGTGTTCCTGGTTCACTCTTTCGATCAAATTCCAAAACCTTTACATCTCTGCTTATTTCTGCGCGAATTACAGGCTTGATGTCGTGTAGATTTATTCATATTTATAACTAGCTTTTGCCAGCGGCTTCGCCCGCGTGAACATAACGATCTTCCATTCAAACTTTCATTTTGTTGTTGTTTGAATTTCGAAAAATCCTTCCTTATTCCTTGTCTACATTATAAAGGGAACCTCTGTGCAAAATTTCAGCTTTCTAGGTTCAAGGGTTTGGGCGTTGATGAGTCAGTCAGTCAGTCAGGACTTCTCTTTTTATTTATATAGATAGATAGATAGAAGATCACTATTTCTACAATGACATAACACACAATGATACTAAGGTTTAGAATTAAACTTTACAATGTAAAATCAGCAAATGATGTCATATTTCTATTTGTTACTAGGAGCGCATGGTAATGGAACCTCTCGCCTATTCGGAACTCCGCACTCGACCCTCGCTGGAGGAACGACTGGAGTCCATCATATCCGGGGCTGCGCTCATGGCTGATAGCTCTTGTACCAGGTAAGCACCTTCACTCGACCCTCGCTGGAGGAACGACTGGAGTCCATCATATCCGGGGCTGCGCTCATGGCTGATAGCTCTTGTACCAGGTAAGCACCTTCACTCGACCCTCGCTGGAGGAACGACTGGAGTCCATCATATCCGGGGCTGCGCTCATGGCTGATAGCTCTTGTACCAGGTAAGCACCTTCACTCGACCCTCGCTGGAGGAACGACTGGAGTCCTTCATATCCGGGACGTCCACTGCTGGACATAAGCCTTCTCCAAGTGTCCGCCACGTTTACAGGTCCCGTGTGTCTCGCATTCAGCTGGTAAGCATGGCATGAGCGTAATTCGGACACAGGTCTCCTAGCAATGAGAGGGAGTGGGATGTATTCCACCACACGGGCCCACGTAAAAGTGCCTTTACCGACAGGGGAACAAGTGCCTTTCGGCTTGGGTGCCAGAGGTTTAAACTTAGTGGAATAGGGGATCGGACAAAAAAAAACTAATTAGTCCGTCAGATAGATTTCCAAAAATTATTGGACACGTATTTTTTCTTTTTTCACGTAAACTTAAAATGAAGACGATACAGTGCTTCGAAAACTCGTGTGACGTCATATGATAGTACATTTTGACGACACAAGTGACGTTTCAAGCCCCACTCCAAGATCTTTGACGCGTTTTATCTTCGTCATTTTTTATTGATTTGATAAAACAAAAAACACGTATTCAATATTTTTCGATAATCTAACTTACGGACTAAACAGAATCATATTATTTTGACCCAGTCCGATCCCCTATTATTACATTTTTTATGTTTATGCATATAGTCTGTTCTACGTAGTGTCATTCTGCTAAATTGTGATTTTAGAAATAAATTATATTATTGTGATCATTTTATTAATTGGACCCATACCTGGGAACTTTCTAGTTACAAAGATACTTAATTTTTTTCAATATTAGTTTTTAGTTTGTTAACTTTACTTCTTAACTCCTGTATTATTAAATGCATCCATCGTCATCATTTGTGGTTGCGTTACATTGAGTCCTACCATTTGGCGACACGGTTGGCGCAGTGGCTCAAGCAATGGACTGCTGCGCTGCGTGTCGAGGGTTCGATCCCCGCACGGAACAAATATTTGTATGGCCTACAGATAGTTGTTTCGGGTCTGGGTATTTGTGTATGTGAGTTTAAATGTTTGTGAACGCACCCACGATACAGGAGAAATTCCTAGTGTGGGGCAACGTTTTATTAAAAAAAAAAAAAAGTGATTTTTAACCCCAAAAAAATGTTTTCCTAAATGGTAGACTTACTTAGTTTGAATTACAGAATTCAAGATTCTATTTTGTATCTGGACTGTTACTTTACAGGCAAATGTACCTTATGAGGGAGCGCCGTAAATTGATACATTTTTGCATTTCTGACGTCCTTAAGCCTAGCTCCACCTTTCCCTTTGCATGTGTGTGTCGTCAGTCCTCCGTGCTATACAGTTATAAAAATAAAAATATATTTTTTTTAAATAAAATAAAATTTATTGTGTCAAATAATTGGTTTACAATTGTTGTGTTCGGAATCTTCTTTTAGACAAATAATGCCTGTAGTAGAAGACTCAAAGTTATAAATAACTAGCAGACGTCCCGCGGTTTCACCCGCGTAGATCCCGTTCCCGTGGGAATACAGGGATAAAAAGTAGCCTATGACACTCAGCAATAATGTGACTTTCTATTGGTGAAAGAATTTTTAAAATCGGTTCAGTAGATCCCGAGATTACCCCTTACAATTTAACAAATATACAAACACACAAACTTTACTTCTTTATAATATTAGTATAGATTATGATAACTAAGCCAATATGTACCTCGACAGAGACGAACGTCGCGAGCGCATCGTGGCGGAGTGTAACGCAGTGCGACAGGCGTTGCAGGATCTACTGCACGAGTATATGGCTAATGTGAGTACTACACTGGTGTTTACTAACTACTGCTTGCTCAGGCTTGGTTGTGACCAGGCAGATGATAACAAAAAACACTTTAAATTAGACATTAATTATTCACATTAGACATACTAAAGCCGTCACTTAGTAAAGATTTGATATACAAAACCTTCAATATAGTGTCACAATCTTTACTAAGTGATGGCTTAAGTATTCATTAAACGCCTTAGTGCGGCAGTAAGATGATTTTATGTTATTCAGTAGATTAGAGCAGGCTTAATATGTTTGTTTTAAATGATTTAAATATTGTGTGTTTTGTAGATTGATTATTGATGTTATTATATATAGGTACTAATAGTTATTTAAGTTTTTCATTGTTTTTATATTTTATATCATATAACACCTGTAATGATAGTTGTAAGGGATTTTTAATAAATAAATGATGTAATGCTCAAACGTCAATTTTGTATAGATACAATATTTTAATTAGCTGATGCCTGATTGATATGACAAGACAGAAATAGTAGTATGCATAAGTATAAGTGAGTGATTATAAATAAGTATATGAGGATGATTATAAGTATGTGAGGATGATTATAAGTATATGAGGATGATTATAAGTATGTGAGGATGATTATAAGTATGTGAGGATGATTATAAGTAAGAGAGGATGATTATAAGTATGTGAGGATGATTATAAGTATGTGAGGATGATTATAAGTATATGAGGATGATTATAAGTATGTGAGGATGATTATAAGTATGTGAGGATGATTATAAGTAAGAGAGGATGATTATAAGTATGTGAGGATGATTATAAGTATGTGAGGATGATTATAAGTATGTGAGGATGATTATAAGTATGTGAGGATGATTATAAGTATGTGAGGATGATTATAAGTAAGAGAGGATGATTATAAGTATGTGAGGATGATTATAAGTATGTGAGGATGATTATAAGTATGTGAGGATGATTATAAGTATGTGAGGATGATTATAAGTATGTGAGGATGATTATAAGTATGTGAGGATGATTATAAGTAAGAGAGGATGATTATAAGTATGTGAGGATGATTATAAGTATGTGAGGATGATTATAAGTATGTGAGGATGATTATAAGTATGTGAGGATGATTATAAGTAAGAGAGGATGATTATAAGTATGTGAGGATGATTATAAGTATGTGAGGATGATTATAAGTATGTGAGGATGATTATAAGTATGTGAGGATGATTATAAGTAAGAGAGGATGATTATAAGTATGTGAGGATGATTATAAGTATGTGAGGATGATTATAAGTATGTGAGGATGATTATAAGTAAGAGAGGATGATTATAAGTATGTGAGGATGATTATAAGTATGTGAGGATGATTATAAGTATGTGAGGATGATTATAAGTAAGAGAGGATGATTATAAGTATGTGAGGATGATTATAAGTATGTGAGGATGATTATAAGTATGTGAGGATGATTATAAGTATGTGAGGATGATTATAAGTAAGAGAGGATGATTATAAGTATGTGAGGATGATTATAAGTATGTGAGGATGATTATAAGTATGTGAGGATGATTATAAGTATGTGAGGATGATTATAAGTAAGAGAGGATGATTATAAGTATGTGAGGATGATTATAAGTATGTGAGGATGATTATAAGTAAGAGAGGATGATTATAAGTATGTGAGGATGATTATAAGTATGTGAGGATGATTATAAGTATGTGAGGATGATTATAAGTATGTGAGGATGATTATAAGTATGTGAGGATGATTTCAAGTATGACAGGATTGTTATTAGTATGTGAGGATGATTATTAGTATGTGAGGATGCTTCATAAGTATGTGAGGATGAATATAAGTGTGTGAAGATGATTATTAGTATGTGGGGATGATTATGAGTATGACCGACCCCGACGGGTCTGGCCGGTAGTCAGATAATGTACTGTTCAGAGTGCACAGACTGGCGTGGCGGAGCACGAGGCAGGCCTGGAGCGCGCGCTGGAGAACATGTGCCGCAAGACTAGGGACCTCAGGAGACAGCTCAGGAAGGCCGTCGTGGACCATGTGTCGGACAGGTGAGGAACTTATATTTTGGTATAGTGGGAACACCTGGGATACCCTGCTCTGCTCATGGAGATACGAGAGCCGGACAGCCAGATATGAGAACGATCTAGATTGATTTATTTGATTTAGTTTTTTTTCCCGTAAACCAGAATTTGAAACTTTTATCAAAATCATTAAAACCGATCTAGATATTTCTCGTGATCCTTCCTTCCGCAATAGGGATGTGTCTTAACTAAAAAATAAGATTCTGTTTTGTCCGTCAGTTAGATATTCAAAAAATAAGATTCTGTTTTGTCTGTCAGTTAGATATTCAAAAAATATTGGATATGTGTTTTTTGTTTTATCAAATTAATAAAAAATTACGAAAATAAAACGCGTTAAAGATCAGGAAGGGGTTTTTGACGTTACTACGTGGTAAAAAATGTAGTGCAATGTGACGTCACATAAGTTTTCGAAGCACTGTATCGTCTTCAATTTTTGTTTACGTGAAAAAAGAAAAATACGTGTATAATATTTTTTGGAAATCTATCTGACGGACTAATTAGATTTTTTTTGTCAACTACCCTATTCGTCCTAATAAACAACAACTAAGTTTTTGTTTTTTAAAGAAATAAACAATAGTACATTTTGATATAATTGGAGAAAATTTGTTATTGCATTCGAGGTGGAATTCACAACTGAACTGCAAGCGAGGTTGTTATAGACCTGAAAACTGCAGTACTAAATTCCCACGTATATCAAACGTTTTACAATATACTTTCTAAGAAATAAAATAATAACAAAGGTATTTTTGTCATTTTTTATTAGGGACTTATTTATGTTATGTTCTTTGTACGTGCAGTTTCTTGGAGACCAACGTGCCTCTCCTGGTGCTGATGGAAGCAGCTCGCAACGGCAATGAGAAGGAAGTCGAGGAGTACGCCCTCGTCTTTACCGAACACGCCAACAAACTTGTAGAGGTTTGTCATCATCATCTTTCATTATTTCAGCCGGCAGACGTCCACTGCTGGACATAGGCCTCCCCTAAGTGTCGCCACATCTCCCGCTCCCGCGCGTCTCGCTTCCAGCGGATCCCCGCAACCTTCACCACTCCAGAACATTTCGGCCACATCGGCCATCTGTTCTGTGAGCAATGTGCCCTTTTGGAATTCTTCGGGCGGGTGTGTTTCCGAAGTATGTGATGCGTCTCGTTGTATCCACATTCCATAGTCTTTAACACGCAAACTGTGTCTACATTACATCGTCCTCCACATCCCGAAGTGTTTGGTATGTCTCATAGCACCCACTTTCCATTCCGTATCTTTAGCTTGTGCAGAAGTATGAAAAACTTTTGAACGAGCTAAAGTTACCATGTGTATTCAGGTGTTATTACAGGTGTTGGAAGCAAACCTCAAAATAAATTCGTCTTTGATTTAGGTCATGATTTTTATTGTCAGGTTGCCAACCTCGTCTGCTCGATGTCGAACAACGAGGACGGCGTGAAGATGGTCCGTCACGCCGCTGAACACATCGAGTCGCTGTGCCCACAAGTTAGTTGATACTCACATAGCACATATGCTCAACCACTTCAACACCAATAAAATCTTACATGAGTAACAGTATGGTTTCACCAAAGGACGTTGTACGACTTAAGCCGGTGTCACCTTATAAAACCATATATTTACTGCATGGGAAGAGACAAAATGCCGTAGGAATCTATGACCTCTCGAAGGCATCTGATTGCGTAAATCACGAAACTTTTCTCCTTAAACTTGAACATTACGGTTTAGGGAAACTAGCGCTCAGTTTAGTGAAATCGTATTTAAACGATAGACATCAGCAAGTACAAATAAATGGTGTCAATTCAATGGGCTTGAAAGTAAGTATGGGTGTACCACAGGGTTCTATATTAGGTCCTTTCCTCTTTTAAGTTTTTCTGACATTCACAAACCCGTTATTGAAAACCGCATCAAAATCGGATCGTTTAAAAAATAGGTGGGAACATTACTTTGCACACACAAACATCTCTCACCCTAAACGCATATACCTGCTCCGTTCCGTCGTGGGTAAAAAGTGCCTGCAATGGACTGCTGCGCTGCGTGTCGCGGGTTCGATCCCCGCACGGAACAAATATTTGTATGATCTACAGATAGTTGTTTCGGGTCTGGGTATTTGATGTGAGTTTAAATGTTACGATACAGGAGAAATTCCTAGTGTGGGGCAACGTTTTAAAAAAAAAAAATTGAAATAAATGCTTTGAGTTTGAGTTGGTGGAAAATAGCTCAAGGTCTTATAACTGTAATCCTTGATTTTAAGAAGAAAAAATAAATGATTGCTCTGAAGTATTTCAGATTTTTATAAAATTTCGGTTTAAGGAATCCCATATTTTTGAAGATCTGTTTATATGTTCGTATATTTTAATTATTTTCGTTTGTCCAGGTAATAAACTCAGCCCGAGTGCTAGCCGCCCGGCCGCGCTCGCGTGTGGCGCAGGAGAACGCGGCCGCCTTCGCCCGCGCCTGGGAGAATGCCGTCAAACTACTCACTGACGCTGTGGATGATATCACTACTATTGATGACTTCCTCGCTGTTAGCGGTGAGTGCTTTTTACTTTGTCCAACCTTGCCGATATAGGTTTGGATAGCTTATCTTAGTTGAATAGGGTATAATAGGGGATCGGACAAAAAAAAAAGAATTCGTCCGTCAGATAGATTTCCAAAAATTATTGGACACGTATTTTTTCTTTTTTCACGTAAACTTAAAATGAAGACGATACAGTGCTTCGAAAACTCGTGTGACGTCATATGATAGTACATTTTGACGACACAAGTGACGTTTCAAGCCCCACTCCAAGATCTTTGAAGCGTTTTATCTTCGTCATTTTTTATTGATTTGATAAAACAAAAAACACGTATTCAATATTTTTCGATAATTTAACTTACGGACTAAACAGAATCTTATTATTTTGACCCAGTCCGATCCCCTATTATTTACAACATTTAAAAACTACTATTTACAGAACTAAGATCATAATAAAATATATACAAGTATCAAAAAGGGAAGTAATTACAGGGCGTCAAAAAATTCGTCCACACCGCTGTCAACAGGAAAAGTGCCCAGAACGCTGGCAGCATTGCCACGTTGGATGGCAATGCTGATTCTTTGCCCAAAAAATATTCCAGCCCTCTGGTCACGTGAAGAGTCGACCAACCGCTTGGCAATTTCCTGATAAATTAAGTGGGCACTCGGACCCCATGGCCCCAGTGTTTCAACCCCAAACGGCTCAAACGCATAACTACCAATTAAGTTATTGTATTTGCGCCGTTTGAGGTTTTCAGCACCGGCAGCAGCCGCCCCAGCACAGCTCACCGTGCTAGGAAGATGGGATGGCGCAAGGGTGTCGACACAAGTTGCATCCCACACCAAAGGCCTACCCAACTTCCAAGGCAATAAGGTACACCTATCCCTTGCGGAAGGCGGGTAGCGTCCTCTTCCGGCCCCCCTAGCGAGTCGCGGGCAGTGGTACACAGGGGCTCCGGGTCGCTAGCCCGGACCGGTGGGTACTACCACAGCTCGGACACTCCATACAACGCCCGCAAAATAATTACCTATTACTACTACATAAACAAATAACGTGTGTGCACGACGTGCACGTGCAAATGTGTGCGTAAACTCTAGTAGGGTTATCGTAGCCTAAAAAATGGCGCGGAAAGTGCAACGGTCTGCGTCGCGAAAACCGAACGACGACTAATACGAGCGCGAGCCATTGCTCAAGTGTCGATGACGAATACCTCGAAGTGCGGGGTGAGGTGCGGTATTTAATATGAGCGCGGGGAAGGGAGTGTCCCTTCTGTACGTAGTACTATTATGTATTCTGTGCTAGTATCGCAGGGATCGTGGAAGGCACACTAGTTCCCATGATTCAAAATCCATCCCGGTGCAAGTATGGAAAGGATCCGATACTTACACCGGGGATAGACTTTACGAAACACCGGGCTGTATTTTAGTCAGTTAGAGTCTGACAGACCCCTCCGGATGTCCTCGCTCCAGGGCGGAGGGTATTATGTTAGTAGGTAGGTTAGTAAAATTAAAAACAATAGGGGATCGGACTGGGTCAAAATAATATGATTCTGTTTAGTCCGTATGTTAAATTATCGAAAAATATTGAATACATGTTTTTTGTTTTATCAAATCAATAAAAAATTACGAAGATAAAACGCGTCAAAGATCATGGAGTGGGGCTTGAAACGTCACTTGTAGGTACAAAATGTACTAGCATTATGACGTCACACGAGTTTTCGAAGCACTGTATCGTCTTCATTTTTTGTTGACGTGAAAAAAGAAAAAATACGTGTCCAATAATTTTTGGAAATCTATCTGACGGACTAATTAGTTTTTTTTTGTCCGATCCCCTATTGTTATTTTGGACATGAGAGAGCGACCAATGCCTGAATTTGGCTGTCCACTCTGACCGGAGTCCACAGGAATGCCGTTCTTTTACGATGCATCGCCTGTCTGCAAACACTACACGGCAATGGGAGCCCCAACAAACCCCTGAACGCGCTCAACTACTTCTGCTATATTTTAAACTCTTTTTTTTGTCATCCAGAGAACCACATTCTAGAAGACGTGAACAAGTGCGTGGTGGCGCTGCAGGAGGGAGACCCTGACTCGCTGGAGAGGACCGCAGGAGCCATACGTGGGAGAGCTAACAGGTAACTAGGCGTTCACACCCGAACCCTTACAATACTACTAATCCATACTTCCATACTAATAATCTTAAGAGGGTTAAGGTGAATTGAATAAAGTGATATGAGTGTCTTAATTTGTATGTCAGTTAGTTTACTAGGCTCCTAAGTCTGGATAAAGTTGAACATTCTATGAGAGATAAAAATTAGGGTTAGTAAACTAGTGTCAGAATTTTTATGCCACCCGTGGGTCTCTGACTTGGCTTGGAAAATGATGGTAATCCTATCTAATATTATAAATGCGAAAGTAACTCTGTCTGTCTGTCTTTGCTTCACGCCTAAACTACTGAACCGGACATAGGATAGTTTTTTTTTTTTTCGCGAGATAAACCAAAAATCTGCCGGAAGTCACTATTCCACGCGAACGAAGTCGCGGGCAAAAGCTAGTCCTTACATAGTATAAAACAAAGTCGCTATTTTTGTCTGTCTGTTTGTCTGTATGCTTAAATCTTTAAAACTACGCAACGGATTTTGATGCTGTTTTTTTTTAATAGATAGAGTGATTCAAGGGGAAGGTTTTAGTATATAATTTGAACGACATCCACGCGGGTGAAGCCGCGGGCATCAGCTAGTAATATTATAAATGCGAAAGTAACTCTGTCTGTCTGTTACTCAATCACGCCTAAACTACTGAACCAATTTGCATGAAATTTGGTATGGAGATATTTTGATACCCGAGAAAGGACATAGGCTACTATTTAATAATAATAAAAAAAAAAACTTAAAAAAATAGCACTCCGGGAGTGCCGGCAGAAGTGAAAACTTCAATATTAACTTTCAAACTCGCGTCAGGGTCACGTGATGCTGATCGAAAAATCTTACGCTTTTTCGATCAGCATCACGTGACCCTGACGCGAGTTTGAAAGTTTTTACCCATACAAAAAAAAGTGCTCAGCGCCGCTAAAGAAGTTTTCACTTCAAAAAAAGCTTTATTCAAGGGGTTGAAAGGGGGGTACGAAAATATTACTTTTGGTCGCGATAACCGGCATCGGTAGCGATAACCGACATCCGCGCGGTTGAAACCGCGGGCATCAGCTAGTATTATATACGCAAAAGTTTGTAAGTATTGATGGATTGATGGATGTTTGTTACTATTTCACGCAAAAACTACTGAACAGATTTGGATAAAATTTGGTACACAGATAGTTTATAACCTGGATTAAGACGTAGGATAGTTTTTATCCCGATTCTATCTTCCCTTGGGATAATTTTCGAGTTGTAGCGGGCGAAGCCGCTGGCAACTCCTAGTATTTTAATAAAATATCAAATGAAACAATTCCGCAACATACATGACACACACTCATTAGTAAGTTTTGAGACAGATTTCAAGAAATACAAGGTATAAACTATAGCTATGAATATTGGGTATACCTAGATAACGCAAGAGCACCTACTTGGCGTACCCGGTTCAAGTATTTTATACTCAACTAACTAAAACAGTAATGTAAAAAATAAGAAATTTGGTACGCCATGATGCAATACAATAATAAGTTTAAATAACTCTTGTAAGTTCTGCGCCATTAAGTGTCGTTGTCTATTACAAATCAAATATAACTTAAAGTTGTTAGTCATCAGTTAATTTGGTTTAAAAACTTGACAAATAAAGACTTCTTTAAAGGTCTCAACTTTATCTATAAACTATCTACTAGTAAAATTTGTGATCTATACACAGTTTATACTCCATGAAGTTACTGTCACAGCAAGCTAATTTGTTTTAAAACAACAACGTTACACCGTAACAACTCAAGAATTTAATTCTCGACATTTAAACAACAAAAACGTAGTTTATTTTGTATAGTAAGTAATTAAATAGTGCTCAAAAAAGCTAGTCAAAAAATGGCACGCAAGATTTTCATACTTACGTTACCATAAAATACGAATTTTGTATCTATAATTAAAACTGTTCTTAAAATAATCAAGATTGTTTTAGTTTTGTTTTTTAAAACACTTATGGTCCACAACACACATTTCAAGTACAGAATCCCTTTCTTCAAACCTATTTAAACAATAGGGGATCGGACTGACTCAAAAAAATATGATTCTGTTTACTCCGTCAGTTAGATTATCGAAAAATATTAGATACGTGTTTTTTGTTTTAACAAATCAATAAAAATTGAAGAAGCTATAGCGCGTCAAAGATCATGGAGTGGGGCTTGAAACGTCACTTGAAGGTACAAAATGTACTATCATATGACGTCACACGAGTTTTCGAAGCACTGTATCGTCTTCATTTTTTGTTAACGTGAAAAAAGTAAAAAATACGTGTCCAATATTTTTTGGAAATCTATCTGACGGACTAATTAGTTTTTTTTTTGTCCAATCCCCTATTCTAACATGTATGTCTGTTCCACAGAGTATGTTCCGTGGTGACTCAAGAGATGGACAACTACGAGCCTTGCATCTACACTAAGAGAGTACTGGAGGCTGTGACCGTGCTCAGAGATCAAGGTTAGTGCGTTTGCTAATATATAAGGTCCCATTTAAATAGGTGGTCAAAATTTCAGAAATCATTCAGACCACCAAAATAATAAGAAAAACGCATTTAAGTACCTACTCCTAAAGGATGAGTTTGTTCTAGAGCGCGCCGGCAATTTATTATTTTAAGTAAAAAAAAAATCACTTTATTTGAGGTTTTTTTTGTTTAGATATGTTTGGTGAGACCTACTGAACGCTGTGTTAAAATTTGTCCACCTATTTTAATGGGACCTTATATAGTGACATCTTGTTTACAGTGAACCTTTTTTTGAAATGAAAACTTCTTTAGCGGCGTTGTGCACTTTTTTGGGATGGGTAAAAACTGTTAAAACGCGTCAGATGGTCACGTGTCCTGACCGTCAGACGGCGCACAATCAACAATCAACTAGACATTTATTTTTTTGACATTTGACACACGCACATTCGCGCAAGCGCCCTGCCTGCGTCGGTTTTTCCGAGTTCATTTATCCCTAATCTATTTAAGTCGCGAGTAAACAGGCTTCTTCTGGGTAAGCTCGTTCCATCGTCGACATCATCTCTGCCCTTAGGGCAAGATTGAGGTCAAGAGCAAGCCCATTTATAACAAAAAAAAAAAAAAAATATGTGTGTGTGTCAAATGTCAAGTTGATTTTGCTGAGACATAAACTTTTTAATGTAAATTATACACAAATGATAAGAACTTTTATGCTGATAAATTAAGCAATTCGTGCGAAATTATTCCGTAACCATTCAAAAATATTCAAAAATGCACAACGTTAATTGGTGGAGTTATGAGAATAGCGGCTGCGAAGGACCAATAAGCGTTGTGTATTTTATATATGCGGGAGTGAATGTTGCCAACTGGGGGTCTAAAACGGCCACTTTAGCAGTTCATAATAGGAATTGCGTCAAAAAGCGTAAATGACCTTTCATAATAGTAACAGCGTCTGGGACCATTAAGGAAAATAGATCATAGGTAAGTAATAATAGGAAAACAATATGAATTGCGTTAAATTCGTAAAATGGTCACAGACGCAGTTACTATTTTGAAAGGTCAATTCATATTCTGATCTGCTAAAGTGGCCATTTTAGACCCCCTGGTTTTATTTATAGGAAACGGTATTAGGACTTACTTGTAGTTTGAAGGATCGCCTGAAACGATTGCTAATGCGACTGGAGAGCGCCGTGTTGAAGTCTTGAACGTGGCTTCTTTCAGCACTGCACTTAGTGTTTTTATTGTCCCACCTTGTGTCGGCCGACACTCACAGATTGGTTTTTATTAGGTTTATGGTTGCTGACCGCAATAACTTAGCGGTACCTATAATATAGCGTAAAGAGGTGTTAAGCCGTTGAAGACAGTTGAAGATATTATGAATTTGAAGTGTTCCTTTTCATCATGGCGTGGTGGCTTTCTTCATCACCTCGGAAGCTCGCGCCATTGGACGCTGGCGGCAATACTCCTTTCTCTTTCTGTCGCATGGAGGCGGTATAGGAGGGAAAGAGAGGGGTAGATAAAACCAGCGCAGGCAACATGACAGGAATGAGGAAATATATAACGTGGCCAAAGTGTTTCGGATATATGGTAGTGTGGTGTACCACGTTCGGAAATATTATAGTAAAAAACGTATGCTACATAAAACTTGCGTAAGCATTAATGTTCAAGTTTTCACTTGTGCCGGCACTCCCGGCACAGAATACATAATAGTACTACGTACAGAAGGGACACTCCCTTCCCCGCGCTCATATTAAACACCGCACCTCACCCCGCACTTCGAGGTATTCGTCGTCGACACTTGAGCAATGGCTCGCACTCGTATTAGTCGTCGTTCGGTTTTCGCGACGCAGACCGTTGCACTTTCCGCGCCATTTTTTAGGCTACGATAACCCTACTAGAGTTTACGCACACATTTGCACGTGCACGTCGTGCACAAACGTTATTTGTTTATGTAGTAGTAATAGGTAATTATTTTGCGGGCGTTGTATGGAGTGTCCGAGGTGTGCTCCCGGAGTGCAACCCGTTGTTTTTTGTTGACCTTGATAAATCATCTTAAGTCGACAGTTTTTTTTTAAAGGTACTTTTTTGCTTGTTCGGCTTGTCGTCTATACGTGACTGTGGCGCTCAAAAGGATAATAGAAGATTCAGTATTCAACCAGGTTGCTATGGTTACGGAAAATAACAAGGTTGTCAACTGAGGTTGTCAAATTAAATAATTAATTATTTGCTTTAAGTTGATAAAAAATGCTATGCAATAGCTTGACCGCGGCAGTCTCCGAGTGCCACATTTAGTTTTTAAGAGTACGACTATTTTTAAATGGCGACTAATATCAAAGCAAAACTTCTACTGGTTGATTATAATAATAATAATAATAATATTCCACAACTATCACACAACGCCATCTAGTCCCAAGCTAAGCAGAGCTTGTGTTATGGGTACTAGACAACTGATAAACATACTTATATATTTCTAAATACATACATATTATAGATAAATTACACCCAGACACAGAACAAATGATCGTGCTCATCACACAAACATTTGTCCTGGGTGGGAATCGAACCCACGACAAGAACAAGAAAAACACCAATTACAATATGAAAATATTTTTATTAACTTATCACAGTAGTTTATTTTTATAAAAAATATACATGAACGAGTATTTAAATTCTCTTACAAACTAATCAAACTTATTCTATTGAACACTATCCCCTTTTGTTTATAAAATCTAACATTTTCAACTTAAAGGCCTAATAACATTGCCCGGACTGTGAACTGAAACTAGGACCTCATGAAAAGTTAGCATATCATAACATCACGCAGATAATCCCAGAAGGAATAAGCAGAGGTCTACATAATACAGCCTGGAGCACTTGTGGCGACTAGCGACATCTAACATCGACTAGGGATGAAAGTTTGTATAAAAAATCTTCATTTTCACGTGAGCTAAGCTGCTGGCAAAAGCTAGTTTATGAATAAAGGGGATGTTTTTATTATGTATATTTATTGTGCTTGTTTCTCCTCCTTAGGGGGATGGTCCCTGATGTATTGTAGTGCGCGGAGGATGGCTTCCGGGATCGGAGGGGGGGTGGGGAGGTGAGAGCCCTGGAATTAAAAGAAAATTATTAAGGTTATTAAGGCAAAAACTACGATTTTCAAAAAATTATCACTCAGAAACTAGACTTGGTAGCTAAATAGGGACACGAAAACTTGCATTTAATAGATCATTTCTGTAAGATTTTGCAATAAAAATGGGATGTCCGAAAATCGGGCTTTATAAAACACTGTACGCTCTTACCTGTGGCTGGTATCCGTTCTCATCAGCGGTATACTGGAGCTGGATGACTTCACCCTCGGGGGAAGTCCAGCTAGCTGAGCCTTGGGCTACGTGGGCTTCCGTCTCCTATACGTGACAAAGATGGACTAGGTTAAGTTGTGGCTCTTATGGCATTAGCGTGACGTTTTTATTTCAATTGGGTACACGGTTATTATTTTTTACTAGTGATCTCGAAACAGTAAATCTATTTATATAAATAAAGAGAGAAGTCCTGACTGACTGACTGACTCATCAACTCCCAGCCCAAACCCTTGGACCTAGAAAGCTGAAATTTTGCACAGAGGTTCCCTTTATAATGTAGACAAGGAATAAGGAAGGATTTTTCGAAATTCAACCCCTAAGGGAGTTTAATAGGGGATGAAAGTTTGTATGGAAAATCGCATTTTTCACGCGGGCGAAGCCGCTGGCAAAAGCTAGTAATAAAAAAAAACTGTTTTGCAAAAAATGGAAATGGCTTCCAAAAAAAAAACACAAACAAAAACGAAAGGTAGAGATAGTCGAAATTTTTAATTTGTAAGGAACATAATAGTTTGTAACTCCAAACACTATTTGGCAATCTGAAAGTTTAATAACAATACAATTAATCACAAGGGTCCGCTATGGACCCGCTAGCTAGACACTTCATAAAAACGTCATTCAATCAAAAACTGTCGAAGTACAATATGTATCTCATTTAATTCCTTTAGGTACAAAATAATGTCTTTATGAAAAGCTATCATCTGCTGATAAATCTTGTTAGGGCTTGCCAGATAGACTCAAACTAATACTGATGCTTGTAACTTCGAGATCAAAGTGTCAATCAGTCGTGTCAAACCTAAAATCTTAAGATCCTTGAACGTCTTGAAGAATTCTAAGCCCACAAAGTCTATGAAGGTACACTTACCTGGCCTGCGTTCTTGACGGAGCCAGTCTCGCTGGCCGCGATACCGTTGTCTGTCTCGTACGCCCATTGGTATGCTCCCTCCACCCCAACGTCTGAAAGAAAACGAGGACAGGGTTCAATAAAAACTTTTTTACAAAAAATAAAACCGACTTCGACAAAAAAAACACTCAAAAGTGAAAAATAAACTTGAGAAGAAAAATCAGTTTCTGAAGTCGGTGACTTTTTTTGTAAAAAAGTTTTTATTTTTCACTTTTTAGTGTTTCACATGTGCTTACCCCTTCACAACGTACCGGCGTGATGTTATGTTAGGAACTGGTGTAAACAATAGACAGACAATATGAGATTTCAGCAATCCCAGTCCATTTGCTATCATTTATTGAGGAGTTCCGTTGCCTATCTCCGAAGTTCTTCATCAGATCTTCACAAAATAGTTTTTATAACCTTTGTAGTGAGTACAGGCGTGATATTATGTTGTGTGATGGCGTAAACAATGCTTAGATATGCTATAGCAACAATCGCGGTTAATCTGCTGTTATTTATTGAAGAGTTCCCCCGATTTCTACAAGATCCCATCATCAGATATTGAAATGGTGACAATGGGACCACACGGGAAGCACCAGCTTTCAAATGAAAAAAGAATCATGAAAATCAGTTCACCCAGTCGCAAGTTATGAGCGAACAAACATAAAAAAAAAAAAAAAAAAAAAAATACAGTCGTATTGATAACCTCCTCCTTTTTTTGGAAGTCGGTTAAAAAGTAACTAGTGCAACGTTACTAAAAAGTACTAGGTACAACCAGCTAGGTAAAATCAGCCTATAATGTTTGTTTGTTTGTTTGTTTTTGACTGGCCTGTTGGTCTAGTGGTTAGTGACCCTAACTGCTATGCCGGAGGTCGTGGGTTCGATTCCCACCCAGGACAAATGTTTGTGTGATGAGCACGATCATTTGTTCTGTGTCTGGGTGTAATTTATCTATAATATGTATGTATTTAGAAATATATAAGTATGTTTATCAGTTGTCTAGTACCCATAACACAAGCTCTGCTTAGCTTGGGACTAGATGGCGTTGTGTGATAGTTGTGGAATATTATTATTATTATTATTATAATCCATCATTCGGGCCCAGTGCGGGATTATAGACGTCACACAATAAGTACTACAAACTC
The DNA here is from genome assembly GCA_949775195.1 of Diarsia dahlii. Taxonomy (NCBI): domain Eukaryota; kingdom Metazoa; phylum Arthropoda; class Insecta; order Lepidoptera; family Noctuidae; genus Diarsia; species Diarsia dahlii. The sequence goes on along the minus strand of OX459219.1, from coordinate 2,229,969 downwards.
AACTCAAATTCAAAACTCAAATCATTTATTTCAATTAAGCCATTACAGGCACTTTTGAATTAAACATTGCACACAAACGAAGAACTAACATCAAAATTCTAAATCGCGGTATTAAGTTATTCGCGACTTGAAATTAAGTAGAAAAACCAACCAACCAACTCAGACCGAGCGAAATTACTCTACAATTGGAAGGCGATACCAAGAGGCAATGAATAATCAAAGTCGCCGATTTCCGTTAGTTATCTGATTCTAGAGTTTGTTGTGCTTTTTAATTTGTATCAATTTTTTTTAACAAGAAAATATTAACAAAGGTATGTGAGAAAAAAATAAAATGAAACTAGCGTGTTCATGCGTGTGCATTCCCTGCCTGCGTCGGTTTTTCCGAGTTCATATAACCCTAATCTATTTAAGTCGCGAGTAAACAGGCTTCTTCTGGGTAAGCTCGTTCCATCGTCGACATCATCTCTGCCCTTAGGGCAAGATTGAGGTCAAGAGCAAGCTCATTTATAAAAAAAAAAAAAAATGTCCTTGTATAAAAAACTTCGAAGATATGTGACATCTACCAATCAGCACTAGGCCGCGTGGTGAATTATAGTCCATTCCTTTTCACTGAGGGGAGGACTTAATCCTTCCTTCTCACTGAGTCCCAGCAGTGGGAACATTATAAACTGATTATGCTATTATGTGAAGAACGTAGCATTTTCCGTTTGTATGTATTAACTTACCTAGATCTTGTCTTAAAATCTGCGCATGCGTCTCATCCTTGCCTTGCTTGGGCAGGATGTGGGAGACGTCGGCAGCCACCATCGCCACGCATACTGATAGAATTAGGAATTTCTGTAACGAAATAAAACATGATTCGTTGAAATAGAATAGAATAGAATATGTATTTATTCGCTAATGGACAGCAGCAACACAAAAGAGCAGCACATATATAAACAAATAACAACAAACAGCTTAACAATTAATTAAACAGCTCAACTGCGCTGAGCATGCCCATAACGAAAGGGTAGCCAACTCAGCATATGCTGGGTGTAAAACACTCAGCGCTGGTTTTCAGTAGGCCCCCCGCAGTGACACACGGATGAGGGTAGTAGGTAGTAAATAAATAATTTTTCATCCCCCCATCTCGGAAAGAGTCTTTTTGCTCTTCGATATCTGAGTGCAAAAGCCGTTTTTATCCTCTAGAGCGATAAAGTAATTTGAATTTAGAACATCGTGTGCAAGCTAAGTCTGTGAATTCAAAACATCATACCGAACATTCACACTTATCACCGATCATTCATTCATTCGATTATTCTCTATGGTGCCGAATTTATCATACAACCTCTTTTTTTTAATTTGTTAAAAACTCAGACTCGGAACTTTCTTGGTGTACTTTTTTTTTAATTTGCTTTGCGCGCGCCATTTTCTTTTCAGGTCATATTGTTAAAACGTTAGGAACAAGTGATAAACCTAAAATGAGTGATTCTAGCGACGAAGAAGTTTATTTCTGTAATACTTAGCTATCATAATGTAGTAGATAATACTTAAACTGAAATAAAAGTATCTTGTGATTGTAAATGCTTTTTTTTTTGCATTTAGTCATTTACTCGCTGAGGTGGGATGAAAAGTTACGTGTTGCACTCGAGTGCAAACATTTTTCACCTCGTGCTCTTTTGATTCCCTCGCTAACGCTCAGGATTCTAATTTTGAATCACTCGCTCCGCTCGTGATTCAATTTTAGAATCCTTCGCTTCCTCGGTCATCAAAATTGAGCACGCGGTTAAAAAGCAACTTTGCACTCTTGTATAACAAATAACTATTATTCTATTAAATGGGCATTTCTAAGTGTGTAATAAATAAATAATATAAAATAAATATTGAAATCGGACTGCTCTGTAAACAGTTATATAACACAAGACGAGTTGTTCCGGTCTGATCCCCCAAACCGATCCACTGACTGTATCAATTCAAAAAAAGACAAATTCGAGATACTTAACTCATTCTTCATCTGTAAAATTTAATTCTCTACGCGTCAATAAAACCGTCACTAAAATAGTGCAAGAATTTTATGACTAATTTTAAAACAGTATTCACGTTTGTGTTTGATTTACAATCGTTAACAGGAAACGAGTAATCAGTTTTCCATCATTTCTGTAAAAAGCTTCATTTTGAGTCGATAGTCTTTTTTTTTTTTTTTGGTGGGCGGTAAATCATCGAATGACCCCCCCCCCCCCTCTTGGGCAGAGCGAAGGGGAGTGTCAGACTTCTACTGACTAAAAACCGAACCCATGTTCCTGCCCTTGTGCCGAGGCCACGTCATCTAGTACTAAAATCCGCGGCCCCGACGGGCGTCGGCCCTTGCGGGCACCTCCTTGCTTGCCCCTCCGACGGCCGGACGGCGAGCTAGCCCATTACTCACCGTCCGCAGGCCCGCGTCTACGGTGGCCGGAAGCCATCACGTGGCCCCCGACGCCCGGAGCGCCTTCCGCGCCTTCCGCGGCGGCTGGGACGTTGAGAGGTTCTCTCCCTCTCTCGTTCCGCCACCTCCTTCGCTAGCATCACTGCTTCGCAGAAGGAGGCGATGGCGTCCCATTCCTCCTCGCCCCGGACCATGGCTTGCGGGCGGGCCGGACGCGAGAGGTCGCCGCCGCCGACCGCCGCTACGAGAACACGGCGGGGCTCCGCCCGAACAGGGCACACCTCCACAGTGTGCTCCACCGTGTCCTCCGGTCGATCCTCGCAGTGGAAGCATCCGGGCGTTTCCTCCCGCCTGATTAGGCAGGTACCTCCCGAAACATCCGTGTCCGGTGAGGACCTGCGTCAGGCGGAAGGTGAGGGCGCCGTGGCTCCTCTCTAGCCACTCCTCAAAGAGGGGGCTTACCGCTACTATCGTGGCGGGCCCAAGTTGATACAGTCTTGTGTTAGTAGTGCGATATGCATTATAGAATACTCCCGTGCTAACGAAAAGTACAATAACTAGGTTAAACCTGATTACGAGAAAAACGCGTTTAAAGATTTATTTTTGTGTTGTTACAACCTAGATATTGCAGTTAGGTTTAGTATTAAAACCCGCTACGTCGTAGAAACGTAAAAACTGCCTTTAAAGAATAAGATCTCCTTCTGTAAATTCCGAATATGTATTTAACTCAATTTGTCGTGAAACTCCAGTTAATGAACATGAACATGAATCATAAACTGTTAGTAAAAACTTAGGGCTATGTTAATAAGCACTGTTAAAATCGAAAAACTAACAACACAACAAATAACGGTGGATCAAAAAGTGACCCACACAAATTGCAATCGTGCTCAGGATACAGGTGATGGTGCTGCCCCACACCCTGTGCACCGGGAGACGAAACAAAACCACAGTACGGTCGAACAAGCTAATAAGTATACAGCCAGCTAACTTGCATTTACAGATACATTTAGAGACTGATGGAAACAGTAAATGATAAATGATGTTTAAAGCAAATAGGTTTTTACAAACACTTTTACATTTGCCTTTTTTTTTACATGTCACTTTTTTTTAACTAGTGGGTTCTACCACCATGTTTAAAATTAGGGTCAGCTTTCCGGGCTCACAAATGATAGCGGGAGAACAGCACAGCGTCTCCTGTCTCCTCGTAAAGTTTTTATGTATGCTCAATTGGTTACCATTACTCAATTTTCAGGGTATACTTCCAGATCCCATTAAAATTTTATCGAAATCGGTGGAACGATTAAAAAAATCAACAAAAATCTTAAAATTGTATTGGGGATAAGCCATATTACCACGATGAAATATTGGTAACAATTTAAAATAAATGCTTAGCAAATATACATACACTTACGATATTACAAATAAAAAAAGAAAAAATTTAAAAAACATTTTTGCAAAACGATTAAAAGATTTTTTTTTAAACTTGCTAATTGACTAATTTATTTTAGAACTTCTGAAACACAAAAATTAAAAAATACTGTAGCTTCTGAAATTAAATCCCCGGCTTCATTAGCTAAAGTTAATTTAGCAAAAAAGTTTTTGACACAACAACGAAGTCACAGCCTAAAAAATATGTTTTTCTGCTTAAAAGTTTAAATTTTTTAAAAAGCTCACCATTTTATATCGTTTTAGTTGTTCACTGCACAAGTTACTACAACCGACTGGGTTCAACTTATATGCTCTGCTGTTTATAAATCAATATTACTTGCTCAGTCGCAAGGTCGCCACTCTTCACGACTGCTATTCGAAATGAGATGTGCAGAAGTGTTGAGGTGAGAGAGATTGAACTTTTTAATCAGTACAGTAACTTCAATTTTTTCAAATCAAAATCGTTTTACTATCAGGCAACTATAGCCCATTAAAATACACAAAATAATCTTAAACAACACTATTAAACTTATACATCTATCCGACGATCCGCTGGATGCGAGACACACGGGACCGGTCAATATGGCGACACTTAGGGGAGGCCTATGTCCAGCAGTGGACGTCTTTCGGCTGAAATGATGATGATGAAACTATGACTATGAATGAGAAAGGACTAAATGCCACAGGGAAGAACAGATGAAGAAAACGTGTTACAACGACCCCAAATAGAATGGCAAGGATGATGATATTGATGATTAAAATTTTAAAAAAATAAAATTCATTTATTTCAGGTTAGAGACACCCATATTAGAGACATATAAAAGTCACTTACAATAAAATAAATAAATAATAAAAAAACTAAATGTGGCACTCGGAGACTGCCGCGGTAAAGCTATTGCATAGCATTTTTTATCAACTTATGCAATTATAATTATTTATTTATTTAATTTGACAACCTCAGTTGACAACCTTGTTATTTTCCGTAACCATAGCAACCTGGTTGAATACTGAATCTTGAATATTTTCGTTAGGGAATTTCTGGATTCGCTCTCCACGCTCAAGGCCCGCGATAGAAGCTATGCAATAGCTTAAAAATTAAACTATGACTGTGTGGTCACGACTGCTGAGCATTGAGTCCGGGTTTCGATTCCCGGGTCGAGCAAAGTGTTATTCAGGTTTTCCATCACGAATTTATCAGTAACAACCACAGGGTCTGAATTTGTGCCCGGTTGGGGCAATCCCATATCTTCCCGTGGGTGTCGTAAGAGGCGACTAAGGGATGTACCAGAGAATGGGCAGCAGCGTTCTCTGTGCTTTTTGTATCGACCGTACTGCGATCGCCAACCCGCCTGCCAAGCGTGGCGATTATGGCAAACCCCCCCTAAGCAAAAATTACACTTAGGGGAGGCCTATGTCCAGCAGTGGACGTCTTTCGGCTGAAATGATGGGGCAATAGGCTCGCCCGCTATTACATGTAACGTTGTCGGCCTCGTGTTTCGCTGAGTGGTGTCGCATATCAGTCCTGGAAAACTTCGATATTTTTTAATACTGGTAACCAGCCGCAACTACCACCGCACCTACCACAAAATAACTATCCAGGAAAATGACGAGTATTTCAGCAGCCTTTTTCACGAAAACTAGCTTTGGCTCGCGACTTCGCTCCGTTCTGAAACGTTGTGTGTAGGCTATGACACTCAGGGAATTCAGGGATAATATGGCTTTCCGTTAGTGAAAGAATTTTCGGGATTGGATCAGTAGTTCTCAAGATTACCCCCAACATACAAACTAACATGGGAGCAGTGATGGCCCAGTGGTGGCGGCCCCGACTTACGAACAGTGAGTCGTGGGTTCGAACCCCGTCAGGCGCATTACTTTGTGTAATTTATTTCATTACCACTGCTCTCAAAACGGTGAAGGAAAACATCGTGAGGAAACCGGCATGTCTTAGAACCAAAAAATTCGAAGACATGTGACATTTACCAATCCGCACTGGGCCCGCGTGGTAGATTATAGCCCATCCCTCTCCTAGAGAGGAGGCCTGAGTCCCGCACGTGGGAACATTATAGGCTGATGATGATGACAAACTAACAAACAATCTTAACGTCTTAATACATAACATTTTGCACGTTATGTTTAAGTCCGATGTAATAGGGGGCAAGCCTATTGCCATCAACCTGTTTATAATATTAGTATAGATTAAGTTTACATTCATAAATTCTTATGTACAGCTGAGATCGGATCTCAGTTACAGCCTAGCTAGAGACTTGTGCCCGATTGATAGCAAAAGGTTCGCCTCCACTGCTATCATTCGCATATCGAAACGCGCTGTAAGACTTCGCGTGGCCCCCGTCGGGTCCCGTTGGGGATGTGGGTCCCGTTGGGGATGTGGGTTGTTCGAAAGAGGCTTTCAAAAAAAAGTCTTCGTGGCTGCTTATACTGAGAACCAATGGTAATGGAATAGCTCAATCAGACTCTGCGCGAAGGAACCCAGGACCTTATGATCAGATTTTGCGCTTGCGACCACTATACCAAATAGGTAGGCTGGTTGTATGTCCCCGAAAAATAAAACCGACTTAAAAAAAAACACAAAAAAGTGAAAATTTCAGTTTCTGTCGACAACTTTTGTTTGTTTGATTTCATTTTTTTGCCACCGACTTCAGAAACTGATTTTTCTTCTAAAGTTTTTATTTTTCACTTTTTAGTGGTTCACATGTTCATGGGTCATAATGTGGACAATGTAGTTTTTTTTGAGTTTTGTTGATTTTTCAAAAACCGCTTGTCCGATTTCGATAAAAATTATGAGACCATTTGGGAAGTATACCCTTTCCAACAAAAAAAGAAATTTTCAAATCGGTTAGCTAGTGACGGAGTTATGCCCGAACAAACATAAAAAAAATATATAAACTCTTTTGCAAAAAAAACGGGCACTTCATATTTTTTTCTCTACTTCAATGAAGAAGGACAAGTAAGAGGTTTTATTAATTTGACGATGTATTGGCATGTTATTTGAAGAATCCTGGCATGATTCTGTACGTTCCAAATTTAAATTTTGAAATTAACAAAAGGAAAATAATGATTATTGTAGATTATTGTAAAATTGCTTTACTAATGGCGCGAATTGCTGAAACGATTTTATTACTGATTACTAAAATTTTAAAACTTTTTGGATATTTTCTGCAAATTAAACAATTTTATCTTTCTTTTTACATTAAATACCACTTTTTGACATGAGTGATAAAGCGATAAGGGCCGGTAAAATTATAGCCCTACTTGAAGAAGGTTGTTCGCAAACTTACGTGTCTCAGCGGCTAAATGTGAGTCGTTCAACTGTCCAGAGGACTTGGCAACGGTATCGAGAGACCGGTTCGGTCAAAAGAAGACCCGGTTCGGGAAGAAAACGACGCACAGAACCAAGAGATGACCGCTTTTTGGTGAGTCAGGCCTTGCGGAATCGTAAGGCGTCAAGTGTGGACCTGAAGAAGAGCCTTGAAGAAGTAAGAGGAGTAGAAGTTAGCTTGTGGACCGTCAGGAGGAGGCTTTTGGCTGCCAATATCAGGAGTTACCGCCCGGCTCGGGGACCTAAATTACTCCGTGAGCACCGTGTTGCTCGACTTCAGTTTGCTTGAAACTGTGCTTCATGGACTCTGGAGGACTGGAATAAAGTATTGTTTTCTGATGAAGCTAGAATCTCTTTGTGTGGAGAGGACCGACGCCGGCGAGTGCTACGAAGACCACGGGAACGCTATGCGGAAGTGTGTTTCGAAGAAATCACTCCTTATGGCGGAGGCTCCGTTATGTTTTGGGCAGCAATTAATTCGACGGGGCGTACGGAGTTAGTTCTCATAGAAAATGGAACATTAAATGCACACCGGTACATAATGGAAGTCCTAATTCCATATGCACAACCCGCATTGACTGCACTTGGGGAAGATTCCATTTTTATGGACGACAATGCTCGCCCGCACCGTTCTGGCGACGTGGAAGCGTACATGCAAGAATTTGGGATCCGTCGTTTAGATTGGCCAGCTCGAAGTCCTGACCTCAATCCAATTGAGCATGTCTGGGATGTTCTAAAGAGACGGGTAAGATCAGTGCAACATGCTCCACAAAACATCAGGGAGCTAAAAAGAGTCATTGCAGAAGAGTGGGAACGTATTCCTCAAAACGTCATTAAAAACATCGTGGAAAGCATGCCCAGAAGGATTCAAGCTGTGATTTTGGCAAGAGGAGGTCACACTCGTTATTAGGTTATTACATTTGTAACTTTATTTAATTAAACAAAGTAAAAAAATCTTCTTGTCTTTATTGCCGACCACTTCTTATTGTTTGGCCGTGTACATCGGTTTTAAAGAATTCATAGATTTTTTTTTTAATTGCCACAGTTCACTTCACGCGTATTAATTTACACGATTATAAGTATACAGACTACGTCAAACAATTAAATTTCATTGAATTAACTCAAATCGACCTTAGAACGTAAATTTCCTAAGGTGCCCGTTTTTTTTGCAAAGGAGTGTATATATAAACATCCGAATTGAGATCCTCCTTCTTATTTTAGTAGTCGGTTAAAAAACAGCTTACAAGGATCTCTATTCATTTCCCAAGAGAAAAAAATGACATTCTTAAATAGGTATACCAAACTAGCGGACGTCACGCGGTTTCACCCGCGTAGTTCCCGTTCCCGTGTGAATACTGGTATAAAAAGATAGCCTATGTCACCCGGGGATAGTGTAGCTTTCCAATGGTGAAAGAATTTTTCAAATCGGTCCAGTAGTTTTTATGTTTATTCGTTACATACAAAAATACAAATCTTTCCTCTTAAGAGCGTATGCTACCTCAGATTAGCAACTCTATTTGTGGTGGTTCAAACTTCGCTTGAAATACTATTAGAATAAAGTTCTAATCAGCTTGCACTACAAAGCGGTTGTTACGTCTTTCGCTGCGGCCGAATAGTGCGAAATTGTGGTATTTTGCGATTTACAAAAACACTATTGATTGGACTAAAAAAGTCAAACACTAACCGCCTTATTACAAAACGTAGATAAACCTGGTTTAACTTAGACTTGGTTTATCTCGCATGACGTCTCACTTCAATAATATTCAAAAGAAAGTGACAGCATGCGAGATAAACCAGGTCTAAGTTAAACCAGGTTTAACTACGTTTTGTAATAAGGCGGTAAGATTTTAGTATGTTGGTTGTAGAATTATTTGGCAAAAAATCAGAACGATGACATGTATTTTAGTATGGTTTTTACTCGTTAAAAGAATTTTTTAGAGGTATTTTCGCGATTTTTTTCTATCGAGCAAAGTTAGTTGTATTATGTTTTCACAACACTATGTCACTAGCATAGATCCTGAAGAATATCATATATTTTTCTGATTTTGATTACTGCAGTGAATCATATACTTTTACGCATTATAAAACTCGTGTTTGAGGTAGTATAAGCTCTTAGGGAAGGTTACAAATGCTCACCAACACGAAGGTAAAATTATGACATAATACAACGCTTGTTCCTCCAAAGGGCTAGGCAGAGGACAGTCAAGTGTGTGGGTGTATAGATGACCTAAATTATTAAAAAAAAACATCTGGCCATCGGTCACCAATCACGATCCCAACCTTGGGCGGAGTTGCTTAACCAGTAAGGTTACGTTGTCGAAATATAAGCGTGACATCATTTTTAACGCGAAGATGTTATTATTAATCATTGAAAGCTTTCTTTGCAGGGGTGTCTGTTAAAAAGTAAAAGTCGTTTTTTGACCGAGTTCAAAAAAGAATGAGGTTCTCAATTCCTTTGTTTTTTCCTTATGTTCTTACCTCGTTCATTACTGTGTCATTTATGGACTGATTTGGAAAAAATCTCTTCTTTATGTCAAAGGATATATGTAACGATTGATCCCAAAGAAATTTCATCAAAATAGGGTCAGTAGTTTGGTTTATTTAGATTTTTTGGACTAAATTCACATGATGGTCCTTAGTAACATAGCACCTTGACGATGTAAAATTTATTCATGTCAAGAAATTGTGTGGTATACAACAATTAAACATAATATTCCCACTGCTACAATAAAAAACTTATTGCAAAGAAAAAACCGAGTTCCAAAAGAAGGTAAAAAGAATCTATAATAACAATAACTTTACTTTCGGAAGTCATGGTAACAAAAATGTCGATGAAACAAATAAAGTCGCCGACTTCCGAAACTTGTCAACTTAATAAATTGATATAATTTTAATTAATACTTAAAATCACGTAGCAACGAAAGGGCTACTACATGCCTCGATACTTTAGAAATAAAGTAGCACAAAATAATAATTTTAGGCCAACCCTACGTCTGATTGTAAGTACAATACAGTGAACTTTAGGGCTCGTCTGCCGACCCACTTTCAGAGAGTCGCGATAATACATCGGTTAAAGGGCTTTCTCTTGTATGTAGGTACTGAGGGCCACAAGAATATTGTGCGGCGTGGACTACCTAGGTATACCAGGGATGGCGAACCTTTAAGGATCAACGTGCCATTTTTTCTAAAGAAATGTTTAGTGGGACCTTACACGTGCCGTCAAATAACATTGCTTAGTCTTTATTGGCAGATAATTAAACTAAATATTTTCAACTAACAGCTCTTTCTTTGCTACCAAAAAGAAAAACTTGACCTACGTAATAATGTTTCAATTCTACGTGTAATTCAAATTAAAGTAAGATATCTTAAGTAATATAAGTAATCTTGGACTGGACTCCTATATCAAACGGTTTCTAATCGAATCTTATGTTATACATCTCTGAAAATAATGACTCGTAGGCCTAGTTGATAATAATATAATAATATGGTTAAAAATTCGGTGGCGTGCCTAAAATATTCTGCAACGTGCCATCAATACACTACTTGCACCCCTTTTTTTTCTGGTGGTTGGGAAATCACTAAATAACCCCTCCCGCTCTTGGGCAGAGTGGAAGGGAGTGGCAGTCTTCTACTGGCTAAAAACCACCCATGTTCCTTCTTAGCCCTTGTGCCGAGGCCGCGGTATCTCTTTCGAACAACCCGCAGCCCCAGCGGGGCCGACCTAAGAATCAAATCTATCGATCATTCTAGGCTGTCACTCTTGCTACCACTAGACTGTCACTTAAATAATTAACAAAAAGACACGTAACCTTTTCACAGTTCAACCCACACGAAAGTCAATCATAACAAAAGTGCGTATTTCTCCATACTTACGAAATGTACACTCGCTAAAAGAGATAAATATCCAAGTACCTAATTTCACATTAATTTTCATCACCATTCTCCTGCCCTTATCCCAATTCATTTGTGGTCGGCGCAGCATGTCTTCCCCTCCATACTTCTCTGTTTCTCGTCATCTCATGAGACGCCTCCTTTCTTACCATATCATTCTTAACACAGTCCATCCATCGTTTCTTTGGTGTTATAAGTGTGTTATAAAATGTTATAATAGCCTAAAAAACTTAGGACACCCATAGATAACTCATGTCAAAAACCAAGCTACACAGCATACTTTTAGCCTGTATCATCCCACTGCTGAGCCCTATCTTCTACGAGCCGCGACACCTGACTGTGTCAGGGCTCCAGAAAGTGGCTATTTTGGCCTACAGCTCATTTTGCATGCGGCAGACGTGCCCAGTCCAGTCCCACTTAAGCTTAACGGCTTTATGACATTACTAGCTTTTGCCAGCGGCTACGGCCGCGTGAAAATGACGATTTTCCTTACAAACTTTCATCCCCTATTTAACTCCCTTAGGGGTTGAATTTCCAAAAACCCCTGCTTAGTGCTCCCCTACATTATAATAGGAAGCCGTGTGCAAAATTTCACATTCCTAACCCCAGTAGTTTCGGCTGTACGTTGATATGTCAGTCAGTTAGTTCTCCTTTTATATATATAGATAGAAGATAACATTATTAACCGACTTCCAAAAAAAGGAGGAGGTTATCAATTCGACTGTATTTTTTTTTTTTTTTTTTTTTTTTTTTTATGTTTGTTCACTCATAACTTGCGACTGGGTGAACTGATTTTCATGATTCTTTTTTCATTTGAAAGCTGGTGCTTCCCGTGTGGTCCCATTGTCACCATTTCAATATCTGATGATGGGATCTTGTAGAAATCGGGGGAACTCTTCAATAAATAACAGCAGATTAACCGCGATTGTTGCTATAGCATATCTAAGCATTGTTTACGCCATCACACAACATAATATTACGCCTGTACTCACTACAAAGGTTATAAAAACTATTTTGTGAAGATCTGATGAAAAACTTCGGAGATAGGCAACGGAACTCCTCAATAAATGATAGCTAATGGACTGGGATTGCTGAAATCTCATATTGTCTGTCTATTGTTTACACCAGTTCCTAACATAACATCACGCCGGTGCGTTGTGAAGGGTAAGCACATGTGAAACACTAAAAAGTGAAAAAAAAAACTTTTTTACAAAAAATAAAACCGACTTCGACAAAAAAGAACACTCAAAAGTGAAAAATAAACTTGAGAAGAAAAATCAGTTTCTGAAGTCGGTGACAAAAAAATGAAATCAAAGAAACAAAAGTCACCGACTTCAGTAACTGATTTTTCTTCTCAAGTTTATTTTTCACTTTTGAGTGTTTTTTTTTGTCGAAGTCGGTTTTATTTTTTATAACATTGTTTAAAAGTCATTCTAAGTTAGGTGCCTGCATACTTATCTCTTTTGGTGACTGTACCTACTCAGTGACCTGTGACAGACGGACAGACAGATTTTAAAATTAATTATTACTTACAAATGTTTGCAGATGACATTTGAGTTTTAAAAGAATTTATTACTTAAGATTATCCGGTCTTGACTAACAATAAATCTTTAGAAATGTATTAGAAGTGAGCTTTAAGAATTTTAGAGTTTTTATGTTAATTGTATTTACTTGTTACAAAATTGCGCTTTATCATCATTTGCTTAGGTTGGTCTGTGATGTATTTAGGATGAAAATCCTATTAATACATATTAAAAACGTGAAAGTTTGTAAGTATGTATGGATGGATGGATGTTTGTTACTCTTTCGCGCATAAACTACTGAACGGATTTGGATAAAATTTGGTACACAGATTATAACCTGGACTAACACTTAGGATAGATAGATTTTTATCCCGATTTTATCTTCCCTTGGGATAATTTTCGAGTTGTAGCGGGCGGAGCCGCTGGCAACAGCTAGTATATATAGTTCTATATTCCGATATCCTTCGTGCCTTGCTGTTGGTCCCAGCTGCCAATTGTATATCTTTGAAAGTCTGACAACCAGTCTCACGATGTGTTATCGTACTACCTAGTACAGGTGGTAGAGGTCAGATAGGCAGTCGCTCCATGTGAAATACGGCTATTTCCAACTATGTTGGAGTCTGCTTTCAGTCTAGTCAGATGCAGCTGAACAACAGTATCTATATTAATAAAAAGAGAAGTCCTGACTGACTGACTGACTCATCAACGCCCAGCCCAAACCTTTGGACCTAGAAAGCTGAACTTTTGCACAGAGGTTCCCTTTATAATGTAGACAAGGAATAAGGAAGGATTTTTCGAAATTCAATCCCTAAGGGATTTAAATAGGGGATGAAAGTTTGTAAGGAAAATCGTCATTTTCACGCGGGCGAAGCCGCTGGCAAAAGCTAGTAATAAATAAAAAGAGAAGTCCTGACTGACTGACTCATCAACGCCCAGCCCAAACCCTTGGACCTAGAAAGCTGAACTTTTGCACAGAAGTTCCTTTTATAATGTAGACAAGGAATAAGGAAGCATTTTTCGAAATTCAACCTCTAAGGGATTTAAAAAGGGGATGAAAGTTTGTGTGAAAAATCGTCATTTTTGATATTTCCCGACATCCACGCGGGCGAAGCCGCTGGCAAAAGCTAGTTTTACATAAAATGACTGCTGATCAAACTTTAGGGCTTCTTGTCACTAGTCGTAACGACTGTCTCGAAATGGACCCTCGAAAACAGTCGAACAAATCACATTTAAAATTGTTTTTTCTTGATAGTTTTAATGTGGGTCCAGTAGCAAGCGGGTCCAGTTGACCAAAGACTCCCAAAAGCTCAACTTGGGCATGGAGTGCCTTTTTTGGGTTTCAGCATGTATCGGATTGTCCCCCATCCTCGCTCCAACTTGCTTAACTTTATAGATCGAGCTAACTGCAGTTATTATTTGGCCACGAACCTCGAGAAAATTGGCACAATATTGTGTATGATAAACCAACGGAAGATAATAATTATTCAGCCAATGATTAAATCATCACTATATGCATAATTCCATATGTCAATAGGCCTATATATCAGCAATTCAGTATATTAAATATGTAAATATATAAAGTTCAACTAGATGCGGTGTGCGTGTCTATAAGGTAATTTATTTAAAGGTCGCTGGTCTAATAGAACTTGTTTGTTTTGTATCGAAGTGTAGGTCAAAAATATCAAAAAAAATAAACATAAAAAACACACAAATGCCTAATCCACTCGAACACGGAGGCATAATATTTTCATCATCAACCTGGCAAAAAATGCAAAAATCCAGACTTCATGACTGTTAATAAGAAATTTTTGATGTAAAAACCCAAGAATACTTTGCCCGAGAATCAAACCCTAGACTCTATAATCAGCAGTCGCGCTTGCGACCACTAAACCGAATGAGACAGTCATTAATGTCTTACGAAACAGCTGAGTCCGTTATTCACTCTAACCAAATGATTGATTATAGTATTAATTCAACATTAATGAATTATTTATCATTTTATTCTTATTAACTAAGATACAAAAAATGTCAAGGTCGAGTTCTTTGGGAAATACTGTCTTCTGAGAAGTTTTTGAAACAAGACGTTGGTGACTGAAAGTTGTGTGGTAATTGGTTGTCGTGGGATCACACCTCGGACACTCCATACAACGCCCGCAAAATAATTACCTATTACTACTACATAAACAAATAACGTTTGTGCACGACGTGCACGTGCAAATGTGTGCGTAAACTCTAGTAGGGTTATCGTAGCCTAAAAAATGGCGCGGAAAGTGCAACGGTCTGCGTCGCGAAAACCGAACGACGACTAATACGAGCGCGAGCCATTGCTCAAGTGTCGACGACGAATACCTCGAAGTGCGGGGTGAGGTGCGGTATTTAATATGAGCGCGGGGAAGGGAGTGTCCCTTCTGTACGTAGTACTATTATGTATTCTGTGGTGTGATGCGGAGGAATGAGGGAAATATCGTGAGGAAAGTTTTAAGTGTGGATGGTTATTACAATAGAAGAAGGTCAAAGAAACGATGGATGGATGTGGATGGGTATAAGAGAAGAGGATGCTAATAAACTATGGATTTACTGTGTGTAGGAGACAATGGGTAGAAATGGGGAGACCAGGGCTCGGAACCGGTTTAAAAAGAGCGGTTAATTCCGGTTAAATACCGGTAAATATACCTTTCCTCCATTTACCGGTTACACAAGTGAACTGTTTTTTGTAATGATAAAGGTTACCGGTTACATAACCACAAACTATTTTAAAACTGTAAATAACCGGTTAATTCAGTCATTCGTTATTTTTATCGTCTAGATTTTTAATACTTCTAACAAGTTACAGTGACATTATCGGTAAAATATATTCGGAGAACACGGATGGTGTGGGTAGATTCTTGTTTCGACTTGGCGGGCCCCGGGGACCCTATCAAACTAAAAAAAAACTTGGTTTTTAACCGGTTTATTTCCATAATCAAAAGCAAAATTCGTGAAAAACCGGTTAGACGCATAAACTGGTTAAAACCGGTAAAGTGCAACCTTTAACCTAAATCGATTTCGGTTTGGGGTCAATGACCGTAACCGGCTAAGAATTTTAACCGGTTTCCGAGTCTTGGAGGAGACTGCCGAGATGGAGAGTAATACAGAAGTATGGTCTAAGAGGATATGCTGTGGCCCAAATAAAGTAGGATAAAGAAGAGCAGGAGAATGATTCATCATCAGCCTATAATGTTCCCACTGCAGGGACTCAGGCCTCCTCTCTAGGAGAGGGATGGACTATAATCTACCACGCGGGCCCAGTGCGGGTTGGTAGATGTCACATGTCTTCGAATTTTTTGGTTCTAAGACATGCCGGTTTCCTCACGATGTTTTCCTTCACCGTTTTGAGAGCAGTGGTGATGAAATAATAAAATAAAAAAAAATAAAAAAGCCTTTTATTTCCAGCATAGGTACAACAAGAGCAGTAGGTAACTTAAATTCTAGTTTTATTTAAAATATTTTGTGTTAGTAAATTAGGTTTAGTTCTTAAATTTAATTGTTAGTTTAGTTTTTGTATAAAAGTAGGTATTTTTAGTTGTCTGCAGGAACACCTCTGCAGGTAAAGGCCTCCTCCAAAGATAGCCAGTCCTCTCTAGATTGGGCTACTTGAATCCAGTTGGGGCCGGCTGTTTTTTTAATTTCATCTTGATGATGAAATAAATTACACAAAATAATGCGCCTGCCTGGGTTCGAACCCACGACCTACTGTTCGTAAGTCTGGGCCGATACCACTGGGCCACCGCTGCTCCGCCGCTCCTCCGAATGGTTATCATAGTGCAAAATTGGCATATAAGAGTAAAAGTTGCTAATGAACAAATTGTCAGAAAAAGCTTTTGGGTTTTGACACAATCAGGAGACAGAAATAACAGGCGTTGTAACGTTTCGCTTTCTAGCATCAAACCTACGATTAAACGCATAGCCGTCGCATTTACGACTAGTAGTTCATTTAGACTGCTGACGATCAAGAGTGCAGTATTTTATAAAAGGAGGATATAGCTAGAAAGGAGTTGACATGGAAGAGAAATGTAGCAGAAAAGTATGGAAAAAGTAGATATCTTGCACCGACCCAAAATCAAGTAGGGCAGCTGTCCTCCGCTCTGCCGAAGAAGAAAAGAAAAGGAAGTACTGCGGCCCATGCGAGACGCGTCATGCCACTTTCACCCCCCTGGTGACTTCTGTTGACGGAGTTTTTGCTCCACAAATGACTTCATTCATAGCACACCTTGCCGAAGCACTAGCGGACCGCTGGAGCAGGCCCCTTTCTACAATTACAGGCTGGTTACGTGCGAGAATACAAACAGCCATCATCAGAGCAAGTAGTATGTGCATTCGCGGCACACGTCATAAATGGCAACGGATAAACATCTATGAAGATGGTGCTGCTCTTCCCCACGTCTTGTCATCAACCTTTCCATTAACCTGTCACTTCACCTATTATTAGTTTGTTTTTATTTTATGTATGTTATTTTGGCTTCGGCCGTGTACGAAACCGTAGTTTCGTAACTGGTTTCGATGAAGGAATGATTTGTCCTTGTACGTAACTGGTTTCGATGGAGGACATATTTGTCTTTGTACGAAACCACGGTTACGTACAAGGAATTTTTGCAAAAATATGAAATTTTACTAGTTACGAACAAGGAATAATAATTCTTTTATCGAAACTAGCGATTTATGTGATAATTGGTCCAGGATCCAATAGTCGCAAATATCAATCTGCAAATTTCCTAAAAATTATTATACATGGTGGAACCCAACCCTTTACGAAGCCGTCAACCAAGCATTAGGACCATCAAACTAGTACTTAGTTACCTACGCAATATTTTTTTTGGTCTTGTGGCAGTAGTTCGGTTGTTAGTCCAGTTGACCGAACTTTATCTAGTTCGGTTGAAATATAGCACCGAACTACTGCCACTTTTTAGTTGCAACAGTTCAGTTACATTTTTTTTTTGTTTAAGAAAATAAGGATAGGTAGTCAAGTCCCACAAATTACCAAGAGAGCAGAAGTAGGAAGGACGCATTGAAAGGTATTGAAAACTGGAATGTTTTTTTTTAAATAGCTTATTTAGTAAACTCTCACAAACTACGAGGAGAACAGAAGTAGGAAGGAGGTATTGTATTACAAAAGAGATACCGCGGAATCGACACAAAGGGCTAAGAAGGATCATGGGTGGTTTTTAGTCAGTAGAAGTCTGACACTCCCTACCGGGAGGAGTCATTTGATGATTTCCCCACTATATAATTCACCAATCTCGCCTCCTGGTAGTTTGTGGGACTTTACTATCCTTGTTTCTCATTTTCAACAAAAAAAAAACTGCCTGGTATTAGAGGGCATTAAGATTTGATTTAAAGATTCCAATTTCCAATACCTCCTGCCTACTTCTGTTCTCCTGGTAATTTGTGGGACTTTACTACCTATCATTATTTTCTCAAACAAAAAAAAATGTAAGCGAACTGTTGCAACTAAAGAGTGGCAGTAGCTCGGTGCTATAAATTTCAACCGAACTAACAACGGAACTACTGCCACTAGACCATTTTTTTTGGGGCGACAAGTCACATTTTACGTCAAAAAAAAATTGGCAGCACCATGGCAGCACCTAGATCTAGACCAATCAGAGAAGCCAATCATCTCCCCAGACACAAAATTAGATTTTTTATTTATTTTAATACCAACTTACTTATTTTTGTTAAGTTTGATTTTCTCATGAATTTGGTCGTTTATTTATTTTCTTCTTAGCGTGTCGATGACAATTTAAATTGAGTCGGCCCAAAATTTGGCGACAAGTTTGGCATTTTCAGTAGCTTTCAGTAGTATTTATTTTAATACAGACTTACCTTGTTTCAATAAGGTCAGTTCAGTAGACAGCAAACGCGTCTACTGAACTACCTCAATCACCAAAATAATACCTCAATCGAAACTACCTAGTTACGTACAAGGACAAATCATTCCTTCATCGAAACCTTAACAGTAAATTCTTCGTACGTAACCATGATCCATAACCGTGGTTTCGTATAAAGACAAATATGTCCTCCATCGAAACCAGTTACGTACAAGGACAAATCATTCCTTCATCGAAACCAGTTACGAAACTACGGTTTCGTAGACGGCCGAAGCCGTTATTTTTAAGTTAGTTGCTTGATAATAAAGTTATATTCCTTCAAATCAAGTAGGGTAACTAAGAACAGGAGTCTAACCAGTCAAAGGGGTATCATATTAGTCAGTACTGTGATGTGCCTGGGAGTATTGGGAATATTGGGAAAATACCAAAATTGCCAGCAGTATTGGAAATATTGCCAAAGTTGCCTGTCAATGTAGATTAGGGCCTATTAATGCTAATTATAAGTGTATTACATAGTTTCCGTACTTAATTTGACTTATAATTAACAAATACTCTGCGAATATTCCCACTCCCGGCAATATTCCCGGGAATTTTGCCAATTTTGCCGGCAACGGCACATCTCTAGTCAGTACTATCTGCTTTGTGGAGGTCAGGTAGGCCTTCGCTCCATGTAAAATACTGGTACCTATTTTAGATGCATCGAATAAGACTAAACGCCGCCCCAAGATGGTTATGAAAAGGCAGATGATGAACTCTTTAGTTGATCAAATCAAAAATGGCAATATTTTCAGTTATTGGCTTTAAACACAATCAGTGGACAGTTTTAGAACCTTCTTAGTGACTAGTGACTTAGGCCTCCAAATAAATTGGGATAATAAAAGCAAGATAATGGGTCCGATTGCGTTTCTTCGGCGCACTTAATTAAGGCTAATTAGTAAACCTAAATAAGTCTAAAATTTGTACTAAAATTAATGCTATTGCGTTTGTTCATTAATTATGTCCACAACACTATTTATGTCCAATTCGGACTTAAATATGTCTAACGCGTGTCTTTTGCTATTCCGTTTCTGTCAGTTTGACAGTTCGTCAGCGTTAAATGAACTTATCGGTTTAGGCTTTAAGTTCGCACTTATTTAGTCCGTACGTAAGCGAAGTTTCTTCAGATAATAGTGAAAAATGTTTCCTTATGGCTGGGCTATCATTCAAAGAAGACATAATGAGGAACGGCAACGGTATGTAAATATAAATGACAACTGCTTTTCTTTTAAACGACATAAGCATAACATAACCTAACTTTTTTCGTTTTAGGGCTGCGAGAAGGTTAGCGCATCGCCATATTCGGGACCATTCCAACCCTTTCGAC
Source organism: Diarsia dahlii (assembly GCA_949775195.1). NCBI lineage: Eukaryota > Metazoa > Arthropoda > Insecta > Lepidoptera > Noctuidae > Diarsia > Diarsia dahlii. Next base: position 2,210,159 of record OX459219.1, on the reverse strand, counting down.
GTGCCTGCAGGAGTGTTTACAAAACTATACAGACTGTCCAAAAGAACTGCGCAGTTTTTAGTGGAGACCCTACATCAGAATTTAAATAGACAAAGGCAGCACGGATCCTCCCAGGGATCAGGGATATGAATTTTTTTAATGTAGCACGCAACATTAGAAACAGCCTCACAAGAGAATACTTTGCGTGATGACACCTTGCTATTGTATTGAGTCTGGTTCTTCTAACCAACCTAACAGACAGATGTGTGCTGGGAAGTTTGTTCCGCCACTTCTTCTTTCCAGCTAAACACTAGGAAGTGTCGATGGGTGGGCGTTTTGGGGGACTGTCTTATAAAAATGTAAATAGTAAAGTAAATTTTGACCTTCGAAAAGTGCTGATAATCAGCCTAGTTTGAATAAATGAGTTTTATTTAACACTAAAGTTATATTATTTATTGTAATAAAAGACTATACTAAATAAATAAACTAAACTAACCTAAAAATTTTGATTTGATTTTGATGACGTTCCCTGACTGTACATTATATAAAATGTACATTTTGAACCTGAAGGGTTGTATATAAGCATTGTATTTTCATATTTCATAATTTATGGGTTTTTTTGAAATTAAAGAATTAATAAAACATTTAATTATTTATTTGAATTGTACAATTGCATCGCTTCGACACGAAGAACACGCAGTTGACAGACTAGCGGCGGCGTGGTGTTGCCATTTGCGGCGGCAAACGAACTTAATTATGTCCATTTCCATAGACGCAGAATTAAGTTCAAATTTAGTGACGTGAACTTATTTTAACAGAAACGCAATAGCTTTTGGATAAGGACATGGACATAATTAGTAAAAATTTAGTCTGTCATTATTTAGGTTCGGAGAGAAACGCAATCGGACCCATTGATGATCAATTGATCATACAAGCTCGTCTTTTCTAACAATATCTATAAATACCTCATTATATCATGACCGTTCTAAAGCTCCACGATTCTGTCTACGTTTCATCCTTCACCTTTATCCAAGTCGTTGTGTACCTTGCTACGCAATACCAAATACATCACTTTACTATTTAAGTTATATTTAGTGGTTTATGGCTCTGTGACTTACGTGTTAGCTTTAGCTGGTACTCGCAAGTTTATCATATGGACATAAAGTGTACAGTCGAACAAGCTAATACGTATACAGCCAGTTAACTTGCATTTACTTTTTTTAAGATTATACAGATACATTTAGAGACTGATGCCAAACGATACAGCGTTTGACATCAAACGTTTTATAAAACACTAGGTGTTGCCAGCGGCTTCGCCCGCTACAACTCGATAATTATCCCACGGGAAGATAAAATCAGAGTAAAAACTATTCTATGTGTTAATTCAGGCTATAAACTATCTGTGTACCAATTTTATCCAAATCCGATTAGTAGTTTTTGCGTGATAGAGTAACAAACATCCATACATACTTACTTACAAACTTTCGCGTTTTTAATATTAGTAGGATAGGATAAGTGCAATTAATATTTTCGGTGTACTAAAATTATAAAAAAAAACTCTACTTGTTAACTTATTAGCTTGTTCGACTGTACATGGGCGTTTCGGCACGTGTACGTAGTGTCGGTACTTATTTTTTTATGTATTTTACATATACTAATAGAACAATTTATATTTGCTGAATACGTTGCGGGGATCAAGAAAATATCGTGAAGAAGGTTTTGAATATGAATGTAGATATGTATAAGAGTCGAGGAAGACCAAAGAAACGATGGATGGACTGTGTTAAGAATGATATGGTAAGAAAGGAGGCGTCTCATGAGATGACGAGAAACAGAGAGGTGTGGAAGTAGAAGACATGCTGCGCCGACCACAAATGAATTGGGATAAGGACAAGAGAATTATGATAACGTTGCGGAGATCTGCTGCGCATGCAAGACGCTCGGGAGGCCTATGTCCAGCAGAAGATGTCTTTCGGCAGAAATGACTCTGAAGGAGCCCGTTTGGCGGGCCTCTCAATATATGGAAGGTGCTGAGTAACCGGGATCATAGTTGGAGAGCCGGAATAAAATTCGGAGTTAGGTGTAAACTATATACATGAAAATTGATGTACAATTTACAAACTTTACAATGATATTGGAATAGTATATTTCATTATAAGTGCGGAAAGCCTGTCATTGCAAAGAGTTGCGACAAATGTCTACCCGAGCCTAGGCACAGCCGACGGCGAGGGTTGACAGTCGGAACAAGTTGCAATGACGGTTCCGCACGTGTACTGAACAACTATTTTTAATACAGTTGCGAAAAAATGAAGCAATTTAATAAAATAATAAAACCGTAATTAAACTCGCAAATAACACTTTTGAACCGTAAAAGAATTTAAGCAGAGATTTTTTTTGTTTTCTTCACCCATTCTGGGTAGGCAAAGGGAACTATATACAGCCAAGTCTTCAGTAGATTTTTTTTATTGATATGAAATGAAATAGTACATTACTGCAGCGGCCAGCAACAGAGGCATTGATGGACGTACGTGTAAATGTGGGCCGAGGCGAAGCCGAGGCACACATACGTAAGTCCATCAATGCCTAGTTGTGGCCAAGGCTTGTATAGTACTTTTCTCAAATAATGCGAGGAAATTAAATACAATTTACTTTTCAAAATCACATACAACAATAATTTTTCACGCGTTGAAGAGTTCAGCCAATTCGAAATTTAAATAAAACCTAAGTAAAACCTTTAATAAGTCACCTCCTTGGTTGCTATGGTTCAGAGTAAAAGATCGTTCCATTTTTAAATAACACGACAGATATGAGTTTAGTATGTAATTTATTTGGCCGCTAAACACGACAGATATGGATTTTCATACAACTTTTGCCGGCCGCTGGTCGCATGTATCTGGCCAGTACAGCAATTTCGATTTATCTCGAAGAAGGTTGTCAAAATAATGCTCAAATTTCCAAGCATGTTTGAGAAAATGAAATTTAATGAGATGAAATGGAATGAAACTTAAACTTAACTCATTGAATCAAATAATTAAATCTGATATTGAAACAAATTAGTAGCTTCTTTATAAATATTTCATGAATCATAAAAACTTCTATGATTTTTTTTAGTAAAAACTTCGTGGTTGGTTTTTTTTAATGGACATTATTTTGACAGTTGGGAAAGAGAACGCACGAGTTCGGAAATGATAAAGAAAAAGCACGAGTACGTAATAGCCCACATCCCGAACGCTATACGTCCCTGCAATACGCCACTTTTTGAGCAACTGTATTAAAAAATATTTTTATCACACGAAACCATGAAAATAACATATATTATTACATGCTTACATGAAAGATGTTTGACAGCTCGTGTCTGAAACCATCATTCTTTTTATTTAGAGAATAGAGCGCCGTATCACCGGCCAGTGACATACGCACGTCGCCTCCTTGGTCACGGCCTCGCGGCGTTCATAGTAGAGGTTTAGGCACTACAACTCAATATTTTATTGCATTCCACATGTAGTACTTACTTAGGTGGTAAAACATAAAATTAGATCACATGGACTCTGTCGGGCACAGCAAAATAAGTGAGTTAGGAGCACAGAATACATAATAGTACTACGTACAGAAGGAACACTCCCTTCCCCGCGCTCATATAAATACCGCACCTCACCCCGCACTTCGAGGTATTCGTCGTCGACACTTGAGCAATGGCTCGCGCTCGTATTAGTCGTCGTTCGGTTTTCGCGACGCAGACCGTTGCACTTTCCGCGCCATTTTATAGGCTACGATAACCCTACTAGAGTTTACGCACAAATTTGCACGTGCACGTCGTGCACAAACGTTATTTGTTTATGTAGTAGTAATAGGTAATTATTTTGCGGGCGTTGTATGGAGTGTCCGAGGTGTGTTAGGAGAGAGGAAGCACTTTGTAAATTATAATTATAACATGGTAGGTAATTCCTAAATGATGATGAACAAAGTAATCATTGCCACATTTGAGCACCAAAATGTGCTTAAATAGCACTTGTACTCGAGGGGTTCGTCAAGTACACTTACTAAAGTGCTATTTAAGTATTAAAAGGTCGAGGCTTTTTTTTTTTTTTTAATGGGACAAGCCCGCCACACTATTCCCAAACCACTGTAACTCCTGTTAGCCAGAATCAACAGTGGCGACCACAAGAAAAGCGCCGAGACAATGAAGCTCGACGAAGTCCCAGAGAAATGATTTAACTGTCTTGGATCCCGCAACGAAATTAATCAGAAAAGAATAGCGGAGGAGTAGGAAAAAACATAGTTTCCACTTCCCTCCTTATCAGCAGGAGACATAACAGGCCAATAGGCACACAGGGACGTATACAACGTCTGTATACGAGGTCGAGGCTGTATAATAACAGTCGTTCGAGTCGATCTATAGGACATGGCACGCTTGCCTAATTTGGTCAGTGGATCATCATAATCCACAGCCCGAACTCACCCACTGCTGGAAAGGCCTCCCTTTTCTTGTGCCATTCTCCACGGTCCTGTGCCAGCCCGATCCAGGTTTAGGATATGTCCAGCCATTACATACCGTGGTTGCTCCGTGCCTCGGAAATCACGTGGAGCCTGGTCCTGGCTATCTTTTGTAGATCTTTTGCAGTGGTTACAGGTAGTCAGTGGCCTGAAAGTCTGACAACTAGTCTTACCAAAGGGTATCTTTGTAGGTTGTAGAGGTCAGATAGACAGTCGCTCCATCCTACTTATCTATCTTCTATATTAATCTATATATATAAAAGGAGAACTGACTGACTGACATATCAACGTACAGCCGAAACTACTGGGGCTAGGAATGTGAAATTTTGCACACGGCTTCCTATTATAATGTAGAGGAGCACTAAGAAGGGGTTTTTGGAAATTCAACCCCTAAGGGAGTTAAATAAGGGATGAAAGTTTATATGGAAAATCGTCATTTTTGTAGTTAAACCGACATCCACGCGGGCGAAGCCGTGGGCAATAGTTAGTAATATTATAAACGCGAAAGTTTGTAAGTATCTATGGATGGATGTTTATTACTCTTTCACGCAAAAACTAGTGAACGGATGTGGATGAAATTTAGAATACAGATAGTTTATAACCTGAATTAACACATTAGAATAGTTTTTATCACGATTTTATCTTCCCGTGGGACAATTGTCGAACGCAACGCGGGCGAAGCTGCTAGCACAAGCTAGTGTAAAATAATGGCATACAGCTGCATCCGGCAAGACTGAAGCCCGACCAAAAAGGTTAAACAGTATAGTACAATACAAATATAGACATATTGATATTCCGACCGCGTCTAACACATCTATAAGTCTACAAGCCAGAGGTCAAGGTACATAAATAATGAGATTTGAGTTGACCGATGCATAATATTAGGGAGTGAACAGACTTGTTGACGCGGAATTGGCTTGAGTTGATAGAAAATAATAAAAAAAACCCATCACTATCCTAAGAGAGAGGCCTGAGTCCCTGCAGTGGGGACATTATATGCTGATGATGATGTAATCTTAGAAGGGTTAGGCAGAGTTGTACCTAATTGTACACAGCCAGTTATGTTAAGTGCCGTGTAATAGGGAAAGCTAATACCTCTAACCGGGCACAAATCCAAGCTCCGTGATTGCTACGATAAATTCCTGACGAAAAAATAAAAACTTTTTAACAAAAAATAAAACCGACTTAAAAAAAAAAACAAAAAAGTGAAAAATAAACTTAAGAAGAAAAATCAGTTTCTGAAGTCGGTGACTTTTGTTTCTTTGATTTCATTTTTTTGCTACCGACTTCAGAAACTGATTTTTCTTCTAACGTTTATTTTTCACATTTTTGTTTTTTTTTTTGAAGTCGGTTTTATTTTTTGTTAAAAAGTTTTAATTTTTCACTTTTTAGTGGTTCACATGTAAGTTCACATGTTCATGGGTCATAATGTGGACAATGTAGCTTTTTTTTTGAGTTTTGTTGATTTTTCAAAAACCGCTTGTCCGATTTCGATAAAAAAAATATGGGACCATTTGGGAAGTATACCCCTTTCCAACAAAAAATAATAATAATTTTTCAAATCGGTTAGCAAGCGACGGAGTTATGCCCGAACAAACATAAAAAAACAAACATCCGAATTGAGAACCTCCTTCTTTTTTTAGAAGTCGGTTAAACACCCAAAAACACTTTGCCCTACCTTTGAATAGAACCCTGAAACTCATGCTTAGTAATCGCGCGTGCAGTTGCGTGGCAATAAGCTAGGCCCCTAATACTTGAGACAACTGGCGAAATATACAAACACTTCCAGGATTACAGGCGTGATGTTATGTCAACAACATCATTTCAGCCGAAAGACGTCCACTGCTGGACATAGGCGTCCCCTAAGTGTCGCCACATTGACCGGTCCCGTGCCTCTCGCATCCAGCGCATCCCCGCAACCTTCACCAGGTCATCGGTCCACCTAGTGGGAGGCCTTCCAACGCAACGTCTTCCGGTTCGCGGTCGCCACTCCAGAACCTTCCGGCCCCATCGGCCATCCGTCCTGCGAGCAATGTCACTGCCACTTAAGCTTGGCAATTCTTCGGGCTATGTCGGTAACCTTGGTTCTCATGCGGATGTCCTCATTTCTGATTCGATCACGCAAGGAAACTCCGAGCATAGCCCTCTCCATTGCTCTTTGGGTGACCTTAAGCCTTCCTATGAGGCCCATTGTGAGCGACCACGTTTCGGTCCCGTATGTAATCACTGGCAACACACACTGCTCATAGACTTGATGTTATGTATGTCCTTGCAATACATATAAGCGAAAAATTAATCAGTAGCCGCGTTTCCGACGATAGGACTCAAAACCGCACCGATCTAAATGTGGAAGAACTGGCTGATTCCGCGCCACTCAGTGTGGTCACTCCTTTAGGCAACTATTTCAGGAAATACCTACAATTTTTTTTGTGAAGGACCTTTTCAATTCAAGTTTGGTTACTTACGGTAAATACTTAGGATGAGATTTATGTGGTATTTGGCTGGTGTCGTTTTTTTTTTTGTAAATTCTTGTCTAGGAAATGTCAAAGTGCTTGTTTTTAGATATAAGTTGTTTTATTTTGTAAGAAAACTGAATTCTTTATCGTCAGCAGTCTTATTGAACTATTGATACTATGTGGTTATAGATGCGACTGCTAAGCGTATATAGGGTCGGTCGATAAGGGTATTGTTAAAAAGATGAACTTGTGGTATGTCTTAAGGAAGTAGTATACAAAAGATAGTGTTCAATTCTAGTAGTTTTTTTTTTCAATTTTCACTTTTCCAGAATGTGTAGTTCGAAAATGGGTAACAATGTGAAAAAGTGTGTAAGATAAAAGTTGTACATAATTTTATAAGCTTTAATTGCGTAGAAGACTTCTTATCTCCATGACGCACCGTTTAAAAGATATTAGCGAAAAACTAAAAAATGGGAACTTTAACCCCCTCCCCCCACTCCGCCTCAACCCCTAGATGTCAGGACTTTTAGTATGTTAACTCTCTAAGCACCCTGAACAATTTTCTGAAGATATCACTTAGGGCCTAACTCACGCACTCTACAACTCCTTATGGGTGATTTATTGGGTGGACTAATTATGCCATTTCAAAAACAAACAACAATCAAAAACAAACGTACGTGCAGGAGCACCTACGTTTGTTTTTCAAACAAAAAATGATGACTGCCTTGTTGGCTAGTCGCTCAAATCGTACTTCAGTATGTCCTCTACATTTTTTACAATGTTTTGGTTGATATCGTAAAACCATCTCGCTTGTGATCTCCGAAGGCCACCGGTACAGATGTACCCATTAAGACACCCACATTTCACCCATTTCGTTTAAGTGGGAGGAGTTTAACCGTGTAAAAGTCTAACCGTGACAGTAGTCAGCGATACACTGCCGCCCGTCGCCCGCCAGAGCCCCGCTTCAACGCGCACCAAGATTATTCGAAAAAACAACCCACCTTGATTTATCAAACACAAGTACAAATAAAAGCTGTATACTAAAATATGGGTCATTAAATTGTCTTTTATATGATTAAAGTTTCATGTAAATACGCCCCATAGTTTTTGCGTGATTATCGTTTTTTTGTCCACGTTAGACAATACTTTACAAATAAATTACACTATGTTATCTATATCTATAAAAGCGAAAGGTCACTCACTGACTCATCACGAAATCTCAAAAACCGCTGGACGTACAAAGATGATTTTTGGCAGGGAGGTAGTTTATGGTTAGTAGACGTCCGCTAAGAACGGATTTTGCGACAGGGCCGGATTAGGGTGGTCTAAGGGCTCTCGCAAGTTTGTATGCAACTCCTTTATTTTTTGTGCTACAATCTAGATTTTTGGCAGAGACGTAGTTTATAGTCAGTAGACATCCGCTATAAATTAGTTTTGCGACAGGGCCGGATTAGGGTGGTCTATGAGCTCTCGCAAGTTTGTATGAACGTCCTTCATTTTTTGGGCTATAATCTTGATTTTTGGTAGGGACGTAGTTTATAGTTAGTAAACGTCTGCTATGAACTGATTTTATGACAGGGCCGGATTAGGGTGGTCGATGAGCTCTCGCAAGTTTGTATGTAAGTTTTCGTTTTTTGTGTTACAATCTTGATTTTTGGCAGGGACGTAGTTTATAGTTAGTAGACCTCTGCTATGAACTGATTTTGTGACAGGGCCGGATAAGGGAGGTTTAGAGGCTCTCACAAGTTTGTCTGAAAGTCTTTCATTTTTTGTGCAACAATCTTGATTTTTTTCAGGCAGTTTATGGTGAGTAGAAGTTTGCTAAGACCAGATTTTGCATTAGGGTCGCATTATAGGTCTAAAGACTCTCACGACTTTGTATGTAAGTTTGATTTTTGTACTACCGGCCTGAAACTTAGCAAGTCTGTTATCTAACGGACCTGGACTAAGGGCTCCCACAAGTATATAAATGAAATCCTTGGCTTTTTGGAGCCGAAAATTGTTAGAGAGATAGAATATAGTTAAGACATAATATGTAAATGTATGGGAACAGATTTTTACGACAGGGCCAGTTTAAGGGAATATAATCGCTTCGATTGGCATTTGTCATTCGCTTTGGCATAGTACATCCAGAGGCAGTCACACACATACATACACGTCAAAATTTCCTCGCGAACGAAGTCGCGGGCAACGGCTAGTTAAAATATAATTTCACATTTCCACATATCAAATTATGAATAAAATTGTCTAATATAACATATATTTTTTTCAAAGAAATAAGACTAGAAGTTTAGACGTGATGTTCAATATAAAATCATTAAAAGTCGTTTATCTGCGCCTTAAGTTCTATGTAATAGGGGGCGAGTTATCGCTATAAACCGCGCACAAATCTAGTCTCCCGTACTAGATACTGAGAAATTCCTGATCGAAAAACCTAATAAAAAAACATAACCTGACCTGGGAATTGAACCCAGGACCTCATGCACAGACCCACTAGACCAACGCAACAGTACTTTGTACCTATACTAGCTGATGCCCGTCCGACATCTCAGCCACATGTATGTCGTATAACTAACCGACATCCATGTGGCTTCGCTCACATGGATGTCGGTTAGTTATAATATACTAAAGCCTCCCTCGAGAACCACTCTATCCATTGGTGAAAACAGCATGAAAATCGGTTCAGTAGTTTACCACGAACAGACAGACAGACGCGGCGGAGGACTTGGTTTTATAATATGTAGTGATTTTGGTTGTGATCATCCTTACATAGTATAAAACAAAGTCGCTATTTTGTCTGTTTGTCTGTATGCTTAAATCTTTAAAACTACGCAACGGATTTTGATGCGGTTTTTTTTAATAGATTGATTGATTAGAGTGATTCAAGAGGAAGGTTTTAGTATATAATTTGAACGACATCCACGCGGGTGAAGCCACGGGCATCAGCTAGTCAATAATATATTACAGAATGGTCATTCAATATATTATTATTTGATTAATTAGTGCTGTCGACCTTCTAACACGTCTTGTTTATATTAACACGTTGTTTGACAACAAAACATTACGTCACGCCTGTAAACACGAGGGGTTAGACAGAGGTCAATAATTGAGAAAGGTCAAGTGGTTTGTACTTGCGTGTATGACTAGCTAGAAACTAAACAAAAAACACGTATTTATCCAATATTTTTCGATAATCTAACAGACGGACTAATTAGAATCATATTTTTTTTTTGTTAGAAAGTGTCCCTATTGTACGGGGGTCGTAGTCCGTAGAGGTATTTAAGGCGACATTAACTGCCCGCGCCCTTGAGCGCGCGTTTAACTCATCGCCTAAACAAATAAGGTTGAAAATGGGGATGCGTTTGATTCTCGTGACTGCCAATATGAACGATAGTTCGCAGATTTCATTTATTAAAAAAAAATACGCTGTAATGTTAAAATATTTTTACATATGTCTTTAGTTGGTTAAATTTCCTTTCTGATAGTAAAAAAAAAACAGTTATCGCTCAAAATATTGAGCATTTCGAGACGAAAAAGTTTTTTCGTGTGATTTTTTTGTGATTTTGTGATTTTTTTTTCGAGGTTCTTGATTAATTTTAGAAAATATTTTTGCATAAGTCTTTTACCTATACATTTGATTATACACTGTATTTTTTTTTGGAATTGTAATAAGTAGCAATACGGCTAACTCTGCAACGAAAAACAGGTCGTTTTTACGGTGTCTCTCTTATCTGCGCCTTAAAGTAAAGTTATAACATTTTGTCTTTTGATGAATATCAAATATCTTCAAATTGTCGGTTCTAGGAAATGCCGTAGTGTTCTCACGATGTTTTTCTCCAAAGTTTTCATAACTTGAACCTCATCATGGTGAATTATTGCGTTAGTTCACCATGACCCTTTGGTAGATGACATTAATATTCAGGGCTATCGGATACCAGTTCCTATGGTATTATTTATAGATATTTCGCTGTTTCCGTCTAGTGCCATCTTTACATATTTGTCAAGGGTAGAGGAACTGCTCAATGGCTGGTTGTTTTAGCATTTAAAAGTCGAGAATCTGTCAGTTTTATTAGGGTTTCGTAGGCCGCGTATAAACCGGTCCGAAATGATCGTGGCCTGTTTCTATACTATACGGTTCCATAGTAAACCATCAAAAATATCTATTTACTTGACCCACGTTTTATTTATTTATTTATTAAACTTTATGCACAACAAAACGTACAAAGGCGGACTTAATGCCTTGGGCATTTTCTACCAGTCTTACCTTACCTTGGGCGTTTTCCCACTATTTACTTTGTTCCCTCTAGGTCTACTGAAAAATTAATAGTTTTTTTTTTCTCTTATTAGTCTTACGATTTAAGGTGGTACAAAATTGAAGAACTGTTATAGTGCGTGGGACTAAAATTCTTCTTCAGTTCAGTTCAGACAGTTTACTGTACAACTAAGGAGATTATTTGTTACAACCTACGGTTAACTAGTGAATGTAAATATACCTCTGCCTATCTCTTCGGGGTATAAAGACATGATGTTACCCACAATAACCCTGAGAATGTCACCTACAGGTCAGGGTTACCTTACGCAATAAGTCAATAAGATGTGGCTTGACTATGATGAATATATTGTGTGCTTTATGATGAGCCGCGCCCGATTGCGTCGTTAACTTTGATTTTATGACTTCGTTTGTTACGTGTGAGTTTGACTACCTTTCTGACTAATTACCATGCATCATAAACCGATGCGAAGTATTTGAACTGTAGGGTTACGCAATAATGGATGTAACAACACTCTTAACTAAACGAAGCAAATTCTGTTCTCCCCGTCATTGCTATTTTTTTTTTTGTTCTGGACCATATCTGGGAACCTTCTACTTATGGAGATACTAGCTTTTGCCCACGGCTTCGCCCGCGTGGATGTCGGTTTAACTACAAAAATTACGATTTTCCATACAAACTTTCATCCCCTATTTAATTCCCTTAGGGGTTGAATTTCGGAAAATCCTTTCTTATTCCTTGTACACATTATAAAGGGAATCTCTGTGCAAAATTTCAGCTTTCTAGGTCCAAGTTTGGGCTGGGCGTTGATGAGTCAGTCAGTCAGTCAGGACTTCTCTTTTTATTTAAATAGATTAAAAGCCAAAGTTCCTAGTAGAAATGGACCCTTCACGAAGCACCGAAGCTTCAAAAAAAAAATTGCTGGAAAACGACTTTTTATTGGAGTAAAAAATCACACTTTAAGGTAAAACTCAATGTAGCACTTTGATGCTTTACCGTTTGACCTTTGACCTCCAATATTTGCGAAACTAAAACGTTCCTTGGTATGATGAATGACAAATTCCATATTACTGTACCTATATTCAAAACCCTTTCTCTCTCTCCACAGTGATGTCAAAATTCGGCGTACGCGTCGACGCAGCGGTCTCAGCCTTAGGCGGTGGTGCCGGCGCGGCCTTGGACGAGAACGACTTCATTGACGCCAGCAGACTGGTCTATGATGCTGTCAGGGAGATCAGAAGAGCTGTTCTGATGAATAGGGTAAGTGTTTTAAAAGGTTCTACGACAGAATTAATGAATTGTTTTGTAGAGAGGCATCAAACAATGCCCCACCTGCTGGAGTGTCCCAGGTGTTCGTTTACCTGACGTCCTGAAAAGCGCCTTCGCCGCTGCAATAAACGTGGTGCCTACTGGGCCCAAACTGTAGATAAAGTGGAAGTAAAATCTATACGACAAGAGAGCGGACACGTCCGTCCGTGATGACAGTATGAAGGTGACTCTTCTACTTAGCGTGTCGATGACAATTTAAATTGAGTCAGCCCATTTGGCGATGAGTTTGGCACTTTCCGTAGCTTCCATCAGCTTCTGTGATTTGCCAAGTAACAGCACAGGCAGGACACGATATCGGATATAGTGGCCCATAGTTTGTGGAGACTGTTCAGTGTAAAGATGAAAGCTACTGCTCGATCTGGGCGATTGGTGAGTTTTCTGGGGGTTTAATTTCTTAACTTCCGGTGGGTAAGTTACACTGCTATATAATACCCGACACGGTTCTTGAGCGCTCGGCGGAAGAGTGGGGATCGCTGTGCGCATCGTACATTTTATGACAAATAAAACGCACACCCGTTTATTATTTATTGGTCGTGAGGTAAGTGCAGCAGGAGTAAAGAACAAATCCCGAGTGACGGCTATGACGCGATGCGCTACGGGCCAATCACTGCACTTTCCCCGCCCCGCGTCTCACTTCATACCACCAAAGGGACCTAATAACTCACTTTTGCGTCAGCGCTCAAGAATCGTGCCAAGTACTGGGATCTAAATGGCAATTCAATTTAGCAGATCATAATATGAATTGCGTTAAAAAGCGTAAAATGTACTTTTCATAATAGTAACTGCGTCTGTGACCAATTTACGCTTTTTAACGCAATTAATATTATTTTCCTAAATGGTCACAGACGCAGACTTTTTAAAGAAATTCATGTTATGATCTGCGATATTCATTCTTCCCTACCAACCGAACAAGCCAGCAAGAATTCAAATATAGCTAAACTTAATTCAGCATACAGAGGAGTCTTATTTTGTTTTTGATTAGCTTCTGGTCAGCCCTTTGTCAACTGTGGACTTCAATGTAATATTAATGAATAAATATTGGTGCTTATCATACTTCTACTTAACTAGGATGAAGAGGAACTGGACCCTGAAGACGTGGAGCTCGACGAGCATTACACTCTGGAGACGCGAAGCAAATGTGAGAGCAACCCACAACTTCTGCTTAACCGGTTGCTTCTGGTTGCCCGAATGTCTTGTCCGTTTTAATACGTGGTTGCTAATCTCATTGTCTCATCTAGGTTTTTGTTATGTGAATGTTATTTTTTTTGTTGGTTGCTTATTTTTTTGCTGGGCTACACCGAACAAGTGATTTACTTAACTTTTATTTTCAAATATAAAAGTATTATTATAAAAAAAATCATAATAAAAAAATTAACCTAAGAAAACGTGAATTAGAAGTGAAAACACTTATTTCATTTTTATTTTGGAGAATATCTGTCAGATTATAACATTGTTGTTATAAGCGACAGACATAAATCTGACTTCGGTGTAGGCCAGCTTCTAATATCATTACAGGTATTCTCTTAATTTAATAGAAAGTTGCTTATTAGAGCAACCATACGTCGAATGGTTGTTTTTGGTTGTTGTAACTTTGTGTCCAGTTTCAGTGTCATTTTAATGTGGTTTTTACAATGTGAATTGAAAGCAACCGCGAGCAAGTTCTACAAGAAGCAGTTGGTTGCTGCCTGCTTCGTTTCATGGTTGCTGTCAGTTCCTTTGTTGTGTTGTGTTTTAATGTCGTTTTGTCTCATCATTCATTTTGTGTTTAATAGTAGAAAGGATTTTGTTTACCAATATGTGACAAAGTGGTTATTTGACCTAGCGAGATCTTAATCGTAGTTTTGTCAAATATGTACCAAAGCCTTTTTTATCTAATCGTCAGTTGTCACTACCTGATACTGATTTTCTCAATCGGCATTATAATACATAGTTGTATAGGTACTTAAAATGTCACTTACGGGATATCTTCCGTGATTTTTATTTCGCCATTATCGCGGGTAAAAATCACGGAAGATATCCCGTAAGTGACATTTTAAATATAGTTATGAACCGTGAAAGCTTAAAACAGTGTTTGTATAGGTACTTTCAGCAGCTTAAAGCAGACATGTTCATAAAAAAAATTACTTGTGGAAAAGCTGAACAGCCTAAAGGCACGATATAATTGAAAACATCAACATAGAAATTGCTTTTAAAGCTTGACTGTAAGCTGACTTGGCTAACAATCATGATGCCTACCATAATCTCGCTCTAAACATATCTAAAGATATTGTAGGTGTTCAGTTAATACCCCAATATAATACTTTCGACAGACCAGGACTTGGTCATTCTAAAATCAACCTTATTACCACTCGATAAGTTGATAATCTTTGTAAGTTAACAAAATCCTTCCTACCCGCATGCTACATGTATATGTTTGTTTGCATGTTCCGTCACTAACGCAGACCAGCGAGGATTTGGATACCGATACCGAGTTCGAACCCGTTGAGGACATGACTATGGAGACTAGGAGCCGATGTAAGTAATGCTAGGGTAACAAAGAACAAGAAATAGGCGGTGTGGGGCTTAATAGGGCAATATTCTAAAAATAAGTGATTAACAAGTGCGTTACATCGCGCAAAAGTGAATAAAGAATATAGTCTCCATAGTCATATCCACCTTGGATATGACTATGGAGACTAGGAGCCGATGTAAGTAATGCGAGTGTAAAAAACAAGCAATAAATAGGTGATGGGGTGGTTAGTAGAGTAATATTTCAAATTTAAGTTTAAATTAATCACTTATTTTTGGAATAATGGAAAATAAGTGCATAACAGTGGTAGCTGAGTGAACGGCGCTAAAAGGTGATGTGAGAAACATTAGGGTATGTAAGTTACACAAGGGTAACAAAATATAAATAGGTGTTGGGGGGCTTAGTAGGGTAATATTTCGCTAATAAGTGTATTACAACACGCAAATGTGATTATAGGATGAAAGGTGAATAAAATGATATACGAAACGCTAGATTAAGTATCGCTAGCTGAATGAAGTACAGTCAGAGATGATATAAGTAATGCTAGGGAAAAAAAACTTTTTAACAAAAAATAAAACCGACTTAAAAAAAACACTTTTTTGTTTTTTTTTTTAAGTCGGTTTTATTTTTTGTTAAAAAGTTTTTATTTTTCACTTTTTAGTGGTTCACATGTTCATTAGTCATAATGTGGACAATGTAGTTTTTTTTTGAGTTTTGTTGATTTTTCAAAAACCGCTTGTCCGATTTCGATAAAAAATTATGGGACCATTTGGAAAGTATACTCTTTCCAACAAAAAAAGATTTTTTCAAATCTGTTAGCAAGTGACGGAGTTATGCCCGAACAAACATAAAAAAAAAGTATAAACATCCGAATTGTGAACCTCCTTCTTTTTTAAGAAGTCGGTTAAAAATGGGTGGTGGGGTGCTTAGTAGGGTATAATATTCCGCAAATAAGTGATTTATAAGTGCGTTATATCGTTAGCAAAATTAAAGAGAGCTTGCGGCGATGTCAGAATTAGGAGACTAGGAGCTCCTCTAAAACAAGAAACAGGTGATGGGTGGTAGTAGAGTGATATTTCAAAATTAATAGATTAATCACTTATTTTTGGAATAATGGAAAATAAGTGCATAACAGCGATAGCTGAATGAACGACACTAAAAGGTGATGTGAGAAACACTAGGGTATCATCATCATCATCATCATCATCATCAGCCTATAATATTCCCACTGCAGGGACTCAGGCCTCCTCTCTAGGAGAGGGATGGGCTATAATCTACCACGCGGGCCCAGTGCGGATTGGCAGATCGCGGGCCCAGTGCGGATTGGCAGATCACTAGGGTATACATATAAGTAACGCAAGAAAACAAAATATCAAATAGTGGGTGGGGTACTTAGTAGGGTAATATTCCGCAAATAATTGCATTACATCACGCAAAGGTGAAAAAAGCATGAAAGGTGAATAAGGTGATATAAGAAACCCTAGATTAAGTGTCGGTAGCTGAATGATATTAAGAGGTTGATATAAGAAATGCTAGGGTAAAAATAATGGCCCCACAATCCATTATTTTTACCCTGGCATTTCTTCTACTTATTAGGGTCATGGGGACTCAACTCGAACAAATTATAATTAGTCTTGAAAAAAACACAATAGATGGCAGCATAGGTAGCAGTAATGAAATTAACAATCGCTTAAATGCGTTATACGGTAGATTTCGGCCGAAATAAGATTTGCAAAAATCAAAAGTTCCATGTTTAACGCTTATTTATCTATTTATACTCATTTATCACGTTATTTCAACAAAAAAGGTTAAAGGAGGACTTTTACTTCAATTCGTACCCATAGATTGATAAAGTTGTCAAAAGTAAGCCATCTGTAAATCATTTTCTCTAGAGCTGTTTGCAATAGATGGCGTTTTACTCAATTTGCCACATACAATAATCGTAACTGTCGTATAATTTTAATTAAATTTAAACATTAAAAAGCATATGTATTGCTGTTTATAGAAATATAACACATCTTTTAACATTTCTAAGCGAAATAATTACATATTTTTCTCATTTTACTGAACCCGAAAGTTCCGGAACTACATAACACGAAACGTGAACTCCTAGATGGCGTTGTAAAACTCCAGTCTGTGGCAATTAGTGCGACGCTGGTGCTGCCATCTGTTGAAATAATGGAGGAAAGAATATAAATCGAGCAATAAGATGACTTAGGGAGGTGTCATTTCTTTGTATGGGATTGGGTATCTGTACGAAGTATTATAATATCTGTGTTAGGGTAATATTCCAGAGATAAGTGATTAATAAGTGCGTAACATCGCTAGCTGAATAAAGGGAGGTAAGAAGTGATATAAGAAACACTAGGGTAACCAAAAATGGATGGTGAGGTACTTATTAGGGTTGTGGCGACTAGCGACATCTATCGCAACACCTGCGTACTAACAACGATCGACAGAAAATCCTACATCGCGCCATGAACATTATCCGCGACATAAGCCTATATAGGAGTTCTCGACTTACAACTGTCGGGCAGTTAGCTCACCGGACACAACACCCGTCCGGTCGGAGGATCCTCCCTTTTCAACGGGGGATGAGGAACTTTACACCCTGTTCCTCATACCTGGGTAATATTCCAAAAATATGTGACTAATAAGTGCTTTGCATTACGCAAAAGTGAATTAAGGATGGAATGTATATATGGTGTACAAGGTGATAAAAGAAACGCTAGGGTAAGTGCTAGGTCGTAGGGTAAACGTGCCCAATCTTTAAACCAATGGCGTTACATGTCTAGTTTAATTCAATTTCAATTTATTTATTGCATCAAATATGGTACACATTTACCAATCCGCACTGGGCCCGCGTGGTAAATTATAGCCCATCCCTCTCCTAGAGAGGAGGCCTGAGTCCCTGCAGTGGGAACATTATAGGCTGATGATGATCAAATATGGTAGGTATATAAAGTTCTTATTACATAAAATATTTGATAACACACATTTGGCCAATATATAAGGTCCCATTAAAATAGGTGGACATAATTTCAGAAATCATTCAGACCGCCAAAATAAGGACGATGGTAAAAAAAATATAAGAAAAACATTTAAGTACCTACTCAAAGAATGAGTTTGTTCTAGAGTGCAGGCAATTTATTATTCCAAGCTAAAAAAAAATACTTTATTTATTGTTTTTTTTTGTTTAGATGTCTTTGGTTAGACTAACTGAACGCTGTGTTAACATTTGTCCACCTATTTTAATGGGACCTTTTAAAGCATGCAATAGTATACAAGTTTTAACACTTATGATACAGTCAAATATGTCTGTGCTTTACAGTATAAAATTTACAGGGACACTTTTGAAAAAACTCATCTACCGAATAAAAACACTCTTGCAACAACCACTTCCGCAACGTAACACAAAACTTACTAAAGGGTAGTTCAGTTATTGACCTCGGCAAAGCATTGTAGACCAGGGGAGCCATATAAACGCAGCTCCGCCGAAAAAGTTCTAATAGGGGATCGGACTGGGTCAAAATAATATGATTCTGTTTAGTCCGTAAGTTAGATTATCGAAAAATATTGAATACGTGTTTTTTGTTTTATCAAATCAATAAAAAATGACGGAGATAAAACGCGTCAAAGATCTTGGAGTGGGGCTTGAAACGTCACTTGTGTCGTCAAAATGTATTATCATATGACGTCACACGAGTTTTCGAAGCACTGTATCGTCTTCATTTTAAGTTTACGTGAAAAAAGAAAAAATACGTGTCCAATAATTTTTGGAAATCTATCTGACGGACTAATTAGTTTTTTTTTGTCCGATCCCCTATTTTGGAACAGGCATTTCGAAATCTAAATGTGAATGTAAATGTGTGTTTCCTTTTATTTGTGTTATCTTTCCGTTCAAATAGTTCAAGATTTGACCTCTCACAAACCTGGCAACTTCATAAATATTAATGACGGAGGTTAAGTGATAAGTTACAACTTTAGGGCAACTAAGGTAGTCAAAAGCATGGGTTCATCATCATCATCTTTATGTTGTGATTAAAGCTAGATTTAGCATGTTTCAGCTTGCTTATTACTATGTCTTTAAATAATTTTTGTTAGAACTAAATCCGCGAAATAGATAGTTACAGAATATTGGATGTATACAACGCGCGAAAACGCACACACACTTATGTGCGTATCAGTAAACGTGTCAAAGTCATCATGGACGACACGGTTGGCGCAGTGGCTCAAGCAATGGACTGCCGCGCTGCGTGTCGCGGGTTCGATCCCCGCACGGAACAAATATTTGTAAGACCTACAGATAGTTGTTCCGGGTCTGGGTATTTGTGTATGTGACTTTAAATGTTTGTGAACGCACCCACGATACAGGAGAAATTCCTAGTGTGGGGCAACGTTTTAAAAAAAAAAAAAGTGTCAAAGTCATCATTATCTGCCTAGCCTTTTCCCAACTATGTTGGTATCGGCTTCCAGTCTAATTGGATGCAGCAGAATACCAGTATTTTACATGGAGCGACTGCCTATCTGACCTCAGCTAAATTAGTATCTTTTGGTAAGACTGGTTGTCATACCTTTTTAGGTCACTCACACTGACTCCCTGTAACGACTGCCAAAGATCTACCTATATATCGCAGCCGAGACCAACAGCTTGACGTGCTTTCCAAGGCTCGGAGGAAACTCGGTATGTCGGGCGGTCATCCATCCACAGACCAACCTAGGCAAGCGCTGCTTAACCTAAAGATCGACTCGAGTGGCAGTTATTATTAAGCCACTAGCTCCTCCGTCAGTCTTACAATCTTAGGGGGTATCGTCCCACCGTCGACCCGTCGGGGCCGCGGATTTTTGTACTAGATGACGTGGCCTCGGCGCAAGGGCAAAGAAGGAACATGGGTTCGGTTTTTAGTCAGTAGAAGTCTGACACTCCCCTTCGCTCTGCCCAAGAGCGGGGGGGGGGGTCATTTGATGATATTCCACCCACCAAAAAAAAAAAGGGGGGTATCGTATTACCCAGTATTAACTGGGTTGTGGAGGTCAGATAGGCAGTCGCTCCATGTAAAATACTGGTATTCAGCTGCATCCGTTTAGACTGGAAGCCGACCCCAATATAGTTGGGAAAAGGCTAGGCAGATGATGATGAATCTGCTAAAGCGGCCATTTAAGACCCCCGTTGGGGCTGCGTGTTGTTCGCAAGAGATACCGCGGCCCCGAACACAAAGGGCTAAGAAGGAACTTGGGTGGTTTTTAGTCAGTAGACGTCTGAAATAAGACGCCCAGCTCTCTGTACCTATCTATTTTGCGGCTAAAGGTTTCCCAGCGAAGTATTGCCAGTTGTTTTATTACTATGTTTATATGTTTACAGCGAGCGCTCATACCGGAGAACATGGTGTGGATGAATATCCGGATATTAGTGGCATTACTAATGCTAGGGTAAGTAAAATTTGTTCTCTACTTATTGTTGAAATAAATGTTGGATGGTACTGAAAGCCTCGGTTGTAAATGGCTAAAAACTTACCGAGAGTTCACTGTAAAAAATTATGTAATTTTACATGCAAAAAAATTACATAATCCTGTAAAATTTCCTAAAAATCTGGAAAATTTACGGGAAAATATGAAATTTTACATAAAAAAATGTAAAATTGACGAAAATTATGTAAAATTTCATATTTTCCCGTAAATTTCCCAGATTTTTCGGAAATTTTACAGGATTATATAATTTTTTGCATGTAAAATTACATAATTTTTAGTAAAATTACATAATTTTTAACAGTGTTGCAATTAGTTTTATCATAGTGTTTATATTATCATAAGTGATCTTAACGATTTCAAGAGTCTAGTTTTTTTGCACGGACCCCTAATCCTTTTTCTAAAATAAAGCCTAATTTACTCAACATCACTTTTACTGGCTTTTAACATCAGCCAGTAAAAGTCCCGTCAAAACCTACAGAAAAATGTGTTGTTATTATAAGTACCGTATACAAGGTCCCATTAAATTTTTTTTTTTTTTTGTTAGCCTATATTTTCCCACTGCTGGGCAAAGGCCTCCCCCATAGTCTTCCACTCTTCTCTCCGTGCGGCTTTCTCCGGCCAGTCTTGTATAAAAGCATCCAAATCGTCACGCCAGCGTTTTCTAGGCCTCCCTCGGCGACGACACCCGTCCTCTGGCACCCACTGCGTGACGACCCTAGCCCATCGGTCCTGATGCATTCTGCAGACATGGCCCGCCCAATTCCACTTTAATCCCATTAAAATAGGTGGACAAAATTTCAGAAATCATTCAGACCACCAAAATAAGGACGATGGTTAAAAAAATAATAAGAAAAACGCATTTAACTACCTACTCATAAAGGACGAGTTTGTTCTAGAGTGCCGGCAATTTATTAGTTTAAGTAAAAAAAAATCACTTTATTTAATTTTTTTTTTTGTTTAGATATCTTTGGTTAGACCTACTGAACGCTGTGTTAAAATTTGTCCACCTATTTTAATGGGACCTTATACACTTACATTAGCATTTAACAAAAGGCTGTTATATTGTAATTACAAACAGACACTTCAATTTAATTTATTTGTAAACATATAATATATGACGGTAACCTCCCCTTATCACATAGCCAACCTGTTTACCACTGAACCCTAACCAATATCCTCCTTCGAACCCTCCAGGAAGCCATGCGAAAAATGACAGAGGAAGACAAACGCAAGATTCTCCAGCAAGTGGAGCTGTTCCGTCGGGAGAAGATGACCTTCGACAACGAGGTGGCCAAGTGGGACGATGCTGGCAACGACATCATCATGCTGGCTAAGCATATGTGCATGATCATGTTGGAGATGACGGACTTTACTAGGTAATGTATGAAGAATGTACGAAAAAAGTTTGGTAGAATATCCGAAAATTGTTTAGTAGAATATCCGAAAATTATTTGTTAGAATATCCGAAAAAATTTAGGTAGAATATCCGAAAAATATTAGACAGAATATCCGAAATAAAAACCGTGGAGCTCGTGGCTAGGTAGCTCGGATCAAACGCAAGGTCCTCCAGCAAGTGGAGCTGTTCCGTCGGGAGAAGATGACCTTCGACAACGAGGTGGCCAAGTGGGACGATGGAACGACATCATCATGCTGGCTAAGCATATTATGTGTATGATCATGTTGGAGATGACGGACTTTACTAGGTAATGTGGGAGAGAAGTTTGGTAGAATATCCGAAAATTGTGTGGTAGAATATCCGAAAATCATTTGGTAGAATATTCAAAAACTGACAAATATCCGAATATATTCTCCATAATATACAAAAACTGCATCCATAGGTACCAACATAAAAATATTCAATTAAATTAAAAAATTGCGAGATCCTCAGCTTTCGCTTATTCTATAGCACTGACTTCCTGGCGTCATCATCTGCGCCTGCCTTTTCCCAACTTTATTGGGGTCGACTTCCAGTCTAACCGGATGCAGCTGAATACCAGTATTTTACACGGAGTGACTGCCTATCTGACCTCCACCACCCAGTTATACGATACTAGCTTTTGCCCACGGCTTCGCCCGCGTGGATGTCGGTTTGACTACAAAAATGTCGATTTTCCATACAAACTTTCATCCCCTATTTAACTCCCTTAGGGGTTGAATTTCCAAAAACCCCTTCTTAGTGCTCCCCTACATTATAATAGGAAGCCATTTCACATTCCTAGCCCCAGTAGTTTCGGCTGTACGTTGATATGTCACCCAGTCAGTTCTCCTTTTATATATATAGATTTCTTTGTAAGATTGGTTGCCAGACTTTCAGGTCACTGACTACCTGTAACGACTGATTTACATGGCAGCCGAGACCAACGGCTTAGTGAGCTCTCCGAGGCATACAGGAAACTCGGTATGTATTGGGCGGTCAACCTTCCGCGCCCCAACCTAAGCCATCACAGGTAAACCTAAAGATCCATCCGAATACCTGTTATTATTTGACCACGAGCTGACAGCGAACAGGCAGGCGGTGGCAGGTGGCACTGGACCAACTAAGTACGGTTAGCATCAAAAGTAGCTGAACATTTCGGAATTTTAATTCTTTTATGTACAGGACTCTAGCTATTATTTTTAATGTTTCAGAAGATTATTCGTTAAAAGAGTCCTTACTCTCCAATAACATGTAGTAACGAGTAATATCTAACAAGTTTTTATTAAAAAAACAGCTTCGACACTTTTAGTAATGTTAATATACTTTTGATGCTGACCGTACCAGAACAAATGTTTATATTTCCCTACAGAGGTCGCGGACCACTCAAGACCACAATGGACGTCATCAACGCAGCTAAGAAGATCTCGGAGGCTGGCACCAAGCTTGATAAGCTAACCAGGGAGATTGCAGAGCAGGTGAGACATACAGGGTGTAAATTAACCCATCACGAAGCCGTCAACCAAGCATTCTGTACATCAAATTAAGTACGTCTACGCAATAAATTTAGCTGGGAAAACGACTTCCCCCCCCCCCCCTTTTAATGCGCCATAACGGTTTTCTGTACCCTCCCCTCGTCCCTAGTGTAACGTTACGTAACCACCAAGTGACCATTTTTAACTAAAATGAAAAAAAAACAACATAGTTTTCAAACCCCCCATCCCGCACCTGTAACGCATCGAAACGTTTTACAACCCTCCCCCCCTCCCCCCAAGCTGCTAAGAAAGAAAGAAAAAATTGTCGCAGAAACAAGAACATACAAGGAGACAAAAAAAAAATACAAATAAACAATATATTGGTTGTCTTTAGAAGATCGCCTTAAGCGATAAGACCGCCCATTGTGTCACCCCTTGTAAAATGTTTTACTACTGTTTTTTTTTGTAATTTGGTGTACATAATAAAAGGAGCCTTGGAGCCTTCTAATACAGGCATTGTTTGCCTAAATGGGGGCTCCAAACACGTAATCATGTAATGTAATACCTAATTCGCACAATAAACTATTTTGTATTGTATTTGTATATAATAAAGAGTATTCTATCTATCTATCTACAACAAGTAAGAAATAAAACAAGCAGAGATAATACGAAATACTTAAACGCTCCCATAGGATGTACAGTCGAACAAGCTATTAAGTATACAGCCAGCTAACTTGTATTTAATTTTAAGATTATACAAATAATTTTAGCATACAGCGGTTTAGGATACATCGTTTGACATCAGTCGCTTAATGCGAAACACTTGACAAAACCAAATTACAATCAATATTTTCAGTGTTATAAAATTATAAAGATCTCTACCCTGTATACTTATTAGCTTGTTCGACTGTACTTGTTCCAACAACATTCTCTCTACATTCCAGTGTCCGGAATCATCAACGAAGCAGGACTTACTGGCGTACCTGCAGCGTATCGCTCTGTACTGTCACCAGATACAAATCACCAGCAAGGTCAAGGCGGATGTACAGAACATATCCGGAGAACTCATCGTTAGCGGGGTGAGTACTACCCGGTTATAAGAAAGAAAGCAAGAAAAAGTATTTTTTGGCCTTAAATAGGACAAAATAACAACAAAAAGTAAACATAAAAAAAATCTTAAAAAACCAACACTTTTTTTTAGCAATCGTTTATTAAGACACAAAATTAAAGTAAAAGCCTCTTATAAGACACCAACCCTTACACGAGGCAGAAAAGCCTTTATCTCTATAAAGTTATAACATACGTTTATGCTATAACATTTAAAAATAAGTCATAGCCCTATTCTGATAGGGCCCTAAGTGAGGCCAGATACAACCCCGTCGGGGCTACGGGTT
This sequence comes from Diarsia dahlii, assembly GCA_949775195.1. Lineage (NCBI taxonomy): Eukaryota > Metazoa > Arthropoda > Insecta > Lepidoptera > Noctuidae > Diarsia > Diarsia dahlii. Next base: position 2,185,369 of record OX459219.1, on the reverse strand, counting down.
GTTCGAAAGAGATACCGCGGCCTCGACATAAAGGGCTAAGAAGGAACATGGGTGGTTTTTAGTCAGTAGAAGTCTGAATCTCCCTTTCGCTCTGCCCAAGAGCGGGAGGGGTTATTTGACGATTTCCCACCCTCCCAAAAACAAACTCGGGACACAGTTTGCCGTAAAATTTTCATCGACATGCTGTGAAGGAGTTCCACTTAGTTTTGACACAATATCTGACGGCACGGTTGGCGCAGTGGCTGAGCGATTGGACTGCTGCGCTGCGTGTCGCGGGTTCGATCCCCGCACGGAACAATTATTTGTATGGCCTACAGATATTTGTTTCGGGTCTGGGTGTGTTTGTGTATGTGAGTTTAAATATTTGTAAACGCACCCACGATACAGGAGAAATTCCTAGTGTTTTTTTTTTCCTACAATTATTTTTTTTTTAAACGTTCCCCACGTTTAAAAAAAAAAATTGTATCCGAATTCATCGAATCATCGAAACACCGATATTTTAATACTCATACATTTTCTATTACGAATTTCTCACTAGTAGCCACGGAGTCTGAATTTATGCCTGGTTAGATGGCAATAGGCTAGTCCCCGAATTCATCGAATCATCAAAATACCGATATTTTAATACACATTTCTATTACGAATTTCTCAGTACTAGCCATAGAGTAATTTGTACCTGGTTAGATGGCAATAGGCTAGTCCCCTTACTTGAGATTCAAACATATCTGCCGAAATATAGGTGTGTACTATGATATACACCTCTATCTAAGTCTTTGGGGATTACAGGTGTGATGTTATAATATATTTTTTACAACGTCAAGTGATATTTCCCTACAGAATAACACAGAAATGCAGTCACAAACCAGCGGAGGGTTAATAGTGTCCGGGGTGAGTTTACATGTCCGGGGTGGTTACGGTTCGTGTCCGAGTGTTGTCTGCAGAGGTTTTTGTGAATATGTCCCGCATATGTTGTGTTTTTTAGGGTGTTTTGTCCTAGTTTTGTGTATTCAAGTCGCACAGTACGCCGTCGTTCTCACGGGTTATTTTGATTTTTTTGATGGTTTTAGTCAAGTGCAGAGGATGAGTGAAAGGCGACTAACAAAAGGTATTTACAAGGCAGATAGCAAAAGACAGAACTGTCCAGGTTGCTCCGCCCTAGTCAGACATAAATCGGAGTCATCGATTCGAGAAGAAGAAGGTAGCTGTGAGTGGCAACGTCAGAAAGGGAAGCCCTAAAAAGACATAATCGTGATTTTAGCCGAAAGACGTCCACTGCTGGACATATCGTCTCGCTACATTGACCGGTCCCGTGCGTCTCGCATCCAGAAGATTCCCGCAACCTTCACCAGGTCTAAAGTCTACTTGGTGAAGTTTGCGGGAATCCTCTCGCGGGTGGACCGATTGGTCCACCTAGTGGAACGCCGCGCAACGTAACGTATTCCGGTTCACGGTCGCCACTTTTCAGCCTCATCGACCATCAGTTCTGTGAGCAATGTGCCCACCCAAATGAAATAAAGGACATACACTTACCATATTGGTGATGTTCATCAGAAAGGACATACACGCAACCGGCGTGCGTGTATGACCAGATGTATGAATGTGGACGACGCAAAAGGAGTGTGTAAAGATCGTTGCTCGTGGCGTTCTGTGGTTTCTTCTACTCCCATGTGAAAAGGGCGTGATTTTATGCATATGTCACAGTCAAAACTGTTAACCAGTCAAAACTACTTTTGACCGGTCAAAACTACACTCGGTTCCAAAAATAACGGGTCAGTCACATAAACCCGAATATCTCCCAAACTACGTATGCCATCCTAATGAAACGAAGACTGTTCAATTGAGAATTTAATTATACAGATAAAAAATAAAATAAAACTTAGTTGCACCTACAATATTAATCTCTAAATTAAAAAAAAAACTAAAGTAGTCATATTTTTCTTAAGATTACATTTTTTTTATGTTTGTTTTTTTGCTGTTTTTCATCACTTTCTTCATTTAATACTTTGTATTGCCTCCACGAGCTCTTCTGACAGCTTCCAGGTGATTAGGCATGCTGTATACCAAATTTCGGAGCCGGTGCTGAGGAATACCTTCCCATTCCTCCACCAGTGCTTGTTTGAGCTCAGGAAGCGTGATTGGTGGGGGGTTTCGACCTTTCACGCATCTCTGAAGCTCGTCCCAGGCGTGCTCGATGGGGTTTAAGTCCGGGCTTCGCGCTGGCCACTGCATGAGTTCGATGCCGACCTCTTCAAGGTAGTCATGTACAATTCTGGTGGTATGGAGACGCGCATTATCATGCATTAATATGCCATGCCGGTCCATCCTGGCCATGAAAGGACCTACATGTTCATTGAGGATCTCTTCCACGTACCTCTCTGCATTTAGAGTTCCATTTTGAATGAGTACCAGCTCGGTGCGGGCCTCAGCAGAAATCCCAGCCCAAACTTGTACGGAGCCTCCATCGTACGCCACTTTTTCCTCCACACACGCTTGATGGAAGCGCTCCCCTGGTCTTCTGTACATCAACTGCCTACCATCATGCATATAAAGCATGAATTTAGACTCGTCCGTGAACATTACCCTAGACCAATCGTCTAGTGTCCAGTTTAGGTGCTCGCGCACGTATCTCTGTCTTGCAATTCGATGTCCCCGTTCCAGTTTGGGGCCATTTGCGGGCCTCAATGGTTTCAAATTTGCTTCAGCAAGACGTCTTCTTACTGTTTGAGCGCTTAAATTGCCACCTCCAAAGCGTTTAAAGTGAGTTTTTAGACCAACAGCAGTTTGAAAACGATTTCGGAGCATTGTAGCCACCAGTTGTCTGTCTTCCCTGGCCGTTGTGCATCTTGGTCTACCATTTCCTGGTCTTCTAAGGTGTGATATGGGTGTGATCCGGTCTCTTGGTACCGCTGGACTACCCGCTGAACAGTCGACAAAGATACACCAATGTTTCTGGCTGTTTCACGCTGGCTCCGCCCAAGTTCCAAAAAAGTTAGGATTCTGGTACATTCCTCTAGCGTGACTGCCATGCTTCACCTCACAGAATAATAATTATGCACGTGGAAGACGTTCACGATATTTTTTTTGTGACAGAATAGAAATGGAAAGCATCCATAATGACATGAAACAAAAATTTTGTTTATAAAAATCTTCGATCAATAATGTACTAGATTCCCGATAAGCGCTTCAAAAACGGCCCGAAATATAAGACCACAAACGTATTTGTGGTCTTATTTCAAATCAGTATGGTCCAATCATAGCCAACATTATGACGTCAAAATACCACAGTCTGCGTTCAAAAACTGCGTAAATAACCACCGTAACACCAAGGTTTTGGAAGGAATATCTTTTTTTCGGTAATTTAATATCATTATGTGCTTTTTCATAATATTTAAACATAATTAAACTGTAAATATAATTAAATCAGCGAATATTATAATTGTTTGGCCAATGTTTGCTACAACGCACCAACTATTGTATCATGTTCTTGAACAGGGAACGCTAGTTCCGCAATAGAATAAGCACGACATTGTACACAAAATGCTTTTAACCGTAGGTATTGCTTAGAGTTTAAGTTTCATTTTAGAATGAATATTTTTGTACTGATGACTTTTTACTTTGGAGCGACATTTAAAATGTTTTGCTTCTAATCTTTCTCTGATGAAAGGGCTTAAATAAATATACTTTACAATGATAATTGAACGCTATGTTTAAGTGTTAAGGTTTATAATCATCTGAAGTTGTTAATAATATTGAACTTTTTTCTAAGATGCTATGTAGATGTTTACGTGTGTGCAAACGTGGCCACTTGAGCGACTTAGTTTTGTTCCTGATGCTTAATCTAGTACTATTATTGATCGAAGATAAAAATAGTCATTTTTTTAATTTTGTTTTTCTAATGAACTTTTTTTCATCAACCAGTTTAAATAATATGCTATTAGAAGCGCAACTAAAAAGTCTTTATTCTGTTTTTTATTTCATTGATCTAACTTTATACAGTTCTGGAGGTATTTCAATTTTTGTGACTGACCCGTAATTTTTGGAACCGAGTGTATTATAACAAATTATTAGGTGGTTTCTGTTGTATTTCTCTACTAAATTATAATAACCTAAAGGTCGTTAGAAAACTTATTAGGTTGTTAGGTTTTTTTTTTGACCCTTTGGATAACCTTGTACGATAGCTAACATTTATTTCATTAGAATAAACGCGTTTTAACGCAATAAGGGTTGTGACTGAAACCAGTCAAAAGTAGTTTTAACTGTAACATATATAATTATGTAAAGAGCATTACAAAATTGTCTACAAGCTTTGAATTACTGGTCTTCGAGGTGTGCAGGATAGCTTTATAATTATGTTTTTGTGATTGTCTGAGTTCGTTCACGGTAGATTTCTATTATTGAGCAGTTTGTTGCTTTCCCGTGTGTCCGCACAAAGTGTGGCTTAAACACGCTTGGTGTCCCGCAGGGAGGCGGTACGTTGCTTCTGTTGTTTGTCATGGTTTTTGGGTTGGGTCGTTCAAAGCTTTATTTTGGATATGTTTTATGATGAATGTAAATACACCTTTTAGTGGAGTTCCGTAGCCTCATATACTGGTAAGGGGGGGTAATCTTAGGTAGTACAGATCCAATTTGTAAAATTATTTCACTAACGGGTAGCTATACTATCCCCGAGTGCTATAGGCTACATTAAAAACGTTCACGTGGGTTAATATTTTAACGGTAGCGAAGCCGCAAGCAAAAGGTTTCGACGACTTCGTTGGTCTAGTAGACGCAAGCGCGACTACTAACATGAGGTATGGGGTTCGATTCCTAGAATAGACAGAGTATTTATTATTGCTTTTTTCTATCAGGAAATTCTCAATAACAGCTACGGAATCTGGATATGTGGCCGGTTACCAAAAAAGAAGACAATTTCTTTCTGAATTTTTCTTAAGCTAGGTTAACTCTTAAATGTAAGGAATTTACTGTCTTTTTTCTTTCTAGAGCCACACGTTTTAATTTGTGATTTTACCTTAGGTTAACCAGTACTAGACTGTGTAAGTCCAAGACTGTAAAGCCTATGTATACTAATAATATTTTGTACGTTTAAGCTGTTGGTGAACCTATATTTCTAAACTAATGACATACGATTGTACGAGGAACGAACGGATTCGAACATACACATACGACACGACATAGGTACTGTCATTATAGGCTGATGATGATGATGATGATGACATCAAAAACTAATCCAATATTTCTCCACCAGCTGGACAGTGCCACCTCCCTCATCCAAGCGGCGAAGAACTTGATGAATGCTGTAGTCCTGACCGTGAAGGCTTCCTACGTCGCCTCCACCAAGTATACCAGACAGGGAACTATTGCTGTGAGTTTATTTTTGTATTTTATTGCTAAGGGAAGGGGTAGAATTAATTTTATGAAAGATATATTTTAAACATAAATTAACTGTAATCGAATAAGTACAGTGCGATCAAATTATCTTGGCAGCTCTGAACACAGGCTTTGCGAAATTTTACGCATGTAAACTTGGGAATAAAACTGTTATTGCCAGATAAACCAATACTTAAACGATCAGAAAATATCTAATTTAAACAGTGAGAAATACAAATAAAATAAATATCATAACACTTTTATACATTCGTTGTAACAAAATGACCTGCACGAAGTTCGGAGCTGCCAAGATAATTTGATCGCACTGTACTCATCTAATTTTAACTAACATTAATTAAAACTAAGGTTGCGCCCTAACCAAAGCGATGATTGTGCGTAAACACAGGTATTTGTTAATTAAATAATTTAAATTATTTTACTAACAAATACCAGTTTGAATTTAAGAAACGCATCACTGATTTTTGAATTGATGAGCGTATTGTATAAAAGGGTAGTTTACTGACTAAAAAAAATATGATTCTGTTTAGTTCGTCAGGTAGATTATCGAAAAATATTGGATACGTGTTTTTTGTTTTATCAAATTAATAAAAATTTACGAAAATAAAGCTTGTCAAAGACCATGGAGAGGGGGCTTTTGACGTCATAGTCTGGTAAAAAAGGACCAACCTGTGACGATTCACGACTTTTCGAAGCACTGTATCGTCTTCATTTTTTGTTTACGTGAAAAAAGAAAAAAATACGTGTTCAATATTTTTTGGAAATCTATCTGACGGACTAATTAGTTTGTTTTTGTCCCTATTATCACCTGCTACGATTAAAGAAAACATCATGATTTGAGAAATATTTCTTGACGGTATGTAAATCCAAGTCAAAAGCCCATGACTCAAGCTCTGATATCAGGTTAGGCGATAAAGAAGAAAATCGCTTTGGTTAGGCTCCGCATTTAGAGATATCACTTTAAAATAATTAATCTTAACTTTAACTGACCAATATTACCACAAATCAACAAAAATAATCACAATATATCTGCCGTACAACAGTAATAATTCGTCAGATAAAGTTAATGATTGATATTATAATTTTTAATTAACGAGTCTTAAATAACTTGATGAATCTCCAAATCTTAGAAGGAGTATATAATAAGTCTCATGAAATTGATAAAAAAAAGAAAGAAAATTATGTTTATTTGGCATTCATTACTAAAATACCTTAAAAATTAAGTGCCTATAGCAAATAGATTCAGTTCTTTTAACCATCAAAATGAGACATTTATATATTTAAATGCATTATACAGATGAAAGCAGACCCAACTACACAGTAGCTATATCAGAAGCGCCATACTAACTATTTATATGGGATTTACGAAGCAAGTAAATAACTAAATTTAATATTAAACAGTATAAATATTAGTTCAAATATAACCAATATAATCGAGCATCCTGTATATCAAAGAATGCATGAGTATGCAAACAGTATAACATGCAAAAGTAAAACCCAGCTTCTAAAACATATATGCTTATACAACGAACATAAAAAAGCACTATAGTAGAAAAATTGGCTTGCAATTTGCAAATTAAAGGTTGAATTTTTACCGACTTTTCTAAAAAAAGCGGTGTTCAATTCAACTGTGAATTTTCGAGACCAAATTATTTATAATAAAAACCTGTATATCTAAGAAATAATATCAACCTGTATATCGAAGCATGTGTATATGAAAAAAACAACGTCCTGTAGTTAAAAAAATGCTTGGAAATTACGATTGAGGAAAAATTGCTTGGAAATTACGATTGAGGAAAAATTGCTTGGATATGTGCTTACCCTGCGTTTGATAGGTAAGCTATACTACCTATGTTGAGGTTTCAACTTGGGTGAAATCACATTTACATGCATGGATCAGTGTTTTCGAGTGTCTCAATCTATCACGCAAAGGCGTCATTTAAAAGAGCGAGAAATTCGTTCGCATCGGAAGCATTTGAAAGTAATCTATATAAATAAAAAGAGAAGTCCTGACTGACTGACTGACTGACTCATCAATACTCAATACTCAATACATTTATTGCTTCCACAAGTTTACTTAGATGGTAGGTTTTACAAAGTTATGATCATTGTGGACCCTGTCGGGCACTGCAATAGTAGGAGAGAGGAAGAGGGCTTTTATTTGACTATACCTACTTATATTAGAATTATCCTAAATGTATTATTTATAATGCAATCTAATTATCTATTAAAATATTTATTTATCTAATTTAAAATTTATAATTAAAGTATTCATTGAGATTATAATAGCATTTAATTAATAGAAATTGTTTTAATTTATTTATGAATATATTATTCTTTTCTATGTCTCTAATTTTATCAGGTAATTTATTATATATTTTGATTGACATCACAAAGGCACTCGTTGAGTGCATTTTTAGTTTAGAGCTTGGTATGTTTAACCTATTTTTATGGCGCAGCGTTTTTGTGGCATCAACGCCCACCCTAAACCCTTGGACCTAGAAAGCTGAAATTTTGCACAGAGGTTCCCTTTGTAGACAAGGAATAAGGAAGGATTTTTCGAAATTCAACCCCTTTTTTTTTTTTTTTTTTTTTTTTTTTTTTTTTTTTTTTTTTTTTTTTTTTTTTTTCCGTCGGGGCTGTGGATATCGAAAGGTTACCGCGGCTCCGACACAAGGGCGAAGAAGAAGGAACATGGGTTTGGTTTTTAGTCAGTAGAAGTCTGACACTCCCCTTCGCTCTGCCCAAAAGCGGGGGGGGTTATTCGATGATTTTCCACCCACCAAAAAAAAAAAAAAAAAAAAAAAAAAAAAAAAGAAATTCAACCCCTAAGGGAGTTAAATAGGGGATGAAAGTTTGTATGGAATATCGTCATTGACACGCGGGCGAAGCCGCTGGCAAAAGCTAGTGTAATATGAATGTAGACGAGGCAAAAGGTGGCGTTCTGTAGTTTCGGCCTATCTCAATGGGAAGAGGGCGTGAGTTTATGTATGCATGTAGTACTCTCATTTTAGTGAGCTGCACTGGAAATTGTCCAGATTTCCAAAATTATGATAAAAGGGATGTTAACAAAAAAAAACTAATTAGTCCGTCAGATAGATTTCCAAAAAATATTGGACACATATTTTTGCTATTTTCACGTAAACAAACAATGAAGACGATACAGTCCTTTGAAAACTCGTGTGACGTCATATTCTAAGACATTAATATGACATATCTTAGCGAGCAGTGACGTCACCACCTCCCACTCAAATCTTTGACGCGTTTTATCTTCGTCAATTTTTATTGATTTGATAAAACAAAAAATATGTGTCCAATATTTTTCGATAATCTAACAGACGGACTAATTAGAATCATATTTTTTTAGTTAGTAAACTTCCCTTTTGTAAAAGCATTTCGAGGTCTCAATTCGTCACTCACGTATAAAATCGTTGAATGAACTAAGGAATCTTTTCTAGTGATGAGTTGTGTCTGCTGGAAGAAATTTCTTTTGAAATAAGCAGTACCTTTGTGCTCTTGTATTTGTTATGTTTTTATCCTTTTTTTTTGTATTTGTGTGTACATAAATAAATAAATTAAACTAGCCATTGAATTTCTAAAACTTTCTAATTAGTTTCTTAAAAAAAACTAATTAACTCTAACCAACAACAAACAAACAAACACACAAACAAACAACCTCTCACCCCAAACGCATATACCGTCTCCGTTCCGTCGTGTGTAAAAAATATTGTTGTTTTTTTTTATTACCCATTCTAAGACAGAAAGGGAAAAAGGCGTAAGAAAATAATGATCTGTGCATGTCAATATAATTTCACCCTAACATGAAAATTAAAATATGTATTATAAGTATGTGCCTAGGTATTAATAAGTGGCTTGAGGGCGCCCCGCGTAGTTAAGCTAAGCTTTATATAAGTTATACAGTAAGGGACATCGACGAGCAAACTGTTAAATACTCTAACCGCCTTATTAATAAAAATAGTTAAACCTGGTTTAACTTACGCTTGGTTTATCTCGCATGCCGTCTCACTTCAAAAATATTCTAAAGAAAGTGACGGCATGCGAGATAAACCAAGCGTAAGTTAAACCAGGTTTAATTATTTTTATTAATAAGGCGGTATGGGTTCGTTCATACGGACCGGCTTGGAGAGACGAGCAGATTTTTGATCACATTTAAAACAGAGTTTTGAATCATTGTAATAAGATTTATTTTTACATGTCACTCCTTTTGCTCTTGAGAGCAATTTGTTGTTTCGTTCATGAGCGTAGTGCCATGTAAAAATTAATTTGCTCTCCACTCTGAGCCGGTCTGTGTGAACGAACGGGGTACTTATATAATCTTGTACTGAATCTACAGTAAAAGTTTGTGTCATGATATCCCTTAACAGTGCATAGTTAACATAAGATACGTCCTGTCATATTTAATCAATAATAAATTACCTTATTTTTGTATTGTTAGCTGTAAGCCTGTAAACCACCTAAAGGTAATAAAATAAATAATTAAGACAAAAACTTTAACTTATCTGACTTCCACAACAAAGTTCGTAAGACAGGACGCGTCTCATGTAAAACTAACTTAAAGTACATATTAAAAAGATATTAACGAATATATTGCTAATTTGTACCTACGCTGTGCTCTGGACAGAATTATGTGAGTTTTAGAGCTGTTTATATAGATGTTTCGTATTTAAATAGTTTTTTTGTATTATTTTCTAGAGTTTTTTAAGGTTATAAACAGAACCATTAATATAGTCATTTTGTCATACTTATAGCTTCATCATCATCATCATTATTTTCTTGCCCTTATCTTAATTTATTTGAGATCGGCGCAGTATATCTTCTTCTTCCACACTTCTCTATTACTCGTCAACTCAGCAGACATCTCTTTTCTTGTCATAATTATCATAATACTAGCTGCTCCCGGCATGCGTTGCAATGCTCTTTTTCCTACCTACCTACCTACCTACTACCCTACCTACCTACCTACTACCCTACCTACTACCCTACCTACCTACTACCCTACCTACTACCCTACTTACCTACTACCCTACCTACCTACTACCCTACCTACCTACTACTCTACTTACCTACTACCCTACCTACCTACTACCCTGCCTACCTACTACCCTACCTACCTACCTACTACCCTACTTACCTACTACCCTACCTACCTACTACCCTACCTACCTACTACTCTACTTACCTACTACCCTACCTACCTACTACCCTGCCTACCTACTACCCTACCTACCTACCTACTACCCTACTTACCTACTACCCTACCTACCTACTACCCTACCTACCTACCTACTACCCTACCTACCTACCTACTACCCTACCTACCTACTACTCTACTTACCTACTACCCTACCTACCTACTACCCTGCCTACCTACTACCCTACCTACCTACCTACTACCCTACTTACCTACTACCCTACCTACCTACTACCCTCCTACCTACCTACTACCCTACCTACCTACCTACTACCCTACCTACCTACTACTCTACTTACCTACTACCCTACCTACCTACTACCCTGCCTACCTACTACCCTACCTACCTACTACCCTACCTACCTACCTACTACCCTACCTACCTACCTACTACCCTACCTACCTACTACCCTACCTACCTACTACCCTACCTACCTACCTACTACCCTACCTACCTACCTACTACCTTACCTACATACCTACTACCCTACCTACCTACATACCTACTACCCTACCTACCTACTACCCTACTTACCTACTACCCTACCTACCTACTACCCTGCCTACCTACTACCCTACCTACCTACTACCCTACCTACCTACTACCCTACCTACCTACCTACTACCCTGCCTACCTACCTACTACCCTGCCTACCTACCAACCACTTTCTCACCGTTTAAACCTTTAACCTTTTTTACCTTTTTTTTTTCTTTTCATTGTTTTTAAGATGTATTCTGCTATTCGGGGCGGAGACAAATCCAACAAATCAAAAACCATGAAAATTGGTCCAGCAGATCTCGAACAAACACGACTTTGTTTTATTTAAATAGATAGCTTGATATCATACATACGTTTTGATGTATTTTTTTTTTTCAATATTTTTAGTGACTGTTCAAACTGTTACAAATTATATCAACAGTCATGTACCAGATTAGCATTGCTTCGCCTCAAGTATTGAAAAACGCACTTCAAGCTGTGCACTACACACACAATGTATAATTATTTCAATAGCAACATTTTTGTCTGGTCTTGCATATTTTTTTTCTAAACCAATATTTAAACATTTCATTTACATAACTTGAAGGTAATTGTCCAATAGATTACATTGCATGTTAACATTTTTCAAAGCATGATTTCATAAGGCTTCTCCCACATAAAAATTGTTGGATTTCACACACTCGCCTTTAGATTTTTTGTAAAACTATACTCCCTTAAATTTATTTTGATGGCTTAGCTATTTTATTTTTTTGCAATTTTAAATCTGCACTGAAATTCTGGTTTTAAACCGAATATATCAATTTTATCTAGCACTAAGACTATATGCGGAGTCATCGACATAACACATCAAAGTAACATTGCAAAAGTTGAAACTTTGACCTACAAATGCCCCCAATATCTCTCTAAAACTACAGGGTAGCCCGCGAAATTCGAATTTTCTTACGTTTTTTGCAATAGGGGATCGGACTGGGTCAAAATAATATGATTCTGTTTAGTCCGTAAGTTAGATTATCAAAAAATATTGAATACGTGTTTTTTGTTTTATCAAATCAATAAAAAATGACGAATATAAAACGCGTCAAAGATCTTGGAGTGGGGCTTGAAACGTCACTTGTGTCGTCAAAAAAATGTACTATCATAATGACGTCACACGAGTTTTCGAAGCACTGTATCGTCTTCATTTTAAGTTTACGTGAAAAAAGAAAAAATACGTGTCCAATAATTTTTGGAAATCTATATGACGGACTAATTAGTTTTTTTTTGTCCGATCCCCTATTGTAGCTTAAAACATTTTTTCTTTCTTGTTGTATTGCGAAATTTATTTTGATGGCTTAGATATTTTATTTTTTTGTTATTTTAAATCTGCACTAAAATTATTTTTTTAAACCGAATATATCAATTTTATCTAGCACTAGCACTTTATGCGGAGTCATCGACATGACACATCAAAGTAACACAAATTGCAAAAGTTGACCCACAAATGCCCCCAATATCTCTCTAAAACTACAGGGTAGCCCGCGAAATTCGAATTTTCTTACGTTTTTTTGCAATTTGCCGGTCATGGTCAGGTGGTTTGTTAAATAAAATAAGATTCGCGACCGTATCAAATGTGACTTTATTAGAGTAATATTCTCAGTTCATATACAGTGCGATCAAATTATCTTGGCAGCTCTGAAGTTCGTGCAGATGGCTGCGCAGTAACATAAAATAGGAAGCAAATGGTGACATGAGGCGGGGGTCGGGAGGCTAGAGATGTACCCTACATAAACACAATCAATCTTAAAAACGATCAAATATCGTAATCGACTAGTTTTATTTCATTTTATATTTTATTTTATTTCGAATACGTTCGTATTAATGTATAGAAGATATTTAACTAACTAGATTAACTAATAAAGTGAATTTAGTCATTAATAATCGAGTTTTCGTCTTTATTACAAAAAAATGTTTAGTAACTTTATGTTTTCTCGGTTAAAAGACATGATTTACTTAAATTGTAGTAATCTATTAGAGACTTCTTGAGTAACGAATGTTTGCGAACATTTAAAACCTCAATTTAAAATTGAATAGAAACATATTTTTATAACTTAATTTCAATCGATTCGAAGAATAATCGACTAAACGACACCCGTTGCACATGCATATGCACATCTCTTTTTGTTAGCTTCGTGACCTTCGTGCAAGTTCAGTAATATTCGGTACGAGGTTTTATGTCTCACTCACACGTTTGGTGTTTGTGTCGCTATCTCTGTCTTGAGCACAGTCGGATAAAAAAGTTTTAGTTGTGTTTTTATTTGTTGTTATTAATATCTGTTGATTGTCAATAATGGTGTTAAGTTTTTTTGTTTAGTGTTAAGTTAATTTTATTTTGTTATTTGCAAGTGTTAGTGGGCACTTATTTCGTTAAATATGCCACCAAAATTTCAGTGACAAAAAGTCCGTTAACGAAAGGTCAGTCGAATCGAAATTTAATAATAGGTTATTTTGTTACAACTAAAATGTCTTAGAGTGTTTTGATATTTATTTTATTCGTATTTCTCACTGTATTAGATATTTTCCAATCGTAATTTGTTTAGCTGGCAATAACAGTTTTCTTCACAAGTGTACCTGCGCAGAAGTTCGCAGAGCCTATGTTCAGAGCTGCCAAGATAATTTGATCGCACTGTAACATCCTTGACTTGCTTTTTCATCAAAAAGTCACTCAATGGAATTAAATCAACTCAAGAGGATTGTATTCATGATTTTAATGATTAAATCTCTATAAATACATATGCATTACGTGCAATCATATTTACATCAACATAAAACCTGACACTGACGGACAAAGAAGGTTGAAGGTTCCAGCTTAAGGGTATTTTTACACCCCGTCGTTGTTGCGGGTTGATCGAAAGAGATACCGCGGCCTCGGCACAAAAGACTAAGAAGGAACATGGGGGTTTTAGCCAGTAGAAGTTTGACACATTCATTTGATGGTTTCCCTTTAAAAAAGGGTATTTTTACACCTATTATACCGATTCTTGTCAGGCCACACCAGTCATCCTAAAAACACACTCATATTTGTTCCTCCATTTAAACTTCTCCCTCTGCAATTCCAGTCACCAATAGTAGTATGGCGCATGAAGGCTCCGGAGAAGAAGCCCCTCATCCGGCCAGAGAAGCCCGAGGAAGTACGCGCCAAGGTGCGGCGCGGCAGTCAGAAGAAACAGCCCAGCCCTATACACGCGCTAGCCGAGTTCCAGAGCCCGGCTGAGAGCGTTTAGAGGTAATATAGTATGATAGATAGGTAGATCGTATTTATTTGCTTAAACATGTGTGTTCGTCTTGCTCGTGGTGGTAAATAAAAGATTAGTAGACTGTATTAAAGGCTTGGTGTATTGCCGATTAATGTACAAATTATAACTGCCCGGACAAACATATGGTAAGTAAATAAGCGTTTAGAGTGTCGTCTGTCGCGGTAGGATCCCTGGCGCGCTCGTGCCCGGAGGTCGCTTGTCGCCGCACTCAGCTCGGTAGCCTGCGTGTGCCGTCACAACTGTTGGGTTCGATTCCCAACAATGTGTCGTACATACAAGAAAATACATTCACATTATATTATGTCACGTTACATGCATGCAACATGGTAACAACAAACTCAAACTCGAAGCATTTATTTCAATTAGACCATTACAGGCACTTTTGAACATATTAGGTACAAGCATGTTTGCCACATGATGTGACGTGCAAATGTCTAGAAATATTATTAATTAAAACATTCTCTCGAAATAACTTTAAATTAAGTAATTGAAGAATAATAACAATACTGTAATAAATCGAGCTCGCTGCGCTCGCTCTCATATCCTACTAAAGCCTGTACTACTATAAATTGGGCGCTCAATGCATTTGGGGTACGATTAATATTAATTTCAAGTTTTATACTTAAAAACAATACTATTATAATCCTTTATTCAGTGACATCAATAAAGTGCGTAAGAATTTTACGAAAAAAAAACTAAAACGTTTTGTTTTAATGCAGTTTTCTTTTGGTTTCAGATCCTGTTCAAAATCACATTTATTTATTATAAACACACATTGTATGAAATAAGATCATTAAACATTATATCTTTATAGCGAAGAGGCGTTACAAAATTAATAAGTTTTTGTTAGAATATATAAACAAATAGGAAGTTTTTAAAAAATTTAAAGAGTTTTTAGTCAAAAACAATCCGGATATTTTTTGTTATCAAAATAAGGTAACTTGGCTCATTTACTATTATCCAAAATAAAATCTGAAAAATAAAATCGTTTTAACTCATCGAATGTCAATTACTATTCGCTCCCTATTACTGACATGAAACCATGGCATATCTCTGCCTCCCCCTTAGTGAAACATGCGTGATGTTTTTCTAGGTAGCTCCTCTTCGCTATAAAACTAGTGCCCATTTTCACAAACACTAAGCTATACCTGAACAAGTGCCTAACAAAAGCAGTCCATCACATTTTCAAAGTTCATCAAGAGTTGATATTCCAAGTTTTCAACTTAGGTTGAGAGAAGAGCTGGTGGCCCAGTGGTGGCGGCCCCGACTTACGAGCTGTAAGTCGCGGTTTCGAACCCAGTCAGGCGCATTACTTTGTGTAATTTATTTCATCACCGCTGCTCTCAAAACGATGAAACAACATCGTGAGTAAACCGGTATGTCTTAGAACCAAAAAATTCGAAGACATGTGACATCTACCACCCCGCACTAGGCCCGCGTGGTGGATTATAGCCCATCCCTCTCCTAGAGAGGAGGCCTGAGTCCCGCACGTGGGAACATTATTGGCTGATGATGGAACTTAGGTACTCGTTCAGGTATAGCCTTTTGGTAGTGAAAACAAAATTGTTATATACAGCTCATCGATTTATTCCATGTAATAATAGTATTTAGAGACAATATGATTAGTATTTCTTATCAATTATTAATAATAATCGCATTTTTACCTGCATTTTATAATAAGGCACAGTTCAAAAACATGTTTTGTCGATGTGGACTAATTTTGGGCAATTTATTTAAACTTCAGTCGAACAAGCTATTTAATAAACACACAGAAATCTTTCTAATAGGGTAGTTGGCAAAATATTCTAATTAGTCCATCAGATAGATTTCCAAAAAATATTGGACACATATTTTTTCTATTTTCACGTAAACAAACATTGAAGACGATACAGTGCTTTGAAAACTCGTGTGACGTCATATTGTAAGACATTAGTACTTACCTATAACATTTATTACCGACGAGTGACGTCACAACCCCCACTTAAATCTTTGATGCGTTTTACTTCGTAATTTTTTATTGATTTGATAAAACAAAAAATACGTATCCAATATTTTACGATAATCTAACAGACGGACTAATAATTATTTTTTAGTCAGGAAACATGCCTGTTCTAGTACACTGACAATATTTATTGCAATTTTGTGATTGGTACAAGGCGATTCTGCGTTTGACTTTCTTATAAAGATTAAAATATTCTTGCCAAAAACTGGGCATTGCCAGACAATATCTTGCCCAAAATTAGTCCATTATCAACCTAGGTTTAAGGCAGATTGGTAATAAACAGTTTGATAAATCAATTATAATCTAGAAAGACTGTAGCTATCTGCCTAAAAATATACCTAAATTCATGTAAAAATAACAAAATATAGGAATGATTGGGCAAGTATTAAGATTGTGTAAGAAATTTTGAAATGAGTTTCCTTAGATTATGGCATGGGTTTGCTCAAAGCATTTATTTCAATTAGACCATTACAGGCACTTTTGAAAGTCAGAAATAACAAAGCAAACCAAACTACAGTCGCGCGAATCATATTTTGATCAACATAAAACCTTACACTGAACTGCAAAGAACGCGTTTGTTGTATGGGAACCCCATTTAAATATTTATTTTATTATGTTGTTAATATTTGTTGTAATAGCGGCAACATAAATGCATAATTTGTAAAAATATCAACTGTCTAGCTATCGCGGTTCTTGAAATACAGCCTAGTGACAGACAGATGGACAGACAGCGAAGTCTTAGTAATAGGCTCCTGTTTTTACCCTTTGGCTACGGAACCCTTAAAATCATGATGGCAACTTATTTCAAAGTTTCAAATTGGAATTATCTAAGGGACTGACGCGAAAGTATGAAGACAGCCAAATTTTGTTTAGATATAACAAATTTATAGTACGTAGTGGACTTAAAATATACCTTAAGAGATTTTGTATTCTTTAGATATTAAGTTTTTAGAAACAAAATAATATTTTGATTATTTTCACACGGATTTTTGATCATGCTTTGTCCCAACTATATTGGGGTCGGCTTCCAGTCTAACCGGACGCAGCTGAATACCAGTATTTTACATGGAGCGACTGCCTATCTGACCTCCACAACCCAGTTTATACAGATACTCTTTTTCATAAATTCAGTGTGGTAATAATCAAAATATTTCAACAACAAATAAAAGTATTATTGTATATTTAAATATAAGATTTAAACGTTTTTGTATAATATTATCAATATCTCTAGGCAATCGCATTTACCAACCCGCACTGGATCCGCATGGTAGATTACAGCCCATTCCCTCTCGTATTATAGGTGGGAATATCATTGGTTACCATCAATTGAGAATATATAATGGTCAAACGCGAGATTATCTCATATCAAAATTATAAAAAAGTTTCTTATAAACATAACTTCACGCCGTAATCCTTGAAGGGTTAAGCAGAAGAGAACCTAAAAGTACACCCACATTTTGTCAGTACTTATTTGACATTAATAAATTAAATGTGCTGTTTTTGAACAAGAAAATCACTAAATTGCCTTCAAATAAATTATTGATGATATTATACAAAATCAAAAAGTGTATTTTAAGATCAATTTTGTTCTTAATGAAAAGTTGAAAAAATACAGCAAGATCCTTATAACAAGGCAAAATTATCAGTACTTAAATAACAAACGGAACAAAATTAATCTCAAATTATATCTTACAAAATGGCAGCTATAAGATTTACATATGTTTGTAATTACTAAATCCTTGATAATGATATTTCGTCTATAATATTACCTAAACAGAAAGTAAATAAAGCCATGAAATTTTATCATCATCTGTCTAGCCTTTTCCCAACTATGTTTGGGTCGGCTTTCAGTCTAACCGGACGCAGCTAAATACCAGTATTTTACATGAAGCGGCTGTCTATCTGACCTCCCAAACCTTACTCGGTGATATGAAATCTTATACCTGCCTATTTAGCGCTGATTTTTCTGTTCACCAACTAAAATATTATAAGTATTGCTATCTTTTACTATCAGACATATAAAACTACTACATGGTTTATTTGTTTTGGTTCGTACGAAGAGATATTATGAAAAGGGCAATGACCGCTATTGACATCTTAACTGGGCCCCGAGTCTGCTATTCAATAGTGTCAGAATGGTCAATCATTGATCTCATAATTGTTGATTTTGACAAGTAGACGACAAGCCAAAAAGTACCTTAAGTCGACAGACTTAAAGTACTTTTTGGCTTGTCATCAATCAACAATTATGAGATCAATGATAGACCATTCCGACACTATTGAATAGCAGACTCGGGGCCCTGGTAGCAACTATAGTTAGTTGGTGTACAAAAGAATTCCAGCTTTTAATATTAAGTTTGATTGACTATAAATACGATACATAGATATTATCGTATGACATTACTTTAAATATTCGAATTGAAAAAAAAATCCTAAGAGAAATATACTTAGATAATTTGTACTTTTAGACATGTATTGTATTGACAATTTTCTACCATTTTTTATATTGATTTATCCTAATATTATGTAAAATTGGGGTTATTAGTCTAATGGAAATTATTTTTTTAACTTACACTTTTCAACAATATTTGACTTTATAGATAAAAAAATAGTCATCATCTGCCTAGCCTTTTCCCAACTATATTGGGGTCGGCTTCCAGTCTAACCGGACGCAGCTGAATACCAGTATTTTACATGGAGCGACTGTATCTGACCACGATCCAGAAAAAAAAAAAACAAAATCCCTTGGTAAGACTGAAAAAATATAAAAATATTCAGATCCAAAATACTTGAAAATATCTAGTTCCTAATAACCCCTATTTTACAATACCTACTATAATATTACTCTTAATTAAGTATATTTAAAAATGTTTGTATACTTTTGTTTTAAGGAAAATATGCTCTAAAGACAAATATTTTAGCTTTGGAAGTGTTTTATGGAGTATTTTTATGATAAAAACAAGAATATTTGATCCCACCGTAATCTGACACTATAAATTTAGTATCAAATCATCAAACATGTACCTAGCCTTTTCAGCTTTCAGCTGACTGCAATGTTATATATGGAGTATTGCCGATCTGACGTCCACAACCAAATAGCTGGGTATCACATTACCCCTAAATAAATAGTAGTCTTTAGAACATATTTTCCCATTTAAAAATGTTTCTTTAAAATTATAATTGTTTGTAAACTGACATTGGTAAATTTTTATTTTTTATTACAAAAACGAATTGTGATTATTTATTATTAAGTTTAAGCCCCTATGTAATAGTTTTGTACGCGATTATTTGAAATTTTCTACGGTTTAGTAGATTTTGTAGAATATTATAGAACAATAAAAATATATAAACATTATCTTTTTATCGTTTTATTTCTCACCAATTACAAAAAAATTAAGACATGTGACATCTACCAACCGGCACTGTGCCCGCGTGGTGGATTATAGCCCATCCCTCTCCTAGAGAGGAGGCCTGAGTCCCGCACGTGGGAACATTATAGGCTGATCTGATATTGAACTAAACACACGAAACCCTAATTCACTAGAACAAAGTCGTTCATAAGGCAGTCAAAAGCACCAAAATAAGATAGGCTCATACATTGACAGAAATACACAGCAAGCTTATGGATTGGGCATACCTGATTAGCGGGATTAGCCACCTTCAAAAATCTGACGCACAAAATGCTAATGCTATTTTCATTCAAAAAAACAACATTTTTTTGGTCGTCTTTGATTTCGGGCGCACTTATTCGTAAGGTAGGTCCTAAAATGGATAACTTAATAATTTCGTAGAGCAAATCACGGTTCTCAGCGACAGAAATGAATATCAGAATGAAAAAATGACATTAGACCTCCTTTTTGAGTCAAAGTGTCTGCCTACCAGGTCACACTGTATCACTATGACGTCTTAAAAGAGTCCTGACTTAATCTTATTCCAGTGTGGAAACGTGACAGAACTATACAGGGTGTCTAGCGCCATCTCTTTTCCACACTGGATTAAGAATAAGTTAGGACAGTCTCTAGCTGTATAGCATGAAACCTACCTAGCTAAATATATATGGGAAAAGAGGTCTTTTATAAATCAAAGATTGTATGTTTGGTCATAACTTACTTTTATTTGGTCCAAAAAAAATGAGAATCCTATTCTTATAAACATAAACTTAACTAAACAAAATGGTTTTCTTATATACTAGGTTTCTTATATTTCACATCATCGTATGAAATAAGTAGTATCAGGCTAGGTGTATGTACCCGTCACACATTTAATTTTATACAGTTTCTGGCCATCCCCAAGAAGAAAATGCGTGATTTTATGTGTGTTACGGGTAAATCTGGGTTTACCCGGGTAAACTAAGTATTACTCATAAACCTTTTGAGCTAAGTTGGAAAAGTAACTATTTAGGTACTGCTAGAAGGGACGGTAAAACATAAAGCCCGGCTATATCTAGGTGCAGAGCAATTGGTTATAAAAGTCGACTCGGACTGACTCAAAAAAATATGATTCTGTTTAGTCCGTCAGTTAGATTATCGAAAAATATTGGATACCTACGTGTTTTTTGTTTTATCAAATCAATAAAAATTGACGAAGTTAGAGCGCGTCAAAGATCATGGAGTGGGGCTTGAAACGTCACTTGAAGGTACAAAATGTACTAGCATATGTCATCACACGAGTTTTCGAAGCACTGTATCGTCTTAATTTTTTGTTTACGTGAAAAAAGAAAAAATATGTGGTCAATATTTTTTGGAAATCTATCTGACGGACTAATTAGTTTTTTTTTGTCCGATCTCCGATCCCCTATTACACGCACACATTCCTTCGAAAATGAACACAACGCTTTTTGGCGGCAGATCTATGGGTGTAAATGGACCCTTAGGGAAACCAAAAGGAACTCACTTGTCCTCCCCATCATTGCGATATATTTTTTGCTCTGATTGTCACCTGAAAACCGACTTCCCAAAAGGAGGAGGTTCTCAATTCGATTGGTATGTTTTTTTTTTTACAAGTTTATATTTTCTAAAAGTCACCCAAAGGGCAATGGAGAGGGCTATGCTCGGAGTTTCCTTGCGTGATCGAATCAGAAATGAGGACATCCGCATGAGAACCAAGGTTACCGACGTAGCCCGAAGAATCGCCAGACTTAAGTGGCAATGGGCAGGGCACATTGCTCGCAGAACGGATGGCCGATGGGGCCGAAAAGTTCTGGAATGGCGACCGCGAACCGGAAGACGTTGCGTTGGAAGGCCTCCCACTAGGTGGACCGACGACCTGGTCAAGGTTGCAGGAACCCGCTGGATGAGAGACGCACGGGCACGGTAATATTATCATACAGTAGTTTGACTTCATACAAACGGACGAAGCGCGAGCCATGCCTACGCGCCTCGATTGCGGCATGCGCCTGGCATGCAGACAGTCGCGACTGTGCCGCAGTGACGAACGGACGGTGTGTTGTTTTTTAACAATAAATGCGCGATGTTTTTTCTAAAAATAAGACAAGTACATATTTAATATGACGAGTAGGATATATGGTGTTGTTTTTGGTTTTATGAATTCGTTAATAACGTATCCAGAGATAACTTTTTTATAAAATAATTTCACTTACTAGCAGGTAGCTAGGTAGGCATATAATGTGTGTCTTTTTAATGGATAAGTATTTCTTTATTTGTCCCGAAAAAAAAACATGTTTTTTTAATAAAATCTATATCAAAAAACAACACGCATGTTTTATTGAACACTTTCTATTAAATTCACAAAGTATTTTATTTGTTTTAAAAAGTATATTTACGATCACAAAACTAAATGGAAACACAAAGTAGGCAAATGTAATTAAAATACTGGAGGCGGGCAGCCCTTTCGCATGTTTACGTACCGCGCGGCTGTAGGCATTTATTTCAAGGACACGGCCGAGTCACACTACTGTACGATATTTATACTGTGGCACGGGACCGGTCAATGTGGCGACGACGCCTGGGGGAGGCCTATGTCCAGCAGTGGACGTCTTTTGGCTGAAATGATGATGATGAATGATATTTTCTTAACACTCAATATTTACATGACCCGTTTACTATTCAATGCATTCATCAGCACAATGTTTTGAGTGCGTTACAACAGAGTTTTACAGTAAAACTCGATTTTTCACCCCAAAAAATATCTGTTTCCAGCAATAATGTTTGCAATAGCGGTACTTAATGCACATAATGTTGTTGATGGCTTCGTGAAAGGTTCATTTACATCTTGTGTATTTAATTTTCTTCTACTTATTTCATACGAAAATATTAACATAAATAAGTTTAGTAACAAAATCTTAGGAATACATTTCAAATATTCACAAAATCTTAGGAAGTTTAAAAAAAATATGGTTAAAGGCAGAAGGACACAGAATTGTCAAATCCTGCTTTTAAAACGCGAGGTAACAGTTTCAAAATCGGTCAGATTAAAGAGACGACTTTCAAAAAGGAGGTTTTTTTATGTCCACCAAAGACATTCAAATATTGATGTACACCGACATTTCTCAATTTTAGACTCATTTTTTTTAATGAAAATTTTGTCGTTGTACATTATATTCGCCAACATGCATTAATGCTTTTTTTAAGGGAATTCCTTATAGTACGTTATCGCTCTGATTTATTTGAGCGCTGTGGCGCTAGATCGAAAAATGTCCAACAATGACTATTGTATCCTTTAACGTTTCATCATCAGCCTTGTTCCCACGTGCGGGACTCAGGCCTCCTCTCTAGGAGAGGGATGGGCTATAATCTACCACGCGGGCCCAGTACAGATTGACAGATGTCACATGTCTTCGATTTTTTTGTTTCTAAGACATGCCGGTTTCCTCACGATGTTTTCCTTCACCGTATTGAGAGCAGTGGTGATGAAATAAATTACACAAAGTAATGCGCCTGACTGGGTTCGAACCCGCGACTCACTGTTCGTAAGTCGGGGCCGACACCACTGGGCCACCACTGCTCTCCGTTTGCCACTGCTTCCGTGTTTTAACGTTTAAATAAACCCTTTTTTAAACGACTTCAAAAAAAAGAGGAGGTTATCAATTCGACTGTATTTTTTTTTTTTTTATGTTTGTTCGCTCATAACTTGCGACTGGGTGAACTGATTTTCATGATTCTTTTTTCATTTGAAAGCTGGTGCTTCCCGTGTGGTCCCATTGTCACCATTTCAATATCTGATGATGGGATCTTGTAGAAATCGGGGGAACTCTTCAATAAATAACAGCAGATTAACCGCGATTGTTGCTATAGCATATCTAAGCATTGTTTACGCCATCACACAACATAATATCACGCCTGTACTCACTACAAAGGTTATAAAAACTATTTGGTGAAGATCTGATGAAGAACTTCGGAGATAGGCAACGGAACTTCTCAATTAATGATAGCAAATGGACTGGGATTGCTGAAATCTCATGACTGTCTATTGTTTACACCAGTTCATAATATAACATCACGCCGGTACGTTGTGAAGGGGTAAGCACATGTGAACCACTAAAAAGTGAAAAATAAAAACTTTTTTACAAAAAATAAAAAACCGACTTAGACAAAAATAAAACACAAAAAAGTGAAAAATAAAAAATCAGCTTCTGAAGTCGGTGGCAAACACATGAAATCAAACAAACAAAAGTCACCGACTTCAGAAGCAGATTTTTTATTTTTCACTTTTTTGTGTTTTATTTTTGTCGAAGTCGGTTTTATAAATAAACTATAACTCCGATCTAACCGGGATATTTTTATAAAAAGATTCCTTTGCCCAACAGTGGGACCCGTCATTACAAAATAGTTGTTACCCTGTATCACACAATACTCAAAACTTGATTATACAAATTATTATAATGGTCAACATTGTAAACATTCCAAAGTTTCCAAGAGACTGATTTAGTCTGATCAATGAACAATTACATAAAGCTGAAAACGGATTCTTCACTTTTGGTTAATTTTGTCTCAGACACGATATCAAACAAAGTCAGTTTATAGTAGTTCATTTATCAACTTGTTAGTTCACACAACTTGTTAGAACAATGTGTATTTTTCTTACATTTTATTATTTCATGTCATTTACTCAATTTACATTGTGTCTGAATGTGTTACAAACAAAAATATTTACAAAAACATGAGAAACAAGATAAGTAAAAAATAGAAGAAAAAAAACGGAGGCTTTCATCTTCAAAAGCAAGTCAGCCTCATCACAACTCATGGAATCAAACAAAAATGTGAAGTGAAGATTCTGATAACAGCTAAGGCCCCTAGCACACGTATTATAAACGCGCAGGCGACGCGCGACGCGCTGATGACGCGCTTCAAACGAGATTTGAACGCGACGCAACCTTGTAACCTAAGGAGACGGCGCGATCGTCAAACGCGTGTCGTCGGCGCGTACAGTGCGATCAAATTATCTTGGCAGCTCTGAACATAGGCTTTGCGAAATTTTACGCATGTAAACTTGGGAATAAAACTGTTATTGCCAGATAAACCAATACTTAAACGATCAGGAAATATCTAATTTAAACAGTGAGAAATACAAATAAAATAAATATCGTAACACTTTTATACATTCGTTGTAACAAAATGACCTGCACGAAGTTCGGAGCTGCCAAGATAATTTGATCGCACTGTATACGCGCAGATACAGCGTTTAGTACCGGACGCCGAGGATGGTCACCCGGTATGTGTTAAATTGAGCTCTGTGTGTATACCAGTAAGGTGTTGGTTGAATGTGAAATGAAACACGTCATTACTGTATACTGTTCTATTGAACTATTTTGAACTAGTATTTTATTGCTCTGGAAGTCTGAACTTGAACCCTAAAGACAGGGAGCCTAACCAAATGGCGGAGAATCTTAACAGCGACTTCTAATTCGACGTCAACGCCATCTAGTTAGACAAAAAACAACTCTTGTAGGAGTTTGTATTGACAGGTTGAACTAAGCTCTTGGTGAGCGGGTTTCTTACAAGCATGGTTTTGAACATACAGCCCAACCCTTTGTACGTGCTTCACACGCGCATCTGTATCGTGTTTTACGCGCATTTAAAATACGCCGTGTGCTAGGGGCCTTAGTTGACATTACTTTAACACTTTCATTGCCAAGCACCCAGCATATGCGTCGAACAATAATTTAATTCATTTGTGTGCTGACAACCCGCCTACGAGTCCTCGATATACGTAGCCAAAAAAAAAATTGGACACATTTTAAACTTTTATCTACCGAAATATCATAAACCCTCTCTAATGCGTTCAAAAACCATAGGCAATGACCAGCATTACCAACCAGCAGAAATAAACGGAACTGTTATGAACTCATAACCTACTGAAAACAGTAGGTTATGAGTTTAAATTTGGAACAGGTGTCAAATTCAAGTGAGTGTGCTATTCTAGTATCTACATTAAGACCATCAAAAAGACATCTGAACACCTACATTTTTTATTGCATTACACTGGTAACAATTCTGGTCATTTCCCTATGGTTCCTGAACCCATCATAGAGCCCTTATGATATTTTTGTAGATAAATTAGTATATTTAAAATGTCACTTACGGGATATCAAAACAAATAAAAATCACGGAAGATATCCCGTAAGTGACATTTTAAATATAGTTATGAACCGTAAAAGCTTAAAACAGTGTTAGATAAATTAGTGTATGCAACTATACATAATTAGGCATTACAACACTCGTGTGATGCTTTTAAGAAACTCGCCTACACTTGTGTTGTAATGCCCTTTATTATGCACAGTCGATAAACTACTATTATGACGTAAATAAAAAATTGAGATATAACGTCTCAGTTTTTGTGTGCTTTGAAAAGCCGTGTGACGTCATATTGCATGACTAACTGACATACAAATTAAGACACTCATATCACTTTATTCAATTGACCTTAACCCTTTTACTTGAATTATCCATCTCGTCCTCCTCCCAAGCCCTCTTGTTTTCCTTACCCTTTGTCCTCTTACCCACCCCTTTACCTTTAGGACCTTTATTATAATATTCTTCAATTTTATGGCTGTCTTCTCCATTCAATGGTTCTAAAGTAATGCTTTCGTCTAGTACTGTGTTTTTTGGCTTTTCTGTTAAAATTTCTTCTTCTGTGTCGGAGTGAATTACGTTGGATTTTTTTGGTCTTGAGCTGCCAGCTGTGAATAGAAATTTATTTAATAATAAATTATACTGTTTACAAGTCCCCCAGTCCCAAAAAGTCTCCCAAAAACTCTTGTCCCATCTTAGTGTATAGCTACAGAGAAGAACTGTCTATTAGTTGAAGATGTCCAACTTGGATTTTCCTTGCAATGTTCATAAAATTGAAAACACTGTGAACCAAATTATTACTTCCTTGACACTAAGCCAACGCCTTATTTATATGGTTGTAAACTCGAAGCAAGGAAAACCTGTTCAAGTGAAGATTCATCAATAACTCTGCCCTCGAGTGTAAATGTGGTGATGCACTACAAATTATGGGGCACTTGATATCGTGTCCTGCCTATCCTGTTATTGAAAGTGCCAAAGTCGTCGCCTAGTTTTGGTTCGACTCAATTAGAATTGTCATCGACAGCTAAGAAGAAATTCGTGAATGGACTTGAGTGGGCTTTGTAATAAAAGTAATGGACTGTATAATATATAAAATAGGTGTAATACCAAAATTAACACAACAATAAGAATGTACAAAGAAATGCCCGGAGTGGCCTGTGTCAGTGAGCTGAGTGGATGAAGGGCGTGGGCGAAGGGTTCCCCGCGGCTGTCCACGCATAGGTGAGGCCCCGACAAACGTGTACAATCCTACTATCCTACTAATATTATAAACGCCTAAGGTTTGTAAGTATGTATGTATGGATGGATGTTTGTTACTCTTTTACGTAAAAACTACTGAAAAGATTTGGGTAAAATTTGGTACACAGATAGTTTATAACCTGGATTAACACATTGGATAGTTTTTATCCCGATTTTATCTTCCCGTGGGATAATGTTCGAGTTGCAGCGGGTGAAGCCGCTGGCAAGAGCTAGTATAATATAATCCTTACCCTGCTCTACTTCTATATCTCCCACATCCACCTCCTCATCCCGTTTTGGCTCATCCTTGTTGATGAAGAAGGTGGTGATCGGTCGCTGCCACTTGGGAGTCTCACGGGGACACACTGGGTTACCACCTGAATGGCTCTTTGATGATCCAGCTGCACCACCTGCGAAGATAATATGCGAGGTTTTATGAAAGCTGAGTTGGTGTGTGTAGTGTGACACGAATGGATATAACCTCCTCCTTTTTGAAGTCGGTTAAAAATAAGGAATGAATATGAGAGAAAGGAGAGAGAAGGAAGGAGGTGATTGGTAAGTTGTATGTTATCTTGTAAAGTTATTCAAAAAGTCAATATAAGCCGTCAACCTGCGGTCCAAAACTAACCAACTACTTTGGGGTCTGCTGGATGTAGTTTACATGGAGCGATTGCCTACCTGACTAATGACTTTCACAATCCAGTTAATACAAGACCCTTTGGTAAGACTGGTTCGACCCAAGTGGCAGTTATTATTAAGCTTTGAGCTAGTCAATTATACAAGTCCATCCACACAACCATGTCCATCACAAACGTGGCAGGTAAAAGAGCAGTGGGCCTAACTAAATTAAGGGTGCATCTTATGTCAGTCGATGTGTACCCAGCGGCTGAAAGGCCCTCTCAGATTCCACGCTAGTTGGTATCAGCGTGAGCAAATTTTCATTCAATTAACACGTAAAAACACGTAATTTTAGCACACTATGACAGTAAATGCACAACCAAAACAATAGGGTATTTCACCAAAAAAATCTAATTAGTCCGTCTGTTAGATTATCGAAAAATATTGGATACGTGTTTTTTGTTTTATCAAATTAATCAAAATTGACGAAAATAAAACGTGTCAAAGATCATGGGTGGGGGCTTTTGGCGTCACTTAGTGGGTTAAAAATTACTAACCTTGTGACGTCACACGACTTGACTCGACTTTTCGAAGCACTGTATCGTCTTCATCTTTTGTCTAAGTGAAAAAAGAATAAAATACGTGTCCATTATTTTTTGGAAATCTATCAGACGGACTAATTAGATTTTTTTGGTGAAATACCCTATTGTAAACAAACATGTGCCTGCACGCACTAAAAATATCTTTCGCTCACTTCTCTATATCACATAATCTTTTCTATTCTCTCGCCCAACATCGTGATTACTCGGGAATAATCGGGATAGTTTGCGTATGAAGTCCGAAATAGTGCTGCCAATCGCGGGGAATCCCCCGATTTGCTAGGAATTGAGAGTTAGCGCGGGGATAGCCCGGGGAATAACATAAATCGGCGAATTTCGGGTAATCCTAACTCGCTCACGCTCAGACAACATGCGACATGCCTCGCGACTACTGCCATTCGATCCCGTCAATCTCGGCCGAGATCTCGACATTTTATGCTTCGGGATTGATCTCGAAAAATGAGGCGAGATTTTGGGTTTTCGGGATCTCGCGAGATCGAGATTGCATTCCCTAAGTGGGACGTAGGAAGAAATCCTGGCTGCGCAATATCCGGGAATGGACGGGAGTTAAGAGCGCCGCGGACCTTTTTAGACTGGCAAAAGACCGAATAGGATATGCGGAGCTGACTGCCAACCTTCACTAGTTGGAGAGGCACATATTCATTACTCATACTAAGTCAAAGTCAAAGCATTTATTTCAAGTAGGCCGTTACAGGCACTTTTGAATAGTCGAATTAAACTAACTGCGGCACTCAGAGATATCCAACGATTACTCAAGCCGCCACCCAGCAAAGGCCTGACATACTTTTGTATGACAAAACTGCCAAAAACCTTTACCAAGCGACGTCCCAAGCAACCACCGAAGCTCTCCGAGTGCGGTAGTAAACTACTGAAGCTAAATAAACTAAGCTACAGTCCCAGTCACAAGGCATAATAACTCGTGATTGTACTGTAGTTGCCCATTCCAAAGCGTTGGTCTCATGAGAAGAATGGCAAGAAACTTCATGGACACTCTTTTAAAATCGTTTGGGTTTACAATATGTTCAAGGTACAGACATAATCTTGGTATAATACACACATGAAGACTATGCAAATAAGTGTCTGAGATGGTCTTTTGAAGAAAGCACCACACAGATTTGAGTGGACCCGTCCAGTCAGTGCAAGCATTTGTCAGTTATCGTGGAACTCGACTTATAATACTAGAAATGAACATTGGAGAAGAATGGATGAATAAAATGTGTTCTTTTCTATTTTTAAAAAACGTTGCCCCACACTAGGAATTTCTCCTGTATCGTGGGTGCGTTCACAAACATTTAAACTCACATACACAAATACCCAGACCCGAAACAACTATCTGTAGGCCATACAAATATTTGTTCCGGGCAGGGATCGAACCCGCGACACGCAGCGCAGCAGACTAATCGCTCAGCCACTGCGCCAACCGTGCCGCCAATTCCAAACAGAATGGGATAAGGGCAGGATGATGATGACACCAGAAATGAACATTGGATTCTGATGATTTACAATATTAAATAAATGTACATACCTGCAGCTCCAGAACTGCTGGGAGTTGGGGCTACACTGCACCTTGCTTTACTGCTTTTACCGGCAGCCACTGAAACAAAGCAATTGTCAATGTCTGTTACTGTAATGGTTACTGCAAATATTATTATTTGTGGGAGAAAATAAATAAATTTATTATTAAAATTTAGGTCAGTGGGTCGTTTTAGGGGTGTTATTATTATAGCCCGTTAAACTGGGTGAGAGATTCTTGGTTTATTTGGTGTGCCTTTTGGCAAAAGCCTCCTCCAGTAGCTTCCTGTACTTCCTGTCTTGAGCAACTCTCAGTTTCAGGTCATCATCTAAACGCATTAGTTGTCGTCTTCGACGTCTCTTGCCATCTCTTGGATTCTTACCAATTCTTTCTTGCAATAAAACAAAGCAATAGGAACGCATTATTTACTGTTCTTTGTTTTCTGACTAACATCTAACAGATGGTATTCGGATACCGACCCTGTAATCCCAGCATCATAGTAGTTATGTTGGTATCTAGAGACATTGTATCAAGAAGATACAACGGCACCCGTACGGTTCTATTCGAAACATCGGTGTTTTGGCAGCAGAACCAGTTATTATTTCGATCAAACTTCTCTGAACGAGCTCTTTTATCTAAGAAACTGGTCAGTTGGACATCTTAGGGGCGAAAACCAACCAAACGGTTACCTTTTAACAACTTCTATTGAATTTGCCTTGCCTTTTTACTTCGTGGAGCAATGAAACAAAGAATTAAGTTTGTAAAACTCACCCTTCGAGCCGACCGACGCCTTTGTTCGGGCCATATTCCTGTTTTGGATTGACGGCACGGTAAATTGTTTAAAAACACATTCACAATAATCTCGAACTTATTTCATTAAAACTTCAGCGAAATACGCGAATCAGGATCAGCACAGACAAATCGCACATCGCACGGAAAACGCGCGAAAAATACTTTATTACTGTCAAAAAAGTGTCAAATGTCAAATTTGATGTGTCAAAAACTTTTTTTTATAGTTACGGTTTTTATTTGATTTGTAGGCTTTTAGCAAATGTGAAGCAAGCAGGGAAAAGGTTTCTTCCCGGGTCAACAGCGCGTTGTGTTCCACGTGCACCTCAAAGAGTTGTCTGTTTAGTAGGGCCCACCTGCTAGAGTTGCAGTATTACCACAGCCGTGGAACACGAAGGGAATTAAAAGGAACTGGGATAGGTTTTAGTCTATAATAGTTTGACACTCTCTTCATCTCTGCTCAGAGACTCCTCCCAAGGAGTCATTAGTCAAAAAAGTGATAATTTTTCTTGCAAAAATTAAATCCAATTTGTTCTTCATTCATTCGTTCTTTGCTTTGTTATCTGTGCATCAGTTGATATTTCAGTGTTGCCAGATTCTGAAAATCTTCCTATATATAGGGTAAAATTGACTTATTGCCCAAGGTGTCCGAAATTTTATGGAATGTGCTCATTCCATAAAATTTCGCTTTGGCCAATTTCTTAAAAGCGCAACTGAAAGAAATCTCAGCAGAATATTCCTACTTATGCATCATCATTCTCCTGCCCTTAACCCAATTCATTTGGGGTCAGCGCAACATTGACATGTCTTCTTCTTCATACTTCTCTATTTTTCACTTCACTTAATCACGCATGACTGTATTAAAACAAAACACCCTGAATTTCTCAAATAATTTACCAAAAATCTGAATCCTGATAAAACTAAAAATGAGTAGTGGTAACACTGACATGTTTAATGAACAACTTTTTTTCCTAATTTCTGTCTACAAACTAACGTTTTTAAGTTATTGTTAGTAGAAAATAACACAAAAATAATAACAAACAATCGTGATTGTGTGTTAAATACCAGCTATTTCATATTAATATGTGATTTATTAAAAAGCTGAACATCTAAAAGGTAACCTAAGTTCCACGTAATTTTGCAGCTTTGATTATTTTATTAAAACGGTTTTAGTTGCATCTTTGATGTTAAAACAATATTGCAAAGTGATTTATTAATTTGGTTCGTCAATCAGATAATTTTTCAAACAATTCCTTACAGTGTAAAATTAAGGTTTCGTGTGTCAGTTTGTTATTGTTCATATCGTAAACGGAAGTAAAATATTTTATTAAATAATTACCAAAATAACATAATAAACATTGTTTACACATACTTAACATCACGCCTGTTATCCTCCTAGGGATATTCAGAGGTGTACCTGTAGTTCATCCACAAATTAACCAAAGACGACCCACTGACCCATTTATTGCATTTTAATTTCGCCAATAATGTTTACATAAGTCCTATGTAAAAGGGGGCAAGTTGACTAAACTGTACTATCAAGTCTGAATAAACCATGTCAGAGGCCCTTGAGGCGGTTTAGAAGCTCTGACACTAGGGTGTGTGGGCTTGTTAGACTTTACTGCCCACACGATATGAAGAAGAATCAAGTTGGAATGAAAATATTTCTCTTGGTGGCCCATTTCTATAGGTCCTGTTATCTTAAGAGGTGTAGACGGGATCTGAACCCAGAAATTACATTCTAACAGAGTGGTTGGGCCTGCATTCCTGCCTGTCATCATCAGTCTACAATGTTCCCACGTGCGGGACTCAGGCCTCCTCTCTAGGAGAGGGATGGGCTATAATCCACCACGCAAGCCTAGTGCGGGTTGGTAGATGTCACAATATGTCTTCGAATTTTTTGGTTCTAAGTCATGCCTATTTCCTCACAATGTTTACCTTCACCGTTTTGAGAGCAGCGGTGATGAAATAAATTACACAAAGCAATGCTCCTGCTTGGGTTCGAACTCACACCTTACTGTTTGTAACTCAGGCCTGCCACCGCTCCTCTCCTTATGCAATATTAGTAAAGATTTAATCCCTGAAGAGTAGAGCAAAGTCCATAGGTAATTTATATGGTTTGCCATATAAATTACTTAATAAGACCTTTCGTCGAAAAAAGACTTTACTGGTGTGATTTTTTAAAAAGAACAGGTGCGTAGTACTCGCAACCAGCATGCTTATACAACCACATGTATGAATGTGGTAAAGGTACACACATGGGGAACTGGGCGAAATAATCCACAACAAAAGGACTGATCGCCCGTCCGGTATCTGCCGGCGTCCCCGAAGATAAATAGAAAGGTACACACAGAACCGGGAAGTGTGACAGAAAAAAAGGGAGGCCTATCCCCAGTAGAGGGTGATTTCAGGCTGATATGATGATGATGATGAATGTGGATGAGGCAGAAGGAGTATGTAAGGATCGTTAAGAGCTTATGGTACCTCAAACGCGAGTTTTATAATGCGTAAAAGTACACACTGCAGTGTATTCACTGCAGTAATCAACATCAGAAAAATATATAATATTCTTCAGGATATATGCTAGTGCCATAGTGTTGTGAAAACATAATACAACTAACTTTGCTCGATAGAAAAAAATCGCGCAGATACCTCTAAAAATTTCTTTTAACAAGTAAAAACCATACAAAAATACATGTCATTGTTCAGATTTTTTTGCCAAATAATTCTACAAGCAACATACTAAAGTCATAGTGTTTTACTTTTTTAGTCCAATCAATAGTTTTTTTGTAAATCGCAAAATACCACTAATTTCGCACTATTCCGCCGCAGCGAAAGACGTAACAACCGCTTTGTAGTGCAAGCTGATTAAAACTTTATTCTAACAGTATTTCAAGTGAAGTTTGAACCACCACAAATAGGGTTGCTAATCTGAGGTAGCATACGCTCTTAAAGGTGGCATTCTGTAGTTTCTTCCTACCTCCATTAGAAAAATGTGTGAGTTTATTAATATGTCTTTTGTTTTCCAGCTACCCATCCACCATGGACGATGACATAGACATTGAGGAGCATGATGTCATGGATAATCCTAAAATCAAGAGTATGTTCCCGGATCTGTCATGTGTCAAGCTTGAGTTACCTGATGAAGACGATGTTGGTGAAGGTATGACTTTAATTCTAACTACTTATAGATGTGAAAGTGAAATCTTGATGCAATTTGGCATTCATACACATGACCTAAAAGATTTTTTTAAGGATGGGAAATTATCAAATGAGGCCTCTCGATCTGGGCGGGGCAGAAGAGTGTCAGATTCTTACTGACTGAAACTCATCCGTCTTCTTCGTTTTTAGTTTCATTCCAGGGCCACAATGACTCTTTTCAACAAATTCAGCAACCCTGGCAGAGGACATAACAATGCCATCTGACCTATTAATGAAGTCTATTTTGCAAGACTGAAGTCTACGACAAAAGAAGAAAGTATTTTTGCCACCATCAATGCTTTCTTTGAAGAACATGGCAAAGATTGGACAAAATGTGTGGCAATATCGACGGTAGCGTACTTCACGCCCCAGCCGCCTCATCAGAAGAAGACGTCCCGTTGGCTATAGGCGAGGGCCTGCGGACGAGGAGCGTTGGGTGGCTCGCTTCGACGGCGCGTTGTGTTCCACGCGTGCCTTAGCAGAGCGATGTCAGTATAACAGACAGGGTCTTTAGTGCCAGTGCCTGCCAGGGTTGCGGATTTTATTCGAAATAGTCACCGTGGCCCTAGAACGCAAAGGACAGGAGGATCACGTATGGATTTTGGTCACTCCCTTCTGCTTCGCTCAGAGCGGGAGGAATCATTTGATAATTTCCTATCCTTTAAAAAAACGTTGTGCCGACGGCTTCTAAAGGGACATCATATCCTTGAAATCGGAGCTGACCAAGGTATAGTCCAGAATGGAGGTTTCAGAAAACCCTTTAATACTAAACCACGAGCAAAAATAGCATTATTGCGCAATGTTGGGTCGATAACTGGGTCATCTGAGGCCTCAAAGGTGAAGACTCCGAGGGGCGCTAAATGCATCCATCGGCAGTTTTGAGTCGCCGAACACAAATGCGTCACTAGCTGCCGATATCGCTGAGCAAGCGCCCCAATGCCGGCTGCGGAAACTTCACGTGTAGGGCTGTAGGTACGTCGACCCCGAAGCGTGCCTACGCTGCTATTGTCCAGCAAATCAGATGCGTCGCAGCCTAAGGGAAAACATTGAAAAAGGCTGAGCATTCGGCAGAATAATAACAACCATTCGGGTCGATCTTTAGGTGAAGCAGTGCTTGCCTAAGTTGGTCCGTTATTGGTTGACCACTCATTACTTTCCAAGTTTCCTCCGTGCCTCGGAAAGCACGTAAGCCGTTGGTCCTGGTTTTCGGTAGTGTATCTTTGGCAGTCGTTACAGGTACAGTAGCCCGAAAGTCTGACGTACGGTCTTTCCAAGGGGTATTGTACTGCCTGTCGGGGCTGTGGTTTGTCGAAAGGCGCGGCTCCGACACAAGGGCGACGAAGGAACATGGGTTTGGTTTTTAGTCAGTAGAAGTCTGACACTCCCCTTCGCTCTGCCCAAGAGCGGGGGGGGTTATTCGATGATTTTCCACCCACAAAAAAAAAGGGGTATTGTACTCATTTTCTTTATTATTATTTGATAACTCACAATATTATTGATAGTGACATTATTAATTAATTCTTTAAATTTTGCATGCCAAAGCTCAGGCAGAATGTACCCGGCTCACTGTATTTTTACCCACGACGGAACGGAGCAAGTATACGCGTTTTATAACAACTTTATTGTATTCTACCTACTCAGGCAGAATGTACCCGGCTCACTGTATTTTTACCCACGGCGGAACGGAGCAGGTATATGCGTTTTATAACAACTTTATTGTATTCTACCTACATTCTATGATTTGATGGCTTCGGCCGTCTACGAAACCGTAGTTTATTCTGGTACTAACTGGTTTGTGGAGCTCAGATAGGCAGTCGCTCCATGACATGTAAAATACTGGTATTCAGCTGCATCCGGTTAGACTGGAAGCCGATACCAACATAGTTGGGAAAAGGCTAGGCAGATGATGAAATGATTTTCATTGTCAGTTACATGTATACTGGCTACTTTTAAGAATCTTACGCCCAAATACTCGAACGTCACTCAATTTTAAGTTGCACTTAAATCTCGTGCTGTCTTTGTTACTTTAACGCAGAGTGACAGAGATAGCAGGAGTTTTGAGGGTTACTTATAATTGAGTGACGTTCGAGTATTTGGGCGTTAACTGATTTTACTCATTTTCCAAAATCATCCTTTTTAGAACAATATGGCTCACTACAACCAACGGAGGAACCTCAAGAAATGCTGTACCAATATCAGTTTAGTTTTGAAACGATGGCAGACAATCTACCGGAGGAGGAAGCTCTGCCACAAGAGACTGAGGACTTTGAGGAGGAAGAGGAAAATACATATTTTTATAATAATGAGATTATATTAGGTAAGGATTGTTTTTATCACTATCACTCAATGATAACATAACGCATACTTAGTAAAGTTGTGTCCAGTTTGGCTAGTACATTGCAGGCTTGAACCACCTGATTGTCTGATAAAAAAAAAATTAACAAAAAATAAAACTGAACTGTCGGTGACTTTTGTTTGTTTTATTTCATTTTTTTGCCACCGACTTTAGAAACTGATTTTTCTTCTCAAGTTTATTTTTCACTTTTTTGTGTCTTTTTTTTGAAGTCGGTTTTATTTTTTGTTAAAAAGTTTTTATTTTTCACTTTTTAGTGGTTCACATGTTCATGGGTCAATGTGGAGAATGTAGTTTTTTTGAGTTTTTTTTATTTTTCAAAAACCGCTTGTCCGATTTCGATAAAAAAATTATGGGACCATTTCGGAAGTATACCCTTTCCAACAAAAAAAGAATTTTTCAAATCGGTTAGCAAGTGACGGAGTTATGCCCGAACAAATATATATATAAACATCCGAATTGAGAACCTCCTTCTTTTTTTAGAAGTCGGTTAAAAAGATGATTCAGTGCTTCAGAAGACACGTATAAGCCGGTGGTCCGGGCCGCTAAATGGCGGTCATCAAACCATGACAGAGGGCTTTGAAATTCTTACACTAGGGTGTGTGGGGTTGTCAGATCTTACTGCCCACACCATACAAAAAGAAAAACAGTAATTTCAACAACTAATCTTTAATTTTCAGGTTCGAAACCACCAGTAGACCTAGAATTACTATACGAAGAAGCTTTAAACTCCAATCCGATGGTCTACCTTGAAAACTGGGAAGATAAGCTAAAATCTAGCCCCTGTTATTGTGAAAGTTGCGAAACCTTATTCCCTACGGTCAACGCCTTAGATGCCCACAAAATGATCAGCCATTCGTACTTAGTAGCCATGGAATCACCTCCGAGGAACACGGCTAGAAAGAGTACAGTAACTTCGAAGTATTGTAATCATTGTTCCAAGACTTTTCCTGATGATACTTCCCTTATTAAGCATCTATATGAGCTGTTACCTTTGAATAATTACACTCAAGTAAAAGAAGAAAAGCAAGAACCAGAATCGTCAAAAACAAAAGTGTACACGCAGTTGACCTTCCCGAAAAAGATTAAGAGTACGTCCCATGTGATTACAAAGATACATCCGAAGAAAGTGCAAAAAGATATAAAAGATGAGGATTTTAAAGAAAAAGTTAAAAGTACATTGAACAGGGATGGTAAATTTTTTGCAGCTTCATCCCTAGTGCCGAAAAGTACACTTTTTCAGTGTAATGTTTGTCAGATATGCTTTATTTCCTGCTTCGGGGCTTGGCAGCATACAAAACTCTGTAAAAAGACTTTAACTTTTGTCAAATGTGGGATTTGTAAGAGGAAAGTAAAAACTAAAGATGTGAACATTCACGGTTCGCAGCACACTTACAATGATAAGCTGAAAATTTATACTATGACTAAGAGCATCTATGAAAGGGTGCTATGTAAGTGCCCAAAATGCTCGTCTTGCTTCGATGAACTTGCTTTTTGGGCTCACTATCAAAAATGCAAGAAATCGGTCAGAAATTCTGCTTATTGTCCCGATTGTGATGTCAACATTGCCATGTCCCGTTACAAAGGACACAGACTAAAGCATTCTTTAAAGAAACTAACAAAAAAAGACTTTATTTTCATTGAGTTTTACGATCAAAATGCTATGAGAGTCAATAATGAGATTCCGGTAATGTCAACAGAATTGCAGAGAATAGACAGAGACAAGCTCCGTAAAGAGAGAAAGAGACAGCGGCTGCTTTTGAAAGCTTCAAAAGGGAAGGAAGGAATTGTTTTATACTATTGTGAACATTGTGGGTGCTGTCAATATATCCTCAACTTTAAAGGGCATACAGACGGTACATGTATGATACATAACCAAGCGAAACGATACTGTGAAAAGTGTGGTTTGTGCTTTACAGTCAAAAGCATCGAAACACATTTGGCTAAGCACGCAAAACGAGCGTTCTCTCTAAAAGATATCACCATTGTAAGTCTTGTGACAGGCAAACCGATAGACCCTCCAATGTCTCAATTCTACGAATGCCGGACATGCTCAAAATGTTTTCTATATCTACGTCCTTTAAAAATGCACAACTGTCTCACAGAAAAATATATAACCTGCAAGATATGCACCAAAAAGTTCAACATTCAAGCGTATAAAATCCACAAATTGTTCCATTACAAAAAGAAAATGCCCTCGGACTCAGTGGACCCACTAATGCCCGAGCTAATGAAGAAATACTACCAAATCAATAGCACTTGGAATATCATGTATATGTGTGCCTCTTGTGACCTCGTCACTATGACTTATGATTCTGCTGTTACCCATTCACAAGGGCACCTTAATTATATAATCAGTCATTTGCATAGACCATGTGTTGTTTGTGATTTGAAGATAGCCGAGGAGGAATTTCATCTACATGAAAAGTTGCATACAAACAATGAAGCTATAGAAAGAGAGTCGTTCAAGATTCTGAAGTATGAGTATGAGAATTTGTTCAAAAGAGAATGGTTACAAACGTTTAAAGAGATACCCAAGGACTATAGACAACAGATTTTGTCTAATAGTATTTATAGGTGAGCTTTTCAATTTTAATCTAATATTTATGACCGCGTCATGGTTTTGGCGCAGCATGTCTACTTTCATACTTTTCTATTAGAATAGGCTTTTTTGTCAAAAAAAAAATTCGTCCGTCAGATATATGTATTTCCAAAAAACATTAGAGACTTTTTTTTATCTTTTTTCACGTAAACAGAAAATGAAAACGATACGGTGCTTCGAAAACTCGTGTGACGCCAAATTGCAATACATTTTTATGGTTCCGTACCTCAAAAGGAAAAAACGGTACCCTTATAGGATCACTCTGTCTTTCTGTCTGTTCGACCCCCCCCCCCCCCCTTATCTCCGAAACTGAAAAAAATACAGAAATTAGTTCAACACATAGATTACAGGAAAACCTATAAGAAGTAATGGTACGGAACCCTTCATGTGCAAGTCCGACACTTACACTTGGCCAGTTTTGTTATTTACCGGAAAGTGACGTCAAAGATCACGCGTTTAATCTTCGTTAATTTTATTAAACAAACAACACGTATACAATATTTTTAGATAATCTAAGTGACGGACTAAACATAATCAATTTTTTCTAGTCACGGAACATCCCTATTGTTTTTTGCTACTGTATATAATGGGTGTAAAAATAACCTTAACAAAGCTAACTAAGGTTAACTTGAATTGCCTCCAGGACCCGTTTAATATTCAAAGTATCAATGAGCGTTATGTTTTGAGTGTGCTACATTGCATTTTACCGTAAAACGTGATTTTTCAGCCCAAAAAAGTCTTTTCCTAGCAATATTTTTTGCGTAGGGCTATTTGTTTGATGTACACAATGCTTGGTTGGAAGGGTTCGTAACTCTGTATTTTTTTCAGTACACCCTACTATCTAATTTAATCTATTATTTTCTTCTTACAGATTCACAAGAAGCGTGAAAATGCAGATTGAAATAAGTGTACCGTCAGACGACACCAAATACTTTTGTGTGAACTGCAATAACTTCGTCGAAGGACCCCACATCAGGCAACATATTCTATCCAAATGTTTGAGAAGCAACACACTTGTTTGCAACATCTGCCACGAGGTTTTTAAAACCTTAAAACAATTTTTGTTACATGAGGGTAGTCATGAAAAATCACACAAACGTCAAACTGTCGTTTCGTTCAACAACGAGTGTGACAAAGAATTTAATAATCATTTATGTATGATTGAGTCTAAATCGAAAAAACCGACGAAAGAGGTACCTTTGTCTAAGCTAAGGGATATTCTTATGTCAGAGAATTCTAAACCTACTTATAAGTTGTATAAGTGCGCTCAATGCGAAGCCTGTGTGACTTTAAAGAGTAGTTCTCGCCGACACAGGTGCGTTACAGACAACACACGCTATTTCTGTACTATTTGCGATCAATATTACTGCGTCAAGCAAAAAACTACTCATCTAGAAGCGCATAGAAAGAAACCTTCTATTAATAAATATAGTTTTCACGTTGTTTATTTC
Source organism: Diarsia dahlii (assembly GCA_949775195.1). Taxonomy (NCBI): domain Eukaryota; kingdom Metazoa; phylum Arthropoda; class Insecta; order Lepidoptera; family Noctuidae; genus Diarsia; species Diarsia dahlii. The sequence goes on along the minus strand of OX459219.1, from coordinate 2,145,062 downwards.
AATGAAACCGAAAAACCGGTACCTAAAAAGCATTTCAAGCCGAAAGTTACCAAACCGGTATCTAAAAAGCGTTTCTACCTGAAAAAAACGGTATCTAAAAATCATTTCAACCCGGCAGCAAACTTGGAAAGAGACGCATTCGGCAAATTTTTACCGCAAAAAACGGTATCTAAAAATCATTTCAACCCGGCAGCAAACTTGGAAAGAGACGCATTCGGCAAATTTTTACCGAAAAAATTATCACACAAAAACCCCGTTACACCTAAAGTATCACCGAAGAAGCTGGTAATAGCAAGAATTTACGAGTGTACTTGCGGTTTACATTTCACGTCCCTGAAAACTGTAGAAAAGCATTTAGATGACTGTTCACCAGATTTAGAAGTGTCGCAAGAAATGTGTAGTAAATGCAATTTAGTATTTCCAACTGAAGTTCTTGTTACACATTTAATCAACCACCATCACAAAGAAACTAAGATAGTCATTGAAAAGGTTGAGAAGAGCAATCTTTTCAAATGCTCCCAATGTGAGGTATGTTTCACACATATGGACTTTTTTGATGCCCATTTAGAAAACTGTGACTCGAGAAATGGGATTCAGTGTCAAAATTGTGAGCTGACTTACGGTAAAAGTTGCTTCAAAAGTCATTTGTGTAGCTCTGAGGACTGTACCTATATAAATAAATTGACTGTGGTCAGAAAAAAACAGGTGACAGAAGAGACGGTTTACAAGTGCCTCCCTTGTGATATTTGTTATTTGCGCAGAAACTCTTATAAATATCATACTACTGATGTCAACCATTGCTTGAAAAAGACACCGACTAAATGTGAGGTATGTAGTTTAAGATTCACTAACTGTTCTTTCATAAAGCATGTTGATGTACACAGTGTTCCAAACGAAGACTTTAAGATAAAAATTATAGATCCCGAGACTGGTAATTTCGAGTATGTAACTGGCAAAAATCGTGGTGTTAAAAAAGAAGAAAGTAACCCTAAAGTTTTTAAAAGGTCACCTAGAAAGAGAAGAGGTGACTTTTCTGAAGAAGATAATGAATTGAATAAGAAAGCAAAGATACTTGAAGTGGAATTAGATATGGCATTATCTGAGCGAAGAGTTATGACATCTAGCAAACCTTCTACATCTAGAATGTCCGATGATACTGCATCTGAGATCATTGTTCCTGATGAAATATCAATGCATACCACGGAAAATATCAGTGATATTGATAATGACACCTCGGAAATATCATCACCAGACAAAATAAACGATAAAATTCTTTCAAATAAATTGAAGTCTAGAATTCTTGTAAAGGGCTACAGTAATAAACTATACAAATGCATTTTCTGTAATCAGCATTTCTTAAAAGAATGCTCCTTTGATTATCACGCTAAATCTCACAAGCTACAAGATATATCAGAAAATTATAAATGTGATATCTGCGAACTTGATTTTTCAAAGTACACGCTTCCCCGCCACAAATACGTGCACCATGATAAAATGAGCTTGGAAAAAGATAGTTTTATCATTTTGACAGAAACGGTTTATAGCAAAGAAAGAGAAATTTTACAAAGAATAAAGAGTTTGAACCCTCCAAATGATGTTTTACAAAGAATTGAAATGTTAGCATCTAAAATGGAATCGAAAAATCTTAATTTTGAGGAAACAGTCGGTGATACTGATAGTTTCAGTGACATTAAAATGGTTGATGTCAATGTCAGTGATGTTTGTGACGTTACCCCACTCAGTGATAATAAGTCACTTAGTGAAACTAACCCACTCAGTGAAACTAACTCACTCAGTGAAACTAACCCACTCAGTGATAATAACCCACTCAGTGATACCAACCCTCTCAGTGATACCAACCCACTCAGTGATACTAACCAACTCAGTGATACCAACCCTCTCAGTGACACTAACCAACTCAGTGTTGTCAAAATCAGTGAAATAATAGACAATATCAGTGACACTGACAAAATTTGTTACTACAAATGTTTAGACTGCAATGTTTGTTACATTGATCAAAAAATGTGTTTCGATCATACTGTAAAACATGAAATTTTGGACCCAAGAACGTACATTCAATGTAAACTATGTGAGTTTCAGTTTTTAATTGATTCTTTAAAAGAACATATGGTTCTGCATCATACCACTGACTTTAGGATCGAAAGTCTTACTATACATGAGTATAAGTCCATAGGAATGGGTTTAGACCCAAAAATTGATATTTATCAGGCTATAGACAAGGTCCAATCTAGGCTTGTAAGCACCACAACTGATGTCGGGGTACTATGAGTACACTGATTATTTCTGTTAATAATAATAAATAAATATTTTTTCATGAAATACAAATGTCTTTTTCATCAAACAAAATATAGTCACTCATGAAATTTAAATGAACTGAGAGGGTTGTATTGGTCATTTTAATCATGATTACTTTAGTAAAGTCACATTTGATGCGGTCGCGAATCCTATTTTATTTAACATACTACCTGACACTGACTTGGCATATTGCAAAAAACGTAAGGAAATTTGAATTTCGCGAGCTACCGTGGAGGTTCAGCATTTAAGCCGTTGGTCCTGCGCCTGATCTCTCTCCGGTCGTGTCGTATTGCCGTCACATCGGACTATGAGAGAAAAGGAACAGAGAGTGCAATCTACGCTAAGATTGGCCGCCGTGACCGAAAACAGGCCTATAGTATGATTTTTACCAATAATTTAATACATTTTTACCCGACTACGGCAAAGCCAAAGGAGGGTTATGATTTTGACTGGCTATGTATGTATGTATGTTTGTATGTATGTGTGTATCTTCATCTGTTCCCTCATAGCTTCTAATCTACTTAGCGGAACTCGACATATGAGGTATCGTTAGAACCGTCTTAATTTTCCGCTGAACATAGGCTACGTGACGTGTCACAAAAAGCGATTTGGCGCCCTCTAGCGGACAAAAAGGAAGGCTTAAAAAATAAAAATGGAGATAAATACGCCGTGTTTGGTATCATTTGAAAGGGCCTCACTTATACATTTCCAAAATATTGTTCAAATTTAAAATCACGCCCTCTAGCGGTCAAAAAGTCAAGAGTAAAAAAAAAAATAACACCAAAATTGTTTAAATAAAAAAAAAAATAGCACTCCGGGAGTGCCGGCAGAAGTGAAAACTTCAATATTAACTTTCAAACTCGCGTCAGGGTCACGTGATGCTGATCGAGTTTGAAAGTTTTTACCCATACAAAAAAGTGCTCAGCGCCGCTAAAGAAGTTTTCACTTCAAAAAGTAAAAAACTAAAACCCGACTACGACAAAAAAAGCGACGCTGAAAAAGTATGAAACAAGATTTTCAGGATAGAACAAAAAGAAAAGCCGTAGTCACACGTTATAGGTACCAACCTAAACACTTTAATACCGTGTGACTACGGCTTTTCTTTTTGTTCTATCCTGAAAATCTTGTTTCATACTTTTTCAGCGTCGTTTTTTTTGTCGTAGTCGGGTTTTAGTTTTTTACTTTTTTTTATGTGTGTCATACTATGACTTGAATTAAAAGCTAAAGCAGTGCGCCCTTGAAATTCAAAAAAATCTTACGTTTTTTTTGCAGTTTGACAGGGTAATTTAAAACTTAGAAAGATGATTCTGAAAATGACATTGAGTTTTATCTTTTCTCCCTGGGAATTTCTCAGTAGCAGCCACATTGTCTGGATTTGTGCCATTTTGATGGCAATAGGGTCGCCCCTATTACATACAGTGTGATGGTATGTAAGCAGAAATTGTTTGGTTTGGATCATAATTATTTTGATCTACTTGACTGTACAATCTAATTTACTATTGCAATTTTGCAATTTGTAAAAAAAAAACGCAAGTAAATTTTTTTTTGCTGTTATCTTAAGAAAGTGGTCGGAATTCGTTTCGGATTTTTCCCGAACTCTTTGATTTTTCTATGAAATGTTTAGAATATTATTCTATGATTCCGTTTTGTAAATAGTTGGGAACAAAACCTTTGAGAAGGAATTCTCGAAGGACTTAAAAAAGTATACGCATAATCTACTTACAATATTCCCACTGCTGGGACAAGGGCCTCCTCTCTATGAGAAGGAGTGACCTATAATTCCCCGCTTGGGCCCAGTGCGGGTTGGTAGATGTCACATGTCTTTGGTTATAAGACATGCCGGTTTCCTTACGATGTTTTTTGAATGTATAAAGCAATTTTTTTTTAAACACAAGTGCCAATGATTTTTCTACTTATTTATTAAGTATCACTATGATTACTTGAATATTGTATCAATTATTGTCACCTAATTTAATTTTAGTTTTAATTTAAGATGTACTTTTTCCATGAAAATGAATTGTATACGAAATTATGGCTTGGTTACATGACATAAGCTTCTAGCCTCAAATAAGCAAAAAGAGTACTTTTGTGTACTTTAACTGGGGTTTTAAAATGACCACCTTAACAGATCATAATATGAATTGCGTTAAAATTCGTAAAATGGTCACACACGCAGTTACTATTATAATAAATAAATAAATAAAATTCATTTAATTCAGCCAAGACGATAATAAGACAGATCAAACAGATAAAATACAAATTTCCGAAAAAAAAAACAACAAATTACAATTATATATTATTTGTATATAAAAAATTAATTAAAATTAACTAGCTAAATTAAATTGAAATGAAAGGTCCATTTTACGTGATTTTACGCTTTTTAACGCAATAGGGTAGTTGACTGACTAAAAAAAAATATGATTCTGTTTAGTCCGTCAGTTAGATTATCCAAAAATATTGGATACGTGTTTTTTGTTTTATCAAATAAATTAAAAATTACGAAAATGAAGCTTGTCAAAGACCATGGAGAGGGGGCTTTTGACGTCATAGTCTGGTAAAAATGAACCAACCTGTGACGTTTCACGACTTTTCGAAGCACTGTATCGTCTTCATTTTTAGTTTACGTGAAAAAAGAAAAAATACGTGTTCAATATTTTTTGGAAATCCATCTGACGGACCAATTAGTTTTTTTTTGTCAACTACCCTATTCTTATTATGATTAGAACCCCTTGTCACACAACTTTAAATGAGTTTTACTAGATACCTACACCCTTTTTATTATTTTCGCAGTTCTACCCTCTTTTTTTACGGCAGTAAAATTGATTTCTGAATAACTAGTTTTAAAAAATAACTGTCAAACTTTCAGGGTACGGATAGGCCTTGTCGACTCATATATTTTGGTATGACTGAATCTTATTATGTAACATAAAAAACGCGCGTATACTACCCATTAGGGTACCTACGCTAAGGTGTATAGTGCGCCCATGCTATTTTCAAGCTAAGTTTTAAAGTCCCATATTGTAATGGCAAGCATAATATTTGTAAATCGACTGAACAATCACACAGAGTGATCTCACGCCGTATTTTACGTTTTTCCTGACTTATACCCTTTTACTCAGGGTGTAAAGGACAGCTTTGCGCAAACTGATGGGGTGGCAAAACGAATGTAGTGAACGGCAAGCGCGACGGCTGAGTTCGATGAACTCTGTAGCTAGGCAAGAAGTAAACAGCTGATTTCACGCGACGTTCGTTAGAGTATTTCGACAACCATTGTTGGTTTTTTGATTATAGCCGTTTCCCGTTTGTCAGTTTGCGGAGGGCTGTCCCTAAAACCATGCATTGTGGCTGTTTGCCACAAAAGACATTAGCGAACTCAGTTTGACATCTTCCATCGCAGTTTTTTATTATTTTGATAATGAATTATCTCGTAATTCTCCCCACCTACTTATATTTGTACAATATTTGATGTGTCTGTATTTCTTGTATTTGGTCGACGAAAAAATCACTGAATATATTTGTAAAAGGATTAAACAAGCTTTTAGAAACTCTGTCACAGTATTTGGCCACTGTTTTTTTTTTTACTTTTTCTACCCTTTTTTGCAGTTAAATTGAGCCCTATATGCATTAAGGATAATTTAGAAATAAGTATTTTTGATTTATTTAATTTTAAGTTCTTTTTTTCATTCTTGTTGTTCCAATGTGTGGAATGTTGTAAATAAATGATGTGATTTTTGTAACAAGTTATTTTTTATTTTACATACTTTTTGATCCTTTTTGTCAAATGACTCCTCCCGCTCTGAGCGCACGGAAGGGAGTGTCAGACTTCTACTGACTAAAAACCACCCATGTTCCCTCTTAGCCGTTTGTGTCCGGAGCCGCGGTATCTCTTTCGAACAGCCTCGGCAGATACTTATAATACCTTTAAAACATCCAAACAGCCTTTGACTACCTCGTTGGCCTAGTGGTCGCAAAAGCGACTCCTGTGCGTAAGGTTCTGGTCGATTCCCGGGTTGGACCAAGTGTTATTGAGTCTTTCTATCCGGAATTACTCAATAGCAGCTCCAGAGTCTGGATTTGTGCCTGGTTGATGTCAATTAGGCTCGCACCCTATTACATGGGGCTTAAATCACACCCACACCACACTGATTATGTGGGTGTACTGTTAGGTACTCCCTCTGCCTATCCTTTCGCAGATTACAGGCGTGATATTACGGAAAAAGTTGATTAAAAAAAAAACAACCAGCTCAATAGTAAACTCTAGAACAGGGATCACCAATTTGTTTCTTCAGGGGTCCGGTTTTTTTTAAATACCTAAATCACTATCGCGGTCCGTTTCTACTTGAGTTTATTAAGGTGAAGGCGACAAAGTAGCCCGCGAAATTCGAATAGTCACTCAGAGTGATGTGCCTGGTGGGGAATATTGGGAAAATGCCAAAATTGCCAGCAGCATTGGAAATATTGCTAAAGTTGCCGGTGAATGTAGATTAGGGCCTATTAATGCTAATTATAAGTGTATTACATAGTTTCCGTACTTAATTTGACTTATAATTAACAAATACTCTGCGAATATTCCCACTCCCGGCAATATTCCCGGGAATTTTGCCAATTTTGCCGGCAACGGCACATCTCTCACTCTTGAGACTTATATGAAATGAGACGAAAATTGTATTGGTGATTAAAATCATTATTATTCAGTAAATAGACATTTGTTACTGCCGCGAATCCCATTTTATTAAACATACGACTTGACATTGACCGGGAAATTGCAAAAAACGTAAGAAAATTCGAATTTTGCGGGCTACCTTGTCGCATCAACCTTGAGCAAATGTAATGTACAGAATTAACAACATTTTTTTTTACATTACAATGTGAAAAATGACTTTTTTGCCTTGAAATATTGGTCTGTTTTCAAATTACACAGTTTACACATACAGTTTATTAATTTACGAACTCAGTACCTAATACAAGTTACTTTTTACAAAGTCCGCACAAAATAGGTCGGTGGTGGTCCGGATCCGGAATTCCGGACCGCAGTCCGTCATTTGGTGGCCCCTGGTCTAGGAGTGTAGATATCTTCATAGGTTTAGTTGTTATGTTAATATTTAACAGCTGCTCTCTTCGTTTTATCCTGGGTTTGCTCGCCACCGAAATGTCTGTAAACCATCGTCTGTTTTCCTGGCCGAATGTGGGTAGGATTGCTATTATCATCACTGGAAACAAAGAGTTACGTATTCGGAGATTCCTTGAAAAAACAGGCTAAGTGCGAATTGGTCTCACTTTAGTTCGTATTACTTCCTTGAATTCCTTTTTAACCGACTTCTTAATAACCCTCCTTTTGGGCTTCGCCGCAGTCGGGTAAAAAAGAAGGAGGTTCTCAATTCGGATGTTTGTATTTTTTTTTTTTTTTTTTTTGTTCGGGCATAACTCCGTCACTTGCTAACCGATTTGAAAAATTCTTTTTTTGTTGGAAAGGGTATACTTCCGAAATGGTCCCATAATTTTTTTTATCGAAATCGGACAAGTGGTTTTTGAAAAATCAACAAAACTCAAAAAAAAACTACATTGTCCACATTGACCCATGAACATGTGAACCACTAAAAAGTGAAAAATAAAAACTTTTTAACAAAAAATAAAACCGACTTCAAAAAAAAACACAAAAAAGTGCAAAATAAACTTTAGAAGAAAAATCAGTTTCTGAAGTCGGTGGTTAAAAAAGTTATTTTAATATAAAAAGTTTATTTTGCACTTTTTTGTGTTTTTTTTTTGAAGTCGGTTTTATTTTTTGTTAAAAAGTTTTTATCAAATAGTCACTCAATGAAGTAATATGAACTGAGAGGATTGTATTGGTGATTTTAATCATAATTACTCTGTAAAGTCACATTTGTTACGGTTGTGAATCCTATTATATTTAACATACAACCTGGCTGACACTGGCCGGAAAATTGCAAAAAAACGTAAGAAAATTTGAATGTCGCGGGCTACAAACATAAAACGGACTCACGGTGGCAGAAGAGGGAACAATATAAAGAAACAAATAGGTACTTACAAAATATAAAAACAAGAACGCGGCAGCGAACCATTTTGCCGTTCCTAAACTCTTTGCAAAAGTAAATAAAAAGATTGTGCTATCAACACCGCTTTAATATTTCAAAATTAAAGTGTGAAATTAACTTTTATTTCGAACATTACAAAAGTGATTACGAAACATAGTCACTTGATATGAACTAATAATAATGACATGTTTTGCTAACTCGCGTAGTATTCTTGGAGGGTGGGAAATCATCAAATTACTCCTCCAGCTCTGGGCAAAGTGGTAGGATGTGTCAGACTTCTACTGACTAAAAACCACCCATGTTCCTTCTTAGCCCTTTGTGTGCGAAGCCGCTGTATCTCTTTTAAACAATCCGGAGCCCCGACAGGCGTTGTTGACATCTCTTGGAGGCGCGCGTGGAACGTGGAACACGAAAGCGCTGTTGACATGACCTGTCATCGTCATAGGACGGACGGACGGTGAGCAAGCTAATTACTCACCGTCCCCAGGCCCGCGTTGGACGCCACCCTGTCATAACAGTTTACTAAAATTATTATAAAAGTATATATAAATAAATAAATAAATAAATTATCCGTCGTGTAGGCCTGTACAACCCGGGTTTCGAACCCAAGACTTATAGGCTCAGTAGTCAACGAGGCAGCGGATGATGATGAAATAGTCAGTTGATTCAATATTTCAATTTCAAACTAGGTACAACAAATAATTTACTCGAAACCAATGTTTCAGACAGGCTATGACGCAATCACTCAAGAACAATATGTTACACCAATTAAGAATTTACATATCTTTGGTTTGAGATAATTATAATTATGTATACCTACGTAATATGAAAAATGTACACAAAATACTGATAATTCTTTTTTCACGTAAACTTAAAATGAAGACGATACAGTGCTTCGAAAACTCGTGTGACGTCATATGATAGTACATTTTGACGACACAAGTGACGTTTCAAGCCCCACTCCAAGATCTTTGACACGTTTTATCTTCGTCATTTTTTATTGATTTGATAAAACAAAAAACACGTATTCAATATTTTTCGATAATCTAACTTACGGACTAAACAGAATCATATTATTTTGACCCTGTCCGATCCCCTATTGTATGGCCTCGAACTACGAGTAACGAATGAGTATCTACTGACCTACAGTAACTCAAACTCAAAGTATTTATCAATTAGAACAAACAAAGGCACTTTTGAATGCCAGAAAAAAAAAATTAAGTTCAAATATCTAAAACCCGACTACTAACAAAATCGCGGTCTTAAAAGTAGAAAAAAACATAACTATTTTTTTTTGGGGCAGTCGTGTAACAAGAAAATAATTCTTGTCTGATATTCTTCGTAGTCGCATGCCACTGATACCTGATGCTCCTTCATGGCGTTCTCATTGATAGACCAGGTACAGAAGTCAGCTGCTAATTGCCAATATTGCCATTAGCAAGGTGGCATGCGACTACAAAGAATATCAGACAAGAATTATTTTCTTGTTTTCTACTTTTAAGACCGCGATTTTGTTAGTAGTCGGGTTTTATATTTTTGAACTTAATTTTTTTATTTGAATTTTATTTTTGTGTGTACTTAAACTATAATATAATACATATTTGTAATGTGCTCGCCAAGACCTTTCATTTGATACCAAACTTGCTATGATTATCTCAATTTAATATTTTTTGTGGTACGTTTTTTACATTTAAATTCCGTCATAAAAAGAATTTATAAAAATTTATATAGCCTATGACACCCGGGCTATTCTTACGAATCTATTGACACCTAATTTATTAAAATCCGTTCAGTAGTTTAGGCGCTACGGTGGAACATACATACATACATAGACTGCCAAAATCATTACCCTTCCTTTTGGCTTCGCCGTAGTCGGGTAAAAACAAATAAAACGAAGCTACAATCACAGTCACAAGGCAGTTTCTTACCCGTTCTTCTCCATAAAGATCTACGTTAGGGAATGGGTTTCTACAGTACACACGGCTACACATCAAGCTATACAAAACCAGTATAATCTGATCGTTCATTGTGCGAAAAGATCTAGTAAAGTGAGGCCAAGATTAACTGGTTTTGTATAGCTTGATGTGTAGCCGTGTGTACACCTCACAGTTATTATGCCTTGTGACTGTAGCTTCTTTTTATTTTGCATCTGTTCGACTATTCAAAAGTGTTTGTAACTGGCCTACTTGAAATAAACGTTTTGATTGTGATTTTGAATGAACATGTTGGCATGTAATTATTATTTTCAAGAGGGTACTTCAACACAAATCTATGAAATAATTTGACGAGCCAAGTGTGAAGCAATTGGTGATTATTCTATTAATATATGTAACATCTGAGCAAATAGCCAACAAATTCTTACTGATTATGTATTCAACACATTCTGAGATTCATGACACATGTTTTTGCACCTGTATTTGTCTGCTACTTGAGGAGACGATGTTTTGGTTAAGTTGGTGCTTGCCTAAGTTGGTACATGGATAAGTTAACACCTAATACATACCAAGTTTCCTCAGTGCCTTGGAAAGCTCGTTAAGCCGTTAGTTCCACTTCCAGCTGTCATTATAATAGATCTTAGGCAGTCGTTCGTTACAGGTAGTCAGTGACCTGAAAGTCTGGCAACCAGTCTTCCAAGAGGTGTTGCATTTTCTTGTAAAAACTGAGTTCTGGAGGTCATAGGCGGTCTTTGTTGCGAAGAAACTCGGTTTTTAATAGGTGGTTATCTATATAACAACCCGACCAACCTAGGCAAGCGCGGCTTAACCTAGACCTAAAGATGCAGGATTGAGAGAACCAAGGTTACCAAAGTAGTCCAAAGAATTGCAGCCAAACTTAAATCGCACTGGGCAGGGCGAATTGCCCGCCGAACGGATGGGGCCGAAAAGTTCTGGTGTGGCAACCGCGAACGGGCGGACTCTGCGTTGCGCGGCCTCCCACTATATGGACCAACGCGACGACCTGGTGAAGTTGCGGGAATCCGCTGGATGCGAGACGCATGGGACCGGTCAATGTGGCGACACTTAGGGGAGGCCTATGTCAGCAGTGGACGTCTTTCGGCTGAAATGATGATGATGATGATGATTTATTTGATAGTCCGACTGTTGCTAAGTTTTTTTTAGTTTTCAGTTCCATAATTATGAGGTGCAAGCCTCGCAGTTTTTATCAATCGCTACTTAAGAGCTTGGTACCTCAAACGCGAGTTTTATAATGCGTAAAAGTATATGATTCGCTGCAGTAATCAACATCAGAAAAATATATGATATTCTTCAGGATAATTTGCTAGTGCCATAGTGTTGTGAAAACATAATACAACTAACTTTGCTCGATAGAAAAAAATCGCGAAGATACCTCTAACATTTTTTTTTTTACGAGTAAAAACCATACTAAAATACATGTCATCGTTCTGATTTTTTTGCCAAATAATTCTACAAGCAACATACTAAAGTCATAGTGTTTTACTTTTTTAGTCCAATCAATAGTTTTTTTGTAAATCGCAAAATACCACTAGTTTCGCACTATTCGGCCGCAGCGAAAGACGTAACAACCGCTTTGTAGTGCAAGCTGATTAGAACTTTATTCTAGCAGTATTTCAAGCGAAGTTTGAAACACCACAAATAGGGTTGCTAATCTGAGGTAGCATACGCTCTTAAAATTAAATGGACGGTCTGTGATTAAGATATGATGAGGAGGAGCTCGTGACTATTATAATGACAGCCACTCGGTTCCATCTTTAGGTTAAACTACGCTTGCTTAGCTTAGGCCGTGGTTTCTACCTACCCCATTCGAAAAAGGCGTGAGCTTATGTAAGCAGGACACCTATCAAGGTGATGTAAGCCTATTAAATAAAACATTTAATCATTTATTTAAGTACTTAGTTCATTTATTGTCTACTTGTGTTATGTGTACTCTTTCAGGAAAATGGCTAGTCAAAATAGAGTGAATAAAAAGTATGGTGGTAATTCTGGGTCAACATTTGTTCTTGATTTCTTAACCTCTGGAGAACGGTGGAGAAGCGTTGGTTTCCAAATAGAAGATTCCGGATTGTCTGGAAAAAGGGTATAATAATTAATTAAAATACTTTTTCATTATTCAGAGTGAAAGGAACACCAACGCGAAAACGATTATCACATTTTCAGTACATAATTCTGATTCCCCCTCAGAAATGTTTCATCAGTAATAAAATATGAGAAAAGCTTGTGTTTTTAGGGTTCCGTACCCAGTGGGTAAAACGGGACCCTATTACTAAGACTTCGCTGTCTCTCCGTCTGCCTGTCTGTCACCAGGCTGTATTTCAAGAACCGTGATAGCTAGCCAGTTGATATTGCCGCTATAACAATAAATAAGAAAAGCAAAATAAAATAAATATTTAAGTGAGGCTCCAATAAAACAATAGCATTTTATTTGCCGTTTTGATACGGATCCCTTCATGTGCGAGTTCGACTCGCACTTGGCCAGTTTTTTAAAATTGCCGATGAATTTCTATGTCAGAATGAAATCATCATCATCATCAGCCTTAATGTTCCCACTGCAGGGACTCAGGCCTCCTCTCTAGGAGAAGGATGGGCTATAATCTACCACGCGGGCCCAGTGCGGATTGGTAGATGTCACATGTCTTCGAATTTTTTGGTTCTAAGACATGCCGGTTTCCTCACGATGTTTTCCTTCACCGTTTTGAGAGCAGTGGTGATGAAATAAATTACACAAAGTAATGCGCCTGACGGGGTTCGAACCCACGACTCACTGTTCGTAAGTCGGGGCCGCCACCACAGGGCCACCACTGCTCTGATGAATCAGAATGAAGTAGCTGGTACTAAATACATGGTAACCACAGATATAGACCTAGATAACGCAAGAGCAACCACTTCGCGTGCGTCTATTCGTGCGTAGCTTACGTACAAAAATCGTAAGTGGCTTTAAATCGTAGTTGGCAACTTTCGCGCTTAGTTTGCATCAGTGTATAGCGCTAGTCGGACATCAGCGCTGGTGCAAAAGGCAGGGGTTGGGGCGAAGGAGGAGGCGTACGCGGCGGCGTCTTTGAATCGATTTGATTTTCCGATTTATAGTGCTGGTGACGTCATAATAGGTAGTCAAAAAGTTTTCATATAGATCGTGATTCTTGCGTTAAGGTTGCACAAGCCAGTCATTATTCCATACAAACGTAGTATGGTGATTACTCCTCTGGTTGACGGTGTAAGTTCAAAATTAAAAATTGTATCAACTGGTCTTGTCATTATCTAGGTCTCTATGGAAGCAGAATTGGAAAAAAAATATAGGTTTGGAAGTTATGAACGTCGAAACTTTCATATTTTAGCACTAATTTTAACCATCTTTGGGCGTAAATAAGTTACGTATATAGTACGAAAATCAAAAAAGTGAAACCGTGCAGGCATAGATTAGTTATAAAGAATTCAAATAATTTTATTTTGAACAGATACATTCAATGGATTTTTCATGGTATCCTACCAAAGGTCTGCTTAGAAACAATCGTGCGCCCGTTTTAGTTGTGTCTCTTTCGCTCTATGCATTTCGCTCGTGATGTCGGATGAAATAGCATGCATTTAGCCCGCCCACCAACTAGTTCGTGCCGTTGGCTTGTTTACCCTTAAGTATCTAGGTCTATGTATGTTTGTGGTGGTAACCCTTTCTCAGATTAATTAGTTTTGTCGAGTATTTGTGTTATAAATAAAAGATGTCACATATTCCAATCGCTCCTTACAAATACATTCAGGGCCTGCAGTCTCTACACTAAATATCGTTAAAAATCTGTTGCAAAGTCGTCTCGATGTCAAATTTCGTTAATAGCTAGATTTTCAACCTTATGCTGTTGAAATAATAATATAATAATATTCTTTATTTCTCAGACAACGTGATCCATATTGTTAGTAAACAGTAAAATAACTTAATTGAATAGAACAGAGAACACAGACTAAATAGTATTGTGAAAAGGACATCCCCAAACTAATGTTCAGTGATTGTCCTTCTCACAAAACTTTTAATAATCGGAGAGTCGACACTCTCCGCCACAGTTTTTAAGAAGCCGTTGCCACTCGCCCGCAATCTTGACAACAACGACGCGGTTTTCTTGCGAACGACGGCGTGGAAGCCGTCAGTTCGGTTTTGCACAAACATAGTAGAAGCACTGCACCATCGCGGCAGTCCCAACAGCATCCTAAAAATGTTATTATATTGTACGCGTAGGTCATCCGGCGTTCTTTTGGTATAGCTGATCCAAAGATTCCCCGTGTAAAAGCACTGGCAATATGCCTTAAACAGTGAAATAAAGCTGAAAATCTATTGACATTGATACGACTTTGCGACAGTTTTTTAACAATATTTAGTGTAGAGACTGCAGGCCCAGTATTGATTCGATTGGAACATGCAAAAGCGACTCCTCATCTTAACCCTTACCCAGTCTTAGGCACGAGTCCTCCCATACGCAGATTGCCCCACAGCTGACAGTTCCCTGTCATGGCCGTCAGGTAGGACAGGCAGCGCTGTCCGATGAAGCCTCCACTGGTCAGGGATTCAGCCATGTAGTGGAAACATCTGGAATGTGGAAGAGTAAACACAATTAACATATGACTAGTGAGTGCTGAAGAGTTCATCCTCTGCCTACCCTTTTCCAAATTATATTGGTGTAAGTTTCCAGTCTAACCGGATGCCGCTAAATACTATTTTTAACCGACTTCCCAAAAAGGAGGAGGTTCTCAATTCGATTGGTATGTTTTTTTTTTCTTTTTTTTTCTATGTATGTACACCGATTACGCTGCGATTTATGATCCGATTTACGTGATTCTCTTTTAGTTTGATGCGGAATAGTTGCCATTTGGTCCCATAAAAATTTAGTATAGTTTGGCCTAGTACTTTCTACCCGACTACGGCGAAGCCAAAAGGAAGGGTAATGATTTTGGCAGTCTATGTATGTATGTATGTATGTATGTTCCACCGTAGCGCCTAAACTACTGAACGGATTTTTAAACTCACATACACAAACACCCAGACCCGAAACAACTCTCTGAAGGCCATACAAATATTTGTTCCGTGCGGGGAACGAACCCGCGACTCGCTGCGCAACAGTCCTTGAGCCACTGCGCCAACCGTGCCGTCAACAATACCAGTATTTTACATTGCCTATCTGACCTCCACAGCATAATTAGTACCGGACAAGACGATACCCCTTGTTAGGACTGGTTGTCAGACGTTTAGGTCGCTGGGAAGTCCCTGGGTAAGAGCCTGCACCAAGGGCAGGAAACTCAGTATGTATCGGGTGGTCACCCACGCACGGACCAGCAGGATCAAGCACGGCTTTACCTGAAGATCATTCCGAGCGTCTGCTGTTATTTGGTCACGAGTCCTCTAATCTCATTCTGAAAGGAACTAAATGATCCGAGCAGTAGAGAGCAGTGGTAGCCCAGTGGTGGCGGCACCGACTTACAAACAGTAAGTCGTGGATTCGAACCCGAACTTTATGTAATTTATTTCATTAGCACTGCTCTCAAAACGGTGAAGGAAAACATCGTGAGGAAACCGGCATGTCTTACAACCAAAAAATTCGAAGACATGTGACATCTACCAATAGTACCAATCCGCACTGGGCCCGCGTGGTGGATTATAGTCCATCCCTCTCCTAGAGAGGAGGCCTGAGTCCCGCACGTGGGAACATTATAGGGTGATGATGAAATGATTCGACATATCCGCCACTACCACCCATAGACTAACTCATCCATTAGATACAAAGTCTCCCTTCCTTAGTCCTCCAATCTCACCTAGAATGGTCGCAGTCGTTGGACGCACACCCCGGCATGCCGAGCCCCCCATTGGGGTAGAAGTCAGCGTCCCCCAGCGTGGCCACATAACCCAGGAACCCAGCGTTGGTGTGGATAACCTCAGTGTAGGCGCCGTCAGTAGACCTGAACTTGTCGTTGTTCTGGCCAGTCCAGCCTGGGAAGGCGGGGTCTAGAGCTGGAATGAGATACATGGTGTTTTACGGATATTTTCTTAAAAGGGCTAGGCGGTTGTAACTTCAACACAAACGGTTTTAATGTTTTATGCAGTGGCAGTTGTGCTACGTGTCGCCGGTTCGATCCCCGATCGGAACAAATATTTGTATGGCCTACATAATAGTTGTTTCGGGTCTGAGTATTTGTGTATGTGAGTTTAAATGTTTGTAAACGCACCCACGATACAGGAGAAATTCCTAGTGTGGGGCCAACAGAATTTTACGCATCGTCTTCTTATTTGTATTTTTAACATTTTATTAGTATAGCTTACAGACGAATAACTATTAATAACAATGATCTAAATACAAGCATAGACAAATAAAAAAAAAATTCCTACTCATAATATATCGCTACATAATTATTATAAAACAAAGTCCTCCGCCGCGTTTGTCTCTCTGTTCGCGATAAACTCAAAAACTACTGCATCGATTTTCATGCTGTTTTCACCAATGGATAGAGTGGTTCTTTTTCAAATTTCTAATCCTAAGGGAGTTAAATAGTAAGTTGTTGAGATATTTTCCAACATCTGCGTTTCAATTCACCCCTTTTTCATAAATGCGTTAGTTTAAGAATATTTACAAAGATTTCTCACTTACCAGTAATATAAGCAATGTTCCCATCAACATTTCTGCCGGCAATTCCCACCTGATGCCCTCCAAGACTGTGTCCCACGAGGTGGTACATCCCGGGAACTGCTCCCGTGACTGAATTCAGCCAGTTGATGAATCTGGCTACACTTTCACCTGGAAGATAAAGAATATGACCACATGAGGTTTTATCACACATGTTCCTACTCCTCCGCCATTATTTTCTGATTAATTTCGTTGCGGGATCCAAGACAGTTAAATCGTTTCTCTGGGACTTTGTCGAGCTTCATTGTCTCGGCGCTTTTCTTGTGGTCGCCACTGTTGATTCTGGCAGTTGCAGTGGTTTGGGAATAGAGTGGAAGGCTTGTCCCAAAAATCTATCCTCTTGAATCTATCTTCAGGTTAAGCCAAGCTTTCCTAGGTTGTTCCGTAGATTAGTGACCGCCCATTACATACCAAGTTTCCTACCTTGGAAAGCACGTCATGTTCTTGGTCCCGGCTGTCGTTTGTACATCTTTGATAGTCGGTACAGGCAGTCAGGGGCCTGAAAGTCGTACATGAGAACGACTGGTTGTCAGCATATCGGGTTTTCTTAGATCCAGTTAGTAACTGGGTAATATCATACCCCAATGGATATCATATCAATCAGTACAACCTGGGTTATGGAGGTTCAGGCTGCAGTTACTCCATGTAAAATACTGGTATTCAGCTGCATCCGGTTAGACTTGAAGGCGACCCCGACATACTTGAAAAAAAAGCTAAGCAGATAATGATTCTAGTATAAAAAAGACCGGCCAAGTGCGAGTCGGACTCGCGCACCGAGGGTTCCGTACAAAGGTATTATAGACCTGAGTATTTGGTATGAATTTCAATTTAATACCTCTACGCGTTTATGAGGAAATGGGTAGTAAGTTTAAAATTATTAAAAAAAAATATATTATGTGATGTAACTAAAAATTTATGGTTTTCGTAATTGTTCCTTTATTTATGCTATAAGACGTTGCTTCGTACCAAATTTCAAGATTCTGAGTTCACGGGAAGCACCCTGTAGGTTTTGATTCCCTTGCAAGTGTCGAAAATTTGCGGCATAAACGGCTGTATCTTTTGATTGCGTTGGCTTAGAAGTTTGATTTTTTCACAGCTTCAAGGGACAGTAGACCTGAGTAATTGATATAAATTTCAGCTTCATACCTCCACGCGTTCCTGAGAAAAAGGGTCTTGACAGACGGACGGACGGACGGACAGACGGACAACAAAGTGATCCTATAAGGGTTCCGTTTTTTCCTTTTGAGGTACGGAACCCTAAAAACATGGACTCACCAGAAGGCACGGTGTTAGCCAAGGCAGTGAAGTAGTTGATGGAACCAGCGCCTGCACTCCAGTCTACCACGATCACGTTTACATCTTCAGCTGACAGGAACGCTGAGGAGAAGCAAGAAAACTTTAGTTGCAGCTACGGTATGAACCATTCTTAAACTTTCAGTGTCCTTGCGAGAGAAGAAGTGGTATCTTTAAGGCGAAGCGCCATGGTAGTCCGAGAAGCAGGCTAGTGTTAGGCTGTATGTTGCTTAAAATATGAATCGCTATACCATACTATACTATACTATCTAAACTAACATATAACGCGGCGGGCACAAGACATCAGGCCACTCGTAAAAAAAAAAATTGTGAAAAAAAGTTCGTCAATTTTGTGGCCATCGATCAACCACTTGTGGCGAATGAGTTACTGGTATTCCTGCAGCAGAATGTGATGTGATGGATGAGATTTTCGCAGTTCAAATCTACACTATGAATTACAGTGCTTCAGATTGTTTTGTGATGTCATCTTTCTGAGCTGCAACTGTCCCTATCTACGGAGGCAGGTTTGACGCAGTGCGACAAGAATAGTATCTATATCAAAATTTTACAAATTCCTAGCACCTGTACCCTCTTAAACCTCCTTTCATATTTCGTTGCAAAAACAAAAATCCTGATACGAAGAACTCACCAGGAACCAGAACAGTGTTGAAGTCAGCGGTGACGGAGTCCAGCCACCCGTGGATGAGGATAATGGTCCGTCTGCTAGGGTTGTAGTTCGTGATGCCCAGTAGACCCTCGCTACCGATGAGGAGCGGCTGGCTCACTGTGGGGTTCTGTCTGGAAAGAGAATGGAGAAGATTTTACCAGGGTTAGGGCTATAATGAGAAGAATGAAGGAGAGAGTTGAAGGCATATCGTATCGTATCGCCATTTAAGTCATCGAAATTCTTTTATTTTTGTGTTCAGTGACCGAGGGTTTAAATGATCCTTTCGTTTTTTATGACTCTTTTATAGTTACTATGGGAAAATAATTATAGGTCGTCAAAAAAGCCTTCCAAATCCGTTGGATGGGATTGCTGCATCTTTGGCCAAAAACCAGGCCAGCCCTCTGGTTACCTGAAGAGTCGATGGGTCGTAGTAGGGCACTCAGAGCTCATGGCCTTAGTGTCAACCCCTAATTTGAGGTTTCTCAATACCTACAGCAGCAACCCCAGCCAGCCCACTGTGGTGGGATGATGGAATGGCGTTAGATTATCGACGCAAGTTGCATTTCTACCCAAATTCCATGCCAGTATTGCCTTATCATCTGGTACTTTAACAAAGACGTGTGCCAAACCGGAGTGGTATGGGTACAGAAATAGAAAGGCGGTAACTGTAACTGAGAAGTCGAATAATAGAGAAGAATGGAAGGCTAATTGGTGACGATAAGCTGGTTGTCAAGCTACATAGCCTGGCCCACCGTCGCAAAGTCGCATGTCTGTCGGTCTTCTACAGACTGTACTTCGGAGAGTGTGCGCAGGAGCTCCACGAGCTGATTCCACCATCTCCCTTCTTCCATCGGGAGACTAGACGCACTGCAGGTTATCACCGATACCTAGTCGACGTTCCACACATTCGAACGAAGCGCTTTGCGAACGAAGTCCTTTATTATGCGCACAGCCAAGGAGCGGAATTCCCTGCCTGCGTCGGTTTTTCCGAGTTCATATAACCCTAATCTATTTAAGTCGCGAGTAAACAGGCTTCTTCTGGGTAAGCTCGTTCCATCGTCGACCTCATCTCTGCCCTTAGGGCAAGATTGAAGTCAAGAGCAAGCCCATTTATAATTAAAAAAAAGAAGAAGACGGTAATAAATTGGGATAATGGCAAGACAATGAAGATCAATTAAATCCTTACCTGGTGAACAGATGGTAGACATTCTGCCTGTCAGGGTCGTATCTGGCGGCTTCGGAGACATCACTGACAGTTCCCCACAAGTCTACCAGGTGGGCACCGTCTGGACCCTCAGCGTACTGGTAACGGAGACCATCGTCCAACTTTCTGATCACTGGGTCGTAAGGAAGCGCTGGAAGAAAGGAAATCAGTAATAAGAATAAGGTCTATGTCTGCGCATGGTTTCCGGCCACCGTAGGCGCGGGCCTGTGGACGGTGAGTAATGAGCTAGCTCACCGTCCGTCCGTCCTATGACGACGGCAGGCCGTCTCGACGCGCAACGGCGAATTCGTGTTTATTATTCTGTTTTGTTAGAAACTCGTGCATTCGTTGTTGCGGTGTGCGTCGCTGCGTGCTTTCGTGCTCGCAGTGTTCGTTGTTGCGGGCATTCGGTGGCGTGTGGTTCGGCGTGGTGGCTTTCGGAATGACGTATTGCACTCGTAGTTTCGTTCGTTTTTTTTTCTGACTTTCAAAAGTGCCTGTAATGGCTTAATTGAAATAAATGCTTTGAGTTGAGTTGAAACTTTATCTTGCATTCCAAGGTATTAAGATATTTAATTAATTCGATATTTCAGATTTGTCGCTGGTTTTAATGATAAGATTACATTTATTATCCGAGTGCCAAAAAGGAGGAGTTTCTCAATTATTCATCTTTCTTTTTTTTCGGTTTTCAAAATTCTTTTTTTACTCGGAAGAGTATACTCCCGAGGGGTCCCAATGTCACCAAGTCAGGATCTGATGATGGGATCCCAGGGAAATCGAGGGCAACCCTTAAATTTTATAGACCAGGTACTTGTTACGTTTTCTATATATTTTCTAAAGCTGTTCATGTATTTGCGTCTGATATTAATAATCTCATGCGGATGCACTGATGATGGAAGGTCCAACTCCTCAACAGTTAGGAGTTGAGGAGTTGAAAGTCAGCGACTTTCATTAGGGGACTGATGACTCAATCTGGGCCAGATCATCATCAGCCTAGCCTTTTCCAACTGTGTGGATTGGTAACCTTCCATGACGTACCTACCGAGTTTCTTCCGTGCTTCGGAAAGCACGTTCAGACAATCAGGTGATACAAGCCTGCAATGTCCTAGCCAAACTGGAAACAACTTTACAAAGTATATATGCTTCCCGTGGGAATCGAACCCACGACCACCGGGTCACAAGGCAAATGCCTAAACCACTCGACCATTGAGAGCAGTATTTTATTAAGATGTAGATGAAGATTTTGATGAATAATATAAAAATTACCTGACACAACAGCCAATCCGAATAAAGTCAATGCTATCACCTTCCCCATGATTGCTCCTTGAATGTTGATTAATATTAACAACTAATATTGTAAGCTAATCAGGGTCAACTGAGCGAAATACGTATCTTAAAAGATATGATTAATTAAGTACTTGTAATAAGATTAGATTAGAACTTGGTGAAACTCACTGGTTCTCTCATTTTGTTTTTATTCACCCTAATGTCCTTTTTAGGGTTCCGTAGTCAACTAGGAACCCTTATAGTTTCGCCATGTCTGTCCGTCCGTCCGTCCGTCATCGCTTAATCTCTGTGACCGTGAGCACTAGAAAGCTGAAATTTGGTAACAGTATGTGTATCAATCACGCCGACAAAGTGGTAAAATAAAAATTAGAAAAAAATGTTTTATTAGGGTAGCCCCCTATATGTAAAGTGGGAAGTGTTTTTTTTTTATTTCAACCCTAACGTGTGATATATTGTTGGAAAGGTATTTAAAAATGAATAGGGGTTTACTAAAATAATTTTTTGATAATGTCAATAATTTCGGAAATAATCACTCCAAAAGTAAAAAACAATGTGACAAGTTCAAAAGTTAGAGGGGGGGGGGGCCCTCTAACTTTTGAACCATAAGTTTAGAAAATATGAAAAAAATCTGAAAAGTAGAACTTTATAAGGACTTTCTAGGAAAATCATTTTGAACTTGGATGGAAACAACAGATGGAAACAGCAGTTAACCAATATAATGGTCCCTGAATCGTATGAGCGCCTATACAATCCAGAGGTCAAGTTTCATTGGTTGGTGGAAAATCATTTTGAAAAAAAAAAAACCACCTTTAAACTCATAAGTGGGAACACTTGTGAGTTTATTGTGACGGACGGGAAACTACGGAACCCTACACTGAGCGTGGCCCAACACACTCTTGGCCGGTTTTTTTTTGTTTTGGTGGTGGAAAATCATCAAATGACTCCTCCAGCTCTGGGCAGAGTGGTAGGGAGTGTCAGACTTCTACTGACTAGAAATCACCCATGTTCCATCTCAGCCTTTTGTGTCGAGGTCGCGATATCTCTTTCGAACAACCTACCTACTGGTGGGTTCTACCTAATTAGCCACATTTCGCCCGTTATAGTAGGTAGAGTGTGAGTGTGTGTGAGTGAGGGAGGGTGTGGTACTGTTGGTAGTTATAGTTATTCAAATATTCAATAAAATAAAACAATAAATTGGCTTGTAATTCTAAAAAAAAACAATTACACACAGACCAACATATTTTCAAAGATTTGAGTGAACCTGAAATCATTTACAAACTATAATAATCAATTAACATTCGTGATAATTATTGTAAGATTATGATAACACTGCTATCAGTTATCTTTTGGCAGGTGTGAGTTATATCAGCTCTTGTTGTTAAGGCCTTTGGCCACACACTCTTATACAATGTCATTTTAGTCGAAAGACGTCCACTGCTGGACATATTAGGCCTCCCCCAAGTGTCGCAGCATTGACCGGTCCCGTGTGATCCCCGCAATCTTCAATAGGTCATCGGTCCACCTTGTGGGGCCGCCCAACACAACGTCTTCTGATTCGCGGTCTCCACTCTACACTCACTTTCAACGGGTCCAACGGCCATCCGTTCAGCGAGCAATGTGCCCTGCCCATTGCCACGTAAGTTTGACAATTCTTCGGGCTTCGTCAGTAACCTTGGATCTCATGCGGCTGTCATCATTGCTGATTCGATCAAGCATAGAATTCGATATGACAAACAAACAGGAATGGACGAAGAATTGTGGTGGAGAAGTAGATGCATTGATGAACCAGGGGTGGGTAAACGGTCTCGCCTTGATCTGCTCTAAATATCATCTGGTCTGATAAAATTATAGCCCTTATGATAGAATAGGTGAGCGTCAACTCGTGCCGTCATCATCAGCCTATAATGTTCCCACTGCAGGGACTCAGGCCTCCTCTCTAGGAGAGGGATGGGCTATAATCTACCACGCGGGCCCAGTGCGGGTTGACAGATGTCACATGTCTTCGATTTTTTTGGTTCTAAGACATGCTGGTTTTCTCACGATGTTTTCCTTCCGTTCTGAGAGCAGCGGTGATGAAATAAATTACACAAAGTAATGCGCCTGCCTGGGTTTGAACCCACGACCTACTGTTCGTAAGTCGGGGCCGACACCACTGGGCCACCGCTGCGGGCCAACTCGTGCCGTAATATTTTTTTTTTTTTTTTTTTTATTATAGATGGGCTTGCTCTTGACCTCAATCTCGCCCTAAGGGCAGAGATGATGTCGACGATGGAACGAGCTTACCCAGAAGAAGCCTGTTTACTCGCGACTTAAATAGATTAGGGTTATTTATGAACTCGGAAAAACCGACGCAGGCAGGGAATTCCACTCCTTGGCTGTGCGCATAATAAAGGACTTGGCAAAGCGCTTCGTTCGAATGTGTGGAACGTCGACTAGGTATCGGTGATAACCTGCAGTACGTCTAGTCTCCCGATGGAAGAAGTTGAAGATAAGTGATAACTGAGGAGGTTCTTTTCAAAACTTGACTATTCCACTTTTGACAAAATATAATTTTTATTTATTTTTGGGTTGATAACATTGAAATCTACACGATGCGAAAACAAGAGTTTAGCTAAACGCGATAGATCCACTGGAAAAAAATAAACAAAACACACGATTTGGTCAAAAGTAGTTAATTCCACTTCGAAATGGCATTACCCACTTCCAATATTAATTTTTGGAACAAAATATGATTAATCCTGAAGTTAATTTACTATTTTAATCTAAATTGCAACAAAACATGTTTTCCGTCCATTTTTCAGTTAGAACTTTATGCTCTTTACTCTTTCGTTAGGAAGCTGAAATTGTCGTTTTTGAACGATTGCACAACACTTGTAAGACTGTGGCGTTTGTTTGACACAAAAGTCACGTCATGATTGTCATTGATTCCTATAAAGCTCCTAACAAAACTTGATTATTCCAGCACAGCCACGTCAGAACTAGATTATTCCATTTTAAATTGTCGATTTATTCAGTATGTATTAATCCTAAACTTTTAAAACCTGTACCACACAATGAGTATTACCTATGCTTGTATATAATATTAAAAAAAAAAAACGATTTACAATGCTGCACTAAAATACATTTTTCTTAAATTCTGAAAAAAATTGAAAAGTGGAATAGTCAAGTTTTGAAAAGAACCTCCTCGACTAGTCGACACGGATCCTTATAGCTCACGCTACATTTATTAGGTCGATATTTAGGTTAAGCCACGCTTGGTCTATGGTAACGGATGGTCACCCACCACCAAGTACCCATACCGAGTTTCCTCTGTGCTTGAGAAAGCAGTTTAAGCTATTTGGTCCTGCCTGGCTGCCAAATAAGATCTTCTGCAGTCATTACAGGTAGTAAGTGACCTGAAGTAATAATTACCCAGTATAAACTGGGTTGTGGAAGTCAGATAGGCAGTCGCTCCATGTAAAATACTGGTATTCAGCTGCATCCGGTTAGACTGGAAGCCGACCCCAATATAGTTGGGAAAAGGCTAGGCAGATGATGATGATGACCAGCTAAACGATTTCGGCCACAATGACTGTATATTCAATGGCTTTCTAATGGTTGAACCAACCTTATGTTGGTTCCACCACTTTTAAATTGCAGTTCTTGGCAAACAGTATAAATAAAATATCTCGGTTTTAGTGTTAATTTTACTTTATTTATATTATCCTTGTGAGAACGGTGAATTAGCGTTCGTTGCCAAATAGTACAGTCCAGTTGATCTGAAATTAAAACAAAGATATTATTAATTAACTAAAGTGACCGTGCCCAGAAGAAGCCTGTTCATTCTTCCTCTGAAGGCAATCGAATCTGAAGGCGAATCATAATATTTTAATCAACATAAAACCTGGACGGCACGGTTGGCGCAGTGGCTGAGCGATTGAACTGCTGCACTGCATGTCCTGCGATCCCCGCACGGAACAAATATTTGTGTGGCCTACAAATAGTTGTTTCGGGTATGTGTGCATGTGCTGAGTTTAAATGTTTGTGAACGCACCCACGATAAAGGAGAAATTCCTAGTGTGGGTGAAAAACCTGACACTAACCTGCAATTTTTTTCGCGGACTAACCCCCGTATTTATAGTCAAGTCAAAGTAATTACTTGGACTTAAGTAATTACCTAAGCAAATATTTTTATGCAATGGGCAAGAATAACGAAGTTAGAACCATCAATGAAAGCAAAACTAAGAATTCTAACGTTGAATTACTAAACTACAGAGAAAAAATCGTATCATAAACAATGGCATTTACTCAAGTAATAGTAATGACTTGTTTATAAATACGGGTGTTAGTACATTGTCGGATTCAACTTAAGTACGACGCGTCGAGGGTTCCGTACCAAAAACAGCAAAAAAAATCGCGTTTAGTGTATAGTATGCGGAGCCCCCCATAAGTATTTTTTTTTCGTATTTATTGTTATAGCGGCAACAGAAATACATAATTTGAGTTTTTTTTTTAATGTCTAGCTATTGCGGTTCTTGAGATACAGCCATTTGAGATTTTTTTTTTTTTTTTTTTATTGTCTAGCTATTGCGGTTCTTGAAATACAGCCTAGTGGCAGACAGACGGACGGACAGGCAGCGAAGTCTTAGTAATAGGGTCCCGTTTTTACCCTTTGGGTACGGAACCCTAAAAATAAAGTATAGATGATACGACTAGCCACTCTGCTTACCCAGTCTTAGCCGTAGTGCCACCCATCTTCAATGTATCAGATGAGGTACAGTTTCCACTGAGGGCTGACGTCAAGGAGTCACATTGTGTTCCCGTGAAACCGCCCTGTGTTAGAGACTCTGCCATGTAGAATATACATCTGGAAATTA
Organism: Diarsia dahlii; assembly: GCA_949775195.1. Lineage (NCBI taxonomy): Eukaryota > Metazoa > Arthropoda > Insecta > Lepidoptera > Noctuidae > Diarsia > Diarsia dahlii. Next base: position 2,118,754 of record OX459219.1, on the reverse strand, counting down.
AAGGAATGCATCACAAATTGTTTGATAAGACTGAGATTAAAGTCAGCACTTTTAAACGTCTCATCAACAGCCTATTAATGTTCCCACTGCTGGGACACAGGCCTCCTCTCTTTGAGAGGGAATGGGCTATAATCTACCACGCGGGCCCCGTGCGGATTGGTAGATGTCACATGTCTTCGATTTTTTTTGGTTCTAAGACATGCCTTACATGTTTCCTCACGATGTTTTTCTTCACCGTTTAGAGAGCAGTGGTGATGAAATAAATTAAACAAAGTAATGCGCCTGACTGGGTTCGAACCCACGACCTACTGTTCGTAAGTCGGGGCCGACACCACTGAACCACCTCTCCTCCTTTAAACGTCTAATTTAGTTAAATACATAAATACAGCTTTTTTATTGGAGGTTGGGAAATCATACAAAGACTTCTCCCGCTCTGGGCTGAGCAGTAGAGAGTGTCAGACTTTTATTAACTAAAAACCAGGTCTATGTTCCTTCTTAGCCCTTTGTGTCCGGGGCCGCGGTATTCCTTTTGCACAACCCGCAGCCAATGTCATCATCTACCGACTGTCTACTTATCTCCGTGATTCAGTTAGTACTGGGTGATACAATACCTTTTGGTAAGACTGGATGTCAGACTTTCAGGTCACTGACTACCAGTAACGTCTAAATAAATAAAGAGAATAATAATAATAATATTCCACAACTATCACACAACGCCATCTAGTCCCAAGCTAAGCAGAGCTTGTGTTATGGGTACTAGACAACTGATAAACATACTTATATATTTCTAAATACATACATATTATAGATAAATTACACCCAGACACAGAACAAATGATCGTGCTCATCACACAAACATTTGTCCTGGGTGGGAATCGAACCCACGACCTCCGGCATAGCAGCTAGGGTCACTAACCACTAGACCAACAGGCCAGTCGAAAGGTCCAAAGATCTATATATATTTATATATATGGCAGCTGGGACCAACAGCTTAACGTGCTTTCCGAGGCACGGAGGAAACTCGGAACGTAATATGTGGACGTACTACGAACCTGTGATGACTGCAGTTATTGTCAGGACATCCAGGCATGCTACTGCCTCCATTCGGGTAGAAGTCCACATCACCTACGGCAGTGATCAGCCCTGAGAAACCTGATGACACAAAAAAAAAGAAATTATACGCTTATTTCGCAACTTGCGACAAGTTAGTTCCCAAGTTACTTCTTAACAACATCAGTTAATATGCCAGTAAAAGTCCCGTAAAAGTGGTCCAGTAATTTCGGAGATTATCCGGAACAAACAGACAAAAATGTAAAAAAAAATGTTTTTGTTAGTCCCGTGAATGTTATTGCATTCAGTAAACAGCTATTATTTAGAATTACAAATAGATACGGTCTGCTTCTATAAAATAGATCCGGAATTTAAAAGAAATGTTTACTTTTTGTAATACGGTTAAACGGCATAGTGTCTGATCCGCCGAAGATACAGACAGATCTATCGACCATGGCCGAATCCGCAACCGATCTCGACCTGGCAGTACGTGCCCTTGGGATAACTCTCGACCTCCACGAGGATGTCATGGACTAAAATATAATAATGTGAAAAAATAAATACGAATCATCATACCAACCTGCATCAGTATGTATGACTTCTGTGTACACCCCGTCTGTTGCTCTGAAGGACTCAGGGTTGGTTATCCAACCGGGGAGGGCAGGGTCCAGGGCTGGGGAGAAAAGAGGTAGATAAGTACATCACACCTGTAATAGTGTAGTTGACAAAAAAATCTAATTAGTCCGTCAGAAAGACTTTAAAAAACGATTTGCCACGTAATTTTTCTTTTTTCATGTAAACAATAAATGAAGACGATACAGTGCTTCGAAAAGTCGCGCGACTTCACAGTTTGGTACATTTTTTACCAGAAAGTGACGTCACCAGCCCCCACTCACGAGCTTGGACATGTTTTATTTTTGTCAATTTTTATTAATTTTATAAAACAAAAAACACGTAAGTATCCGATATTTTTCGATAATCTAACAGACGGACTAAGCAGAATCATATTTTCTTTGGTCAGTCAACTACCCTATCCCCGAAGCGTTGAGTAGAAGTGTGCCAATCGTACCAATTACAAAGCAATAAGGTCAAGCTTAAGGTTAATCTAACTAAAAATCAGTTTACAGTTTGTGGAAACTACATTTAGACCCTTTATTTTTTTGAGGGCGGCAAACACTTCACACTTCTATTGACTAAAAACCATCCATGTTCCTTTATAGCCCTTTATGTCCGAGGCCGCGGTATCTCTTTCGAACAGCCCGCAGCCCCGACAGGCGTTGGCCCTTGCGACATGTCTTTGAGACGCGCGTAGAACACGAACGCATTACGCACCGTCGACAAGAGCTGTCATAGTCATAGGACGGTGAGCTAGCCTATTACTCACCGTCATTCGAATGGCCCTAGCTAGAGGAAGCATTATAAACCAACGAACCTGAGATATAAGCGATCTCTCCAGCAAGATGTCTGCCAATAATGCCGGACTGATGCGCGCCCAGACTGTGTCCTATAACGTGGTAGTTATCCAGGCTGGCGCCGCTGGCTGAGTTCAGCCACGTGATGAATCTGGACACGTGTTCACCTGTAATCAGTACCTACATCACGCCTGTGGCCTCCTAAGGGTTGGGTGTAAACCCACATTTCGCGGGCGATTTTATACCGGGAACAAATCCAGGCTTCGTGCTTGCTAATGAGAAATTCCTAAGGGAAAAATCGAATATCACACCGCCCGATTTGAATGCAGATTTCAGCAATAGAATAGCTATAGTTGTTTCCAGTTTGGTTAGGACATTGCAGGCTTGAATCACCTGATAGTCTGATAAAAAGGTGGTTCCGTGCTTCGGAAGGCAACAATGTAACATACATTACTGCCCACACGATAAGAAGAAGAAGCAATAGATAGAGTGATTCAAAGGAAGGTTTTAGTGTCTACCTTGCACACATACAAAGCCGGAGTACCCGTCGCATGTTATTTTAATATGATATTTACTCTATTCCGAACAGCATCCTAAGGATGTTTCTGCAGCGTAAAGATGAGCACGGAGCGTATTGTCAGCGCTACCCCATGTATGATGACATCATCATCATTTCAGCCGAGAGACGTCCACTGCTGTACATAGGCTTTCCACAAGGGTCGCCACATTGACCGGTCCCGTAAGATGACATAGATGTATGTTATGGTAGTATGGAACTGACCAGATCTAATGGAGTTATTGAGTGCTACCAAGTAGCTGACTCCGGCGCCGATACTCCAGTCAACCATTATGAGGTTCACGTCTTCGGCAGCCAGGTAAGCTGAAAGATAGAACAGAAATAATATTAAACTAGTGGTAGATAGCTGTTAAAAGGGCGGTTTTAACATTTTGATTTTTGATGCCGTTTATATTTTGTGTCTTTTTTTCTTTGAGCCGACTTGCAAATACAGGTAAAAAAACTTTCTTTTCAATTCATACTTAAAAAGCGACATTCATCATCAACAGCCTATTAATGTTCCCACTGCTTGGGCACAGGCCTCCTCTCTTTGAGAGGGAGTGGGCTATAATCTACCACGCGGGCCCAGTGCGGGTTGGTAGATCTCACATGTCTTCGAATTTTTGGTTGTAAGACATGCCCGTTTCCTCACGATGTTTCCCTTTACCGTTTTGAGAGCAGTGGTGATGAAATAAATTACACAAAGTAATGCGACTGTTCGTAAGTCGGGGCCGTCACCTCTAGGCCACCGCAGCTCTGTTAGGTAATCTTACATCCAAACCGATCTTACTTACCATGCACCAGGTGTACATTGAAGTCAGAAAGTGGCGTGTTCCTCCACCCGTGCACGAGGAAAACTGTCTTCTTCCCAGCTTTGAAGTTGGAGGCCTGGAGGATGATGTCGTAGCCCAAGAGTAGTGGCTGGCTGGTTGTTGGGTTGGCTCTGGGACAGAATTATAGTGGGTTCAATGGATTGACGGTTTTTTAAGATTGACTAATACCACGCCGAAGAGATTGTCGAGTAAATCCTTTTCCCAACTATGTTGGGGTCAGCTTCCAGTCTAACCAGATGTAGCTGAAAAAAGGAAGATGGGCCGGGTGCTGGTATGGGATGCAACCTGTTCAGACACGCTGGCCCCTTCCCATCTACTTGGAACCAGCATCAGAGCTGGTGCGGCTTGTGAAGCGGCTGAAAAAAGTAAATTATCAAAATACAGGGGTCTAGGCTCCGAATATGATTTTGTCCCATTCGGTGTCGAGACACTTGGTCCGTGGGGTCCTACCGCTATAAGGCTTTTTAAGGAAATTACGAAAAGGTTGGTCGACGTCACAGGAGACCGAAGAGCTGGCAGCTACCTCGGACAAAGAATTAGTCTAGCTATTCAAAGGGGGAACGCTGCCAGTATCTTCGGAACCTTGCCTAAAGGGACTCCTTTTAATAATATATTTTAGTTACTATGGTTTTTAGTTTTAGGTTCTTTGTTCTAGTATATATTTTTTTGTAAATTAAAATAATATACTAGAACTTTACTGCCTATCTGACCTCCACATTCCAGTTACTACTGGGTAAAACGATACCCCTTGGTAAGGCTGGTTGTCAGAGTTTCGGGACACTACGACTACCTGTGCCGACTGTCAAATATCTAAAAAAAAACTTTTTAACAAAAAAAAAAACCGACTTCAAAAAAAAAAGTGAAAAAACCCGACTACGACAAAAAAAAAACGACGCTGAAAAAGTATGAAACAAGATTTTCAGGATAGAACAAAAAGAAAAGCCGTAGTCACACGGTATTAAAGTGTTTAGGTTGGTACCTGTAACGTGTGACTACGGCTTTTCTTTTTGTTCTATCCTGAAAATCTTGTTTCATACTTTTTCAGCGTCGTTTTTTTTTGTCGTAGTCGGGTTTTAGTTTTTAACTTTTTTTTATTTAAACAATTTTGGTGTTAAATATTTTTTTTACTCTTGACTTTTTGTCCGCTAGAGGGCGTGATTTTAAATTTGAGCAATATTTTGGAAATGTACAAGTGAGGCCCTTTTAAATGATACCAAACACGGCGTGTTTATCTCCATTTTTATTTTTTAAGCCTTACTTTTTGACCGCTAGGGGGCGCCAAATAGCTTTTTGTGACACGTCACGTAGCCTATGTTCAGCGGAAAATTAAGACGATTCTAACGATACCTCTTAAGTCGAGTTCCGATAAGTAGATTAGAAGCTATGAGGGAACAGATGAAGATACACACATACATACATACATACAAACATACATACAAACATACATACAAACATACATACATAGCCAGTCAAAATCATAACCCTCCTTTGGCTTTGCCGTAGTCGGGTAAAAATAAACTTTAGCAGTATGTTATGATCGTCACCACAATCGTCACCCATCCCCATACCAACCTAGGCAAGCGCGGCTTAACCTTGAAGTTTAACCTGTGCGGCTGTTATTATTTAATCATCAAATGACTCCTCCTGCTCCCTCCTGCTCAGGGCAGAGCGGTAGGGAGTGTCAGACTTCTACTGACTAAAAACCACCCATGTTCCTTCTTAGTCCTTTGTGTCGAGGCCGCGGTATCTCTTTCGAACAACCCGCAGCCTCGATAGAAGTATGCTAACCTTACCTGGTAAACAGATGGTACCCATTACTTTCATCAGGGCTATATCTGGCAGCGGTGAGCAGGTCGCTGACCTTCAACCACAAATCCACCAGCTCAGGTCCGAGGGGGCTGCTCATGTACTGGTAGCGAGGACCTGGGTCTGGTCTGGAGATTACATGGTCTGTTGGTAAGGCTGGAAAGGGTTTTTGGGTTTATAAGTGGAAGAATTATTCCTGAATAATGTAGTGGTCAGGAATCCATGTTCAGCAGTCGCGCTTGTGACTCATCATCATTATCAGGCTTTAGTGTTCCCACTGCAGGGACTCAGGCCTCCTCTCTAGGAGAGGCGATGGATATGACTCTGCAGTCTGATGACCACACCACTAGATTATTCCTGCTATAATCATCATCAGCCTATAATGTTTCCCACCATTCTTGCTATATTAAAGTATTGATCTCACCTGATACAACAGCCAAGATCACAAGAATTAGTCCGACCCTTCGTGTTGCCATTTTCGCAAAAATAATAAATAATTATGAACAAAAACGATTGGTCGATGTTAATGTCAATCGGTGGATTAACTTGTAATCTGGCAAAAACAAAACGTAGATTAGAGATACAGGCTGTTCTAGATTTAGTTTTATTAGAAACTGTGTCAAATGGAAAGAAAGAAATATTACATTGTTATCTTGGGAGGAAAGAGATACCGCGGCCGCGACACAAGGGCTAAGAAGGAACATGGGTGGTTTTTATCTAGTACCTAGAAGTCTGATACTCCCCTTACCGCTCAATCATTTGATGATTGGCCACCCTCGAAAAAAAAATCGGTTGTCTGTAAAGTCGGTTTACTGGCGATACTTGAAGATAATACAGCACTTACATTGCTATAAACAAACAATTAACACGCCGTTGCTATGGAACGACAATTAACACGCCGTTGCTATGGAACGCCTCGGAGCGAGGTAACGCCTCAGAGCGAGGTAACGCCTCAGAGCGAGGTAACGACTCATGACGTCATCTTTTTTCGTTCGTGCAGCCGGCCATCGAATTATAAGACGTTATCACGTCAAAAGGGCAGTGTTTATAGATACTTGACAGTGGCCCGAAAGTGCGACAACCAATCTTACTTACCAAGGGTTATCGTTTATCCCAAAACTAACAAGGATGTGGAGGTCATAGAGGCAGACGCTCCATGTAAAATACCGGTATTGGGTAGTTCTTCAGAGACAAAATTTTCGATGTCTTTGGGTATATTTCTGTAACCAACTTACAAAACGGCATGTACTTAATTTTTATTTTTGTACAGTTTGTCTATTCTATACCCCTAACTGGAACAAATTATATTTTTCAAATAATTGCTGTCTAGGTATAGAATAAAAATATTTAAAGTGTGTTCTTCTGATTCATAAAGCGTGTCCGTTTGCCATTTTCCGAAACAAAATGGTGATGATCGCATTTTCCCTTTGATAAATCAATACAAATTATATGTATTTTGTTCGCGCAACCGCTCCGCGCAGCGTGGTGGCAATAACTTCAATGAACTTTAGATCAAATTAACTTTATTGGTAACAGTTTACGTTTTACAATATACGTATATCAGTATTCTGTGGTTTTACAACTTGTTCGATAATTGCTAACAAGAAAATGGCTGCTCTGCCAGTCAATAAAAATATCACAGGGCGCGTGCGCTACGCACCGCGATTCTTGTTGCACACTGCCGGAAGCCCGGAAGGAAGTGCGCTCGCGTCGCCGCGCGCTAGTGATGCGCCACGAGAATAGAGATGTGGCAAATAGTAAGAATTGAATGAACATTCCCAGGGGCCCCAGCAACAAGGTTGGGAAACCTAGTCCTCCCCTACAGGTAACTTAATTAACTTAACTACTGGCCTAACAACGTCGCCAGATTGGGTCCTTAACCTTACAGATCTTACAACATTATCCTTACCCCTATGTAATTCTAACACCCTACCTAGCTTCCAGTGTAGTGGTGGAGTATTTTCATCTTTAATGAAAACCAAATCATTAACATTAAAATTATCAACATCATGATACCATTTGTTTCGCGATTGTAACGTGCTAAGGTACTCGAGATGCCAACGTGCCCACACATTCTGGTACAGCTTCTGCAACATCTGAAATCGAGATAGACGTGACATTTTAGTTTCCGACCAAGCAATCGCAGGCACTGCTACCAATGGCTGACCAATAAGAAAATGTCCTGGGGTCAGAACTTCTAAATCTCCAGGATCTTCGGACATCGCTACGAGAGGCCTGGAATTCAAGATAGCTTCTATCTTGCACAAGAGCGTCGATAACTCTTCAAACGTCATTATAGTATCACCTATTTCCCCTTTTAAAAGCTGCTTCACGCTCTTGACCGCTGCCTCAAACAGTCCACCCATGTGTGGAGAGGCTGGTGGGTTGAACTCCCAATGTATATGCTGCCTCCTGAACTGCTCCTTCAGAATGTGTTCCTTTTCCAACAGGAACTGGTTAACCTCCTTGAGGTATTTGTTGGCACCAACAAAATTCGTACCTCTGTCTGATCGTATCAGACTAGGTAGTCCGCGTCGGCTCACAAACCTAGTAAATGCAGCTATAAACGACTCGACTGACAAACTAGAGACCAACTCCACATGGGTGGCTTTTGTAACTACACAAACAAAGACGCAAAAGTAGGCCTTCACTGACTTTGCGTTTCTTAATAAACTTGATTTTACCAAATAGGGTCCAGCGAAGTCTGTAGCGACTCCGTCGAAAGGTCGTGCGCGACGCACGCGGTCCGCAGGTAGGTCTGCCATGCGCGGAGGTTGTTCTGCCACAGAAAACCGAAAACATCTCGTACACCGCCGAATGGTCCGCGCTGCCTGTTTCCGGACCGACGTTACCCAATATTCCCTGCGAAGAATCGCAATTAAACCATTTGCACCAATGTGACAATAAGTTTTGTGATAATGCTCCATTAATAACTGGACGTCTTTAGGTAACAACACTGGGTGCCTTGCCCCATATGTGAGTTCCGAATGTCTAAGTCGGCCTCCGACTCTGATGACCCCCTCAGAATCCAAAAACACACTCAGCTTCTGAAGTGACGTTATTAGTCGTTTATGTTGCTTCAACAATTCTATTTCTTTCCCATATTCCAATTCTTGAATTCTCTTAGTCCAATACTTGACAGCACCTCGCGTCTCTGCTATAGAGAGTATACGACTCTCAGGCCGCTTCGCCTTATCTGTCCTCAGATTATTAATAAATCTTAATACATACCCTGTAGTATTGATGAGTTTGGTAAAGCTGCTTACCCTTTCCAATAGACTAATATCCCATGGTTTCACCTGAACAACATTGGTGTTAGCTATCCTTTTGAATCCTGGTAGTTCTGTGGGTCGTACATATTTGCTAGGCCACCTAACTTCCTCCCTTCTCAACCATGGTACTGTCCACCACAACGGATGGTGAATTAAATCTTCGGCTGTCACGCCACGTGATGCACAATCTGCTGGGTTCCAATCCGATGGTACATGTCTCCAATTCAGCTTTCTAGGTGAATTTTGTATATACTGTACCCTATTACACTCGAAGGTCTGCAAACAGTGTGGCTGCGTCTCCACCCAAGCTAGTACGATGGAACTATCTGACCAAGCATAAAAGTTATCGATCTTAATCGATTTTTCGTATCCATCCGCTACATGGTTAAGCAGTTGACAAACCAGATGCGCTGCGCTAAGTTCCAGCTTCGGAATCGTTTGTCGCGTCTTAATGGGCGCCACCCTAGATTTAGCCATAACCAGACTAACCTTCACGTGACCTCGTGCGTCCTCGCTGCGGAGGTAAATACATGCTGCGTATCCTGTCTCTGAAGCATCCCCAAAACCGTGAAGAGTGTAAGACACTGCGTTTGGTAATGCGAGACACCTAGGTATCTTCAGACCTTCCATATTGTATAGATCCTCAATCATATACTTCCATTTTTCTACTATCGCCTTTGGCACTGCCTCGTCCCAATGAAGGCCATCCATGAATAACTCCTGCAACAGGTATTTAAATCTTATTATCACCGGTGCACAATAGCCACACGGATCGTATAGCCTCGCTATAGTACTTAATATTGACCGCTTCGTCACTGCCTTGTCTGAAGGTATATTTAACCAATAGGACATCGTATCCGATATTGGTTCCCATTGTATCCCTAATATTTTAATGAAGTTCTTGGGGTCATTTGCGTCAAACTCCCTTGGTTGTTCACAATGATCCTCCGGTAGATCTCTCAATAAATATGGCTCGTTCGTGGACCACTTACGTAGTTCGTAGCCTGCGCTTCGCATAAGTTCGATGAGTTCTGTCTTCAAAGCTTCCGCTTCCTCTATGGAGTCCGCTCCAGTTAGGATATCGTCCACGAACACCGCATCCCTCACGACGTCAGCTGCCTTTGAATTAGGATGTGCCTCCACCCATTGCGCCGCCAGCTCCAGCAGCGTCCGTATTGCTAAATACGGACTAGATCTTAGTCCGTAGGTATTTGTGTTTAATTCGTATACCTTGAGTTCTTGCGACGGATCACTCCTCCAGAGTATAAGTTGATACCTCCTGTCTTCAGGGTGTATCCAGGTCATCCGGAACATCTGCTTCACGTCCGTGGTAAACACAACTTGATGTCGTCTAAAATTTATCAAGATTTTTGTGATGTCATTCTGTAATGCCTCACCAGAATGTAAACATTGGTTTAACGAAACCCCCTTAGTTGTCTTACAACTCCCGTCAAATACTACTCGGATCTTGTCCGAATCCCGTTTAAATATACCGTGATGTGGTATCACGTAGTGTTCAGAGTCAAATTGAAACTCTGATTCAGACATGTGACCAAGCCGCTCATAGTCTTTCATAAACTCTTTGTATTTCTGCGCGAATAATGAATGCCTCCCCATCTTCTTCTCGAGCGCATAAAATCGACGGGTTGCGGTATCCAAAGAATTTCCCAGCTCCGGTCGGTCAGATAATAAAGGCAAACGTACCATAAATTTTCCATCAGCTGCCCTCACTGTGGTGGATTTGTACAACCTCTCACATTCTTCGTGGCGAGGATCCCTCGGGGCTGGTGTCGGCGGCTCCTCCGACGTCCAGAAGCGCTTGATGGCTTCTGTCAGCGTTGTGGTGAAGACCGGCTGCGGTACTTCGGAATTGTACCCGTCCACTGGTCCCATTATAGCATGCCCGAAGCACGTTCCGTAGGCTGCGACGCCACCTGTTCCAATATCAATTTTAGAACCATCTAAAATATAATTTAATACGTCAGCTCCGAGTATTATGTCTACCCCATGTGGTAGTGTAAAGTATTTGTCTGCAAGACTTAATGTGGGTGGGGCCTGCTTCAATATTCCCTCAGGTGTAGTTTTCCCCGCTGGTATATTTGCTGTCAGTTCCGACATAACTATTGCTACAGTGTATATGACTGGTACTTGCTTATCCAAAGGCTTTAAAACTATTTTAACTTGATTAGCTGATGTCTTCACCGTGGTATTTCCGATGCCAACTACTTGCATTGAGCTCTTCTGTCGGTGTAATTGTAGTCGTTCCACTAAAGCCTCTTTAATGGCAGTCATACTAGCCCCAGTATCTAATAGGGCACGAGCCTCCTCATATTCACCTCTGTGATTCCTTATACCTAATGACACTGTAGGATTTAGGCAGTTTCTAAAACCGCTACCTATGCAGTCAGTGACACCGACAGGAGCTTCGCGTCAATATTCACCTTCGTTTCGTTCCCGCTTCGGAATAAAGACAGTTGGCCATACCTCATCCTGGGTTTGAGCTTGTTGGTACCTGACACCAGCCGGTCGCCTCTCCTGCTCCAGGGGGTACGGCTGCGGTTGCTCCTGCTCCGGAGCACGTCGCTGCGCCGGCCGTAGCCGGTTGGGTTCCACTGAGTTGGAGCGGCGCGGCGGCGTCTTCACACGCTGCGGCAGCGGCGTCCATGCCTCTGGTGTCGTCCAAGGACGTGACGCTGGTCTGGGTGCCCGTTGTATCGCGCGCCTCGGGGGTTCTCCAGCTGCAGTACACAAAAGGCTATGGTGATATTCAGATCCACACAATTCGCATCCAGTCCCCTCTGCACATTCCCGTGCATAATGTTTCCCCAGGCACACGAAGCACGCCCCGTTACTTCGTGTCCATGTCTTGCGGGCGGTACGATCCAAACGCTTGAACTCATTGCACTTTGCTATACTGTGGCCGGTGTGAGTACAATAAATGCACCTTACCTCCGCTGCCGCAGTGGCTACTTGACCACGCATCCTGTTCGATGGTGCAGAGTGGCGTCCACCCGTTGATGTGGTGCCGCTGCGCGGCGTATTTGTGGGCGACCTCCGTTGCCGTGACGAGTTAGCTCTCTCATGTTCCATGTTTGATGGAGCGATGAGCTGCCTCCTGCAGACTTCATCAAGGAAGGTCATTAATGCCGAGAAGGATGGTAGTTCTCCTGGAGCTGTTCCGCTCCGCTCCTCAAACTGATTTCTTAAGCGGGAGGGTAACTTCTGTAAAAGAATAAAGAATAATAAGTAGGACCACTCTACTATGGGCAGCCCTAACTTCTGAAGAGCCTGCGTCGACTCCAACAAAGGATTGTAGAAGGACTGCCTCAATCCCTCCATTGTCGAAGAGATGTTAGGTAATGACACAATCTGCTCCAGATATGTATCCGCTAACAATCGGGTGTTTTGATACCTGTCCCTCAACAGGCCGAGAGCTACCTCGTAATTCTTTGCATCAACAGGCAGGTGCTTGACCAATGTCAATGGCTCCCCTGATAAGCAGCTACGTAGGTAGTAATGTTTTTCTGTCTCCGGAAGGTTTGGTCTGTCATGTACCAATGACAAAAACAAGTCATAAAAACTCACCCAATCCATTGGGTTACCATTGAACCGTCCCAGTTGAATGAAGGGCAGCTTAGCCGCTAGGCTGCCGGCATCTTGCGAGGTGTTTGGTGAAGTCACAGACTTAACCAGTGGTGTGGATCCAACCTCACATTCCTCCGCCTTAGTTTCCACTGAAACTAGCAAGCTATTAATTGCGGTGAACTCATGCCCCAAGTCCTCGATATCATCAACTCCGCTGGCTACCAGCTCTTCATAGGCCTGTAAGAAATCTATATAATATTTATCGAATTGCCGTTTAATCACCCTCACAGCAATCGATGAGGCGGTAGCTTCAACTGAGATATAGAAATCCCGGAGCATCTTAGCTCGAACCTTGAAATTATGTCTAGCTACTTTGACATCCATTTTGTTATGTATTGATGAAAGTACTCCACTTACAAAATTCAAAAGATAACACTAAATAAACAAGACAATTGCTACAACTGATCAGTCTGTTGTCTTAAACAAGTAAACATTATTGTAATCATCAATTTTAAGGTTTTTATGTAAAATACAATGACATAGACGCCGTTGACTGATCTCATCTTGACCATCAAATTATGAAAATATGAACAAAACCTAAAACTTCTGTTATAACCTAATCTTTATCTTGACTAACTTGATGACACAATTTTATCGGATAAACTTAGCTTTCTCTTGACAAAACAATGAACACTGCTAGTATTTCAAGCTTTCCTAAGCCTATGTTAACTTAACTAGCTAGATTGCGACAATCGCGACGACATGAACAACACAATTTTAACAAAACAACAAATGAATGTGATACACAATTTGGCAAAATTAAAATAAATAATTGACTTACAGATTATGGTGTCCGTGACACTTATCAACTTAACAAAACACAGTTCACTGCCGTAGGTACACGCACGTACGCACTTTTTGCTTCGATTTTCGCGCGTTGCTGAGCAGTTAGCTGTTCGCTGATAGCACTTTAACAATCGGCTAGAACACGGTGGCCGCTTCCCGCCGGTTGTTGGTCGCTCCGTCGTAAACAGTCCGGTAACTTTTTGAAGATCCAGACCACTCAGGTTTTCTCGCTGCTCCGCGTAGATGTAGGTAGATAACCACCCAGGTTTTCTCGCTGCTCCGCGTAGATGTAGGTAGTTAACTGGCGGCTTTGCTTCAATGCTTCGGTTATGGAATCTTGCTCCTTATTACAATGAAATAAGGTCGAGATTAGCTTGATGACACCCGTAGCGTGACCATGTAGGGCGATGCGTTTCGCGCTCTTTTGGTCAGCTCCTGCACCTCGCGCTCCGCGAAGGTACTTCGGTCGCTTGTGGATGCAACACGACTTGTTCTTTCAAAGTTGTTTCGATGCGGTGATGTGAATAGCTTCTCTTCACAGGTTGTGGTAGTGGCTCCTTCCCCTCATGGGCCACCAAAATGTTCGCGCAACCGCTCCGCGCAGCGTGGTGGCAATAACTTCAATGAACTTTAGATCAAATTAACTTTATTGGTAACAGTTTACGTTTTACAATATACGTATATCAGTATTCTGTGGTTTTACAACTTGTTCGATAATTGCTAACAAGAAAATGGCTGCTCTGCCAGTCAATAAAAATATCACAGGGCGCGTGCGCTACGCACCGCGATTCTTGTTGCACACTGCCGGAAGCCCGGAAGGAAGTGCGCTCGCGTCGCCGCGCGCTAGTGATGCGCCACGAGAATAGAGATGTGGCAAATAGTAAGAATTGAATGAACATATTTATTAAATATCGAAAGGACAACATGAGTTGTCCTCTTACAAAAAAAATGTGTATTATTTTAAATACGTTAGTGTATTTTTAAATTAGCAAATAAGAGTGTCCGGCGTTTAATACTGATTCATGTGGCGAGGCGTAAGCTTCTCTTGGCTCTACTTGGTCGGGTAATAATAATGAGAGTCTGGTTTCTGCGTGGGGGGATGCCAGTCGTGTAACGGACGAGCTGGAACGTGGACGTGCGGCTGTTTGGCTTAGATCTCGGTGTTACGAAGGTAAATATGTGATTCATCTGTGCTTGGTTCAGATGGCTTTGTGATTACACTACCTGCTATATAAAATTTATTTTATTGTTTTAAAATTTCAATTTTAGTTTCGTGATATGCTCTTGGGTTACAGATTCGTGTAGAAAGATAACAATACTGAAGTCTGTATGTATGATGAGTTATGCATGATTGCAGGCAAAATCCTGATTCATCTGTGCCTGATTCATGTGGTCAAAACCCAATATGAATCAAAAAATAAACTAGTTCCCTCTCCACCACGAAAAGAGGGCTTTTGTTGCGTATTTCTCCTTTATATTTGACCGTGAGTCTTATTTATTATATTTACTTAGATATAACCTTTTGCGATTGCACAAAGCGTATTGGGTATTAAACTGAGAACATCATATGTTTTTCCGTGATATATCCAACTAGCAAAAGTTAGTTGTATAGAAGTCCATAGAACGTTTTGTAAAAACTAATCGATGGTCACATAAAAGGCCAAAGAAGGTGCACCTACAAAGAAAGTGGCGCAATTATATCTCCATTCAGTGTTAAAGTACAACTGTAGCGGTGTCAGGCATGACAATTTTGGCCTATTACAGTTGATGTAACAGTAACGCAATCTCTATTTGATGACATACAAGCCACCGCAACGCTACTAAAGTTCTTTTAGGTACTGTAAAACAGTTCATGATTCCATTACTTCACTATAATATTCATCGTTCATTCATTTTACATTCGTTCACGTGCAGTGTTTTTGAAGAGAATTGGATAATAAAAGAATACGAGGAGCCATATTGTGGTGAATTATATATTATTTTGTAATTAAATTATTCGTCCCTTACGGGGAAAATGACGTGCGACTGTAATTTTACTGATAAAATATGTACTGGTTACCGACTATATTTGAATGCCCCCCTCGAATTATTGAGCTTTTACTAAAACAATTACGAATTTTAAGTCATAAACATACTTCCAGCTTCCTGAACACTACTATAGCATTCGTTATGACAGATTACAACCACCATTACATGCAATTAGGGTTCCTTTTGAATCAAAATGTCAATATTGTTGTAAAAGAGCGATAGAAATGCCTTTACAAAACTGAATTAACATTTAAAAGCATTACTAACCTACCGTTATACACAGTTATTATGTTTTAAAAGAGAAATAATCTCCGATATAGTACTATTGTAATTGAGGGACTATAACAGTTATAAAAAAACAATCCTGTTTTAAAAAAGTGTCTTTGTGATAAGTTTATCACTACGACTATAACGAGCGTTAAAAAACCTTTATATGACAATTTAAGTTCTATAAATGTAATTCGAAACTCAGCTATATCACCAAATCACTCTGTTGTAGACTTTTTGTACCCACTATAGTACTATGCACTGTAACGACGATCTAAAATCCACAATATCACAATATCGCCCTATTCTTGAGTTTTCATCTCCACTTTAACGAAAGAGTCATTATAGTTCGTTCAGAACTTTTATTATAATAATAATAATAATAATAATGTATTTATTTCCAAGTATATGGTATTTTGAGATCTTACACTAATAATGTTCCACATATACTACCATTGCTGGCGTAGAAATATAAAAAAAAAGTTAAGCACATTCAAAATTCAAATCATCACTAAATTAATTAAAATGTCAAAAAGTAAAATAAAGATTAATTTGTTATGTCCAAAATACAAGTTCTAAAGTCAAAGTAATACATATATTAAGATTAATTGCAATGTCAGAAAATATAAGCTCTATAGTAAAGTAATAATGCCAAAATACTAATAACATAGAATTGCGTAAATCAGGCGCATTGGGGCGACAGTAAACACTGTTATAAAGTTCTATCGTTGTGTACTAGTCACATTGGAGGTTGCTATAACGCCTGACTATAACAGCTATACAAAGTCACGAAGTAAACCTTTACATCAATTCCTAATAGGTCCTTTTTGCTGTATAAACTTATAGAGCCAAATCGTATTGTCAAACGCTTTTACACAACAATCAGTCACCGCCAAAACCTTTATACATCGTTCACCCAGCTGTTTTGAGATATAAGGTTTGGTTATAGCGCTAAATTGCTGGTTGGGTAATTACTGATAATTGTTTTCATAAAACAGATTAATTATTTTTACACATATATCTACAGACATAAAAATTGTAATTTTTATTTCTTTGTCTGATGCATCTGTACCTAACATTTTCTGATTCATCTGGGCACAAAATATTTGAACGTCGTTACCTTGAAAACTACTTTATACCCTCATTCAAATATATGTTATTTGCCTTGACATACCTTTTTTCATATGAACATGTGTTACAAAGCTGAAAGTCAAATTATATTTTGGCCTAACTACCCTATTTAGCTGCAAGCGGTTAGACTGCCAACCGACCCCGAAATAGTTGGGTTGGGATCTTCACAAACATCATCATCAGCCTATAATGTTCCCACGTGCGGGACTCAGGCCTCCTCTCTAGGAGAGGGATGGGCTATAATCCGCCACGCGGGCCCAGTGCGTGTTGGCAGATGTCACATGTCTTCGAGTTTTTTGGTTCTATGACATGCCGGTTTCCTCACGATGTTATCCTTCACCGTTTTGAGAACAGCGGTCATGAAATAAATTACACAAAGTAGTGCGCCTGTCTGGGTTCGAACCCACGACTTGCTGTTCGTAAGTCGGGGCCGCAACCACTGGGCCACCGCTGCTCACTCATAAACATCATCACTTGTACTTCTAACCCAGTCCCGTTACTTGGGACTGAACTATTAATGTATGACTACTTTTGTTAGCTTGGGTCTTACCTGTTACAACAAATATATGTGTTAATCAATGAATAAATAAATAAATAAATCATTAAACAATAACCATTTGAGTTAGAGCAGCATCCTGTATGTTAAGTACCTACGAATTGTTAAGTGATTCTCACGAAGTAATCAATCAATTGATTAAAATCACGGGGAAACCACGCGATCTACCTATTTGACCAATTACTTCGTCTGTTAATCTTATCATCATTCTCTCGCCCTTATCCCAATTCATTTGTGGTCGGCGTAGCTTGTCTTCTTCTTCCATACGGTCTCTCTGTTTTTCGTCATCTCATGAGACACTTCCTCATCTGTTAAACTTATGTTTAACTTTTAGGTATATAATTTTGTTTTATTGTCAACTTGTGACCCGCTTCGCACGGGTGCAAAAAAAGTTACTAAAATCTTCCTCTATCTATTAAAAAAAACCCGCATCAAAATTCGTTGCGTAGTTTTAAAGATCTAAGCATACGTAGGGACAGACAGCGGGAAGCGACTTTGTTTTATACTAGGTATGTAGTGATAGTGATGATAGTGATTTAACCAATTTTTTTTATCCTGTGCGGGACCAGTAATAATTTAAAACTAAACTTAATAGTAGCGTGCATTCGTTGTTAAGTGTTTCGTATTCATAAACTTGCGGGGACGTGATAAAAGACTTACACTTTTTAGGGTTCCGTAGTCAACTAGGAACCCTTATAGTTTCGCCATGTCTGTCTGTCCGTCCGTCCGTCCTCGCTTAATCTCTGTGACCGTTAGCACTAGAAAGCTGAAATTTGGTACCAATATGTGTATCAATCACGCCGACAAAGTGGTAAAATAAAAATTGGAAAAAAATGTTTTATTAGGGTAGCCCCCCTATATGTAAAGTGGGAAGTGATTTTTTTTTAATTTCAACCCTAACGTGTGATATATTGTTGGAAAGGTATTTAAAAACGAATAGGGGTTTACTAAAATTATTTTTTGATAATGTTAATAATTTCGGAAATAATCGCTCTAAAAGTAAAAAAACAATGTGCGGGGGGGGGGCACATTGTTTTTTCCCTCTAACTTTTGAACCATAAGTTTAGAAAATATGAAAAATATTAGAAAAGTAGAACTTTATAAGGACTTTCTAGAAAAATCATTTTGAACTTGGATGGAAACAACAGATGGAAACAGCAGTTAACCAATGTAATTTGGTCCCTGAATGAGCGCCAATACAATCCAGAGGTCAAGTTTCATTGGCCCGTAGAAGAAATTGTATAATTTATAGCATACCGTTTTGGTACGGCTACGGAACCCTTCATGTGCGAGTCCGACTCGCACTTGGCCAGTTTTTCTAAGTCACATAACACACTCTAAATTTTCTAACAATACGAAGAAGAATCTAATAATTAATGAATTGTCTTTCGTTGATTTGTCGTTACTAATTAAAAAACATGATTTTATCGTACCTAATTATTATTTACTGTGTTATCAAATCTAATAAATAATTGTGACGTGTAATCGGCGATCAAATTATACATTTGATCCGTAATTAACTAGCATAGTTAATCATGATTACAATTATTATGATAAATACGCGACTGCTATCTGACCTCCACAATCCAATGGGACGGGCAACTGGTGGAACTAATGGCGCTAGCACCGCATGAACCTAAGCTCTTCATTGGTTGAATATCTGTCAATGTCATTTTATATTTCAAAATAGCTTGACCTCATTGGTCGGATTGGGACAAGCTATGGACACGCCATCTACAATCAGCTTTCACTTGCCAACCCCATTAGTAGGTATTAGGTTTTTGTGTCAAGTCATGCCGGCTTCCCCACGCTGCTTTTCTTCCCCGTTTTGAGAGCAGTGGTGACGAAATAAATTACACAAAAGTTATGCGCCTGCCTTGGGTTCGAACCCACGACTTACTATTCGTTAGTCAGGGCCGCCACCACTGGGCCACCGCTGCTGTTTTCTCAACCTAAGTTGAAAACTTGGAATATCAACTCTTGATGAACTTTGAAAATGTGATGGACTGCTTTTGTTAGGCACTTGTTTAGGTATAGTTCAGTGTCTGTGAAAATGGGCACTCATTTTATAGCGAAAAGGAGCTGCCTAGAAAAAAATCACGTATGTGTCACTAAGGGGGACACAGAGATATGCCATGGTTTCATGTCTGTAATGGGGGTCGTAAGCTTCGGGGCCGCTAGCTCTGGTCCACCGCTGCTCGGCGTGGTCTATGTTATTATATATTAAATGCCATAGGGGTTGGTATCAGAATGACTGGATCGCAAATAGACCACGTCGCTCATAGTCCAAATCTCAAAATGTCTAAATCTCAAAATACCTAAGTCGCAAAATGACTACATCGCAAAAAGTCCGAACAGTTGTGTAGGTACCTATACAGGGTTGATATCAGAATTACTGGATACATTTTGTTTGAAAAAGTAAGTGGTATGGATTAGTATCAGAATATGTATTATGTATCAGTATGTATTATAATTATGTCTAGGTATATATCTAGACCCAAAATATGTGATTTTTAAATTTTTGTTTGTCTGGTTTGTCTGATAAACAAAGATATATTAATATACTAATATATTATATTTATATATATATATATATATAAATAGAAGAAGAAGGATATAAGTATTAATAATATAATTCTTGTTCTTCTTTTTTCTATATTACCAAGTGGCCAGGCATGAAATCATCCAACATTAAGAACCAAAGAGATTAATGTATAGGTACCTACACAACTGTTCGGACTTTTTGCGATGTAGTCATTTTGCGACTTAGGTATTTTGAGATTTAGACATTTTGAGATTTGGACTATGAGCGACGTGGTCTATTTGCGATCCAGTCATTCTGATACCAACACGCCTATTGTAATTGAAATAAACATTTTATTGTTTGGCTAATATTCAGATGAATCTGGTTAGATGCAAAAACGACTCCGACATCTTTGGCTGATAAAACCAACTCCATTTGCGCGACTGCTGTGCATGAGGTCCTGGATTCGATTCCCGGGTCGGACAAAAAGTGCTATTGGGTTTTTCATTAGAAAGGGGTTTGAACTTTTTTGTATGGGAGCTGGCATATCGACCCACCGCCATTTTGATTTTTTTTCGAAATCGCGGCCCACAATGAAAGTGGTATGTATGGATAGAGGACATATAGACGAACAAAAAATGTCAAGCAACACGGTACCCAAAGTGTCACGTTACCGAGATATTTGAAGGTAAAGATGGACAAATCAGTACAATGACCACATAAAAATTAGACCTTTTACGTGTCTATAGGAGACTATAGGCGTTGATTATTATTATTACTGGTTATTGAAAGAGAGTAGGTACATTACATACTACTAGGAGCACGAGAAAACTATTTTTTTGACGTTTCAATGAGATGCAAAGCGATTTCAATGTATAACAATATAACAATAATCAACCTGGGAACTATTATTTGGATATAATTTAACGCCCAAACACGTAAAAAGGCTATTTAAAAAAATATTTAATGAATGTCGTTGTACTCGTTTGTCGATCTTTAACTTCAAATATCTCGGTAACGTGACACTTTGGGTACCATGTTACTGGACATTTTTTGTTCGTCTATATGTCCTCTATCCATACATACCACTTTCACCGTGGGCCGCGATTTAAAAAAATAATCAAAATGGCGGACAGGTTGATATGCCACATTGGTTCTATCCCCTTTCCCAGTAGTAGCCCGGAGTTTGGAAGTTGGCAGTATAATACCCCCGTGCCTCGGTGCGCACGTGTCGCCGTTGCACGTTGGTCCTGCGCCTGATCTCTCTCCGGTCGTGTCAGATTGCCGTCCCTGAGGACTATGAGAGATAAAGGATCAGAGAGTGCACTTGTGCCTGCGCACACACGCCTGCACTATAATATCTCCTGCGCCCATGGCTAATCTCCACTAAGATTGGCCGCCGTGGCCGAAAAATTGTCAGGAAGACAATATATTTGTGCGCGAAATTTTGCATAATATTAGGTATAAAGTATTTTTACTTCAATGTTCAAATCAAATCCTTTCATTCGATACCCCCTCGGGTATATTCGTTTAGTAGGTATCATTTATTCATCCCTTTTTCCACCATCCATGACTATTAAACGGCTAAATCAATTTTCTTCAAACATAGCAAAAAAACAAAATCTAAATCGGTTCATGCGTTCGGGAGCTATGATACCACAGATAGACAGAATAGTTCTTCCCCAGATGAGCACCTTTGCAAAAAAAAACTGCTCAAGTGCGAGTCGGATTTGCACATGAAGGGTTCCGTAACATTGTAGTAGATATTGAGAGATTTTCCATGTTATTTTAGCACCATAGACTTCTTATAGGTTTTCCTGTAATCTATAAGTGTTATACTATCTGTATTTTTTTTTTCAAAGTTGTAGGCTCATCATTTTCGGATATAGGAGGGGGGGGGGGATGGTCGAACAGACTGACAGACACACGAGTGATCCTATAAGGGTTCCGTATAATTCCTTTTGAGGTAGGTACAGAACCGTATAATTGGTAATAATGTTCTTTCTTTTGCTCCAGGTGAGCACGTAGCTGGTCGGGACGGTGATGAAGAAAATTAAACAAAAAATTCGTTGTAAATTTAGTTTATTAGCATTGTCTTTGTATAAAAACATCCTAAATAATAAATTATTGCTAGTAAATTACGTAACTATTATGGCAAATCATTTAATACATAACATTTTCTTATCATCAGTTCTTTTATACTTGGATCCTTTTTTTTTTTTTTTGGTGGGTGGAAAATCATCAAATGACCCCCCCCGCTCTTGGGCAGAGCGAAGGGGAGTGTCAGACTTCTACTGACTAAAAACCGAACCCATGTTCCTTCTTTGCCCTTGCGCCGAGGCCACGTCATCTCGTTCTAAAAACGATCCTGCGTTTGCAATTTAGTTTTCAAACATTTTGTGAAATAAAAGTCATCTGCATTCTCTGGCCCTTATTCATACACAAAGGGTGTAAGGTTACGAGTTCTCCCAATCATTGCGATTATTTTATTTTACTTCTGGACCATATCTGGGAACTTTTTAGTTACGGAATATTGGAGGTCAAAAATCGTGTTATTTCGGTTAGTTCTTTGAAATAACATAACATTTTCGTGAATTTTTAATAGTAGCCAAATTGGGATAAGGGCAATAGAATAATGATAGGTCGGCCCCTCCTAGTAGCTAGTGTTACTCATCTTTTCAAATATCTCTTTGGGGGTATGAGGAACAGGGTGTAAAGTTCCTCATCCCCCGTTGAAAAGGGAGGAACCTCCGACCGGACGGGTGTTGTGTCCGGTGGACTAACTGCCCCACAGTTGTAAGTCGGGAACTCCTTTATAGGCTTATGTCGCGGATAATGTTCATAGCGCGATGTAGGAATTTGTCTCGTTAGTTCGCAGGTGTTGCGATAGATGTCGCTAGTCGCCACATCTCTATAAGGGCTCGTTTACGGAGACGCGGGGCGTCGCGCGGCGCGTGCAGAAGGCTCGTCTCGTGATTTTTTATTAATTTATTGAAAGACGGGTCCACTGCAACAAACACTGCATTTAAACTAACGAGCGAAAACAGCTTCTCGTAAAATCGACGTTTGAAATCGTTAACGTTTTCATACATCGCCATGTGTTTGAATTAAAAACGCAGCACGCGCCGCGCGACGCCCCGCCTGTACGTAAACATGCACTAACATAACATAACACCTTTAAACCCAGAACGGTTAGGCAGAAGTGTACAACCACATAAATAAGTCTATTGAACAATATTTTGAGCAATTCCCAAAGGTTGTATGTGAACTATGTTTAGGTTGCCACTGATGTTTTGTTGGAAGTACTGCATGCGGTTCGCTAGTTCGATTCCCGGGTAGGATTCTTCTTTTTTCACAGGAGGGACGCACGCGGAGGCACGAGGTGGCTGTGGAGAATAAAAATCTTTATTATAGGGTAGTTGACAAAAAAAAAATCTAATTAGTCCGTCAGATAGATTTGCAAATAAATATTGGACACATATTTTTTTCACGTAAACAAAAAAGTGAAGACGATTCAATGGTATCATTTTCACATTTTTTCTTTTTTTTAAGTCATATTGCATGACATTTTTATCAAAAAGTGACGTCACAAGCCCCCACTCATGATCTTTGACACGTTTTATATTTGTAAATTTTTATTAATTTGATAAAACAAAAAACACGTAAGTACTCGTATCCAACATGTTTCAAAAATCTATCTGACGGGCTAAACAGAATCGTATTTTTATAGTCAGGAAGCGTCCCTATTATTGCATTGTGCAATAAAAATCCGAGGGAACATTAAAGTTTTACTTTCATTTTCATGTAAAATACAATAAGAACAGAAAGGAGGAGGTCGTGGCTAAAAATAGCAGCCACTCCGGTAGATCTTCAGGTTAAGCCGCGCTTGCCTAGGTCGGTCTGTGGATGTGTGACCGCCCGACATACCGAGTTTCCTCCGTACCTCGGAAAGCACGTTAAGCTGTTGTCAACGAATGTCAGATTATCGTCTTAAATCAGCGAGTGTCAGATTATCGTGTTGGATCAGTGAATGCCAGATTATCGTGTTGGGTCAGCGAGTGTTAGATTATCATGTTGGGTCAGCTAGTGTCAGATTATCGTGTTGGGTCAACGAATGTCAGATTATCGTGTTGGGTCAACGAATGTCACATTATCGTGTTGGGTCAGCGAGTGTCAGATTATCGTGTTGAGTCAGCGAGTGTCAGATTATCGTGTTGGGTCAGCGAGTGTCAGATTATCACGTTGGGTCAGCGAGTGTCAGATTATCGTGTTGGGTCAGCGAGTGTCAGATTATCATGTTGGGTCAGCTAGTGTCAGATTACCGTGTTGGGTCAACGAATGTCAGATTATCGTGTTGGGTCAGCGAGTGTCAGATTATCGTGTTGGGTCAGCGAGTGTCAGATTATCGTGCTGGGTCAGCGAGTGTCAGATTATCGTGATGGGTCAGCGAGTGTCAGATTATCGTGTTGAGTCAGCGAGTGTCAGATTATCGTGTTGGGTCAGCGAGTGTCAGATTCTCACGTTGGGTCAGCGAGTGTCAGATTATCATGTTGGGTCAGCGAGTGTCAGATTATCGTGTTGAGTCAGCGAGTGTCAGATTATCGTGTTGAGTCAGCGAGTGTCAGATTATCGTGTTGAGTCAGCGAGTGTCAGATTATCGTGTTGGGTCAGCGAGTGTCAGATTATCGTGTTGGGTCAGCGAGTGTCAGATTATCGTGCTGGGTCAGCGAGTGTCAGATTATCGTGTTGGGTCAGCGAGTGTCAGATTATCGTGTTGGGTCAGCGAGTGTCAGATTATCATGTTGGGTCAGCTAGTGTCAGATTATCGTGTTGGGTCAGCGAGTGTCAGATTATCGTGTTGGGTCAGCGAGTGTCCAAAGTGTCTGTCCATGTATGAAATAAATAGTATAACGTACCTTAGTTTTCTTATTACTATCGTGCATCATCTTCATATGTTTGTAAATGCTAGTTTGCCACATAAACGTCGCGGGACACAGTTTACACTTGTACACTTTACTGTGGGAACGCTTCGTGTGCATCGCCCACACGTGGCCTTTGAGACGTTTTACTGTCTGTAAGGGAAATTAATCTAATTTAATGATAATGCTTAGATGGTGGTTATTAGGGATGGTTGGGAATGTTTTATAAATGCTGTTATTTTTGAAGTAGTTGTGGATATTTTGCGGACCATTGACGAAAACGTTGCGAATAATCTACAAAGGCACGAGTGTGAATTTAGTCTTATGCCTTTTCCCATGGGGGTAGGTAGAAATCACAGAACGCTACCTGCTACCATCTTTACATACTCCTTTACAAATTGTTGCGGATAATTACATATTGTAGCAGATGTTATGTAAAATAAAATAGTTGTGCATTTTAACAAGTGCAAATATTTTACAAATTGGCTGCTGATAGGTACTATAAACTAAACTTTATTATAAAATAAATAATATTACTATGTTACTTCTAATACCTCCAAGAATATGTATACAAAGTTTCATGATGATCGGTTAAGTAGTTTTCGCGTGAAAGCGTAACAAACAAACTTACATTCACATTATAATATTAGTAGGTATTACTTATATCTTTAGGATTGGTTTTGGATATTTAGCGTATTATTGTGGACATCTTGGAGGAAAAATTACGATAAATAGCAAGATTTATTTATTATTTATGACAGTTGCTAACTTACCCTGTACGATTTCCCGCATATTTCACACAAATGTTCACCCTCGGCTTCCTTCTTCTTTCCCTCGTGTATATTGTTGACGTGAGCTACCAATATCTTAGCTGTTTTGAAAGCCTGCAACAGAAAATCAACAGTCATTAAATCAGGCTGGCACTCTTTGAATAACGAAATTCATCGACCCCCACCACCTATAGCTACGGAGTAGAAATGGGAAGCACTGAAATGTCGATTGACATACAGGGTTTCACAGTACATATGGAATTACAGAAAAACGTACAGTGCGATCAAATTATCTTGGCAGCTCTGAACATAGGCTTTGCGAAATTTTACGCATGTAAACTTGGGAATAAAACTGTTATTGCCAGATAAACCAATACTTAAACGATCAGAAAATATCTAATTTAAACAGTGAGAAATACAAATAAAATAAATATCATAACACTTTTATACATTCCTTGTAACAAAATGACCTGCACGAAGTTCGGAGCTGACAAGATAATTTGATCGCACTGTACCAATTTTTTTTGGCGGTCGGGAAATCATCAAAATAACCCCTTCGAGTGTCAGACTTCTACTGACTAAAAACCACCACGTTCCTTCATACCCCTTTGTGTCGAGCCGCGGTATCTCTTTCGAAAAACCCACAGCCCCGACAGGACTAAATACATACCTTGAAACAGAAACTACATTGGTACTTGATTCTCTTGAGATGATCCCAGTCGATGTGGTCCGTCAGACACCATTTTGTTGCGAATTTCTTGCCGCAGTAGTTGCATTCGTGTCTGCAATATATAACAGGTACGGTGTTAGTGTTTTATATCCAGTTATACATAGAAAATACTAATACATTTATGTTGAAACAATTTTTTACAGATCTCTATAGGAAATTTTTCAAACAATTTCTGATAGCTTTTAAGGTATTTTGAGTTTTGACATACGAGTTGTTTTCGATAATTTCACAAGCTATTTTCGGATATGGTCCATTTTTTTTCGGATATTTTTCAAACAATTTACGGATTTTATTTACATAATTTTCGGATATTTTTCATAAAATTTTCGGATATTTTACAAAGTTATTTTCGGATATTTCCAAACAGTTTACGGATATTTTTCAAAACATTTTCGGATATCTTTCTAACTGTTTTCGGATATTTTTCAAACTATTTTCAAACACTTACTGATAGGTATCCTGCGACACATGCCGTTTACTAAGCCGCATATGGTTGTTTTAGCAGTCTCTGCTAGCGAATGTCTTGCTGCAAGCCCTACACTCGTGTAGGTTACCCTTTTCTCTCTCGCGATGGTTGCGGGAAAGACATGGTGCTTACTGAGTCGCATGTTGGTGTTTTTATCAAGTTATTTTCGGATATTTTACATAGTGCTTTTCATATATTTTTCAATCTGTTTTCGGATATTTTTCAAATTATTTTAGGATATTACTCACTTTATTTTCGGATATTTATCAAATTACTATCGGATATTTTTGCAAACTATATTCGGATACTTTTCGAACACTTACTGGTAAGTATCCTGCGACACATGGCGCTTACTAAGTCGCATATGGTTGTTATAGCAGTCTCTGCTAGCAAAAGTCTTGCTGCAAGCTCTACACTCGTGCAGGTTACCCTCTTCTCTCTCGCGATGGTTGCGGTAGTGTCACATGGCACTTACTGAGTCGCATGTTGGTGTTTTTAACAAGTTATTTTAGGATATTTCTCGAGTTGTTTTCGGATACTTTTCAAATAATTTTCGGATATTTTTTACATAATTTTCGGATATTTTTCAAATTACTTTCGGATATTTTTCTAAACATTTTCAGATATTATTCAAAATATTTTCGAATATTTACATAATAAATATTTGGATATTTTTCAAATTATTTTCGGATATTTTCCTAACTGTTTTCGGATATTTTTGAAACTGTTTTCGGATATTTTTGCAAACTATATTCGGATATTTTTCAAACACTTACTGGTAGGTATCCTGCGACACATGCCGTTTACTAAGCCGCATATGGTTGTTATAGCAGTCTCTGCTAGCGAATGTCTTGCTGCAAGCTCTACACTCGTGTAGGTTACCCTCTTCTCTCTCGCGATGGTTGCGGGAGTGTCACATGGCGTTTACTGAGTCGCATGTTGGTGTTTTTATCAAGTTATTTTCGGATATTTTACATAGTTCATTTCAGATATTTTTCAATCTGTTTTCGGATATTTTTCAAATTATTTTAGGATATTACTCACTTTATTTTCGGATATTTATCAAATTACTATCCGATATTTTTGCAAACTATTTTCGGATATTGTTTAAACACTTACTGGTAAGTATCCTGCGACACATGCCGCTTACTAAGTCGCATATGGTTGTTATAGCAGTCTCTGCTAGCGAATGTCTTGCTGCAAGCTCTACACTCGTGTAGGTTACCCTCTTCTCTTTCGCGATGTTTGCGGTAGTGTCACATGGCACTTACTGAGTCGCATGTTGGTGTTTTTATCAAGTTATTTTAGGATATTTCTCGAGTTGTTTTCGGATACTTTTCAAATAATTTTCGGATATTTTTTACATAATTTTCGGATATTTTTCAAATTACTTTCGGATATTTTTCTAAACATTTTCAGATATTATTCAAAATATTTTCGAATATTTACATAATAAACATACATATTTGGATATTTTTCAAATTATTTTCGGATATTTTTGAGACTATATTCGGATATTTTTCGAACACTTACTGGTAAGTATCCTGCGACACATGCCGCTTACTGAGCCGCATATGGTTGTTATAGCAGTCTCTGCTAGCGAATGTCTTGCTGCAAGCCCTGCACTCATGTAGGTTGCCCTCTTCTCTCTCGCGATGGTTGCGGGAGTGTCTCGCCAGGTTGCGCTTCCACTGGAACAGCTTGCCGCAGATAGGGCAGGGGTATGTTAGGCCGTCGTGTATTACACTGAGGAGATAAGGGAAAAAGTTAGCTTGCAAAGTTTCACTAAGTAATTTAAAAAAAATGCTAGGCTACGAGGAAATTAAATGCTGAAAATGTCTTTTCTCCAAACAAAATGCTCTCGCCTGTTTTCTTTCTGGTTTATGACTTTAAAGCAATGATTTTTTATAGTAAAATAAATATCAAACTCTTCTATGTCCTTATTACCCGACTGCGGCGAAGCCCAAAAGGAGGGTTATTTTATTTTCGAAGATACATAATTTTTACAAGCACTAGCAAAATGCTCAAAATTGCCTATCTAGACCGCTTTCAGAGGCAAACTTGACAACTATTAATGAAAAAAAAAACATTGGAACACAATATATATCCTTCTTATTCAGTTGGTTAGTGACTACCTCTTTGGTTTAGTGTTGACAAGCGCTACTGCTGAGCATAAGGGCGGTTTGATTTCCATTTCGGGCAAAGTGTTATTGAGTTTTTCCATCAGGACCTTGCAACCACTAGACCAGGCAGCTAAGATAAAGTTACTCACACATGTGCTCTCTCTTCTTAGAGTGGAACACCTTATCGCAGCCCTTGCACGGTATGTACAGCTTCTCTTTAGGCTAATTTATAAGGTCCCATTAAAATAGGTGGACAAAATTTCAGAAATCATTCAGACCACCAAAATAAGGACGATGGTAAAAATAATAATAAGAAAAACGCATTTAAGTACCTACTCATAAAGGATGAGTTTGTTCTATAGTGCAGGCAATTTATTATTTAAAGTGAAAAAAAAAATCACTTTATTTAATGTTTTTTTTTTGTTTAGATATCTTTGGTGAGACCTACTGAACGCTGTGTTAAAATTTGTCCACCTATTTTAATGGGACCTTATATAGTAGATAGTACCTACTTTATAATATTGTTACGTCGTCGGTCATCCTTAACCTTCAAGAAACTTCGCTACTAACTGTTTATTTCGAGTACTTTCTTATTAGTTCGAGAGTAGGTACTTCTTTTGTATTCACAAAGTCGCGCGTCTGAGCGGCATAATTGCCATATAGGGAATATTCTCGAATATATTTTGTGTTTTGGATATTTGGGTATAAAAGGACTGGCAGAAGTGGCAGTGGTCGGAGGCGGTCAGTCTGTTTATAAGCGAGGCAGCGAGTTGTTCTAGTACGAAAGTGTTCAGTAGTGTTTTTGCGATAGTGAAGAAGTGTGCAGAAGTGTTTTGTGATTAATAAAGTTATTATATGTTTTAATTTATCCCATATCCAGCTAGTAACAATATAATTATAGTATTTAAACAATACTCACACATGCGCTCTATAGCTCTTCTTAGAGTGGAACACTTTATCGCAACCCTTGCACGGTATGTACAGCTTCTCTTTAGGCTTTTCGTCTTTGTTCTGTGGGAGGATTCTGTGGACAATGTTTTAATATAATTTTCTTTTAAAATGGTGGCAGAAGACGGATTTTCATTAATATAATTAAAGCGTCTGATTGTAATTTCGACACAACAGCTTTTTACTGACAAATAAAAGAATGTACGGTACTTATTACAGAAAAACAACATTTTGAATTTTTGTCTCTCTGTCCATTTGTTTCGCCTAATCTTCGAAACAGCTAGACCGATTCCGACGGGATTTACGATCGGAAGCTTGATAACAATAGGGGATCGGACTGGGTCAAAATAATATGATTCTGTTTAGTCCGTAAGTTAGATTATCGAAAAATATTGTATACGTGTTTTTTGTTTTTTCAAATCAATAAAAAATGACGAAGATAAAACGCGTCAAAGATCTTGGAGTGGGGCTTGAAACGTCACTTGTGTCGTCAAAATGTACTATCATATGACGTCACACGAGTTTTCGAAGCACTGTATCGTCTCCATCTTAAGTTTACGTGAAAAAATAAAAACACGTGTCCAACAATTCTTGGAAATCTATCTGACGGACTAATTAGTTTTTTTTTGTCCGATCCCCTATTCCAAGGATCAATTGATCCGTGCCTTGCTTCTATTCTAGAAGATTTTTAGACTAGGCCGATAATTATCAGCGGGAGAAGGCATAGGTCCACTGTGTCCCAGCAGTGGGCCATACGGTAATTATGATGGGTATACTTACTTGAGATGATACTTCAGCGTCATTTTGTTAGCAAATACTTTCCCGCAACAATCACACTGTGGTCTCTCTTGTTTACAGACGCCGCGGTGGTATGTGAGCTTAGATTTTGTACTGTAATAAGGAAAATATCGCAATGAGGGTGAGAACAAGTCTTAGTGCCTTTCGGCATCATTGTCAGTGTGTGTGAATGGTTGGGAGTGTGTGAGTGGGTGTGAGTGTGTGGGTGAGTGTGTGAGTGCAGTGATCTGAGTTTTTGAGCATAAGTGTCTAAATGGCAGAGTCTAGGCCGTACGTACCTAAACGTAGTCCCACAAGTGGGACACGTTTGCACATCTCCCGAAGGCGAATGACTCCCAACAGGCTTCATCATACGTCGCTTGAGGGTCGTAGTGAACGCACACTGCCTACACTTGTATCCTTGTTGGTGCAATGCCTCGTGAGAAGAGACATTGTCCTTTGTGTGTGTGTGTGTGTGGATGTATGTGTGTGCGTGTGTGTGAGTGAGTGAGTGAGTGAGTGAGTGAGTGGGTGGGTGGGTGTGTGTGAGAGAGTGTGTGGGTAGTGGTGTTTATAAGTGAGTGGTTGGGTTGTGAGTGAGTGGGTATTAGTGTGTGAGCGAATGGGTAAGAGTGTGTGAGTGTGTGGGTGAAATGCATGAATGGCGGAGTCAAACCGACACATACCTAAACGTACTCCCACAAGTGGGACATGCATGCGCGTCACCACCAGGCCCGTGAGTCCCAACATGCTTCATCATACGTCTCTTTAGGGTCGTACTGAAGTCACATTGCCTACACTTGTATCCCTGTTGGTGCAATGCTTCGTGAGAAGAGACATTGTCCTTCGTTAGAAAGAAGGCTTGGCAGATTGGGCATTGGTGGCAGTCGTCGCTTTTCTGAAAGAAAAAAGAGGGTATTTCGAATAAGATGGTGATGTGTTTGAGCTGTAATGGTGCTGTGAAAGACTGGACTTGACTCCGGACACTGGACTTACAACACACAACTGGACTCTGGAGATACCGCGGATCGGCACAAAAAACTAAGAAGGAACATGGGTGGTTTTTAGTCAGTAGAAATCTGACACTCCCTACCGCTCTTCCCAGAGCGGGAAGAGTCATTTGATTATTTCCCAACACAAGAAAAAAAGTGTGTAAAAGTAGAAACTAGAAGTTCTCTCCCTACAAAACAGACCGTAATGACTTATGAATTTTATTTTTTCGTCGTTGTGAACCAGTTTTCTTTTAAGTACACACTTTTTTTTTTAAATACCAGGTTTTTTTTTTTGACTTAAAAAAAAAAACGTTGCCCCTCACTATGAATTTCTCCTGTATCGTGGGTGCGTTTACAAACATTGAAATTCACATACACAAATACCCAGACCCGGAACAACTAAATGTAGGCCATACAAATATTTGTTCCGTGCGGGGATCGAACCCGCGACACGCAGCGCAGCAGTCCAATCGCTCAGCCACTGCGCCAACCGTGCCGTCGCGTCGTTTGAATATTGTAACTTCAAACACCACGTCTGTTCAATGCGTCCATAAGTACCTACAATGTTTTCAGAGTACATACATTGAGCTTTACCGTAAAACGTAATTTTTTACAAAAAAAACTGGCCAATTGCAAGTTTTCTAGTTTAAAAGTTAGAGGGGGGGGGGGGGCACATTTTACCACTTTAGAAGTGTTTTTCTTTCAAACGATTGACTTTGAGAAAAAACGGTTTTAGGAACCTCAACGTCATTTTTAAAGACCTATAGACACCTCACATGAATAGGTTGGATGATAAAAGATTTTTTAGTTTCAGTTCCATGTATGGGGGACCCACCTTAATCTTTTATTTTTGTATAAAAAAACGTAAAGCGGTTAACAGAATACATGTACTTACCAAATAAAATGGCTGTGACATACGGACGGACAGACGGACAGACAGACATGACGAATCTATAAGGGTTCCATTTTTTGCCATTCTGCTACGGAACCCAAAAATGTCGCTCCCCAGCAATATTTTTCTAGTAGAGTTACTTAGTTTGATGTACACCTTGTGCAATGTATTGAAATAACTGTCCGAAGTGTATTTCAGATAAAACTAAAGCTAAAAATGTTTAAAAACGATCGTTATTAAAAATAGAGTACTCACAGGTAAATGTTTTCCATATAAATGATCATTCATTAACTTTTCTGTGTTGAATGCGATAATGCAATCGTCACACCTATGGAGAAAAGAAAAGTCACTATCAGTACCTATATTTAGTTCATAAGTAGACTTAAAAAGCTCTTTAAGGTGAATCCTCCAACCAGCCCGCGAAATTCAAATTTTCTTAAGTTTTTTGCAATTTGCAGGCAAGTGATAGGTTGTATGTTGATGAACATTTGATTCGCGGCTGTAAGACATATGTAGTTACAGAATTATAATCACCAAAATCATTAATACAACCCTCCGAGCTCATAAAGGTTCCGGAATGACTTTGACCTTGTAAAAAGTCATTTTTACACCTTTATTTATTTATTATTTATTTATTTAAACTTCATGCACAAACGTGGTACATAGGCGGACTTATGAGCTCGGAGGGTTGTATTAATGATTTTGGTGATTATAATTCTGTAACTACATACGTCTTACAGCCGCGAATCAAATGTTCATCAACATACAACCTATCACTTGCCTGCAAATTGCAAAAAACTTAAGAAAATTTGAATTTCGCGGGCTACCCTGGAACATCAACCTTAAGCCAATAGGATATTTAACCAACAAAATCTAATTAGTCCGCCAGATAGATTTTCAAAAATAAAAGACACATATTTTGTCTTTTTTCACGTAAACAAAAGATGAAGACGATACAGTGCTTCGAAAAGTCGTGTCAAGTCGTGTGACGTCACTTTTTTACCAACAAAGTGACGTCACAAGCCCCAACTCATCTTTGACACATTTAATTCTCGTAAATTTTTATTAATTTGATAAAAACAAAAAACACGTATCCATTATTTTTCGATAATCTAACAGACGGACTAATTAGATTTTTTTGGTGAAATACCCTTTTGTCCCGGCTGCCATATAGGTATAGATCTTTGGAAGTCGTTACAGGTAGTCAGTGACCTGAAAGTATGACAACCAGACTTCATCATTCATCATTTCAGCCGAAAGACGTCCACTGCTGGACATAGGCCTCCCCTAAGTGTCATTTTTGCTTAGGGGGGGTTTGCCATAATCGCGACGCTTGGCAGGCGGGTTGGCGATCGCAGTACGGTCGATACAATAAGCACAGAGAACGCTGCTGCCCATTCTCTGGTACATCCCTTAGTCGCCTCTTACGACACCCACGGGAAGATATGGGATGGTGCTATTCTTTGCGTCCGACACCATACGGAACAACCAGACTTACCAAGGGGTAAATGTATGATGGATGGGGGGGGGGGGGGAATGGAATAGTGTTTCGAGTTTGATAGAAGTTTTTAAACTGACATAGTCATTGACACTACTATTAATATCATAAACGGGATATGGAACATGGAACATGGTAAATATCCCGTTTATGATATTAATAGTAGTTTCGAGTTTGAGTTTGCCAAGACCAAAATAAATAAAATTAATGGTCTTGTCTTTTGTGGTTATATTTCATAACAACCCTGTTCCCTACACACTTCTTTAGAGATACTTTCAAACACATTAAATAACGAGTAATCATCTTGACACTCAGTTTATTAATTGGTGTATATTAATACTTAAACATATAGATTTACACACACTTTCTAATTAACTCTATTAAACTCTTTAACGTGAAAAAAGAACAATGTGTACAATATTTTTTGGAAATCTATCTGACGGACTAATTTGATTTTTTTAAAGACGGTGGTGCAATGCATAACCTCTTCCTCTTTGAAGTCGGTTAAAAAAAAGCCCTTACCTATACTTAAGCTTCTGAAACTCCTTGCTATTCAAGTCCTCGATCCTGATCGCCCACATATCTTCTTTACTCATCGTATACAGTTCCACCAAGTCTTCTGGCAGGTTCTTTAGCTTCCTACTCTTCTTCAGGGGAGTTTTGTTCTTCTTGTCTCCTCTTCTTTTTGTCTTCTGGCGTTTCGGGGACTCGATCTGTTCAAATCAAATCAAATCATCTTTTATTTGTTAACTAGCTGATGCCCGCGGCTTCACCCGCGTGGATGTCGTTCAAATTATATACTAAAACCTTCCTCTTGAATCACTCTATCTATTAAAAAAAACCGCATCAAAATCCGTTGCGCAGTTTTAAAGATTTAAGCATACAGACAAACAAACAGACAAAAATAGCGACTTTGTTTTATACTATGTAAGGACATAGGTGAAAAAGTACAGATCTTAATGTTTGATTAACAGAGCGCTATGTTATGCCAGGAGGCGTACAAATATGGTGGGCAAATCTAGCTGAGGATTACAGTTATTGGATACTAAAATATTTGAAAGTCATGCAATATGATATTAAATTAGAAAATAAATGATAAAATTACATATTGTTGAATGCTCCAATGATGTCAGACCCAAATGAGGAATTATTATAATGTCAAAACAATATATAAATGTAGAAAAATATGTATGTCAGATTAACTAAAATGTCAAAGTTATTTAATGTCACTATTAATATTTGTCTCAATTATCTCAAAGTAATAATAAATATAATTCTAAATTAATTCGTCGTTGGCAAGGAAGTAACATTTATTACAACGGAACTCAAATGGAGTTGGGCAGAACACCTAGCAAGGCGCAGTGATGACAGGTGGACTAAGGCTGTCACCGAATGGCGTCCAAAAACTGGCAAAAGAAGTGTGGGTCGTCCGGCGGCAAGATGGGCAGACGACATAGTTGCCATCGCGGGCAAAACCTGGATGAGGCTGGCACAGGACCGTGGAGATTGACACAAGAGAGGCCTATAGGTACCACAAAGTACGGACAGAGTATAAGCCTCATACAACCTCGTGAAATGACAAGCACGGGGGGCATGTGTGCGTGACCCATAGATAGGGGATCGGACAAAAAAAAACTAATTAGTCCGTCAGATAGATTTCCAAAAAATATTAACCACGTATTTTTTCTTTTTTCACGTAAACAAAAAATGAAGACGATACAGTGCTTCGAAAACTCGTGTGACGTCATACGATAGTACATTTTGTACCTTCATTTGACGTTTCAAGCCCCACTCCATGATCTTTGACGCGCTTTATCTTCGTCAATTTTTATTGTTTTGATGAAACAAAAAATATTGGATAGGTACCTATCCAATATTTTTCGATAATCTAACTGACGGACTAAACAGAATCATATTTTTTTGAGTCAGTCCGATCCCCTATTGTACGCAGGCTGTGACAGCGTAAACCGGTTTTTTCCAGTCTCGCCGCGTACGCGACAAGCGGCCCGTGGTCACGCACACATGCCCCGCGTGTGCGTCATTTCACGAGGTTGTATGAGGCTTATAGTCTGTCCGTAGTCTTTGTCTATACCCAGAAGTGGTTAAATTAGGGCTGGGGTTGATAATCATAAAGCTGAACTATAGAACGCCACCTACTACGACAAGGGACCACCCTCCGCAGGGGTGAATAGGGTACTTGACTAAAAAATCTAATTAGTCCGTCAGATAGATTTCCGAAAACTATTACACATTTTTTTTCACGATAACAAAAAAATTAAGACTTTACAGTGCTTCGAAAACTCGTGTGACGTCACATTTCCGTACATTTTTTACGGAAATGTGAACTCTTCACTTCTTTCTTCTTCTTTGGCACGTTTTCTTTTCGTCAATTTTTAACCGACTTCCCAAAAGGAGGAGGTTCTCAATTCGATTGGTATGTTTTTTTATCTATACTAATATTATAAAGCTGAAGAGTTTGTTTGACCGCGATA
Organism: Diarsia dahlii; assembly: GCA_949775195.1. NCBI lineage: Eukaryota > Metazoa > Arthropoda > Insecta > Lepidoptera > Noctuidae > Diarsia > Diarsia dahlii. The sequence continues at coordinate 2,082,281 of OX459219.1, read as the reverse complement.
AACTCAGGAACTACTGGTTGTAATTGATTTTTTTTTTCGTGTTGGTTAGTCCATTTATCGAGGAAGGTCCATAGGATAGGCTATATAACACCATGCTACGACCAATAGGAGCGGAGCATAAATGAAAAGTGTTACAAAAACGGTTTAAGTAACGCAAATATCATTTAAGAAGGAAATGTTTCTCTAAGTTCTAAAAAAAAGTCCGCGACAGCATATGTCTTTCTTTTAAGATTGAATCACTGTAACTTAAAATGTTTTTTCACTTCTCATGCTCTGAAAGTGCTTATTTGTGCAGGAGATAGGCTGCACAAAATCGAATTTTGTGCACAAGGGCATTAACGTATCTACTCTTAATAGTAGATTTTACAACAAGTGCACAAAACGAACCATTGTTATCCGAGACTTTTAGCAGCCCGAGCCGAAGGCGAGGGCTGATAGTAATGTCGAGGATAAAAATGGTTTTGTGGACGAGTTATAAACTCTGCTTTTCACTTCGAATGCGAGGAAATAAAACAGTAGTTAACATATTTCTTTCATTAAAATCGCTTTTTTTTAATCTTACGAAATTGATATTAGGCTTGCAGACCTATACAGCCTACTATTAAATTAATTTTGTAACAATAATTAAGAAATATGTTACACTACTGTTTTATTTCCTCGCATTCGAAGTGAAAAGCAGAGTTTATAACTCGTCCACAAAACCATTTTTATCCTCGACATTGCTAAAAGTCTCGGATTAAAATGGTTCGTTTTGTGCACTTGTTGTAAAATCTACTATTGACTCATGTTTTTTGTATTATTATTATTCGATTTTGTTATAATTATTACATTTTATTAATTACTGTTGTACTTGTCATTAAAAACCATCTCCACCATCTCAACCAACAATACAGATCTAGTCACCTTATCTCTTTCCTTGTCCTTCTTCCTCACACTCTTCTTTTTCTTCTTGACTCTCTCCCTCTCTTTCTCTTTCAGTTTAGACAGCTGAACATCTTCATCTGAAGTGACATCGTCTTCTATAGCTGGTATATCTTCGAAGTATGGATCTTCGAACGTTTCTTCTTTTACTGGCACATCTATGAGGGATAATAACTCTTATTTTAGCCAAAAAGTACCCAGTATGCCACGTCACGACTACACGACAGATTTTTTTTTTATTTGTTGGTGTGTGAAAAATGATCAAATGACCCCACCCCTCGCTCTTGGGCAGAGCGAAGGGGAGTGTCAGACTTCTACTGACTAAAACCGAACCCATGTTCCTTCTTTGCCCTTGTGCCGAGGCCACGTCATCTCGTACTAAAATCCGCGGCCCCGACGGGACACGACAGACTTTAGGTACTTTTTGGTACTTTTTGGCTTGTCGTCTATACTTGACTGTGGCGGTCAAAATAACTCATAAGAGAATCATTATCATGAGAAAAAACGCCTCTAACTTAACCGTTAGAGGCGTTTTTTCTGCTCTGAGCGTGAATCGTTCAGTAGGTCTAACCAAACATATCTAAACAAAAAAAAAAAACATTGAATAAACAGATTTTTCGTGATGAATATAAATATTGATGGATGCAGAGGGAGAGGAATGACATAAAGAAAAACTGGCCAAGTGCGAGTCGGACTCGCACATGAAGGGTTCCGTACCAAAACGGTATGCTATAATAATTTATACAATTTCTTCTATGGGCCAATGAAACTTGACCTCTAGATTGTATAGGCGCTCATACGATTCAGGGACTAAATTATATTGGTTAACTGCTGTTTCCATCTGTTGTTTCCATCCAAGTTCAAAATGATTTTCCTAGAAAGTCCTTATAAAGTTCTACTTTTCAGATTTTTTTCATATTTTCTAAACTTATGGTTCAAAAGTTAGAGGGGGGGGACGCATTGTTTTTTACTTTTGGAGCGATTATTTCCGAAATTATTGACATTATCAAAAAATGATTTTCGTAAACCCTTATTCATTTTTAAATACCTTTCCAACAATATATCACACGTTAGGGTTGAAATTAAAAAAAAAATCACTTCCCACTTTACATATAGGGGGGCTATCCTAATAAAACATTTTTTTCCAATTTTTATTTTACCACTTTGTCGGCGTGATTGATACACATATTGGTACCAAATTTCAGCTTTCTAGTGCTAACGGTCACAGAGATTAAGCGAGGACGGACGGACGGACAGACAGACATGGCGAAACTATAAGAGTTCCTAGTTGACTACGGAACCCTAAAAAAGAAATAAATTATCACGTGACGATTAACAGGGGTGAGTAGAAGAAAAAAAATAAGGTTAAGAAACTAAAACCCGACTACGTACTTACGACTACGTATGTCACTGAACTCCTCCTAAACGGCTAGACCGATTTGGATGATATTTCAATGGGTTCTGGGGATATTTCAATGGGTTCTTGAATGTTTGAAAAGGCAATTGGACCCGGTAGGTGGCGCTGCTGTCCAGGCAGGACGACGTCTGCCAGGTCCGCTAGTCTACATCTACACTAATATTATAAAGAGGGAAGTTTTGTATGTTTGTGTGTGTGTTTGTAATGAATAAACTCAAAAACTACTTCAAAAAATCTTTCATCATTACAAAGCTACATTAACCCTGAGTAACATAGGCTACTTTTTATCCCTGTATTCCCACGGGAACGGGAACTACGCGGGTGAAACCGCGGGACGTCTGCTAGTATATCCACTGGAGTGTCAAGTCATCAAAATAAGTCGATTGTCAAAATTGGCTATGTGTCAAGCCATCAAAATAAGTCGAGTGTTCCCGCGTTTTCTAAAAACCGTTAAAAGACTGTGACAACTATGCCTTTCTAGCTCACACTTGCCCAACGTGTAGTGGAAGAGACAAGGATGAAAATTGGTTACTCAGTATTAATAGTAATATTCCCCTGTCAACTGTATAAACCGAGCGCGAAGCGTCTTTCTTATCGCTCTTTGTGGAGTGTTTACATTATGACTCATGTTTCGTGAACAAAACGTTCGCTCAGCTGAAACTTTGTATGCGATAACATTGTGTACCAAACTATGCAATACGATACTTTCAAGAGCCACTTGGCTTACGGAGTTCTCAGAATGAACGCGTAAACATACCCTTTTTTTTTTTTCGACTCAAGTGTCGGCTACCTGAGCCGACCTTTTTTGTTTAGCTTGCAGTATGTCAAGTATGAATGGAGAGCTGTGTTATTTTAATTGATTTGTATTGTTATTTTAATTGATTTGTAAATAAACATAAGTTTTAACAGAGTTCTCTTACAAAACAAGAGTTATCGGCGTTTTAATCACGCGCCGCGTGACGTCACGTGACTGACAGCGCCTGTCACGTGACGTCATCCCGGATAGCCGTGACATTACGCCATTTTGCGAAAAAATAGTTCTCACCGAAAACAAACTTCTCACTGTCCTCTTCCTCTTTGACTTCGACTTCGACTTCTCTTTCCTCATCCTTCAAGATTTCTGCTGTCTCTGCCTGACAGTCGTATGACTCTACTTCTGTCCAGTCGAGGTTCAGAGTGGCGTAGGGCTCAAAGTCCGTTGGAGAGTCAAGAAATGTGTGCTGGAATGATGAATAGGAAATTCATTCATTTTAAGTGAAAGTAGCTTTTTATTTTGGTGGAATATAATCAAATGAGTCTGGATTTATGCCCGGTTGATGGAAATAGCATCGCCCCCTATTACATAGGACTTAAACAAGACTGGCGAAGTGTGGGTGTAGTATTAGAGGTTACCTACAACACTGCCATTTTTTTTTCAGGGAGAGAAAATGACCTCTCCCATCAAAATTTGCTCTGGGCGGAGCGGAAGGGAGTGTCAGACTTCTACTGACTAAAAGCCACCCATGTTCCTTCTTATGCGCCTACCACACGCTCACACTTCCCCACAGTCTTGCCTGCGCGATTACACGGTGCACACAGTACATCGCGCGTGTGGTTTGTAATGGTAATACAGTTTTACCAACCATACGCGCGATGTACTGTGAAGTGTGAACGAAAAGTGTGGTGAAGCTTGAGCGTGTAGTAGGCCCATTAGCCCTTTGTGTTCTGAGGCCGCGGTGTCTCTTTGGAACACTCACGCAACCCCAACAGATATTTTAAGTGACTAAGGTTGCGTTTCGAGAGAGGAGACGCGTGGAACAAAGATGTGGTTATGGTTAAACTCCGTCGTGGAGTGTGTGTCGGAGGTGACTCAAATGCTGTGTTCGACATATTTATTGGTGACGAAAGTTAGATTTATTGTTATGATCCTGAAACTAAGAGACAGTCTGCTGTCTGGGTGTTTCCTTCCGAGAAAATGCCAACTAAAGTGAAGAGAGGCCGAATCGTGAGAAAAAAGATGGTGGCCTCGTTCTTTGGATGGACAGGTACGCAATAATTGTTTTAGAGGATCGAAAAACAGTTACTGTCAAGACCATCTCACACAAAAATCTGCATAGTCCTAATGTGAGTAGGTTAGCTTTACCAAGATTATGTCTGGAACTCTGGACCTTAAAAGAGACCTCTAGAGTTTGTATCTTCTCAGAGTAGTCAAGTACCTACGAAACACCGGCCCCATCTAGCTTTTAGAAAGTTAAGTTATAAGTTTTTCAAACTTACCTCCTTTGAGTATGAAATAAGACAGTCATAAGACTTGAGTATTTGCTCCTTAAAGTTGATGGCAGATTTAACTCGCGCCAAGCACTCCCAGCAGACTTGCACTTCTAATCCATCGGGTACCTGTAATTAGAGGATATTTATATAACATTCCGTAATGGGCCTACTACACGCACGCACTTCCCCACAGTTTTGCCTGCGGGATTACACGGTGCACACAATACATCGCGCGTGTGGTTTGTAATGGTAATACAGTTTTAACAACCATACGCGCGATGTACTGTGAAGTGTGAACGAAAACTGTGGGGAAGTGCGTGCGTGTAGTAGGCCCATAAGAGTGGCCTCTCTGGGGCTTGGGAACAAAGAACGGAACAACATGTAGTGTAGGTACGCTAGAACAGCGGTCACCAAATGCCAGACCGCACCCACATATGTTGTGCGGACTTTATAGTCTTTTTAGGGTTCCGTAGTCAACTAGGAACCCTTATAGTTTCGCCATGTCTGTCTGTCCGTCCTCGCTTAATCTCTGTGACCGTTAGCACTAGAAAGCTGAAATTTGGTACCAATATGTGTATCAATCACGCCAACAAAGTGGTAAAATAAAATTTGGAAAAAAAATGTTTTATTAGGTAGGGTAGCCCCCCTATATGTAAAGTGAGAAGTGATTTTTTTTTAATTTCAACCCTAACTTGTGTTATATTGTTGGAAAGGTATTTAAAAATGAATAGGGGTTTACTAAAATCATTTTTTGATAATGTCAATAATTTCGGAAATGAAGAAGCAAAATTCTTAACAAATTATATGGGAGAGAAATAATGTGGATGTGCCAATCATACGTTCCACTTATATCACTCTAGGAGCCACTCCTATTAATTAGACTAATGGGCCTACTACACGCACGCACTTCCCCACAGTTTTGCCTGCGGGATTACACGGTGCACACAGTACATCGCGCGTGTGGTTTGTAATGGTAATACAGTTTTACCAACCATACGCGCGATGTACTGTGAAGTGTGAACGAAAACTGTGGGGAAGTGCGTGCGTGTAGTAGGCCCATAACGCACTCGAAAATATAGAAGACTAGATTCTGTCCGCGAATCGAATAGGGTAGTTGACCGACTAAAAAAATATGATTCTGTTTAGTCCGTCATTTAGATTATCGAAAAATATTGGAAACGTGTTTTTTGTTTTAACAAATTAATAAAAAATGACGAAAATGTGATCTAAGATCATGGGGGCTTTTGACGTCATAGTCTGGTAAGAATGGCCCAACCTGTGACGTTTCACGACTTTTCGACGCTCTGTAGCGTCTTCATTTTTGGTTTACGTGAAAAAAGAAAAAATACGTGTTCAATATTTTTTGGAATTTTATCTGACGGACTAATTATTATTTTTTTGTCAACTACCCTCGCGTGGAAGAATTTATAGAATTATTCCTTTGACAAAGACTAGTCCTTTGCTTTAGATAGATTTGGTCCTTCCAAATCTGCTGGGCAAGGTTTTTGCCCAGCAGACAGCGTTGAGACGTTATCGTCCCAGCACTGGGCAAAAACCTTAACTTAGACTAAACATGGTGTCGAGCGAGCCTATTGAATCTAGATCACCGCACGAATCGATAACCCGGGGCCCCCTATCAGATAAGCTAAAGCGCTTACGACCCTATTGGTCGTAAATCGTTTCATGTTTTTTTTACCTGATTACTATTGGTACCTACTCCCCACTCCTACCCATTTTTTTTTCTCAACCAAACCAATTATCCTCAGTGATCTAAATAGAAAAAAAAAACTAATTAGTCCGTCAGATAGATTTCCAAATCAAACACATAACCCTCCTTTTGGGCTTCGACGCAGTCGGGTAAAAATATTGAACACATATTTTTTCTTTATTCACGTAGGTATGAACTCCTCGAATACGTCACATTTCAGTTTTTTTTTTTTACCTACAAGTTAGTGACGTTACAAGCCTCCACTCATGATCTTTGACGCGTTTTGTCTTCGTAATTTTTTATTAATTTGAAAATACAGAAAACACGTACTTATCCAATATTTTTCGATAATCTAACTGACGGACTATACCTAATCATCATATTTTTTTGAGTCAGTGCGACAAGTGACAACTCGTAAAAAAAACCATTCACAAAAAAAAAATATAAGCATCAACAATGGCCGATCCAAGGATTTCTGTTCCATGTTTACATGAGTTTTAGTACGATATATGAATTAAACTACACTACTGTTATATTTATACATACTTTCTATCTATTTATAAGCGCATTTTGTCAAGAAACTAGTAGTAAAACCATGACTTACATCAATATTTCCGAGCAAACGAAAAATTTCTTTCACGGTAGGATTGTAAAACATACGACGATTATAATTCAAGCAGCCAACACATATTCCGTTAACGTTATATCCTTCTATATTTATGTTAATTTCCTTCATTTTTAATGCACTTTTGCTCTTGAAAATCAAAATATCTTTAGGAACAAAAGAAACTTCATCGCTTTCTTTCGGCCATTTTGGTGTTTCTGTTTATTGCCATCTTTATTTTCCGTTCCATTTTAACAAAAATATTATCGAGTAAATTAATACTTGTTACTGGAATATTCCTACGCAGAAATGAATAGTTCAAAATTCTGAAAAATAGTTAATTGTTTTTATTTCAACAGCTTTTTTTTTAAATTATCCTGTAATTTTTGTAGAAACTTAGAAACAAAAACCAACACTTTTTGCGTGATCAGGAGTGTGACGATATTGTGTTCCATATCACAGAACTGCAGATTTGCGTAAAGATAGACTATCTCTTGTACTCTTAAAGTTTCTACGAAACGCTAGTTCGCTTTAATGTTAATTATGTAGAAAGAGGTACTCTGGAACGTTTTTGAAAAACAAGTAATGAGAAACGTCAAAGTCGTTGGACAACAACGTATAATTGTGCAGCAAATTGTATAATTTACTTAAAATCATTGCGTTCTTCCGACAATCAAAATGTTTCGTTCTGCCCAAGACAGGTCTTTCGAAAAGAAAGAGATAGTGCAGACAGTTAACAATGGTTATTCCTGTGATATGTGTGGTGAGGGCCCGTGGACCGCCGAATTAGATCTTGAAATTCACCGAAAAAACGTACACAAATGGGATTTATTAAGAGACCTGAAAGATGAAAGCATTTCAATGTGTTCTGTAAGTTATAAACTTAATTTTATTTGCGTATAAACGGTTTATTAGGAGCTCAAAAGATCTATATATAGCTGTGCCCCAGGATTTGAATGAAGCTCACTCAGATCCAGCCTGACCCCTTGTTATCCTCCCCCAGCGACGCCCTAAGTCGAGGTTCGTACCCCCAGGGGCTGCCCTTAGCATATGGTCAGTTAGTTTGTAAGTTTGTTATTCAATGTATCCACAGGAATGTCCGTAGGTATAAGCAGTCGACAACCTCCTAGGCAGTCCTAGGTTGAACGAGATGCCATACAGAAAAAAAAAACTTGAATAAAGCAAAAAACAGAGCTGTCCTGCCCCCCTATTGCGTATCTTTTAGTTTTTAACGTCAGTGGCTATCAGAAATGTCCATAGATTAACTGTAAATTGGTTATGTTTGGTACATTTTTTTCTTAAAAACTCACCATTTGACAGTTATTTGATAGACATTATAAGTTATCCACTGTCATTAAAAGATACACAATAGCCCTGCTGTTCAGGTTGCTATGCACTGGTCGGACAAAATCAGAGTCCTTGATTTGAGAAAAATGTACTAACAAACTTTTTTCCCTTACAGATATGTCTACGAGCTCAAAGTGACAAACAAGCACTCATTGAACATATACTTAAACACCACTTCTTCTGTTCCCCGAAGGCAACGACCCTCAACCGAGAAGTCTACATCTGTGACCACTGCCAACGACTCTTCTTTAACAAACAACTTTTAATGTTTCATATGTACCATTGGCACACTAAAAAAACGCCAGAAAATGCTTTCATTAAATATGACTGTCCGATCTGCTGGAAGAGCATCCGAGCCAAAACTTCCTGGTTCCACTTACTATACCACGGTGTCTTCGACGTAGGAACTTGTCCGGTGTGCCTAAAGATCTGCGAGAACCACTCAGAAACCCTGGAGCATATGAAAACACATCCGAACATTTTCCGATGCGAGATTTGCCGGTTTGAAACTACGAAGGAGTCCTTTTTCAACAGTCATTTAGAGAAACATAAGAAGGATTATGTAAAAGTTGACCCTACAGATGAGGTTACAAGGTTCTTTTTGCCAGAGCAGATGTTGCCGTCATTGAACAACCGAATGTGTCATATTTTTAAAGGGATTCCTTTGGCAAACGCAGTGCGGATCTGTATACTGTGTAGGGCATTAGTTTTTTCTATAGAGGAAATGGAGCAACATATATTAGGGACGCACGTACCGCAGGAGAAGGCAAAAAGCAAGACATACCAGTGTTATTGCGGGGAGATGTTCTTCAATAGCATATTGTTGAAACAGCATATTTTTAAATTGAAAGGAGATCATGGGGTTTGGGGTGAGTTTCATTTTCATGTGTTAGGGTGCTTTTCCACCAGAGATGTGCTATGCAGCTATGCTGTGAAGATGTAATAGCTTAGCTGTGACACTATGTGACCGTTTCCACTGATGCTATGCTATATTTCGATAGTAGGGAAGATAGCATAGCCACACATAGCACACATCCATTGCACACATCCTTCCATATATATAAAAAACATAGCTTAGTTGAGTCCGTTTCCACCAGCGCTAAGCTATGTGCACCAATGAATATGATTAGTGGATAACAAACGCATCCAAAGCGACGTAGCATAGCACATCTGTGGTGGAAAAGCACCCTTATCATCAAAAAACTCCTGCTCTGGGCAGAGCGGTAGGGAGTGTCAGACTTCTATTGACTAAAACCACCCATGTTCCTTCTTAGCCCTTTGTGTTGAGGACGCTGTCTCTTTCACAACAACCAGCCCTCATGGGGCCTTGAGCCCGTTTCCAAGGACAGGCATGAACTGCGATTGGGTTTTTCCATTAGAAATTTCTCAGTAATAGCCCGGAGTTTGGGAAATGCTGGTATGATACCTCCATGCCTCAGTAAGCATGTTAAGCCGCTGGTCCTGCGCCCTGATGTCTCTTCGGTTGTCTCAGATTGTCATCCCTGAGGACGAAAGTAAAGGATCAGAGTGCACCTGTACCTGCACCCTTACCACAACTTGTTTTCTATAATATCCGTTGTTCTAATATCTCATCATCATGTTCCTGCCCTTCATCATCATCATGCCTATAATGTTCCCACTGCAGGGACTCAGGCCTCCTCTCTAGGAGAGGGATGGGCTATAATCCACCACGCGGGCCCAGTGCGGATTGGTAGATGTCACATGTCTTCGAATTTTTTGGTTCTAAGACATGCCGGTTTCCTCACGATATTTTCCTTCACCGTTTTGAGAGCAGTGGTGATGAAATAAATTACACAAAGTAATGCGCCTGGCGGGGTTCGAACCCACGACTCACTGTTCGTAAGTCGGGACCGCCACTGGGCCACCACTGATCTCCTCTCACTGTTCCTGCCTTTATCCCATTCTATTTGGGGTCTGTGTGAACTGCAGTGGCCCATCTGGAAAGCCCTAAATAGATTGCGCACCCAAGTGGGCCGCTGCAAACATAATCTGGCAAAGTGGGGCATCATTGGTTCCTCCAAAACCGAGTGCGAGTGCGGCGCTCCGGATCAAACAATGCCTCACCTGCTGGAGTGTCCCAGATATCCGTATACATGCACCCTTGGCGACCTGAACAGCGCCTCTGCCGCTGCAATAAACGTGGCTACCTACTGGGCCCAAACCGTATAACATGGAAGTATATAATCGACACGAAAAGAAGAAGATTTGGGGTCTGGGCAAGACGTTTCCTTCTTCCATTCTTCCCTGTTAGTCGTCACGGTGGTATTTACTCCTTTCTCTTTCATATCATTCCTCACAGAATCCATCCATCTTTTCTTTGGCATTCCTCTCCCTCTCCATCCTTCAATATTTATATCCCTCCCTTTTTTTTGCATTAATAGCTAATGTAATTTTTTTTTTCATATTTATTTCCAAACATGCGATCGGTTCATGAACCATAGGCAGTTGTTTTCAATGTCTTTGGCATGTTAGGCTTGCCCTCCCACTGTTAGGCTGCCTTTGGTTATTGCCTTACTCTAAAGTATATTATCCCAAGTGTGCAGTCTTTTAAGACGTCTTGTTGGCAGCGATTCACTTAGAGCCTGAGCAAGGCTGTTTTCGTGATTTATTATGCTCTCTCTGTAAGCTTTTGTCATAGTTTTGATTTCCTCTTTGATAGTAGGAACTTTTAAATAATAAGCTTTTAAATTATAGCTAACTGGCTGATGCTCGCGGCTTCGCCCGCGTGGATACTGTAAAAACAATCCTTGATGCGGATTATAAATCATTCTAAAATTTCAGCTCGATCGGTGCAGAACTTTTTGAGTTTTTGAAGCGTACACAAACCAACATAACATTTTTATATGAAGATGTAATAAAAATAAAATGTTTTTACAGATGGAGTATCACCAATCCCAGTTAACACAAGTTTTATGAACCAAGAGTTAGTAAATGTGTACCAAGTATATGGATTAAGTGAGTATATAATATTGTTCTTCTTCTCCAAACAAATGCACAGTCAAACAAGCTAATAAGTGTACAGCCGGCTAACTTATATTTACTTTTAAGAAATAACTAGCTGACGTCCCGCGGTTTCACCCACGTAGATCCCGTTCCCGTGGGAATACAGGGATAAAAAGTAGCCTATGACACTCAGCAATAATGTGGCTTTCTATTGGTGAAAGAATTTTTAAAATCGGTTCTGTAGATCCCGAGATTACCCCTTACAATTTAACAAATACACAAACTTTACCTCTTTATAATATTAGTATAGATATAGATAACTGCCACTCGGGTCTATCTTTAGGTTGAATCTAAAGGATTGATAAGGGCAAGCGAATGATGATGATGATGAATTGATGATTTATAAAACTTCATCATCATCATCGTCATCAGCCTATAATGTTCCCACTGCAGGGACTCAGGCCTCCTCTCTAGGAGAGGGTAAAACTTCAGTTGTATAAAATTTGAGGTCCTGAGTCAACACGATAAAAAGATATGGGCAAATTAAGATTTTCGCGAAAATTAGTAAGTACCATTTACCTTAATTTTCAACTTTTTTTTCCAGGTGATCAAATATCAGTCGGCGTCAACGAAGTGGTCTACACAGCTATTGAAGACGAAGAATACAAGACCGAAGACAGTGGTCAGACTCAAGAAGGGACTCAAATTATGGAGTATGAAATTTATCACACTTAAATCAGGGTATTTTTAGTGATTATCTCGTTTAAAATACAGTAGAAACCCGATGATCCGGATTAAATTAAAACTAGGGGTATTCTTTAAAATCTAAAATCCAAATAATCGATTTCTAAGTAAAATCAAACAATACTAATGATTTTTTATTATAGATAGTGTTTCACTATGCGTCAATTAGACAATAGGATACTAAAATATGGTAATTAGAACCCTGAACAAAGAGTCCAGATATCCGGATAATCGTGGTTCGGATAATCGGGATTCTACTGTAACTCGTGCATTACAAATGTATAGGTACGGTTAAATTGAGTTAGGGGTCCTCCTTAATTGTCGTGAAGTTTGAAAAATCACGATGAGGAGGGGGGCATCGGACAAAAATAATGAATGTGACGTGTAAAGTAATTTTAGCAATAATTAATTCTAAACCACCCCTTGTCGCGCTTTGTAGACCTCGCCCCCCTTAATTTTTTGACTTAATGGATGCTCCCTCAGTTCATTTATCTGTATTTAAACTGTACAGCTTATAAATATAAAATATTGTAAAACTAATCCGAACAATAAGACGTGTTTATTCTGAAACAAACTTTGCGTCTCTAAGATAAAGTAACATTTTGTTTGCGTATCTGATTATTTTGTAAAGTTCATACAATATATTTGAATTCAATGGCCCACCTTACCGTTCTTCAAAAATAATTAAAAAATATATATATATATTTTGTAATATATAATTATTTTACATTTATTTTGCATATTTGACCACTTTTAATGCATACTACAGCATTTGTGCTGTATATTTGCATACAAATTTTAAGTAGCATATAATCCAGTTTTAACGTAAAAGTATGCTCTATATGAAGTTTCATAGAAACAATAGTTAATGGCTCGAGTTAGGCGCTGTTAGGGCTCGTTTACGGAGACGCGGGGCGTTGCGCTGCGCGTGCAGAAGGATCATCTCGTGCTTTTTTATTAATTTACTGAGAGATGGATCCACCGCAACAAACGCTGCATTTTAAACTAACGAGCGAAAAATAGCTTCTCGTAAAATCGACGTTTGAAATTTACATTGCCATGTGTTTGAATTAAAAATGCAGCACGCGCCGCGCGACGCCCCGCCTGTACGTAAACATGCACTTGGTCCGTTGCAGTGCTTATAAGTATAAGCTGACCTTTAAAAAATATTTTAATTAATATTTACACCTTGTATTACAGTATGTTAGTTAAAACGAGGGACATAATGAAACCCACAATAGGCATGCTTACGTGATACTAATAAAAATATAAACAAAATAAAATAACAGACAGAACCATACCAAATATTTCGGAAAAGTCTCGTAACCGTTGTGCTTATCACAGAAAATGTGCGCGGGTCAATGCTTTTAGGTATATTCCATTTTCCCTTCATATTTTAAAACTGGCTTAAGACAAGAAAAAAAAGAAACGTCTAATAAAGTGAGATCTGGAGAGAGTGACGTAATTGTGCCATGGCCGGGTCACAAATTAAGGTTATAGTTTTTTTACATATTTGGGACGAAAATCGAATACGGAATACCCTCCTTCAATATGTCCCTCGTTTAACATAACATACTGTATTTATGATGACTCTATGGCATTGATATATTAAAACCCTAGATGCACAGTCTCGAACAAAACAAACAGTCGAAGCTGTCGCCAAACACTCGCCAATACACGCACTACTACATGTAGTTATCGTCACTATAAACATTTTTTTTTTTGGCAAATTCAACCTTACGCAGATTCCTTATAAATAATAAAATAAATAAAAAAGCCTTTATTATTCCATAATACGATGATAAAAAAATATTAAACATAAATTAATTTAAGTAAACAATTTACTGTGCATTAAGGACCCCTCGACGGGTATAGGCCTCCTCCAGATTCCTTATACATTGCAGTTATAAAAAGCAATATAAAAAGTATTTTGTACGACCGTGCAGAGACGCGAGCGACGCGAGACTATTTGAAATGAGTTCATTGTGAACTCATTTTAAGCGGACGGTTTTGTTTGAGACGCGGAGTGTGTATCTTGGGTTTTATTATATCAATGCTCTATGGTCAAGAATTCTTTAGATATTGGACAAAAAATTAAGTAATAATACTTCTATATAATTTAATATTTAATCACTCATTATTTGACATCATACTGTAAAGTCGACCTGGCGGCAATCATTATCTATTTAAATGCAAAGATTAAATCACCTTGTATCTAGTGATTCTCTTTATCATTTATTTTTATTAAATATAAGGTACCATTAAAAGGTTATTCGATGATTTTCCACCCACCAAAAAAAAAAAAAAAAGGTACCATTAAAATATATGGATAAACGTTTAGTAATTTCAGACCACCAAAATAAGAACAATGGTTTTTTTTTTGTAGAAAATCGCATTAGATACTAATACTTACACTAAAAATATTGGTTACCCAACATTTAAGGTCAAAATAAAATCACTTAAATCAGGTGATTTTTTTACTTGTATATCTTTGGTTATACGCACTGAACGCTGAGTTAAAATTTGTCGCATCTTTTCTAATGCGACTTCATTATATTTCATATCAATAATTGAATATTAGAATTAAAGCATCAAATACACAACATGTCACTCTTTACATATCACAACTTATGTATTATTTTGTAAATAGTGCAACTTATGCCTGTTTATACATACTTCTATTTATCTATTTATCTTCGGGGACGCCGGCAGGCACCAGACGGGCGATCAGTCCTTTCGTTGTGGATTATTTCGCCCAGTTCCCCAGTATACATACTTACACCACGCTACACGAAAATAAATGCCTGAATATTACGGCACTTGCCGCCTTATTACAAAAGGTAGATAAACCAGGTTTAACTTAGACTTGGTTTATCTCACATGACGTCTCACTTCAATAATATTCAAAGGAAAGTGACAGCATGCGAGATAAACCAGGTCTAAGTTAAACCAGGTTTAACTACCTTTTGTAATAAGGCGGTTGGAGTTTAAACTCTTTGCGTTGAGCTTAGAGTTAAAAATCCAATATTGCTTTTATTTGTATCCAAAGAAAAACCTTTTATTAAAGCAATAAATATACTGCCTGACTATAGTAAAGTAAATTAATAATATACAATATTTAACCAAGATATAGTTTAGGTATTCATATTTTTATGTTGCCTACTTTGAAATAGGCAACAGTGCCTTTTCTGGTATGGTAGTATTATACAATGTAAATATAATTTTGATTTTTAATTGAGCCAATCATTTTTATCATTAATGTATATCACCCAAGTTATACTTAAAATGTTTGCCTACTTATTGTGTTTTATTTAAGATTTAAAGGGCTTTGAATTTTTATTTTTATTTTGGCTTGCCTGTGTTAAATACAGGTTTTAAACGTGACCGTTATTTTGAAAATAATATAAAATGGCAGAAGTAGAGAGGTAAGCCATGCTATACACAAAAATCTTCCAATCCTTTTCATTTAATTTAGTTGTAGAATATGACGCCTTGTATAACAATATAAGTAATATTAATTGTATAATTTTAGATTAAGTAATGTTTAATATAAAAATGTACCTAGATGATTATAATTACTATACATATTTTTAAATATCATATTATAAACCATTTTTGTAGCAGACTTCTGTTTTATTTTGTACAATCCGTGTGCTTGTTTTTCTAGCCTCGTTGGTCTAGTGGTCGCAAGCGTGACTGCTGACCATGAGGTCCTTTGTTCGATTCCCAGGTCGGTAGTACCATATGTTCTTATTCTTATTCTTATTCTTTATTGCACACATAAAATAACAAATATAAACATAAATTACATAGCATAAGTACAAAGGCGAGCTTAACCCAGAATTGGGTTTTCTTACAGCAAACCTAATCTTGAAAGTGAGATTTGCAATTGAGGATACACTTAATGAATGTGCATTAACATTCAATTAGTTACTTAAATTAATAAATAGACTTATAAACTAAACTACATACATACAATATAATATACGTAATACATATAATATATATACATACCTATAAAATCCTATATACATACATACATATGTCTCATGTCAGGAAATGTTCTTTTATACCCCTCTTGAACACCTCTAACGAAGGGCTATCCCGCAAGGAGTGTGGAAGTGAATTCCAAAGGCGCACAGCACGAACAGTGAAAGATCCATCATACCGACTTGAGGAGTGAGGAGGGAAACGAAGGAGAAGAGATGATGATGAGCGACAAGGTTTACCTCTGGGAACGAGATACTCAAAGCGTTCCCGAAGATACGAAGGAGCCTTAGGATTGTGAAGAATGGAAAAGAGAAAAGAAAGAATGTGACAATCTCGACGCTGCCGAATAGGTAGCCACTTCAGCTGCTTCCGAAACTCCGACACGTGGTCGTACTTACGAAGCCCGAAAATGAAGCGGATACACAAATTCTGCAGACGTTCGAGCTTATTAAGAGGTTCCTCAGTCGCATCAAGAAAACAGACATCAGCATAGTCTAGTAGGGGTAGAAGGAGAGACTGAGCAAGAGTAATTTTAGTTTCAAATGGCAGGAACTTCTGAAGACGCATAAGAGACCGATACGACCAAAACATCCTCCTGCTTACTTCAGCAATGTGCCCATGCCAAGATAGGTTGCAGTCCAAGAATACACCTAAGTCCTCAACTTTCTTGGAGTAGGCTATAGCGATACCATCGTATACAACAGGAGGGAGGGACTGATGATTCAGTAAATTGACGAAGTATCTGCCACCAATAATGAGAGCTTGTGATTTTGTTGGGTTAACTAAAAGTCCAAAACTTTTAGCCCACTGTCTGATGTTTTCAAGATCATTATTGATGGCATCGATAGCTCCAGGAAGCTCTTCCAGTTTAAAATGGCAATAAAGTTGCAGGTCGTCTGCATAGAGATGATAATGTGACGTTAATACCTTGGTGACAGCGTTAATGAAAACGGAGAAAAGAAGAGGAGAAAGGACGCCACCCTGAGGAACACCCGCAGAAAGATCGCACCAATGAGAGCAAGCCTCATTCAAGTGTACCGACTGCGAGCGACCCCGAAGATATGAATCAAACCAAGCAATCACAGAAGGAGATATGTTTAGAGAGGAAAGGATACCTAAGAGTATGTCAAAGTCAACTGAATTAAACGCACTGCTAAAGTCCAATAGAACCAACACCGTAAGGAGTCGGTTTTCCATGGCCAATCGGATGTCGTCAGTAATTTTAAGAAGGGCAGAAACAGTGCTATGGCCAGGACGAAATCCAGACTGAAAAGGACTGAGCAGGCTATTATACGAAAGGTAATGCGACAGTTGACTATTAACAACACTCTCAAGGACATGTAGAATATGCATATACAAATATATATGAATATACATGGAGGATATGTTATTGGTGTTTTCCATAAGGAATAGGGACGCTAACAAAAAAAAACTAATTAGTCCGTCTGATAGATTTCCAAAAAATATACAGTGCTTTGAAAACACATATTTTTTTCTTTTTTCTCGTACACAAACAATGAAGACGATACAGTGCTTTGAAAACTCGTGTGTTGTCATATTCTAAGACATTAGTATGACATTTCTTAGCGAGCAGTGACGTCACAACCTCCCACTCAAATCTTTGACGCGTTTTATCTTCGTAATTTTTTATTGATTTGATAAAACAAAAAATACGTTTTCAATATTTTTCGATAATCTAACAGACGGACTAATTAGAATCATATTTTTTTTAGTCGGTAAACATCCCTATGTCTAAGTAGGTTGATGGCAGAGATTAGTGAGCAATTGAAATAACACAAAATAAACGAGTAACATAATTTTATTTATATTATTAATTTGGTTGGATACTGCTTCTTTGTCTTTCGTCATCCGAAGAATGGTGCTGAAAATAAAATTTACATTTCAGATACTAGGTATTTTCTTTAGTAGTTCACATAGCACCCCTTTTGAGCGCCACAGTCACGTAGGTATAGACGACAAGCCGAACAAGCAAAAAAGTGCCTTAAGTCTGTCGACTTAAGGTACTTTTTGGCTTGTCGTCTACTTGACTGTGGCGGTCAATAGGTTAAGCTCATATTATGTTAAAAACAACGATAAAAAGAAAGTAAAAAACTAAAACCCGACTACGACAAAAAAAAACGGTGCTGAAAAAGTATGAAACAAGATTTTCAGGATAGAACAAAAAGAAAAGCCGTAGTCACACGTTATAGGTACCAACCTTTTTTTTTGTCGTAGTCAGGTTTTAGTTTTTTGCTTTTTTTTATTTAAACAATTTTGTGTAAATATTTTTTTTTACATTATGACTTTTTGTCCGCTAGAGGGCGTCACTTTAAATTTTTGTAACATTTTGTAAATTAACAAGTGAGGCCCTTTCAAATGATACCAAACACGGCGTATTTACCTCCATTTTTATTTATGAACACTTACTTTTTGTCCGCTAGAGGGCGCCGTATCAAATTTTGTGACACGTCACGTAGCCTATGTTCAGCGGACAATTACTTAAGACGTTTCTAACGATACCTCTTATGTCGAGTTCCGATAAGTAGATAAGGAGCTATAAGGGAACAGATGAAGATACTCACATACATACAAACATACATAGCCAGTCAAAATCATAACCCTCCTTTGGCTTTGCCGTAGTCGGGTAAAAACAATTTAATCTAGGATTTTCTTTGTCTGCCCCCCCCCCCACTATATACAATCCTGGCTACGCCCTTGCCTCCTTCTGTATGTAGACTGAAAGGCATGCTCTCGTTCCCTCCGCATTGAGGATTACCTACCTGATGCGATGTCTGCCGCTAATCCAGCCTTCGCTTGAACGGCACCTGTAATGTTTTTGTAAATTATTGTTTGAAACGCTTTATTTGCAAATAGGTACGGAAAAGGGTCAAAACTAAGCTAAATAGAGGTGTGTCATTTTATTTTTTGACGACACAATCGTGGAATTTCACTCCAACTAAGATGTTTTGATTAACACTTTCGGTGCACCCAGCATATGGGTCGAACAATAATTCGTTTTTGACCCGACTAGCGGGACCAAATCTAAGCAACTATAGTTTTTTTGTGTGCACTTGTGGCATGTGCTAAATAAACATGCTTTCTTTCTTTCTATAAGGGGGAAGACACAAAATGTTATTTCTTTTTTTTTATTTTATCATCAGCGTTGTCCTGCCCTTATCCCAAATGTCTTCTTCTTCCATAATTCTCTATTATTACTCGTCGAACAGTCCCCGAAAGAGACCTCCTTTCTAGTCCATTTTTTTTTTATATCAGCAATTATTTTGGACAGCCCTAAGCCTCGAAGTGAACTCGTATCCGGGTGCTTTGGCATACGTAATCATCGCGTCGATGGAGTCGAATGTCGAGTTGCTATGAATATTCACCAAATAATTTTGGGCATAGGTACAACAAAAACGGATGATTTGAATTTGGCGGTGAAAGTGTTAACTGTTAGGTTTAACGAAATTCTTTGCTTATGATGTTATTGACGATTACGTACCTGCGATGTCGGCCGCTACTCCTACCCCGGCATGAACGCCATCGCCACCTGTAAAGTTTTTGTAAATTATTGTTTGGGACGCTTTGGTTAGATACAATTAAATATGGAAATAGGTCCAAACTCAGTTAATGACAAACGTGAAGAAGTGTAATAGGTACCTATAGGTACTAATAAAAGTAGTGTGAGCTTTGGGCTGCGGTTCCACTGAGGCGGAGCGGAGACGAGCTAGCTGTGCAGTTCCATCATGGAACTGTCAATGGTACTAGTGACAACGAAGCCCGTGATTCACCATCACCAATCACATGGCTTGAAATTTACATCAAGAATCCACAATCAAGATTCGAAGCCTGCCAACCAAGATTGGTGAATCGCTGCACAGCTCGTCTCCGCTCCACCTCAGTGGAACCGCAGCCTTAGTGCATGTTTACGAACAGGCGGGGCGTCGCGCGACGCGTTGTGCATAGCGTTGAAAACGAAAGTTTCAATTTGTTTTTTACACGGTAAAATACAAATTCTCGTTTTTTCCCCTATTTTACGAAAGTTGCAGTGAAAAATTCACAGTACGAATCTTACGGAAAAATATGGGAATCTTTCGAATGTTGCAGCGTTCGTTGCTGTGGACCCGCCTCTCAGTAAATGATTAAAAAAGCACGCGACGAGCCTTTTGCACACGCCGCGCAACGCCCCGCGTCTCCGTAAACGAGCCCTTAAGGTTCTGTGTCGACTAGCCCTCACTTATCCCGGCGAGCGAGAGCCTTTAAAGTACTTAACATTCTGATAATTTGGCGGTTTTATTCTAAACTCTAACTAGTGTTTAGAAGATACTTAAATGGTGAGGTAGTATTGACGATTACCTGTAAGGCCGCTTGCTACTCCAGTTAGACCTTGAATGGCACCACCTGTGTGTACAATCGTAAATCATTGTTAGAGGCAGTTCTAAATATTTTCAATTATGGTACAAATTACCATAAAATAAGCTATAATTACCTGCGGTATTAGCGATCGATCCAATCAAGTCTCCACCACCTGTGAATATAATTGGTGAATTTATACTCTGAAAATACTATGAAAATCTGGTAACAACAAATGCTGTAGGAAATATGAACTAAACAACATTTTCTTAAAGGAGTATAGGGATACTCCATAGTAACTATTTTATTGATTTGATAAAACAAAAAACACGTATTCAATATTTTTCGATTATCTAACTTACGGACTAAACAGAATCATATTATTTTGACCCAGTCCGATCCCCTATTAATAGGGGATAATAATATGATTTATGAAAATGACGAAGATAAAACGCGTCAAAGATCTTGGAGTGGGGCTTGAAACGTCACTTGTGTCGTCAAAATGTACTATCATATGACGTCACACGAGTTTTCGAAGCACTGTATCGTCTACATTTTAAGTTTACGTTGAAAAAGAAAAAATACGTGTCCAATATTTTTTGGAAATCTATCTGACGGACTAATTAGTTTTTTTTTGTCCGATCCCCTATTATAACAAGTTTACAACAAAAACCAAGATAGTATAACTGAGGTCTGAGACTTTCAATTCAATAATACTTTGTACAACCTGAGGATCGAACCAGGACTCTATGCTCAGTAATCTCGTCTTCAACTACTAACGAAACAGGCAGGTTAGGTTGGTCAATTACCTGATGATACTTGCGATGTCAATGCGGAAGCATCAGGCCCAGGTATGGATGGGAGACCTGAACCGAGGGCTCCTGGCAATCCAGATGAAGATAGCCCATTGTCTGATCCAGGTATTGCTGGTAAAGCTGACCCCAGTGGAGATGGTAGACTACCTGGCTCAGAGCCTATTGGCAATCCAGATAAAGAAGGTAGATTGCCTGTCCCAGGTAATGATGGAAGACCGCTAGAACCAGGTGTTCCTGGCAATCCAGGTAGATTTGATCCAGGCGCTGTTGGCAACTGACTTGACGATAAACTACCAGAGCTAAGGTCTGTTGGCAATCCAGGTAAAGATGATGGGTAATCCGATGCAGGCGCTATTGGTGGAGAAAGTGGGCTACCCAATCCGAGTATATTTGGCAAACTACCAGTTGAAGGTAAAGGCAATCCATTTCCTAATGAAGCTAGAGGATTTTGTAAAACAGAGCCTGCGGAATTTGGTATACTACCAAGAGGTAACGCAGAAGATTCTGGAGAAGTGGTATATGGTGGTGGACTGCCGCCAGAGGATGACGGTATTATACCACTTACTGTTGATGGAGAAATGACTCCAGGTGGAGTTATACCAGTTGAAGGAGTGGTAATTCCACCGGCTAGTGGGGTACTGGCGCCAGGTTTTGATGTGGTTACTCCTCCCGGAAGAGTCACACTACCAATTGCTGGTGTGGTAATTCCAACAGGAAGTGTAGCAGCACTAATTGCTGGTGTGGTTACACCCCCAGGGAGAGTAGCAGCACTAATTACTGGCGTGGTTACACCCCCAGGGAGAGTAGCAGCACTTATGCCTGGCGTGGTTACACCTCCAGGGAGAGTAGCAGCACTAATGCCAGGCGTGGTTACACCCCCAGGGAGAGTAGCAGTACTAATTGGTGGCGTGGTAACACCTCCAGGGAGAGTAGCATTACTAATTGTTGGCGTGGTTACACCTCCAGGGAGAGTAGCAGTACTAATTGGTGGCGTGGTAACACCTCCAGGGAGAGTAACAGTACTAATTGGTGGCGTGGTTACACCTCCAGGGAGAGTAGCAAGACTAATTGTTGGCGTGGTTACACCTCCAGGGAGAGTAGAACCATTGGCTGATGGTGGAGATACTCCTCCCGGAAGGGTTACACTTCCAGTTGCTGGTGTGGTAATTCCAACAGGAAGAGTCACACCACTAATTGGTGGCGTGGTAATTCCTCCGGGAAGAGAAGAACTACCGGCTGATGGTGGGGATACTCCTCCAGAGGGCAATACAGTAGTTACTGGTGGCGTGGTTATTGCTCCTGAAGGCAATGGTAAAGATGGAGCTGATGGTGACCCAGGCAATCCAGGGATTTGTAGACTACCTAATTCTGGCAAACTACCGACTATTGGTAAGCCTGAAGCTGACGGTGATAAAGGCAATCCAGGGATTGGTAATAATCCCGGCAAATTACCAGCTGTTGGTAAACCTGGAGGTGATGGTGACAAAGGCAACGCAGGAATTAAACTACCTAATCCTGGCAAAGCCCCTCCAGGTGATGGGTTGGTTGGTAAACCAGGTGATGTGGGAGTTGAAGGTGATGAATCTGGGCATGGTGTCGTAATAGAGGGAGTTCCGACACTAGGTATTGAAATACCAGGTTTCTGAAGACCTGGAATAGTTGGAACTGAAGGGGTAGATAGCCCAGTAGCTGGAAGAGTGATTCTAGGGGTCGATGGGGATGTTAACCCAGGAGTAGATGCAGATAAAGATGGTGTAGTCACACTCCCTGCTGGAGAACTTAAGTTTGGTGTAGATACTCCAAGACTTGGCGTTGTCGGTATAGTTACACTAGGAGCAGTTATTCCTGATGAAGGAAAAGTACCTCCTTTTGGAGTAGAACCATCAGCACAAGGGGTTGCACCAGAATTTGAAGGAGGAGCCACAGCCGGACCTAAACTTGGGAAATTTGGTAACAAACCAGATAGGTTAGGAAGACCGGAGAGCGATGGGGCCTTCAAACCAAGTGATGGGGTAGTTATACCTACTTTAGCATCCAGTTTAGCAGTTACACCCCCTTTAGCAGCAGCTTTAGTGGTTGTACCGTGTTTTGTAGTTGCACCATGTTTACCAGCTGGCTTATGATGTGCCTCTTTACTTGGTTTTGAATCAGGAGGAGCTAATCCAGGAAATAATCCTAATAAACCATTGCTACCAGCGTCGGTTTGAAGCGGATTTAATATGTTAGTAGCCAGTTCTTTTACAGGTTCAACCACAGCTTTTATTGCTGCTAGAGGATCGAAACCAGGAGCTATTGTGACTGGTTTCTTGGTTGCATGATGATGATGCGCAGGTTTCTTCGTTGCATGACTGTGATGAGCAGCCTTAGGAGCGGCTTGTAGTTTCGGGAACAACTCCACTTTTTGGTTATCAACGAAGAGTTCTGTGAACGAAATTATTTTATTAGAACTATCGAAAATTATAGAGGCTTTCTTAGCGTGTCGATGACAATTTGAAATTGAGTCGGCCCAAAATTTGGCGACGAATTTGACACTTTTAGTAGCCTCCATCAGCTCCTGTGATGGGCAAGTAACAGAATAGGTAGGACACGATATCAAGTGCCCCATAATTTGTGGGACTTGACCACATTTTACACGCTAGGGCAGAGTCATCTATAAATCTCCACCTGAACAGGTTTTCCTTGTTTCGGCCTACCTGTGTCCGGAGTCTATTTAGAGTCGTCACGTTTATTTAACACATTAACACTGCTTCAAGTTAAGATAATAGTTATGATTTAAAAGACAAAAAATATAGAGTGTCCCTGCCAAGTTCAATATACTTTTTCCTTTGTAAGCCCGAAATTGCCAAGTCATATCTACGTATAGCGACGACTTGGAACCGCGTTGTGGGCACACAAAGGAATTATTGCCCAAGTTGGGAGTCGAACCCGAGAACTCATGCACAGCAGTCGCTCTTGCAACCACTAGACCCAAAAAAGGCAGTTATTACGTACACATTCGTTACGTACACTTTCGTTACGTACCTACACTTTCGTTACGTACACTTACGTTAAGTACAGATTCGTTACGTACACATTCGTTAAGTACACATTCGTTACGTGCATATTCGTTAAGTACTCATTCGTTACATACACATTCGTTACGTACACATTCGTTAAGTACACATTCGTTACGTACACATTCGTTACGTTCACATAAAATAGTCAACTAATAAGGTACTTAACTACTTACCAACGTTAAAGAAGTTCGCGTGACAAACGCATAACTGAAATAAAAAACAGAAATAATTACATTAGTCTCGTAATAGAGAACTCGAAGAGATAAGCAGATATGAAGGTATACTCGTAGTACATTGTCAGCAACATTGCAGGGGCGCCTGTTAGGGCTGTGGGTTGTTCGAAAGAGATACCACGGTCCCGGAGACAAAGGGCTAAGTAGAAACATGGGTGGTTTTTATTCAGTAGAAGTCTGACACACCCTTCCGCTCTGCCCAGAGCGGGAGGAGTCATTTGATGATTTCCCACCCTAAAAAAAAAGTTTTTTACTACCCATCATCATCATCATCATCAGCCTATAATGTTCCCACTGCAGGGACTCAGGCCTCCTCTCTAGGAGAGGGATGGGCTATAATCCACCACGCGGGCCCAGTGCGGATTGGCGGATGTCGTAAATAGCAATTCGCTTGCATTTCGTAAATAGTAAATGTTTTAAAAAAAAAGTTTAATAGGAACCTAGATAAATATCGTCTGTATCCGAATAACATAATTTTAAGTTGGTAATATGTTCGTATCGCGAATGATTTTGGTACCTATTACGTTTGTATGGAGAATGTTCGTTCACCGTCCCCTTAAGGCAGATATGTGCCTAATAAAACGCCAACTTTGTTCAAATTTTCTTTAAATCCGAATTTTTTGGTTCTAAGACTAATTTACTACCCGTCGGGTTTTACTACCCGTGGACGCTCAAATGGAAAAAACGTATAAAAATTTGTAGTCGCAAATTAAGCTTTGGAAATCATCAAATAACGCTTTTGGCGGAGCACAAGTGAGTGTCAGACGCTTACTGACTTAACCCCATCTGTGTTCCTCTTAATACCTTTTCTGTTGCAGGGTCGCGGTGACTCCTTCGAACAAATTGAATTGACCAGGGAATCGAACCCGAGATCTCATTCATGCACAAGTCGCGCTTGCGACCAACGAGACAGTCGTTAACCTATTTTGCCTCCAATAGGGGATCGGACAAAAAAATCTAATTAGTCCGCCAAAAAGATTTCCAAAAAATATTGACCACATATTTTTTCTTTTTTTTACGTAAACAAAAAATGAAGACGATATAGTGCTTCGAAAACTCGTGTGACGTCATATGATAGTACATTTTTTACCTTCAAATGACGTTTCAAGCCCCCACTCCATGATCTTTGACGCGCTATAGCTTCGTTAATTTTAATTGATTTGATGAAACAAAAAACACGTATATTTTTCGATAATCTAACTGACGGACTATAATGAATCATATTTTTTTGAGTCAGTCCGATGATCCGATCCCCTATTCTTTTTACTGTTACTTAGCCTGTGTCATCCCACTGCTGGCCAAAGGCCATTCCCCATGACCTCTAATGGGCCTACTACACGCTCAAGCTTCACCACAGTTTTCGTTCACACTTCACAGTACATCGCGCGTATGGTTGGTAAAACTGTATTACCATTACAAACCACACGCGCGATATACTGTGTGCACCGTGTAATCCCGCAGGCAAGACTGTGGGGAAGTGTGAGCGTGTGGTAGGCGCATAGGTCTTTCGACCTAAAGCCAATGTCGGGACTGCGGGTTGTTCGAAAGAGAACATAGTCATTTGAAGCTGTTCCAAAGTCCAAAAAAAAATAGTCCAATGTGGACCACTGATCGATGGTTCTGTCCAGCTCGTCACGCAATCTCCTGCGATATTTTTTCTGCGCGTTGCCTTCTGGATGTGTCAGGGCTCCACAACGTGGTTGTTTTAGTCCGTAACTCGTTGGGCATATGTCAGACATGTCCAACCCATTCCCGCTTCAGTTTTTTACTTTGAAAGATATTGTACCGGACCTCTGGTTTTAATTGATGCGGGTTATCGGGATTCTACTGTAGTTACTTAGCTTATTTGATCCCGCTAGTCGAGTCCTGGGCATGAGCACAATTCTATAGCTATGTATAGCCACAACTCGGTGCCGGTGGCGGGGGTTGTGGGCACACAAATGAACTATCATTCGACCCATACGCTGTACCAAACAAAAGTGTTAAATTAAATTAAAATACTTACCAAACACATAAAAACTATGAACCTCGCCATAATCACTACTTTACCTCCTAATAACTAAAATGTTAATTTAACAAATTAATCATTGCTAACACTTATATACAACCACATGTACAAATAACTTTGATAAATTATTGTATTAACTTCAAATTGGTTTCATTTAAACAGGTGTTTTTCACGAAAATTTATATTTTATTCGATTGAGGTGTTTTGGGCCAATGAAAAGGCGATTATTTATGAGCGATCCGTGTGACTAATAGGATTTCTTATTAGGAAAATCTTCCGCCTGGACACGAGTTGCCATGGCTGACCTGGAAGTCTCTAAACAGACTCCGGACACAGGTAGGCCGAAGCAAGGAAAATCTGTTCAGGTGGAGATTCATAGATGACTCTGCCCTGGAGTGTAAATGTGGTCTTGCCCCACAGACTATGGAGCACTTGATATCGTGTCCAGCCTGTCCTGCTACTTGCACATCACAGGAACTGACGGAGGCTACTGAAAGTGCCGAACTCGTCGCCAAATTTTGGGCCGACTCAATTTGAATTGTCATCGACACGCTAAGAAGAAGGTATGATAGGATTTCTTATTGGAACTCATCATCTGCCTAGCCTTTTCCCAACTATGTTGGGGTTGGCTGCCAGTCTAACCGGATGCAGCTGAATACCAGTATTTTGCATGGAGCGACTGCCTATCTAACCTCCATAGCCGTTAGTATTGTACTAAGTAATGATTAGACTGGTTGTCAGACTTTTAGATTACTGACTACCTGTAACGACTGTCAAAGTTGTACAAATGACAAATCAAATCAAAACATTTATTTCAAGTAGGCCAGTTACAGGCACTTTTTACCCGACTACGGCAAAGCCAAAGGAGGGTTATGATTTTGACTGGCTATGTATGTATGTATGTATGTTTGTATGTATGTATGTGTGTATCTTCATCTGTTCCCTCATAGCTTCTAATCTACTTATCGGAACTCGACTTAAGAGGTATCGTTAGAACCTTCGATCAATAATGTACTAGATTCCCGATAAGCGCTTCAAAAACGGCCCGAAATATAAGACCACAAACGTATTTGTGGTCTTATTTCAAATTAGTATGGTCCAATCATAGCCAACATTAAGACGTCAAAATACCGCAGTATGCGTTCAAAAACTGCGTAAATAACCACCGCAACACCAAGGTTTTGGAAGGAATAACTTTTTTTCGGTAATTTAATATCAATATGTGCTTTTGCATAATATTTAAACATAATTAACCTGTAAATATAATTAAATCAGCGAATATTATAATTGTTTGGCCAATGTTTGCTACAACGCACCAACTATTGTATCATGTTCTTGAACAGGGAACGCTAGTTCCGCAATAGAATAAGCACGACATTGTACACAAAATGCTTTTAACCGTATTTCTTAGAGTTTAAGTTTCATTTTAGAATGAATATTTTTGTACTGATGACTTTTTACTTTGGAGCGACATTTAAAATGTTTTGCTTCTAATCTTTCTCCGATGAAAGGGCTTAAATAAATATACTTTACAATGATAATTAAACGTTATGTTTAAGTGTTAAGGTTTATAATCATCTGAAGTTGTTAATAATATTGAACTTTTTTCTAAGATGTTATGTAGATGTTTACGTGTGTGCAAACGTGGCCACTTGAGCGACTTAGTTTTGTTCCTGATGCTTAATCTAGTACTATTATTGATCGAAGGTTAGAACCGTCTTAATTTTCCGCTGAACATAGGCTACGTGACGTGTCACAGAAAGTGATTTGACGCCCTCTAGCGGTCAAAAAGTAAGGTTTAAAAAATAAAAATGGAGATAAACACGCCGTGTTTGGTATCATTTAAAAGAGCCTCACTTGTACATTTCCAAAATATTGCTCAAATTTAAAATCACGCCCTCTAGCGGACAAAAAGTCAAGAGTAAAAAAAAATATTTAGCACCAAAATTGTTTAAATAAAAAAAAGTAAAAAACTAAAACCCGACTACGACTAAAAAAACCGACGCTGAAAAAGTATGAAACAAGATTTTCAGGATAGAACATTTGGGGGGTATGAGGAACAGGGTGTAAAGTTCCTCATCCCCCATAGAAAAGGGAGGATCCTCCGACCGGACGGGTGTTGTGTCTGGTGGGCTAACTGCCCGACAGTTGTAAGTCGGGAACTCCTATATAGGCTTATGTCGCGGATAATGTTGATAGCGCGATGTAGGAACTTCTGTCGATCGTTTGTTTGTTATCGTTTGTTTCTGACGGTCTGGGTTTGGGGGTATGAGGAACAGGGTGTAAAGTTCCTCATCCCCCATAAACAAAAAGAAAAGCCGTAGTCACACGTTATAGGTACCAACCTAAACACTTTAATACCGTGTGACTACGGCTTTTCTTTTTGTTCTATCCTGAAAATCTTGTTTCATACTTTTTCAGCGTCGTTTTTTTTTGTCGTAGTCGGGTTTTAGTTTTTTACTTTTTGAATAGTCGAATTAAACTAACTGCGGCACTCAGAGATATCCAACGATTATTAAAGCCGCCACCCAGCAAAGGCCTGACATACTTTTGTATGACAAAACTGCCAAAAGCCTTTACCAAGCGACGTCCCAAGCAACCACTGAAGCTCTACGAGTGCGGCAGTAAACTACTAAACTAATGAAGCCAAATAAACTAAGCTACAGTCCCATTCACAAGGCATAATAACTGAGTGTACTGTAGTTGCTCATTTTTGACTGGCCTGTTGGTCTAGTGGTTAGTGACCCTAACTGCTATGCCGGAGGTCGTGGGTTCGATTCCCACCCAGGACAAATGTTTGTGTGATGAGCACGATCATTTGTTCTGTGTCTGGGTGTAATTTATCTACAATATGTATGTATTTAGAAATATATAAGTATGTTTATCAGTTGTCCAGTACCCATAACACAAGCTCTGCTTAGCTTGGGACTAGATGGCGTTGTGTGATAGTTGTGGAATATTATTATTATTATTATTATTCCAAAGCGTTGGTCTCATGAGAAGAATGGCAAGAAACTTCATGTACACTCTTTTAAAATCGTTTGGGTTTACAATATTATGTTCAAGGTACAGACATAATCTTGGTATGACTAACGGCTTAGCGTGTTTTCCGAGGCACGAAGAAAACTCGATAAATAATCGGTGATGACTCATCCTCGGCCCAGCCTAGGCAAGCACCGCTTCACCTAAGGTTCACCTAACTGCCTCCGTGGTCGAGTGGTTTAGGCATGGGTAGGTATGCCTTGTGACCCGGTGGTCGTGGGTTCGATTCCCACGGGAAGCATACTTTGTAAAAGTTGTTTCCAGTTTTGGACTATGGATATTGCGGGCTTGAATCACCTGATTGATAAAAGATGATTCCGTGCTTCGGAAAGTACGTATAAGCCGGTGGTCCCGGCTGCCAAATGGCGGTCGTCAAACCATGCATGTCAGAGGCCATTGAGGCGGTTTAGAAACTCTGACACTAGGGTGTGTGGGGTCGTTAGACCTTACTGCCCACACGATAAGAAGATGACCTAATGAAGCTATTATTATTAAGTCACGAGCTCATCAAAGAGTCATCATTATCAGCCTATAAAGTTCCCACTGCAGGGACTCAGGCCTCCTCTCTAGGCGAGGGATGGGCTATAATCCACCACGCGTGCCCAGTGCGGATTGATAGATGTCACAGTCTTCGAATTTTTTGGTTCTAAGACATGTCGGTTTCCTCACGATGTTTTCATTCACCGTATTGAAAGAGTAGATAACTTATACCAATGGTTTCAGTTTGAACTGTTTTCGCTACCCTGCAGTTCATCATAAATCGCTGCTTTAATAGCCCTAAATAAAATCACACTAAAAACCTACATGAAAACTCCGCATTAACAATTTTCACGATTCACTGACGCAGGGGATACGGCCGATAAATATTATTTAAATGTCTGATTACGTCATTCATAATTAACCGTACCTAATTAATATATTCAGGCTTAGTAAATAAGTTGTAGACACCAGTAGGTGTCTACAAGTTGTCAAGTATTGAGTAATCGCGGCTTGAGTAATCGTTGGATATCTCTGAGTGCCGCAGTTAGTTTAATTCGACTATTCAAAAGTGCCTTTAACTGGCCTACTTGAAATAAATGTTTTGATTTTGATTTTGATGATAATTTAATTCCTATAATTACCATACCATAATTATAAATAATTACCAGATCATAAAATAGCATTAGGTAGTTTTTTAGGGTTCAGTACCTAAAGGGTGACTAACGGGACCCTATTAATAAACCTTCGCTATCTGTCCGTCCATCTGTCTATTACTGGGAATATCTCATGATCCGCCGTACTATGTAGACAGTTGAAGTTCTAAGTACTTTTATATCTGTTGCGCTTTAATAACAGCAAAATAAAATAAAAATACTTCAAAATTAAAGGCTTTTGACAGCTTTTGTGTACCTGCTACTGGTTTATTTGAAACATATAGGAGTTGTAGTTTATTAAAATTTGAAATAAATGGTTTGAGTTTGAGTTCGGTCGATTTGTCTCGGTTTATCCGTATCCGTAATCGTCCATTTGAAGCATATTTTAAATGTCATTGTTATTATTATTTTGTGTAAAGACAAAAATGTGTCTGTGTAGGTACAGTCACCTTTAAATGTGTATTTACTTTACCTGATAAATTATTCCATTATGTACCCAAGTGCTGAAATGTCATTGATTTTAACCACGATGTGTGCTTGTTCCGTATTTTTGAAGAAAAGCTACGGTTGACGTGTCGGAATAAACAGTGTTTTCGATATTTTAGAAAAAATATTTTTTTTTCCTTTTGATGAGGAGGGAGCAAAGGTGGTTTAATACTCTATGGGAGGGAGGAACCACATATTATTCTTATTATTATGACCAATAGGATTTCGCTATTTGGACTTTTCGTCTCTGCTTAGCATAGCTTAGCTTTAGTGGAAATGATTCAGCAGAGAGGAGAAGAGATGTCTCGTAATTGTTAATTGTTGTTCGCCTAGGCTAAACTAGTTCTCCCTACACGTGATAGGACAAACCATTATAGCCTAGGCCTAGCCTAAACTAGTTCATCCTGTTACCGATAGGATAATAATAGCCGCAAAAATATTTAATTGCTACGAAGTTATTTTATTAGAAGCGCCCCTCGCCCATGGCGACTTTGTGCATCGACAAACGGCGAAGAATAACGAAAAAGTTGTTAAATTAATTAATAATTAATTTAATTAATTTTTTCCTTCGAACCGTTACTGAATCGCGTTTGCATCGCGACTAAGAATTGTAAAAAAAACACAAACAATTAAACAAACAAAAACACAACAATGTTAAAACAACAATGTTGTTTGTTGTTGTGTGTTAAACACCTAGCGACCGCATCACGACTGTACCGATGAGAACGCGCGACAGCATCGCCAATTCGCTACAAAAATCCACCGTGGGCGAGGGGCTTGGGCCAGGCGGAGACGAGAAGAGACGTGTGCCGCTTTGAACATCTCTCGTCTTCTCCGTTTGGCACATCTCCGTAAAGGTTCGGTGAATACACCATTAGCTTTTACGAATCTCCGTTATGCACATTTCCGCTGTTCTCCGCTTAAGTGCAGTCCGGGGATAGTTTTACGTTGTACCATCATGGGTAACAGTGATTAGCCAGATCACGATGGTCCTCAATACTACACGGTCACATTAACTTGACGCATCTCTGGAATGCGAGGCCCCACTTCCCTCCGCATTCCCTTAGCTCGCCCGGCAAGTGTCAGTACGGTTAGCATCTTTGTTACAGATACGCGCCGTACGCGCGTCAATTATTTGGCTAGTTTTCTGTTGTTGTTATAAATATTGTTTTTTACATTATTGTTACAACGCCAAGCGTCAAGTTCATGTGACCGAGTAGTAGGTCATGATGGCCCACTGTATAAATGGATACCTATAAAATGGCGGCGTAGAAAGGCAAATAAAACACAGCTCTTTCCTTAAACAGTAAGTTTCTATTCACGAAGTATCGCTAAAGACTTGCGCGGCCACAAACGCGTGTGGTATGACGGCGTATAGCGCGGGAGTGTCCGGGGCGCCACACGAGCGCCCGTATGACGTCACAGCCACAACGCGCCACAGGCAGCCATCTTGGATCTGAGCTGGACCGCCGGAATCACCCTGTGGGAGATAGGTTAAAGGTTCATGAGACGTCAGAACAAAAAAAGGACATCTATTTGCACTAAACAATATCATTATCATTTGCGTTTGTTTTTGAAGTAAGAAAATCTGGGATCCCTTCTTTACACATTTTTTTTTTAACAATATACTTTGGCATATTTTTTACCCACGACGGAACGGACACGGTATATGCGTTTGGGGTGAGAGGTTGTTTGTTTGTTAGTTTGTTTGTGTGTTTGTTTGTTTGTTTGTTTGTGCGTGTTTGTTTGTTTGTGTTTGTGCAAATACATGTTGCCATTTTTCTCCAAAACGACTAGTCCGATTTTGATGCAGTTTTCAGTTATGGGTTCGGGTTTGATTGGTGCATGTTCTTAGATAGGTGTTACGGTGACAACTCACTAGGGGGCGCTGCAGCACACATTTTTTGTGCAAATCAAAGTTGCCATTTTTCTCCAAAACTACAAGTCCGATTTTGATTCAGTTTTCAGTTATGGGTTTAGGTTTGATTGGTGCATGCTCTTAGATAAACAAATAAAAGTAAAAAGTTTTAAACACCCACCTTAAAAAAACCCAAGAATGTCCGTCGGGAGCTGACATTCTTGGGTTTTTTTAAGGTGGGTGTTTAAGTGTTTTATGTTATTTTATCCTTTTTTGAATTAATTTTTAACAGTCGTGGGTTTTTTCAAAATTTTTAATTTTGCTTTTTTTGGTAAACAGTTTATGTTGGCTTAGTTAGCTTATAGGTTTTGTTTTGGCACAAATTAATTCGCATAATGTTACCAGGAATAACGACTATCAGCATTCTAGTATTAAAGCATATAAACATAGGTAGTAAAAAGTACGGAAACAAAAAGTGACTTCTTTGCGTCAAATAAACAAGGTACTGTGAACTACTGTGGAAAGGAAAACTTAAGATGCTAGAGCGAGCGAAGCGAGCTCGGGACTTAAGGCAACCCGACTCCGGTTAAGGTTAGGATCGAAAAAGATGGCGGGGTCTAGAGAACGACCGAAGCGAGTGAATTAAGACCCCATCATACCTACCCTTCGTGTTCTTATCGAAGTTTCTTAGACTAAAAATATGGGAATAGTACTCATATTTACCTGACAAGTGTCATGACCTCCACCTCTGTCGCCGGCACACATGTGGCTTTCAGAGGTGACCCCATTCGGGAGCTTCAGCGAGGTGCCCCAGATATCCTTGCACTCCTGCATGTCCCACACGTTGAGGGAGACGCTGCGGAGTACTGAGGAGTGGTCACCACCTGGAGGGAATACCAAGAGCATATTGAACTCAACCTCAAAGCATTTATTTCAATTAGACCATTACAGGCACTTTTAAATGTCAGAAAAATAAACAAAGCGAAGTACAGTCACAAAGAATTATAAGTTATGTGAGTACTGTAATTGTCCATTCTAAGCTTTTCTATGGGGTAGAATGCCCAAGAAACTCCATGGACACTCTTTTCAAGTAATATATTGATACAAAATCTTGGTTACATGTTCTGCCTGTCCCGTTACTTGCATATCACAGGAGCTGATAGATACAGAAAATGCCAAACTCGTCGCAAAATTTTGGGCTGACTCAGTTTAAATATTGTCATCGTCACGCTAAGAAGAAGATCATCCTAATGATCTTAATAGTATTATCTTAACTAGTCACTCACCGAACTCAGTTCTGCCCCATCCGGTAGCGATGACACTCCTGCCCACAGGTGGAGGTCTGCCCAAACACGCTGGACGAATCACCTCTGAGAACCTGGGGTTAGGAGAAATAGTCATCGAGTTAGTCACAATTTAAATAAATATATTTTTTATTATTTTAAGTGTATTATAAGCAAATTTATTGTTGGTAGTGAGGTACCCCCGCCGATCCTTATAAAAGCAAGCACTCTACAGAGTGGCGGTCATTTGTTGCTGAGTCGTCGACCGGTAAGGTGGTACCTACGCTACTTTACAGTAAGTTCGTTCCATATTTTGCTGCAGTGGTTTTTCATTTTGTGTATTTTATTTCGTGCTATAATTTGTGTTCTATTGTGATTATTGTTTTTGAATATTAACGGCTGTTTGTTTGTGATTACCTGAATTCTGATGTTTTATTGAATTATTGTTTGATCTAAGTCTATTTAAGAATAAATTAGTTTTAGGTTGTTCGATATTGTTTTTTTTTATTTGTTTTTACTCAATACTCAATACTCAATACTTTATTGCATTCCATAATGTGTACATGAAACAGTTGGTATGTTAAAACATAGAATCAATTATGGACCCTGTCGGGCACAGCAAAGTTATTTTTTTATAGGAGAGAGGATGAAGGCGTCTTTTTAATAGAATAGGTAACAAAATAAATAATATTAGTTTAAAATAGTGTCAGTAAGATAGTTATATATTATTTGCTATGAAGGTATTTAAATATTTAGTTTAAAGTTATATTGATGTGTTTTATTTTATATACTGCACGAATTATATTATTAATAATTAAAATAAATTATATACTTTTTTAAGTTTTTTAGGTATTACCTATGTCAAAATAGTTTTTATTGTTGTTGAAATTTATCGTTAAAATATTCGTCAATAGTGTAGTAGCTTTTGGTTATTAAAAATTGTTTTAATTT
This sequence comes from Diarsia dahlii, assembly GCA_949775195.1. Taxonomy (NCBI): domain Eukaryota; kingdom Metazoa; phylum Arthropoda; class Insecta; order Lepidoptera; family Noctuidae; genus Diarsia; species Diarsia dahlii. The sequence continues at coordinate 2,047,121 of OX459219.1, read as the reverse complement.
ATTGATAAAGACATTATGATTATTTATATTTTTGATGTATTCCGGTAACTTATTGTAAATTTTAATGGACATAACGAATGTACTAGAAGAGTGCAGTTTTAATCGTGAAGTGGGTATGTTTAATCTGCTTTCATGTCTAAATGCATTTTTTGTTTGGATATCTCCTCTTTTGGTATAGAATTGCGGATATTTTCGTACAAACTTACAAATTTCAAATATGTAGAGGCAGGGCAGGGTTAATATTTTTAGGTCTTTAAAATGAGGTTTACAGGAGTCCGTATCTTTGATATTTATTAAGATTCTAATCATTTTTTTCTGCATAGTGAATAATGTAGGGGCGTCTGTACTATTTCCCCATAAGATAACTCCATATTGAGCCAAGCAAATGCGTACGCGTAATATGTTACTAGTGCTGTTTTGAGGTCTGTTGTTTTCTTGATTTCTCGGAGAGCGTATGTAAACTTGGATAATTTTGCTCTTACTTTTTGAATATGTGATTTCCAATTGGTGTGTGAATCTATGTCCAGGCCTAAAAGGGTGAATTTATTTACAGCTTCTAATTTTGATCCGTTGTATTTGAAATTTATAGTTAAAGGTGTTTTTTGTCGGGGGTGGAACGTTTTTATTTTTGTCTTATTGTAGTTAATTTCAAGGTTGTGTTCGTTCATCCAATGTGTAATAGTGTCAAGTATAGAAGTCAATCTTTGGTTTAAATTTATATTATTATCACATGATGTTAAGATAGAGATATCGTCGGCGAACAATACGCATGACTCATTGATGTGGTTAGGGAGATCGTTTATGTAAACAAGGAATAGCAGGCACCCTATCACAGTTCCTTGTGGTATAGAAGCGTTTACGGGCATGTTTTGGGATCGAATTAATTCTATTTCTTTTGATTTATGATTATAATGTTCTATTTCTACAACTTGTTCTCTATTTTTTAGATAAGATGTGAACCATTCGAGACTTTTTCCGCGGATACCTATGTTGTATAGTTTATTTAGTAATATATCGAATTGCACCTTATCGTAAGCCTTTGTCATGTCCAATAACAATCCGACAGCGTATTTTTTCTTATTAATTAAATTGAGGGCTTCTTGTATATATCTATAGACAGCCAAAACGGTTGATCGATTTTTGCGAAAACCATTCTGACTATCATTGAATATATTAAATTTTCACTTCTGGTTCCTAAATATATATATATTCTCCCACTGCTGGGCAGAGACTTCTCTTCCCTCCGTCTATTTTTTGCGATCAAGAATGATTGTAGGTCAATACTTAGAGAAAGAGCCCATCTTCTTCTGGGCTGGTCGCGTTGCCATTATCTGCGAGAGCTCATAATTATTGATAATCATGAAAGATATCTCGTAAGGATAAGGTTCGTGGCAGGTGGCGTTCTGTGGTTTCTGCATAGCACCATGGGAAAAGGTATAAGTTTGTAATTATATGTATAACCCGTAAGTATAAATTGAAAAATACTTTAGCCCAAATGTTACTTACTTGACCTTCGAGACCAGCTTGATCAGCGCGATATCATGGTAAGACCTTCTCATCTTGTACTTCGGGTGACGTATGACAGATGATATCCTCACGACCAGGGCTCCACGGTCGTCGAGGTAGGAGGACCCCAGTTGGACCGCTTGAGGGGGACCGCTGTAAAGATCATTACTGATTTCAGTAAGAGAGATGAATTAATATGATGTTTAATGATTTAATGGGTAACTTTTTGACAGCAAAGCTAAGATGGAGATCCTTATCGTATGTTGTGGTCTGATTTGTCTGCGAGCTGAGGAGCGAGGCCAAACCGGGGCTTCGACACAAAGCGCCGCCCAGAGCAGGAGAAATCATCCAAAATAATTTTTTTTTAAAAAGGCTTGATCGAAAATGTGCAACAATAAAAAATGGAGACCAAAAACTGTCATCTTTTTGATTTTTGAGGATAATTTCCGATAAATTATAATAATATTATAAATTATAATATTATAATTTATCAATTAATTATAAAAAAAATTATAATAATATTAAACTTAATTTATATAAATTATTTTTTTTTTATTTTTTTTAATAAATTATAATAATATTATAATTTCCTCCAATTTCTTACGAAACTAATACTTTTGTCAATCGATTAAGCTTGCCGTCAATTTTGCGAATTTGCCAATTTTTTTTTATATTAAATGGTCTACTCTTGACCTCATGAGGTCATATTATAAACTTGAGAACACTGACGGTTCCAAAATATTTTTATTTTCAATAGCCATAATATAAAATCAAAATCAAAATTTATTTATTCAAAAGCCGATAATCAGCACTTTTCGAAGGTCAAAATTTACTTTACTTTACTACAGTGAAACTTGGTTAACCTGGATAAGTGAGAAATCTCTTTATCTGGAACTCATACTGGGGTTCCATGAGACAGATTTGGATATCTGAGACACATTTAACCAGGTTTCACTGTATTTACATTTTTATAAGACAGTCCCCCAAAAACGCCCACCCATCGACACTTCCTAGTGTTACTGCTATTAGCCTACTGTATCATCCCAGTACTGGACAAAGGTCTCTTCCCACGACTTCCAGTTATGTCGATCTAAGGCCAATCTGGACCACTGGTCACTGGTCTTATTCAGATTGTCCCGCCATCTTCTACGAGGTCTACCGCGACGCCTTCCGACTATGTCAGGGCTCCAGAAAGTGGCTATTTTGGCCCACAGCTCATTGGGCATGCGGCAGACATGCCCAGTCCAGTCGTACTTAAGCTTAGCGGCTTTATGAGCAACGTCAGTCATTTGTGAACACGTAATAGACAAAATCATCTGCCTTGCCTTTTCCCAACTATGTTGGGGTCGGCTTCCAGTCTAACTGGATGCAGCTGAATACCAGTATTTTACATGGAGCGACTGCCTATCTGACCTCCACAACCCAGTTAACACTGGAAATACGATACCCTTTGGTAAGACTGGTTGTCAGACTTTCAGGTCACTGACTACCGTAACGACTGCCAAAGATCTATATATGGCAGCCGGGACCAACAGATTAACGTGCTTTCCGAGGCACGGAGGAAACTCGGTATGCAATGGATGCAACCCATCCACAGACCAACCCAGGTAAACGCGGCTTAACCTAAAGATCGACCCAAATGGCAGTTATTATTTAAGCAAAGAGCTCCACGAAATAGATAAAATGCGAGGTGATGAAAATAGTAAGTACCTGATGACATTGACATCTTTGTCCTGATAGGTGCAGTGTCCGGCAGTCAGGACATACCGGTCGCTGATGAGAGAGCCTCCACACTTCCAGGAGTAGCCGTCGTCCTGGAAACATAATCATAGATTTACAAATCAGTTTTTATCAGTACTAAATCCTCAAATGGGTCAATATTCGGGTTAGTGCCGATTCCCCCCGTTCTTGTTTCCCCTAGAAAATTTTCATGGGCCGATTTTCAAGCTGTTTTCCCCAAAGGATGGAGTGGTTCTCGAGGAAGGTTATAGTATGTAATTCGTTAAGTAACCGATATTCAACGGGCGAAGCCGCGGGCACCAGCTAGTCACTAGATATTATAATAACCCTCCTTTTGGGCTTCGCCGCAGTCGGGTAAAAAAGTCCTACGCCGCTTCTATCTGCATGACTGTTCGCGATTAGCTCAAAACCTACTGCACCGATTTTCATGCTGTTGTCACCAATGGATAGAGTGGTTCTCGAGGAAGGTTATAATAAACACGCAGACGAAGTCGCGGGCGAAGTGCTAGTTTATAAATAAAGATGAGTACGAAACTTACCCGAACTTTCATCCAGCCCACCAGTGCCATATGCGGAAACTCCCTGATGGTAGCCACAGTGCCTCCAATCACCAGGGGGACATTGATAGGTGTGCAGTCAGCCACGTCCACCTCCACGGGTTCTGGTGACGGGACCAAAGGGAGCGCCACCACTTTCTTGATCGTCAGGGACTTGTAGTAGTCACACACTAGAATAGAGAGATTAGATAAAATGGAGATGATGAGAGAGAATAATGAAAGATAAACTTTTAAGGTTGCACAAGCCAGTCATTCTTCCATACAAACGTAGTATGGTGATTACTCCTCTGGTTGACGGTGTAGGTTCAAAATTAAAAATTTTATCAACTGGTCTTGTCATTATCTAGGCCTCTATGGAAGCAGAATTGAAAAAAAAAAAATGGGTTTGGAAGTTATGAGCGTCGAAACTTTCATATTTTAGCAATAATTTTAACCATCTTTGGGCGTAAATAAGTTACGTATATAGTACGAAAATGAAAAAAGTGAAACCATACAGACATAGATTAGTTATTAAAGAATTCAAATTATTTTATTTTGAACAGATACATTCAATGGATTTTTCATGGTATCCATACTACCAAAGGTCTGCATTGAAACAATCGCGCGCCCGTTTTAGTTGTGTCTCTTTCGCTCTATGCATTTCGCTCGTGATGTCGGATGAAATAGCATGCATTTTAGTCCCGCCGACCAGCTAGTTCGTGCCGTTGGCTTGTTTACCCTTAAGCGTACATTACCAAAAAGAGGTAGACAGAGGTCGAGTACGCTAATAATCCTAAATGATTAAATAAGCAATATTTGAATCATGTGTATCCGACTAGTGCAAGTATTTGTGTCAATAATGAAAAACTGACTGCTATAAAGGTTGTCAAAAAATCCGAAATGAAACCGAAAGGCACTTTTTTGTTCTAGACCATGTCTGGGATACTTCTAATAGGGGATCGGACTGACTCAATAAATAGAATTCTGTTTAGTCCATCAGTTAGATTATCGAAAAATATTGGATACGTGTTTTTTGTTTTATCAAATCAATTAAAAATTGACGAAGCTAAAGGGCGTCAAAGATCATGGAGTGGGGCTTGAAACGTCACATATAGGTACAAAATGTACTATCATATGACGTCACACGAGTTTTCGAAACACTGTATCGTCTTCATTTTTTGTTTACGTGAAAAAAGAAAAAATATGTGGTCAATATTTTTTGGAAATCAATCTGACGGACTAATAAGTTTTTTTTTGTCCGATGGGCTATTGCGATATTTGAGGTCAAAATTCCAATTTTCCACAAATTTTTAATACTAGTTTAAATCCCTTCCCGACTCTCGTAGTATTTAATACATCAGAACAATGTTTTGTGTGCGTTAACTTTAAATGAATAGAAAAATCATACTCACTCCTCTCAGCCTTCTCCGCGAACCGTCTCTTCTGCCATTCCGTCATATCATCTTCATCTGGTCCAATCAAAATTTCTGGTTCCTGATTAGGCGAATCAGTAATCACAGAGCTAGATTCTGTAGGTCTATTGAAGTTGAAGAAATTATTCGTATTGGTCACTGGTCTATTCGTAATGGGCGGCCGAGCAGTGTCCACTGGGGCCGGTTGTACCCCTGGTCTATTGATAAGAGGATTATCTGGTGGGAAGTAGAATCCATCGTTAAAGTTTTGGTTGAAATTGTTGTTGTTATTGTTAAAGTTGCTGCTTGCAGGTCTATTGTTGTTACTGTTAAAGTTGCTGGTTGCAGGTCTACTGTTACTGTTAAAGTTGCTAGTTGCAGGTCTATTATTACTAAAGCTGTTTGTTTCTCTGTTGTTATCATTACTAGCTGTAGGTCTATTATTATTGTTAAAGTTAGATGTCCCTTGATTATTATTGTTAAAGTTAGAAGTTCCGAAGTTCTGGCTAGGTCTGTTACTAGTGAATCCTGTGTTTCCAAAGTTCTGGGTAGGTCTACTATTTGTAAATCCTGTGTTTCCAAAGTTCTGGGTAGGTCTGCTATTAGTGAATCCTGTGCTTCCAAAGTTCTGGGTAGGTCTGTTGTTAGAGACACCTGTGTTACTACCGAAGTTGTTAAATCCTGAATTGTTGTCTGTCCATCCATTGTTTCGTCTGTCGTTAGCTGGTAAGCTAGGAAAACTTATGTTGGAATCATCGGTGTTTGAAGTGCCTCTGTTATTATTTACCCCTGCCCTGTTGTTCGTAGTACCAGAAAAATTGTTGTTAAAATCAGTACTACCTCCAGTGCTTACGAAATTAGCTGGTTTAGGTTGATTATTAACAGCAAATTGTTCTCTCTGATTAACAGACGCAAAGACATTCTCAGTGACAGGTCTGGCACCATTAAAATTGTTGCCGAAAACATTCTGCGTTGTTCCTATATTCGCATCAAAGTAATTGAAGTAAGATTCCGTGGTTGTCGTGGTTGTTTTACCTCTATTATTCTTATTAACCCTAGTTGTAACTTCATATGGGTTATAATATTCTCCTATAAGTATATTACTGTATTCATTCTTATTATTAAAACTTCTAGAATTATTACTATGACTAGAAACTGCTTTTGTCGTTTTCTGACTTGGTTTTTCAGTTGTAGCAAAGACATAATCATACTGGTTGACGGGAGGAGGTTTCTTCGTTCTTCTCTCCTCCGTTTGATGTCTTTGTTCTACATTCTTCCTCTTGGTTTCTTGTCTGTTTGATTGCTTGTGCGTTGGGGCTCTTGTGGCCCCATTGTTGAAGTTTGTATCAAAGTTGTTGCCTTGGTATGGCTGGAATAGCTGTTGCAGTCCTTGGAGGATATCTGGAAATAGAAAGAGATGTTTTAAGTAACTGCGGTCTAAGTGATCTCTGTGCTGTCATTAACAACGCTGTGGACATCATAACACGGCGTTGTCAGTACCTCATCATCATCAGCCTATAATGCTCCCACTGCAGGGACTCAGGTCTCCTCTCTAGGAGAGGGATTGTCAGTACCTATAAAGTTTATAATACGCTCAGAGAGGTGTTTGTGTCTAATCGCCGCGTCTGCGTTTTGGTTGCCAGAGTGATTGTTTTACGAGGGGTCTTACGAATGATTCTCCTCAGATCATGCAAAGTGTCTATGAAATTTTCCATTCTTCTTTCTTTACATGTCGATGAACTCAAACTGGGCCAGACTATTATGTAGCCACTTACTTGATTTACTATTACCAAATTCCTTTTTTTTTGAGGGTGGGACGTTATAAAATGACTCCCCCGCTCTGGGCGGAGCGGAAAGGAGTGTCAGACTTCTACTGACTTAAAACCACTCATGTTCCCTCTTAGCCCTTTGTGTCCGGGTCCGCGGTATCTCTTTCAAACAACCCGCAGTCTCGGCAGGCTGTGTTAAGAAGTCTCAAGTCTACTATGTGTGTTTAAAATGATTTCATCTTAACTGTGTTCCGAACGTTGAATGAAAATATCGTGCTATACTTGTTTTGATTCCGTAGGTAAGTAATTATGTCATCTAATAAAATATATACTAAGTAGGTATATGAGATTTATTATTATATAATATAATTGACGATAATGATGACTAAAACATACCTACGATATTAATATGAAAGGAATTTTTCCTTATATTATTTTAAGACAAAAAAACAGCATGGCCTCTAGTGGGTGTCTTCACAAAAAAGATAACTTGACCACAATTTATTGCCAACTAATAAACTTGAGTAGGTTAGTGACATGATTGGAAAAATTCTCTATTCTAGAATAACAATAAAGGTAAAGCTGTAGATAATTGTTTACTAGCTTTTAATCGAGAAATAAAAAGACAGAAGTCCTTTCCTAGGAAATAATCTATCTCTTTACCAAATTTAATAACGATCCGATCAGTCATTTAGTTGTGAAAAGGTGTAATAACAGTAGTTTAACTCATGCGACGAGGGTTCCGTATAAGGCCAGGCCCGCTTTTTTTTCTTTTTTTACAGTTTTTCAGATTTTACTGTAAGTCATTGCTTCTTGCCCTAGGTCAAGATTGGTTATCATATAGCAATTTTCTGGGTTATATCCGTAACGACTGTTATAAGCCTATTGACAGCCACAAAACGGCTGGTGGGTCTCGGGGTCTGGTTATTTAACAAAGAGTCACCCATCCATGGACCAACCTTGAAGATTGACCTAAGCAGAATAACAGCTGCTTTATAAAATTCCCCTATTTGTAACACCTATTAAGTACCTACTCGACTCGCCACTCAAGAAAGGTTCTCGAGTGGCGACCACGAACCGGAAGACGCAGTGTTGGTAGGCCTCCCACCAGGTGGACCGACCACATCGTGAGAGTCGCCCGCAACCGGTGGATGCAAACGGCAGGTTGCGTTCTTTATGACGTTCTATGGGGGAGGCCTTTGTCCAGCAGTGGACGTCTTATGATGATGACGAGAACTCAATTTAAGTCACTGGTATTAAAACCTAGCCTTTTTTGGTGATGATTCTGGACTTCTCCATTTCAAATTACCTTACACTAGTTATTATCATCTTTTAAGTAGATACCTAAAAATATATTATGATATCTCCTTTTTTGCTAAACTATAAGTGTTAGAACAAGAAAAACTGGTTGTATTCAATAGCAAGATCATGTCTAGGTATATGTTTCTTTTGACATAACTTGTATTTTATTTAAGGTTATTACTCGTAAATCTAGTTTTGTTTAATAATACATTGACGCATCATCATATGTCCAGCATTTCGCCAACTTGTTCTTCTTCTTAGCGTGTCGATGGCAATCTAAATTGTGTCGGCCCACAATTGGGCTACTAGTTTGGCGCTTTCGGTAGCGTCCATCAGTTCCTGTAGTGAACAGTCAGCAGGACACGCAGGGCACGATATTAAATGCCCCATTGTTTGAGAAACAGCACCACACCTCTGCAGGTTTTCTTTGCTGCGACCAACCTGGGTCCGGAGTCTGTTTAATGACTTCCAGATCAGCCACGGCAACTCTTGTCCAGGTGGGAGATGTTCAGCAGGTGGAACAAATGGGTAAGGTAAGGATGCATGGATGCATGGATTTCGCCAACTATGATGGGGTGCGCTTCCAGTCTTCCTGCCTGACCGCCATCGCCAGAATTCACTTAGTACTGGGTGCTGGTACCTTTAAGCCCCATAGTAGAAGGTGAGAACTGTAGATGATATATAGCGTAAAAGGAGGTGTCTGATGACATATGACGAGTGAGAAGTATGGAAGCAGAAGACATGGTGCGCCGACCACAAACGAATTGGAATAAGGGCAAGAGAATTAGGTTGCGCTTTAAAGAATAGCCGAGGAATAGAAAAAACTTATTTTCACTTCCTTCCATATCAGCAGGAGACAGAACAGAACAAGGCCAAAATGCACAAAGGGACGTATACAACTGGGATAAGCCAGTTGCCTAACCAATACTCATCATTTCAGCCGAAAGACGTCCACTGCTGGACATAGGCCGCCCCTAAGTATCGCCACATTGACTGGTCCCGTGCGTCTCGCATCCAGCAGGTCCTCCCAACCTTCACCAGGTCATCGGTCCACCTAGTGGGAGGCCTTCCAACGCAACGTCTTCCGGTCCGGCCATCCGTTCTGCGAGCAATGTGTCCTGCCCACTGCCACTTAAGTTTGGCAATTCTTCGGGCTATGTCGGTAACCTTGGTTATCATGCGGATGTCCTCATTTCTGATTCGATCACGCAAGGAAACTGCGAACATAGCCCTCTCCATTGCCCTTTGGGTGACTTTAAGCCTTCTGATAAGGCCCATTGTGAGCGACCACGTTTCGGTCCCGTATGTAATCACTGGCAACACACACTGGTCATAGACTTTCGTCTTGAGACACTGCGGTAAGCTGCCCAGCCGAGTTGGATTCGACGATTGACCTCTTTCTCAAAGTTGGACCTACCCCAACTGGACTGTATGTCCCAGGTAGACATAATCGTCTACGGCTTTGAGTGTAGAGTCTCCGATCTTTATACTAATAAAATGTAATAATTACCTAGGTACTGTGTCTGTGCCCCGGAGACTGTGATCACGGTAAGCACCAGCAGGGCAGTGAGAGCGCCGCTAGCCCCCATGATCGCATTATTGTCTGAAACAAATAAAATAGCAAAAATCATTTATTTTGCTTACAATAAAGTTGTACAGTCAAACAAGCTAATAAGTATACAGGAAGAGTTTTAAGCTATTGCATAGCTTCTAGATCGCGGGCCTTGAGCGTGGAGAGCGAATCCAGAAATTCCGTAACGAAAATATTCAACCAGGTTGCTATGGTTACGGAAAATAACAAGGTTGTCAACTGAGGTTGTCAAATTAAATAATTTCAGCCACAATACGTTTAAGCTTTTTGGGAACTTTAAAGCGTCTGTTAAGCAATACGGCCGACGGAAAGTGTCTGGGAGTATTTGCGACTTATTTTTAAGGATATTGCCTAAAATATACGTAAAAATCAGCTTGGAGAAAATACGTGAAGTCAGTAATTTTTTTGTGTACCTTGATGACCTGATACCTGAAAATTGGCCGTCCAAGCAAGCTAGCTGGTAGTACTTAGTGTGTTCTTAGTTCATACTAACACTACTCAATCGTCCACATTTCCTTCGTCAGAAAATACGTGACGTCTGGCGGCCCTGGGATCTTGGACTTTATATAATAAAGATAGTACTTAATAATTATTATTTTGACTGCATTTATACCTACCAATTATCAATTACCAAACTATCATAAAATTGAATACTCAACAATCATTACGAAGACGGTTTAATTATAACCATAGTTTTGTCTATGGTTCAAGTTCAAATATCGAAGTAAACAACTTTTTTCTTCTATAGTTTTCCATCAACCATAAAAAAACATATTCGACTCAATGGCGTCTTAGAAGATTTTTTTATTTATCAATTATGGTTTAGGTAGATAAGACATAATTAATATAAGTTTAGTACACAAATGTCTGTTTTAATAACATACGAATGCCTAAGTATAAAAAGCCCGTCGATGGACCACCACTCAGTCCAACGCTTTGAGTTGAAAATTGAACAACAAGCTTTATATTAATTTAGACATACGTTTAGTGTTAGTGAAAACTGGTAAATGTTAGGTTGGGATAATTTATTGATCTCTGGCTAATGACGACTATAAGGTGTGGCTACTGGGTTGTTTATTGATTAGGTATATAAAAAGATCGAGATATTTATGATAATAATATAACTTTAGAGCGCACATAAATAGTCCTTCTGACCGTTTGCGGTCACGACGGCCAATCTTAGCGGACATTAGCCATCGGTGCGGGAGATATTAAAGTGCACAAAGTAGTAAGTAGTGTAGTAGGTACAGCTCGCGCCAAACTTTGTGACCGTCCCGAAACTAGGCTCTTGCATTGCGCAGAACACTAAATCAGGTATTAGCGGGACGCACAAGAGCTTGGGGGCAGGGCCTTAATATAATAAGTATTAAAAATGTTAGAAAACGAAAATTGTTTGGTTGATTACGTATTCCCACTCGACTGTACCATGCGCAAGTTCGGACTCGCGACTATACTCAGGGCGGCCACAAAGTTTGGCGAGGGCTGTAAGTGTGTGCGCAGACACAGGTCAGGCACAGTGCACTCTCTGTTCCTTTACTTTCATAGTCCGATGGGACGGCAATCCGACACGACCGGAGTGTGATCAGGCGCAGGACGGGTACCCATCGTGTCGCCAAATTCGAAACTCCAGGCCACTAATGAGAATTTTCTAATGGTAAAACCCAAAGAGCAACGTGCTTCGATGCACGGGGATATCCAACTACGGGCTACTAATGAGTTTTAGTAGTAAAATCTAATCGGTAGCGCTTTTTACCCAGCGCCCCACGCTCAGCAGTCGGTCTGCGACCACAAAAATAGCACATACATATATAAAGTCACGCCTTTTCTCTTGGGGGTAGGCAGAAACCCCAGAGCGCCACCTGCTTCAATTCTTACATACCTTTTGCCTCGTCCACATTCATAGAAGTCCGTCGATTGCAATTACTACGCTTGACGCGGCAGAAAAGCTTGATGTTATAATAAGGTATTTTTTTGTGGATGGTGGAAAATCATCAATTGACTCTGCCAACCCCAACAGGCACGTTATAAGGTCTAGCTTAGGCTTTCATTTTAGAAAAAGGATTAGGGTTGCGTGCAAAAAAACCATGATAACGAAATGCGATTCAATTATGAAAGTAACATTTTTATAATAATTTCACGTAAACAGCTAGGTGTAGTTTATAAAGCTCTTCTACTTTTACATTCTAAACCCCAGACATTTATTTGCACTGATCGAAGACTGTACCTACCTACTTATTGATAAACCTAGAAATCTACTTTCAAATGTCCCGAATACGAGAAAATCATTCTATATTATTCTTCTTATTGTATCATCAGCATCAGACAGTATTGATCGCATTATTTGTATTTTATTGTCAGATAATTGGACGTATGTGGGCCATGATACCGTTCCGAGACAGTTGGTATATTACCGTTTTTGTATTTAATGTAACTGTGAATCCTATAAAAAGAAATATATTGTTTGTATTGTCAATGGATGTTTTTGTTTCTCTTCATTTTCATCTGCCTAGCCTTTTCCCAACTATGTTGGTATCGGCTTCCAGTCTAACCGGATGCAGCTGAATACCAGTATTTTACCATGGAGCGACTGCCTATCTGGCCTCCACAACCCTTTGGTAAGACTGGTTGTCAGACTTTCATGTCACTGACTACTCGTAACGACTACCAAAGATCTATTTATGGCAGCCAAGACCAACAGCTTAACGTGCTTTCCGAGACGCGGCGGAAACTCGGTATGTAATTTGCGGTCACCCATCCACAGACCAACCTAGGCAAAAAAGATCGACGCGAATGCCCGTTATTATTAAGTCATCATTAGTATTCAGTCATCAATCAAGTAGGCCAGTTACAGGCACTTTGGAATTGTCAAAACAGTCACAGTCACAAGGCATAAAACTGCGAAAGTATTGTAGTTGCCCATTCCAAAGCGTAAATCTCTGTGGAGATAAATCGACAAGAAACGCCATGGATACTCTTACTATCTCTCTATGCCGCCGGGGTTAAATCGAAACAAAGGGTATTTCTACGTAACGTCAAAATACTTAAGACGATCTAAGTAGTGATCACGGAGACAATCCAGTCCAGAGTTTGGATTTATGCATGATTGATGGTAGGAAACCTGCATGTCTTAGAACCAAAAATACGAAGACATGTGACATCTACCAATTCACACTGGGCCCGCGTGGTGGATTATAGCCCATCCCTATCCTAGAGAGGAGGCCTGAGTCCCTGCAGTGGGAACATTATAGGCTGATGATGATGATAGCAAAGGCTCAGCACCTTTTTTACTTGGACTTAGAGGGTGGGTGTGTGCATCTGAATAGCAGTATTTTTACCCACGAGGGAACGGAGACGGTATATGCGTTTGGGGTGAGAGGTTGTTTGTTTGTGTTTGTGCAAATACATGTTGGCATTTTTCTCCAAAACGACTAGTCCGATTTTGATGCAGTTTTCAGTTATGGGTTCGGGTTTGATTGGTGCATGTTCTTAGATAGGTGTTACGGTGACAACTCACCAGGGGGCGCTGCAGCAAACATTTTTTGTGCAAATCAAAGTTGCCATTTTTCTTCAAAACTACAAGTCCGATTTTGATTCAGTTTTCAGTTATGGGTTTAGGTTTGTTATGTACAAAACTGGAAGCCGACCCCAACGTATTTGGGACTAGGCTAGGCAGATGATGACGCTTGGTTTGTATTGAAAAAGTTCGGCCATGCACCTCTAGGCAAGGTCGAAGCATCTCAGTGTTCTGCTATACCCTGTTATATTAAAGGCCGTGAGTTGTCTGAATACGACCTTTAATAAGGACACAAGAAACCAGTTGGCACGCTTCCGATAAATTACTAAGAATTTCATATACACAGTGATTTTATCATATGTTGTACTTATTTACATAAAATCAATATTTATATCTTTCAAGTGAATAGGTAATTAGGTACTTACATATATATTAGAAATCTGTATGTAGGGTAGTTGACCCATAAAATAAAGTCTAATCGGACGCAGCTGAATACCAGTATTTTCCATGGAGCGACTGCCTATCTGACCTCCACAACCCACTTTATACTGCCTACTGGTACTAGTGACCCGCCCCGGCTTCGCACGTGTGCAAAAAAGATACTAAAACCTTCCTCTTGAATCACTCTATCTATTAAAAAAAAACCCACATCAAAATCCGTTGCGTAGTTTTAAAGATCTAAGCATACATAGAGACAGACAGCGGGAAGCGACTTTCTTTTATACTATTACTAACTTTTGCCAGCGGCTTCGCCAGCGTGGAAATGACGATTTTCCATACAAACTTTCATCCCCTATTTAACTCCCTTAGTCTCCCTTGTCTACATTATAAAGGGAACCTCTGTGCAAAATTTCAGCTTTCTAGGTCCAAGGGTTTGGGCTGGGCGTTGATGAGTCAATCAGTCAGTCAGTCAGGACTTCTCTTTTTATTTATATAGATTATGTTTTGAACACTGGTTGTCAAACTTTCAGGTCACTGACTACCTGTAACGACTGCCTAAGATTTATATAGCCGGGACCAACAGCTTAACGTGCTTTCCTATAAGCACGGAGGAAACTCGGTATGTCCACATCTTCGAACGTGCTCCTCCTAAGCTATTTGTAAACGGAGTAACCGATCCTTCACAAAGCCTTCACTTAGCATTCTGTACATCAAACTAAGTAAGATAATTAAGGTTAGACAGAAGTGCATTATTTTACTTCCCAATCACCAGTCATATCAAAGGGTATCGTTTTACCCAGTATTAACTAGTGCACAAGTGTGTGTGCAGGCACAGGTGAACTCTGTTCTTTTACGGACGGTGGGACGGCAATCTGACACGACCGGAGAGAGATCAGGCGCAGGACCAACGCCTAATCCAACTAAATGAATTACTCTCTAAGCCACCTGTATGGCTGTATACAATAACATCTATATTTATCATTCTGCGATCAGAATATAAATTACAAAATTATATTAGTATTTTAACCGCAAGAAAAATATACTATTTTTAGCACAAACATACAAGAAAAACCGCAGAGTTAATTGCTGAGCAATTATGTACCGTAAAACGATTATTTTTAGGTGCAAAGTCCAGTAGTTGGTGTTGTTCGTTACTTTTGACCCCGATTTACGGGTTGTTTACGGATCGTTGAAGCCATGTTGAAGGCAGTTTGATTTTCTGACAAAGTTCATAATCGTCTACCTAGCCTTTTCTTAATTCTCTTGGGGTCGGCTACAAGTCTAACAGGATGCTGCTGAATACCAGTAATAGCGATGTTAACAAAAAAATCTAATTGGTCCGTCAGATAGATTTCTAGAAAATATTGGCCACATATTTTTTCTTTTTTCACGTAAACAAACAATGAAGACGATACAGTGCTTTGAAAATTCGTGTGACATCATATTCTAAGACATTAGTATGACATTTCTTAGCGAGCAGTGACGTCACCACCTCCCACTCAAATCTTTGACGCGTTTTATCTTTGTCAATTTTTATTGATTTGATGATACAAAAAATACGTATCCAATATTTTTCGATAGGTAATCTAACAGATGGACTGACTAATTAGAATATTTTTTTTTAGTTAGTAAACATTCCTATTTAAATGGCGCGACTGCTTCTGACCTCCATCAACAGTTACAGCTAAACCTCTACTTGGCTACCATGGCTACCACTATTCTGTTCAACCGGAGAATCCTGTGGAGTCCTTGAGTATAACGCCTCCGGGATATTAGCTCATTCTCCTCTTAAGGCATTCAAACTCTCACAGGAATGGCGAATCTCCTCTCGGCTCCTTTCCACTTTGGTCGAAAACGCGCCGATCGAGGCGGAGTCGCGAGATGTCGTGACGATGTCGCTCCGTTCGTTTCTGAACGATATTTAACACCTAAACCGCACCCGTGCCACGCACGACCCTAGTATATGAGCGCAGTAGCGCACTGCCATATTATATTCCTAAAGAAAATGTACTTAGATGCGGCGGGAGTCCGCCTGTGCTTTGACGCCGTCTCGACTTTAGTTCCTGTGAAAGAGTGCCTAAGTGACAGCGTGAGATCATTATTTGGAGGCTGATTTAAAACTACTGGCTCAGCATCGCACAAAGGCTTGAGCAAAGGTCGGGGGGAACGTGAACTGGGACGTAGCGACAGACCACATATTTTTTTTTTTTTGGGCTGGGATATCATCAAATGACTCCTCCCGCTCTGCCCTACTGACTTAAAACCACCCATGTTCCTTCTTAGCCCTTGTGCCGAGGTCGAGGTGTGGATCTCTTTCGAACAACCCGCGGCCCCGACGCAACAGGGCAGACTCCGCCTCGATCGGCGCGTTTTCGACCAAAGTGGAAAGGAGCGGAGACGAGAGATGTGCGGAAATCGGCCAAACCCATTAGTTAAAATTAACATAGATCAGTGTGCTTACTCTCGAATATAATTCCGATAGATCGACATTGGAATTGTCAGTCAAACGTCAGGCATTGGCTGGACTCACTGAGTCTAGCCAATCCCTGACGTTTAACTCAACCAACTGACGTTTGACCAATGTCGATCTATCGGAATTATATTCCAGAGTAAGCACCCAGGTCTTTCGCCCTTCCTGTGATTGGTCGAATTTGGCACATCTTCTCTCCGCTCTGTTCGTCTCCGCTTTGGTGGAAACCGGGTCTAACGACTTTGGATTCTTAGATGTAACGTGATCTTCTCGCCCAGCATAGACATAGACGCAGCCTATCATAAGATTCTCAGCTATAACGTAATAATAATGCCTTATTAGTTACATCGGTATGTGCATGAGAATTTAGTAACTCAACACGCAAGGGGAAAAACCTTTAAGATACCTACCTATACGTTTGTTTGTATACAAAGTATCATATTACTAACTTACTTATGCAAGAACTAATGTAATTTAATCACTTGGCAAATGTATGTATGATGCCTATCACGCATTCACGCCCCTGCTTGTTCACACGGTTTTTCCGTTTCGACACTATTGTGATTTTATTTTCATGATTTATTTAATTTTATTTGTAGACTAGACTGAAACGATGGATGGACTGTGTGAAGGATGACATGGTAAGAAAGGAGGTGACTGCTGAGATGACGAGAAATCACACTAATATTATAAAGGCGAAAATTTGTGAGTGTGTATGTTTGTTACTTCTTCACGCAAAAACTACTGATTGGATTTGGATAAAATTTGGTACACAGATTGTTTATAACCTGGATTAACATATAGGATAGTTTTTATCCCGATTTTATCTTCCCATGGGATAATTCTCGAGTTGCAGCGGGTGAAGCCGCTGGCAACAGCTAGTAGAGAATCAGAAATATAAAGGAAAACATGCTGTGCCAACCCCAAATAAATTAGGATTAGGGCAGGAGACTGATGATCTGTAGACTTTATGCCAATGTGCGTTTGCCTAGGCTGGTCCGGGTCTTTCGTCGTTTCGCACCACGAGCGGTTCGGACCGCGGTGTGAAACGCAGAGGTTGCAGTACTTTGTTTTTATGAACGCACGACCCACCCGCCCTGCCGCGCGAGCGATATACTTAATGCCTCAATTTTGACTGTTTTTTCTTCTTGGAGAAAAATGATAAAGAAATTATACAATATGTTTTCAACATTTACTTCAGAATAAAAAGTTCTATCTACTGATATAACTTTCATATAAATTCATGATGAAATGTCTTAGCAGTACACGTTTTAAATTGTGATTTAGAGTCATGTTTGATAAAAAAAATGATCGAGCCGATCAATTTTATGTAATGATTTTTATTTATTAAAAAACTCATCATTTGTTCGATTTTCAAAGGTTTAAAAATCTTAAAAAGTACTGCAACCCCGCCTTAAGAATGGGCTGTTTCGCACCACGGCGGTTCTTGGAGCGCCGCGCCGAGTGGTGTGAATCGACCAATCGCTCTTAGGAATGGGGCGATTCGAACCACTATGTTTAGTACGAGCTAATTTCAAAGTTTGTTTGTACAGTCGAGTAGAAAAAAAACGGATCATTACCACTAGTTCTACTGCACAGTCCTACGATAGAACTAGATGGATGGATGACCCGTTACATAAGTAGGTCGAAAATCACGTTAATCCGTTAGCCCCTGCTGCCATTTAAATAATTAATATCTTTGGCAGTTGCTACAGTGGCCTGAAAGACTGACAACCAGTCTTACCAAAGGGTATCATATTATACCAAGGAGTGATTGTGGAGGACGAGAACGTTGCGGTTTAAAAGAAGATGTAGTGACAAAGATTGAAAAGGGTATGCTTAGATGGTTTAGTCACGTAGAGAGGATGAGTGAAAGTAGATTAACGAAAGGTATTTACAAGGCAGATGTGAGTGGCAACGCCGAGAGGGGACGCCCTAGAAATACATACACTGACCTTATTGGTGATGTTCTTCAGAAAGGACAAGTGCGTAGTACTCGCAACCGGCGTGCGTGTATGACCAGATGTATGAATGTGGACGAGGCAAAAGGGGTATGTAAGAATCGTAGCAGGTGGCGTTCTATGGTTTCTGCCTACCCCCATGGGAAAAGGGCGTGAGTTATGTATGTATGTATGAGTGTGGAGGCCAGCTTTTATTATTACTTAGCTCCGAGTTCCTCTAAACTACTAACGTATACAAAATATCACCTAAAACATACAATTCTATGAATTTCCCGGTAAAATCACACGTACCGACGCGACGTATTTGTTTTCAAAATAAACCTACTTGGCTTTACACCTCAGCATGACGAATTTAATAAACACTGCTGATTTCCAAGAATACTTTATAGCTGTTATTATTGGCCCATAAATAAATTCATCGATTCTTTTGAAAACCGCAAAACCATAACTTAAGTTGAAATGCCACTTAATTTGCATATTAATTGGTGGTCAGTGACCTTTTTCAGTAATTCAATGTTGTATTTTGTAAGCCCCTGGTGGCTCAAAGAGCTGCTAAGCTGTAGTAACTTCAGCTTAACAGCTTCTAAGGCCATCTCATCATTCATCATCATTTCAGCCAAAAGACGTCCACTGCTGGACATAGGCCTCGGTGTCGTCACATTGACCGGTCCCGTGCGTCTCGCATCCAGCGGGTCCCCGCAACCTTCACCAGGTCATCGGTTCACCTAGTGGGAGGCCTTCCAACGCAAAGCCTTCCGGTTCGCGGTCGCCAATCTATAGAACTTTTCGGCCCCATCGGCATTCGTTCTGCGAGCAATGTGCCCTGCCCATTGCCCTGCCCACTGCCCTTAAGTTTGGCGATTCTTCGGCCTACGTCGGTAAGCTTGGTTCTCATGCGGATGTCCTCATTCCTGATTCGATCACGCAAGGAAACTCCGAAAAAGCCCTCTCCATTGCAATTTGGGTGACTTGAGCTTAGCCATCTCAGTTATCATTAATCTCCTGCATTTGTCTGCATAATTTAGTCAGAGTCATAGAGACATTGTTTTGTTCTTTCATATTTCTGTATTAGTCGTCAATTTGCTTTTAAAGCTATTTTTAACCGACTTCTAAAAAAGAAGGAGGTTCTCAATTCGAATGTTTGTTTTTTTTTTATGTTTGTTCGGTCATAACTCCGTCACTTGCTAACCGATTTGAATAATTCCTTTTTTGTTGGAAAGGGTGTACTTCCGAAATGGTCCCATAATTTTTATCGAAATCGGACAAGCGGTTTTTGAAAAATCAACAAAACTCAAAAAAAAACTACATTGTCCACATTATGACTCATGAACATGATTGTGAACTTACATGTGAACCACTAAAAAGTGAAAAATAAAAACTTTTTAACAAAAAATAAAACCGACTTCAAAAAAAAAACACGAAAAAGTTTACGCGACCAACGAAAGAACAAACACAAAAGAACTAAAAAGTTGGAAATAAAAAAAGTAGTTAAAAAACTAAAAAACCCGACTGAAAAAAACTGAAAAGCAAAAAAACAAGCACATTTTAAATTAAACAAAACTTGGAAGCAGGCAACAATGAACCCCCATTTGAATATTAAATTATGAAAAGAAAAAATGAAAATAGAATGGACCCCGCCTGCTTCCAAGTTTTGTTTAATTTAAAATGTGCTTGTTTTTTTGCTTTTCAGTTTTTTTCAGTCGGGTTTTTTTGTTTTTTAACTACTTTTTTTTCGTGTTTTTTTTTTGAAGTCGGTTTTATTTTTTGTCAAAAAGTTTTTTGGAATTAAATAGAAGAGCTCACAAAGTCTCCTTCTGATATGGAAGGAAGCCTAAGATACGTTTTTCCTACTCCTCCGCTATTATTTTTTGGTTAATTTCGTAGCGGGATCCAAAACAGTTAAATTGTTGCTCTAGGAAATTGTTGCTCTAGGAGTCACGTCACTCAATTATAAGTAGCCCTCAAAACTCGTGCTATCTCTGTCACTCTGCGTTAAAGTAACAAAGACAGCACGAGATTTAAGTGCAACTTAAAATTGAGTGACGTTCGAGTATTTGGGCGTAGGACTTCGTCGAGCTTCATTGTCTCGGCGCTTTTCTGGTGGTCGCTATAACTGTTGATTGACCCTAAAAAGAAAGGGTGGAAGTAGAGCCCAACATAGTAGGTATAAGGCTAGGCAGGTAATGTCATAAGTTTTTATTTCTACTTCAATTTGTTTTTGTTTTCGACCGGCTTTTCGACAACCAATCACAGGTAGTACTTGTTCAAATCATTCCAATAGACTAATTTAATTTGGTAAACTATTAGCAATTCTGATTATCTAAAATTAATGAAGGGTTAATGACCGTTTAATAGGTTTATTTACGTAAATAAACTGATAGAAGTTATTGTGATTACGTCAAACACTTTAGTTTCAAATCAGGTGTTGATTTTCCATATTAATTTGGTACTTATCCTCATATCCTGCGTCCTCGGCTTTTCCGAATCTATCGGCTGTGCTGATTTTGACGGAACTTAAACTGGCAGATAGCTCATGTTACGAGGAATAACTTCTTCTTTTAATTAGAAAAAAACATTAGGCTACCCTGCAAAAAAATTTAAACTTGAATTTGGTAACAAAATCCACAAAATCCGTATTTTTATAATAATTTGACGAGAACAGAGGTCGCGGGCAACATTGCCATTGCTTTTTTCCTATGTTTAAGATGAATTCAACACCTCTATTGTTACCTACAACTACAATATACCTCTGCTTTACCCATTCCGTGGAAAAAGCCATGATATTTAAGTCACATACGGTATTGAGGGTTTTTTTCTGAGGCAAAAAGTACGGCCTGAATTCTTTTACAATTTTTAGATGCGGGCCAGTCAGTAAGTAATTATGCAAATATTTCACTGAGAGATAAATTTTAATTACGGTCTACATTACCAGGAAATTCTAGCAAAAAAAGGTATTTTCAGATATGGCAGTAAAGTGCGTCCCATTTTAGGTCTTACCTATCTAAAAATTCTCCTCTGGTGTTGGTAAACTGCCCGGACTGCGGGTTGTTCGAAAGAAATACCGCGTCCCCGGACACAAAGGGCTAAGAAGAACATGGGTAGTTTTTAGTCAGTAGAAGTCTGACACTACTTTCCACTCCGCGAAGAGCGGGAGGAGTCATTATTTCATGAATTTCCACCTTCTAAAAAAAAAACTGTGTGTAAGGTGTGTAAGGTCTAAGTATTCAAAACTTTGTTTCCAATTGTTGTTTTTTTTTACCACTCAAACGAATATCAACTTTGCTGCCGTGAGAATTGGATTGATGACAGAATGAAGTGTTAAATCTTTAAAATTGCAGTGCCTACTGAAAAGGTGAGTTTTGAAGTGGTTTTTTATATTTGTTCGCAATCGCTACTGCTGAACATGAGGTACTGGTTTCGATTCCCCAGTCGGGCAAAGTGTTATTGAGTTTTTCCATCAATAATATTTTTGCTTATCTCTTATATTTTCATTTTAAAAATCGACGTATTTACGTTAGGTACGTTTAGGGTCCGTTCACACAGACCGGTTCGGAGAGGAAAGAAGATTTTTATCACGTTCAAAACAGAGTTTTTAATTATTGTAATAAGGTTTATTTTTACATGTCACTTCTTTTATTATTGAGAGTAAACCTAACGCGCTTGGCCTCATTTACGGACACGCGGGGCGTCGCGCGGCGCGTGCTGCGTTTTTAATTCAAACACGTCGATTTTACGAGAAGCGATTTTCGCTCAGTTATTCGCGTCTCCGTAAACGAGGCCTCTAAAGTGTGGAAAACGCCGGCCGATGCTCTCGGAGTTGGTCTGTGTGAACGGACCCTTAGGTACACCGCGCCCTCATGCTTGCCTTGCCCTCAGGTGATTCACTTAGTGTTAAGTAGGTATAAATAAGCGAAAGGTTTCATATATCATCATTCATCTGCGTAAATAATAAATTACTTAATTGCACACAAAGGGAAGTAAGAAAAAACTTTTTAACAAAAAATAAAACCGACTTCAAAAAAAAATAACACGAAAAAGTGAAAAATAATCTTTAGAAGAAAAATCAGTTTCTGAAGTCGGTGGCAAAACAATGAAATCAAACAAACAAAAGTCACCGACTTCAGAAACTGATTTTTCTTCTAAAGATTATTTTTCACTTTTTCGTGTTTTTGTTTTTGAAGTCGGTTTTATTTTTTGTTAAAAAGTTTTTATTTTTCACTTTTTAGTGGTTCACATGTAAGTTCACATGTTCATGAGTCATAATGTGGACAATGTAGTTTTTTTTTTTAGTTTTGTTGATTTTTCAAAAACCGCTTGTCCGATTTCGATAAAAAAAATATGGGACCATTTGGGAAGTACACCCTTTCCAACAAAAAAATATTTTTTCAAATCGGTTAGCAAGTGACGGAGTTATGCCAGAACAAACATAAAAAAAACAAACATTCGAATTGAGAACCTCCTTTTTTTAGAAGTCGGTTAAAAATAAAACTGGCCAAGTGCGGGTCGGACTCGCACATGAAGGGTTCTGTAACAAAATAGCAAAAAATTGCCGATGTTGTATGGGAGTACTTAATTTTTTTTTGTTGTAATATAGCGGCAACAGAAATACATAATTTGTAAAAATTTCAACTGTCTACCTATCGCGGTTCTTGAGATACAGCCTGGTGACAGACAGACGGACGGACAGAGAAGTCTAAGCTCCTTCGCACACAAGGCTACGCAAATCTTGAATACTCAACGATTTTAGTCTTTAGGGAGTCTTATAGTACCTACCTAACAGGGTCCCGTTTTTACCCTTTGGGTGCGGAACCCTAAACACATAATATTTGTTATCGATGGGGTCACCTTAATTTAGAAGTTGCTTTGACGTCAACGGGGCAACCAGTTAAACGCATGACACACTTCTTTTAGAGCGGGTAGGTCGTTAGCCCGGAATTCTCCACGAATGACATTAGTATAGTACAGGGGCGTATTTTGAAATTTGGCGCCCCGAGCCAATAACTTTTGCCGCCCCAGAAGTGGCCAGAAGTCAAGAAACAAACGATGATATTTTTTTTCTAAAATGCCGTTCCGAAAATTAACAAAAACAGCGAACGAGCTCAAACAATTTGACACATCGGATAAATTACATTTTGTTTCTAGATAATTTTATAAATACTTATGCCTGGCCCAGACTCGTGAGAAAATGTAAGAGCGAGCGGAGCGAGGTCGAAAATTTTTGGCCCCTGCCTCGGAAAAGTACTTAACTGATTTTCTTATTATCATTAAAAGAAATATATTTGGCTTATTTTTACTACTAATGCATTGAGGGATTGGAGAATGAAGAAAAGTCGGTGGTAAGAACGAGCGTAGCGAGCTAAAAAATTTTAGCATTCCAGATAAGTAAGATTTTCTTTTTATCGAGAAAAGCAAGCGGTGGGCGGCAGATTAGAAAGATATAGTGCTTGTTCACTTGCTTTTTGGGGCGGCATACGGCAGACTGGAAGGATACGTAAGGCTAATTCGAAAAACCGCCTCAGGGCGGCGCAGCGGCGTGGAAAATACGCCTCTGCTTGGTTGTCTTTATTTTTACCACCTAGTCCAGCTGACAATAGTAATTATCTGATCTGACCACAACCTGACGTTGCCACCTGGTTTTGTTATGTTAACTTGAATTGAGATTGTTAAGAAAATTTATAAAATGTGAGAAGTAAAAGTGGAATGAATGGCTCCAAAACCAAAAAAAAAATGCTATCGGCCAGGGGCGGCTGGGCGGCTACGCCGCCCCTGGCGTGCTGGCGCCCCGGGCCATGGCCCGGATGGCCCTAGGGTAAATACGCCCCTGCATTAGTATCTACATTAGTACGAGATTGATGATGTGGCTAGAATGAGATGACCGGTGATAGAGAACTGCAGGGCTATCGCGTATCATTTTAAATGTCAGTGGCTATCATAGTGTCCATCGATTAACTGAAAATAAATAAATTAATGATTGATTGATTGATTGAGAATTAACTTTATTGCAAAAATAAATACTTCCAAAATTAAAGTTATTTTCAACTTTTTACTGTTTTTTTTTGCTGAATGTCGGTAATTTTTGCAAAGTTTTTTTATTTCACGCGTATCTCACACAAATCCTTGTCTTTGCGTAATTATATTAGCACATCATAAGTAGGTACACATAGACGAAAAAGAAATTTGTATGACTGTTATCCTTCCTTACATAGTATAAAACAAAGTCGCTATTTTTGTCTGTTTGTTTGTCTGTATGCTTAAATCTTTAAAACTACGCACGGATTTTGATGCGGTTTTTTTTAATAGATAGAGTGATTCAAGAGGAAGGTTTTAGTATATAATTTGAACGGCATCCACGCGGGTGAAGCCGCGGGCATCAGCTAGTAGAGGATAACTCATAAACTACTCAAGCAAAGTTAAGGAAAATTGACCTTACTACTTATAAAAAACAGCATATATGAGGAATTTGGGACCACAAGCAACGTGAGCTTCGTCCACCAAATATAAAAATAAAACGATTTGTAGCTCAGTGAATACGGTCAATCATTGTTATCATTGACATACGGGATGTTCGAAACAGATTATAGAACAAAAATAATAATGTCATGGGCATTTTATCTTTAATTATTTCTCTAGTCTAAAGGAATAGTTATAGATGGAAAATATCTTAGCAACCTGAGATTCGCTGACGACATAGTCCTCTTCGCTAAGACATCAAAGCAGCTGGAAGTTATGCTAAAGGAACTGGTTGCTGCAAGCGGAAACATCGGTCTGCAATTAAACACCTCAAAGACAAAAACTTTTTTACAAAAAATAAAACCGACTTCGACAAAAAAAACACTCAAAAGTGAAAAATAAACTTGAGAAGAAAAATCAGTTTCTGAAGTCGGTGACTTTTGTTTCTTTGATTTAATTTTTTTGTCACCGACTTCAGAAACTGATTTTTCTTCTCAAGTTTATTTTTCACTTTTGAGTGTTTTTTTTGTCGAAGTCGGTTTTATTTTTTGTAAAAAAGTTTTTATTTTTCACTTTTTAGTGTTTCACATGTGCTTACCCCTTCACAACGTACCGGCGTGATGTTATGTTAGGACTGGTGTAAACAATAGACAGACAATATGAGATTTCAGCAATCCCAGTCCATTTGCTATCATTTATTGAGGAGTTCCGTTGCCTATCTCCGAAGTTCTTCATCAGATTTTCACAAAATAGTTTTTATAACCTTTGTAGTGAGTACAGGCGTGATATTATATTGTTGTGTGATGGCGTAAACAATGCTTAGATATGCTATAGCAACAATCGCGGTTAATCTGCTGTTATTTATTGAAGAGTTCCCCCGATTTCTACAAGATCCCATCATCAGATATTGAAATGGTGACAATGGGACCACACGGGAAGCACCAGCTTTCAAATGAAAAAAGAATCATGAAAATCAGTTCACCCAGTCGCAAGTTATGAGCGAACAAACATAAAAAAAAAAAAAAAAAAAAAAAAATACAGTCGAATTGATAACCTCCTCCTTTTTTTGGAAGTCGGTTAAAAATATCTACGAACGGCACGAAAACTCCTATAGTTATTAACCAAAACGCCATCGAATACGTAGAGAGCTACATTTACCTCGGAAAGCAATTATCCTTTAAAAACACAAGACACGCAGACGAACTAGATAGACGAATTAACATGACCTGGAAAAAGTACTGGAGTTGCAAAGAAATTTTCAAGTCGAAACTGTCAATAAGTCTGAAGAAAAAAGTAATGGACGCAAGTCTACTACCCTGTCTGACGTACGGCGCCCAAACCTGGATCTACACTAAGAATACTATGTCGAAAATACGGTCGTGCCAGCGAGCAACGGAGAGGAGCATCCTTGGCATCAAGCTCATGGATAAAATCAATAGGGGATCGGACAAAAAAAAAACTAATTAGTCCGTCAGATAGATTTCCAAAAATTATTGGACACGTATTTTTTCTTTTTTCACGTAAACTTAAAATGAAGACGATACAGTGCTTCGAAAACTCGTGTGACGTCATATGATAGTACATTTTGACGACACAAGTGACGTTTCAAGCCCCACTCCAAGATCTTTGACGCGTTTTATCTTCGTAATTTTTTATTGATTTGATAAAACAAAAAATACGTATTCAATATTTTTCGATAATCTAACTTACGGACTAAACAGAATCATATTATTTTGACCCAGTCCGATCCCCTATTGTAATAAAATCAGATGCAAAACTAAAGTGATAGACGCAGTAACACACGCACGGCGATTGAAATGGAAATGGGCCGGGCACATTGCCCGCTATCCGCAAACCAGGTGGTCTAAACGAGTAACCAAGTGGAAAGGCCCTGGAAATAAAAGAGCAAAAGGCAGGCCACATGCTCGCTGGGTCGATGATATATTACAACTGGCTGGAAACGACTGGTTGGAAGTGGCAAACACCAGAAAACAATGGAGGCAATTGGAGGAGGCCTATACCCGTAAGGGGCCTTAACTTTTAGAATATTTTTTTTTGCATCCTAAGGCATGCTAAATCAAATGAAACGCAAAATTTAATTCAATCCATTGACTTTTTTATTATATTAATGAAATCATAAATGTACTTTAATACGATATGTTATGTAATAATTATGCAATGTGATATGGAATGTAATGTGATATTAATGTAAGATCCAAAACATAAAAATTGTTATGTAATTATTAAGAAATGATATGATAAATAAATGTTTTATGAAATTTAACGAAAATTAAATACTGCTAAAAGAGATCAAATGTTATATTATAAACTAATTAAATACGTTATGAATATGATCAATAAATATATAAATGTAATGTTTAATGAAATTAATAGATAAATTGAATTGAATCCAATCATTATTTTTTATTAATGTACTGATATAATCATAAAGATAATATAATAATAATAATAGATAATGTAATATTATTATGCAATGAAATAGCTAATGTGATATAGAATGTAATATGAAATGTGATAGGTAATGTGATGATGAAATGAAATAATAAATGTTTTATGTTTTATGAAACGTAACAAAAATATATATATTGTTTAACGAATCGCGAAAAGAAATCAAATGTTTATAACTTATAAGTAAGCAATAATATAATATATGAATATGATCAACAAACATATAGGTACATGTAATGTTTAATTTTATTAATGGTATTGTTAAATGTAAAGTTTAATGAATCGCTGATTGAAAATATAATCTAAGATAATTCTGTAATGTTAAATTAATTAATGCATGACAAATAATGTAAAAAATCAAATTGTTAAGGAAAAAAAAAGGCTAAATAAATAAATAAAAATTCTCTAGTTTGGTTACTAACAAATTTCTCGGCGTAAAGTACCTATAGGTACTGGCATCCAATTGGTTTTAACTAACTGTGGCCCGAGACCTTCGTTCAGGTAAGTTATTAAAATATCCCAGTAAACTTTGTTTTTTCTTGGGGTGTGGGAATTCATCAAATGACCGGCAGAACGGTGGGAAGTGTCAGACTTCTACTGACTTAAAACCACCCATGTTCTTGTTCCTTCTTGGCCCTTTGTGCCGAGGCCGCGGTATCTCTTTCGAACAACCCGTAGCCCCGACGGGAAGCCTTATGACATTAGCTATCTGGCAGTAAGAGTCCCGTCAAAATCGGTCCAGTCGTTTCGGATATTCAGCATCATCAGCCTATTAATGACCCCACCGCTGGGATACAGGCGTCCTTTCTATGAGAGGGAATGGGCTATATAATATACCAGTGCGGATTGGTAGCTGTCACATGTCTTCGAATTATTTGGTTCTGAGATACGAGAGGTTTCCTAATAATGATGCTTTCCTTCACCGTTTTAAAAGCAGTGGTACCTAATGATATAAATTATACAAAGTAATGAATGCGTCTGCCTGGGTTAGTTCGAACCCACGACTTACTGTTCGTAAGTCGTGACTGCAACCACTGGGCTACCACTGCACCAAAGTCAATTACGAAACTTTTAATTTAAAAAAAACACCAGTCAGCAACTATTGGTATGTATAAGTTTTTAAACTGACATGGTCACTGACACTACTATTAATATCATAAACGGGATATCCGGTTTATCCGTGATCATGGTGCTTGTAACAGCGCCGAAATATCGGGAACTCGAAACAAAAATCAAACATGGTAAATATCCCGTTTATGATATTAATAGTAGTATTGGTATGTAGATATACAATGTAGAATACATATAATTGGGCGGACAAAGTACAAAGAAATGCATTGAAAGTTGTTTTGAATGTGAAGGTCGGAATATACGGAAGGGCAAAGTCAAAACGGCAAGCATTGGTATGCTAAAGTACAAGTTGAAGAAATTAAATGAAATGTTCATTTGCTAGAATTATAGTACAATAATAAAGATGGTCAGGTTTGTTGATTGCTCACAAAATTCGCTTGAATTAGCCTACAAATTTAATAATTTATTTATTTAGCCTTTTATTTTCCTTAACAATTTGATTTTTTACATTATTTGTCATGCATTAATGAATTTAACATTACATAATCAATCAGTGATTCATTAAACTTTACATTTAACAATACCATTAATAAAATTAAACATTACATGTACCCATATGTTTGTTGATCATATTCATATATTATATTATTGCTTACTTATAAGTTATAAACATTTGATTTCTTTTCGCGATGCGTTAAACAATAATATATATATTTTTGTTACGTTTCATAAAACATAAAACATTTATTATTATTTAATAATACCTACATTAAAATCGCATTATAATATTGATCTGTCTAATAAAAAGAAAGTCAATAGTAGTCTAAATGTCAATAATTTTTCAATAAATTAATTTTAAGAGGAAAATATCTACCTATGTGAATCTATAAGGTTAAGGCACTCATGCGATCGCAAGTGCCGAGTTTTTTACACCGTTTTTAGCGTTCCGTACCTCAAAAGAAATAGGACCCCTAAAGGATCACTCTTTTGTCTCTCCATCTGTTTGTTATAGATCCTTTTTCACAGGAACAAGCGCGGATCCAGGGGGGGGGTCAGGGGGGTCATGACCCCCCCCCTGGGCTGAGTCCAGTACCTAGGTGGACCACTAATTAAAATTGTTAAACATCATGTTTTGATTATATGTTTTAACACAACTACCCAAAAAGATTGTTTTAGGGTTCATGTATGCATGTATGTTTATTTGTGAGTTTCTTTATTCCACCATAACTTCTAAACGCCTGAACCGTTTGAAACTATCGTTAGATTCTTTGTGTTATCCCCAGTGTTATAGGCTAGTGAAAATTACACGCTAAAAGATCCACCTACATTATCTATATAAATAAAAAAAATAAAACCGACTTCGACAAAAAAACACTCAAAAGTGAAAAATAAACTTGAGAAGAAAAATCAGTTTCTGAAGTCGGTGACTTTTGTTTCTTTGATTTCATTTTTTTGTCACCGACTTCAGAAACAGATTTTTCTTCTCAAGTTTATTTTTCACTTTTGAGTGTTTTTTTGTCGAAGTCGGTTTTATTTTTTGTAAAAAAGTTTTTATTTTTCACTTTTTAGTGTTTCACATGTGCTTACCCCTTCACAACGTACCGGCGTGATGTTATGTTAGGAACTGGTGTAAACAATAGACAGACAATATGAGATTTCAGCAATCCCAGTCCATTTGCTTTCATTTATTGAGGAGTTCCGTTGCCTATCTCCGAAGTTCTTCATCAGATCTTCACAAAATAGTTTTTATAACCTTTGTAGTGTAGTACAGGCGTGATATTATGTTGTGTGATGGCGTAAACAATGCTTAGATATGCTATAGCAACAATCGCGGTTAATCTGCTGTTATTTATTGAAGAGTTCCCCCGATTTCTACAAGATCCCATCATCAGATATTGAAATGGTGACAATGGGACCACACGGGAAGCACCAGCTTTCAAATGAAAAAAGAATCATGAAAATCAGTTCACCCAGTCGCAAGTTATGAGCGAACAAACATAAAAAAAAAAAAAAAAAAAAAAAAAAAAAAAAAAAAAAAAAATATACAGTCGAATTGATAACCTCCTCCTTTTTTTGGAAGTCGGTTAAAAAGAGAAGTCCTGACTGACTGACTCATTAACGCCCAGCCCAAACCCTTGGACCTAGAAAGCTGAAATTTTGCACAGAGGTTCCCTTTATAACGTAGACTAGGAATAAGGAAGGATTTTTTTTAATACAACCCCTATGGGAGTTAAATAGGGCATGAAAGTTTCTTTGGAAAATCGTCATTTTCACGCGGACGAAGCCGCTGGCAAAAGCTAGTCCCAAATATGTATGTTGTAGTTGGCTTCCTGTCTAACTGGATGCAGCTGAAAACCGGAATTTTACATGGAACGATTGCTTTTTTGACCTTTACACTGCACAACCCAGTTTATACCGGGTCCGATGAGATTTCCCTTAGTAAGACTGGTTGTCAGACTTTCGGATTACGTGTGACGACTCAACGACTGTCAAAGATGTACAAATCACAGCCGCCCTGCTCTGGCTGTGATGTGAAGGCAATGAAAACCCCAGTAGCCGTCATAAACAAAGGATACGTTCAAGTTCCCTCCCAATGACAATATCTTTACCACCCCCCAAAATCTTTAAAATAATACAAAAAATTTCGCGCTCGCTTCGCTCGCGCCTTCCTCTTGCTTTTTCTCTGTTCGTCTCGCTTGAGGCGCTCGACTTCAATTCTCATTTCTAATTCTAAATCGTCTATCCAGGGCAAATTGTTCAACGCTATATCTCCCTGGGTAAGGCTCAGCAATTCGAAGAATCGTGGCGAAGAGCTTCAATGGCTGAAGAACGTCAAAACGGACTGACACTTCTCCAAGTCCAATAAAACGTACCCATTTGAGTAGATAAAGTAATAACGCGTTTCGGGAGAAGACGTAAAAGAAAAATTGATTTTGTTATTTAAATATAGGTATTTTTAAGTACCTAGTTATAAACATTAAAAAATACCTACTTTTTACTTGTATCTATGATTATAAAAATTAAATTAAAATTTCTTGTGACTTGACAACGACTATGTGACCCCCCCCCTGGTCCCAAAGCTGGATCCGCCCTTGCACAGGAATGTGTCGAAGTATCATCATCATCATCTGATCTATAATTTGGGGTTGGCTTCTAAACTAACCGGATGCAGCTGAATACCAGTATTACCAGTTTACCAGTATTTTACATGGAGCGACTGCCTATCTGTAGTCCAGAACCCAGTTAGTAGTTAATGAAACTCCTTGTCAAGAATAGACTTTCGGGTTATTGATAACTACTGTCAAAAATCTTCAAGTGACAGCCGCGACCTGGGACCAACGGTTTATAATGTGCTTTCACGGGGCAAAGGCGGTATTTATTGGGCAATCCACACATTTAAAACAACTTTTTACTCAAAATGCTAAAATTCGCAAACTAAGTACAAAACTAGAAAACATTCTCTAATTATTCATAATCATTTCCTACATCGTACAATAATAAAATTGCAATAAAACAAGATTTGATCCAGCCGTTTCTGATAATGCGGCGACAAACATAATATACAAACTCGTTTTTATTAGTAAAACTGGTTTGATTTTAAATATTTTAATTAATGATTTGGACCTGTTTGATACTCTTTTAGACTTCGTGTTGTTGTATATAAGTAGGTATTTGATTTGGTTTTATCTACATAGTTCTAAGCTTTTATAGCTATTTAATAACATATTTTTTTTGTTTGTATGTTTTCCTGTTAATTAATCAGAGTCACATGATATTCGCAAAAAAAATTTAAGGAAAAGATTTCCTTGTTTGCTATTTAAATCTATAATTGGAACATAAGTATTTGATTTAAAATAAGTTATGTTAACAGTGACTATGTTACGCATAGTCATCATCATCATCAGCCTATAATGTTCCCACTGCAGGGACTCAGGCCTCCTCTCTAGGAGAGGGATGGGCTATAATCCACCACGCGGGCCCAGTGCGGGTTGGTAGATGTCACATGTCTTCGAATTTTTTGCATACATGGCCGGTTTCCTCTCGATGTTTTTCTTCACTGTTTTGAAAGCAGTGGTGATGAAATATATTTAAGGTTAGATCCAGTGACTTACTGCTCGTAATGGGCCTACTACACGCACGCACTTCCCCACAGTTTTCGTTCACACTTCACAGTACATCGCGCGTATGGTCGGTAAAACTGTATTACCATTACAAACCACACGCGCGATGTACTGTGTGCACCGTGTAATCCCGCAGGCAAAACTGTGGGGAAGTGCGTGCGTGTAGTAGGTAGGCCCATAAGTCTCATAGTCAGTAAAATTGGTAAATATCCCATTTTTAGTATTAATTACATTATTATCTTGAATCCGCTTGTTAAAATGAACGTCTGGTAGTTTTTAAGGAAAAACTGCCAAAAATGTAAAGTGATCTCGCATAAAAGCCAGCCAGGAGATCATAATATCTCCTTTTAGTTTTACTTATAGGTATACGTAAGTCTGATAAATTGAATTCTTGGGTTAATAAGTATGAGCATGAGCGCAGTAACGGGATAAACAGTTATGATCGATGCTTTTTAGAATAATTATTATGTGTGAGTGCCCAAGGAAAGTGCAATGACGCATTACAACTTTTTGTTCAATGTTGAGTGGACATTAAAAAAATCGATTCGTTCATAGTTTTTACCCTACTACGGCCGAGCCAAAAGGAAGGGTAATGATTTTGGCAGTCTATGTATCTAAGTATGTAGGTACCTATGTTCCACCATAGCGCCTAAACTACTGAACGGATTTTAATTTTGTTCTAGACTCGTGCCTAGAGGGCTATTAGCATCGCTAGATTCGTTTGGCATTTTAGCCTCTTTTTTTTTTGGTGGGTGGAAAATCATCGAATAACCCCCCCCGCTCTTGGGCAGAGCGAAGGGGAGTGTCAGACTTCTACTGACTAAAAACCAAACCCATGTTCCTTCTTCGCCCTTGTGTCGGAGCCGCGTTAGCCTTACATCCTGACTCATCATCATCATCAGCCATTAGACGTCCACTGCTGGACAAAGGCCTCCCCCATAGAACGCCATAAAGATCGGCAGCCTGCCGTTTGCATCCACCGGTTGCCCGCGACTCTAACGATGTCGTCGGTCCACCTGGTGGGAGGCCTGCCAACGCTGCGTCTTCCGGTTCGTGGTCGCCACTCGAGAACCTTTCTTCCCCATCGGTTGTCCGTTCTTCGAGCGATGTGGCCTGCCCATTGCCACTTCAACTTGCATATTCTGCGAGCTATGTCGGTGACCCTGGTTCTTTGGCGAATTTCCTCATTCCGGATTCTGTCGCACAAAGAAACTCCGAGCATAGCTCTCTCCATGGCTCGTTGCGTGACTCTGAGCTTCTCTAAGAGGCCAGCAGTTAAGGACCATGTCTCTGTGCCATAAGTCATCACTGGCAACACACACTGGTTATACACCCTCGTCTTGAGACACTGCGGAATTTTGGACGAAAAGATGTCGCGTAGTTTCCCAAACGCTGCCCATCCGAGTTGGATTCTTCGGGCGACCTCTTTGTCGAAGTTCGATCTACCCAGTTTAACAGTTTGTCCCAGGTAAACATAACTATCAACAACTTCGAGAGTATCGCTCCCAACAATTACCGGTACGGGTGGAACACGGTCATTAAACATAACTTTCGTCTTGTCCATGTTCATCTTAAGACCCACCTGTTGAGAAACGTTACTGAGGTCTCTGAGCATTGTGTTCATATCCTCCAGCGATTCAGCCATGATGACTATATCATCGGCAAAACGATGGTGAGTGATATATTCGCCGTTGATGTTGATGCCGAATCCGTCCCAGTCCAAGAGTTTGAAAACATCCTCCAATGCGTTCGTGAACAGTTTCGGAGAAATAACGTCTCCCTGTCTCACGCCTCTTTGCAATTGGATTGGTTTTGTGCTCTCGTCCTGTAATCGAATCGACATAGTGGCGTTTCTACATATACACTTCAGCACTTCGATATACCTATAGTCGATACGGCACCGCTGAAGAGACTGTAACACCGCCCAGGTTTCGATCGAATCGAAACCTGGGCGGTGTTACAGTCGACTTCCGGATTTTTCCCTTAGTCGCCTTCTACGACACCCTCGGGATGAAATGGGTAGGTGCTATTCTTGCCCGGACACCCCACGGAAAGACACAGACAGAAACATCCTGACTATTTTGATTAATTCTGACAGGAAGTACCACTTTCGCCGAATGCTTTGTATGTCCTAGTTTTATTATTAATGGTGTTTTAATACCTTAAATTATAGCCTGCCTTGGAAATGGTAACCTAACTCTTAGATCTTGAGTCACAGGCACTTTAAATATTTCAGATTTTCAACGTTGTCAGATGAGAATCTTCAAACTCAAACTGGGGGAAGGAAGAAACTACGGAACACCACCTGCTACAATAGGGGATCGGACAAAAAAAAACTAATTAGTCCGTCAGATAGATTTCCAAAAATTATTGGACACGTATTTTTTCTTTTTTCACGTAAACTTAAAATGAAGACGATACAGTGCTTCGAAAACTCGTGTGACGTCATATGATAGTACATTTTGACGACACAAGTGACGTTTCAAGCCCCACTCCAAGATCTTTGACGCGTTTTATCTTCGTAATTTTTTATTGATTTGATAAAACAAAAAACACGTATTCAATATTTTTCGATAATCTAACTTACGGACTAAACAGAATCATATTATTTTGACCCAGTCCGATCCCCTATTCTTATATAGGTAGGTACTCCTTTTGCCTCGTTCACATTCATACATCTGACTGAGTTTCTATAGCACGCACGTATGATCTGCGAATTCTGCGATGCCTCGGCTATATTGATCTGCTTATATACGAGTATCCGTAGGCGATGAACACTTAAAAAATTAAAATACTGCAATCATAATATGGCTGATATTGCTACACTGAAGGAAGTAGGAAATGGTAATTCCAATGAATCATCTTATTGAATTAATTCAGTGTTTATTTGGCCTCAACCCATTGCTGGTTTCTTGAGGAATCCATTGCTCATAGCGTCTTAACCACGAGTTTCTGCGGTTTTGTAATATTAATTTAAATATGGTTTACTCACGCACGGTTTTAAGTAGTCAGCCTGCCTTTTAATTAAACCGTTTTTTGCTAGGTGAGCTATTATAACTAGCTGATGCCCGCGGCTTCGCCCACGTGGTTGTCGGTCAAATTATAATTATACCAAAACTTTCTTCGAGGACCACTCTATCCATTGACGAAAACAGCATGAAAATCGGTGCAGTAATTTTTGAGTTTATCACGAACAAACAAACAGACAGACGAACAGACGCGGTGGTGACCTATGTTGTGATAGATAGTCCTGCTGACCAAATTTCGGAAATGGCTGCAAATCTCAGCGTAGACTAGCCATTTATCGGCGCGGAAAATATTATAGTGCACTTTGCGTGTGCGCTGTCCTGGCACAGGTGCACTCTTTAATTCCTCACTCTCGGGACGGTTATCTGTCACGATCGCAGAGAGATCAGGCGCAGCACAAAAAACCTCCAACTTTAAAAAATTGAGGATTTTTTTTAGTATAGCGGTGTACTAAAAAACATCCTCAATTTACGTAGACTTTGTTTGACACGTGTTATTTTGGGAAATGTTAGGCATAGCTGTATTTCGTAAGTTACGTTTAAGTCCCATGTTGTAGGGGACGAGCCAACTGCCATCAACAGGGCACAAATTCAGACTCCGCGGCTGCTACTGAGAAATGATCTTGATCGAAGGACCGAGCAACACTTTGCCAGGAATTAAACCCACGACCGTTCGACCAGCTGTCGCATTTACGACCACTAGACCAATTTTGTTAGATAATTTTTATAATATTTTGTTTATGGGCATAGAATCTAGATTTAATACAGGTATGGTTTATGATGTTAGTAAGTTTAGCCCTGTGATCGATAACCCAGTCGTGGCGGGTTCTTTATAATTAAATATGTTTCTGTTACCTATAATTTGTATTCGCATAAAAGACTTTAAAATTGATGACTGTGTATGTACGCAGCGATATGGATAGACTTTTTTGCATAACACTGAATGTCAAACCAAAAAAAAATTAATTGTATACTAGAGTTGAGAATGTCATCACGACTAAACCGGGTTTCGGAACCAGATAGATGCTGGCAATTTATGAATCTGCATAATCTTTCGCTTGAGGATAAACGCGAGTTTATTTATTGATTCATAAAAGTACTATCATAGGTTTAAGGAATTTTGTTACTAACCCAATGGATCTTAGTTGTCTAAATCAATAAATGATTATCCTAATTAATATCTAACTAAAATTATAAATGCGAAAGTAACTCTGTCTGTCTGTCTTTCTGTCTGTCTGTCTTTGCTTCACGCCTAAACTACTGAACCGATTTGTGTGAAATTTGGTACAGACATAGTTTGGAACTTGAGAAAGGACATAGGATAGTTTTTTTTTTTTTTTTTCGCGAGATAAACCAAAAATCTGCCGGAAGTCGAAGAAGTCGCGGGCAAAAGCCAGTAATATATAATACCTATAACTGTATCTGAGTGTTGCTGTTGGTCCCGGCTGTCATATATAGATCTTTGGCAGTCGTTACAGGTAGTCAATGACCTGAAATTCTGACATCCAGTCTTACCAAAGGGTATCGTATTACCTAGTATTAACTGGGTTGTTGGGGTCTAAAGACTATATAGCCACACTCTATGTGGAGGTCAGATAGGCAGGCTCCATGTAAAATACTGGTATTCAGCTGCATCCGGTTAGACTGGAAGCCGACCCCAATATAGTTGGGAAAAGGCTAGGCAGATGATGATATTGTGTACACCACTAGATATATATATACTCTATGGTTCTGGTTGACAACTGTCACTCCGCACTGCTATGTCTGATCCCATCTGAAATACTGCTACTATACTGTGTGTATATTATAATGTGTTCTAATAATAAACCAAAGTCTACTCAACAGTACAGTGCGATCAAATTATCTTGGCAGCTCCGAACTTCGTGCAGGTCATTTTGTTACAACGAATGTTTATAAGTGTTATGATATTTATTTTATTTGTATTTCTCACTGTTTAAATTAGATATTTTCTGATCATTTTTGTATTGGTTTATCTGGCAATAACAGTTTTATTCCCAAGTTTACATGCGTAAAATTTCGCAAAGCCTATGTTCAGAGCTGCCAAGATAATTTGATCGCACTGTATCTTTCATTCCAACAAACATAACACGAATCACATTTTAAATTGTTTTTTTTTTGTATTTTTGTGGGTCCTGTTGCAAGCGGGTCCAGTTGATCAAAGACTCGTAGGTAGTCAGTAAAATTGGTCTCATAGGTACAAATAGGTACTTAACCAAAACCATTATAAATGTAAAAAAAAATAAAAAATGAAGATTATTCTGTTCCGAACTTCCGATCTATTTAGATAAACAAAGCCAGACACTTCATATTATTATGTAGGTAAAGATAATTATTTTATTAAAAAATAAAGGTAGATTCCAAAAACAAAAAAAATCCTGGTTAGTGTTACACGTTAACAAAATAATCTTTGCAAATAAAATCACAAACATACTTTTGAAACAAGTCTTAATAACTAAAAAAAGACTGTTAAATTCCCACGATTACCTACCTTACGGCACGCAAACTGATTTAATGATAGACAATTAAATGTCTATCAGGTCCTTATTCACTTTAAATCACTAAAAACGATTTTTTCCTCGTCCATAAAGTTCGACCACAAACAAACAACTGGTTTAAAAAAAAAAGAAACAAAAAAAAACAAAACCACTTTTTGAGAATTTCAGAAAAAAATAACACTTTCAAATGTCAAATTTGAAAAATCCAGTTCGATTCTTTTTGCAGATTATGTTTTTGACGACACTTTTTTTTAATACGATTTTGCAAAACGATTTTGTTTATAATTTGTAAATTGTTTTATAATGTTTTTTCTCGATACACAAGATGTTGGTTTGAATGTTAAACTACGTCTGAGCAAAACTCGTATTGTAACGCACACGGTAAGTTGTCGTTAGGGTTGGCGAGCAAGATATTTGTAATGCTATTTGATTTAATTTTTTTAACCGACTTCTAAAAAAAGAAGGAGGTTCTCAATTCGGATGTTTGTTTTTTTTATGTTTGTTCGGGCATAACTCCGTCGCTTGCTAACCGATTTGAAAAAATCTTTTTTTGTTGGAAAGGGATACTTCCCAAATTGTCCCATATTTTTTTTTATCAAAACCGGACAAGCGGTTTTTGAAAAATCAACAAAACTAAAAAAAAAAAGCTACATTGTCCACATTATGACCCATGAACATGTGAACTTACATGTGAACCACTAAAAAGTGAAAAGTAAAAACTTTTTAACAAAAAATAAAACCGACTTCAAAAAAAAAACACAAAAAAGTGAAAAATAAACTTTAGAAGAAAAAAAAAAAATCAAAGAAACAAAAGTCACCGTCGTTCGGTTTTATTTTTAGTTAAAAAGTTTTTTTTTTATGGACTGGCTCGTTGACCTAGTGGTCGTACGCGCAGCTGCAGAGTATGAGGGCCTGGGCTCGATTCCCGGGTCGGGCAAAGTGTTATTAGGTTTTTTCCATCAGGAATTTCTCAGTAGGATCCAAGGAATCTAGTAATAGGCTCGCCCCTAATAACATTATGGGACTTAGGTAAACTTATCTGTTGTAATGTGAGTGTACTATTAGGGACACCTCTCTTGAACCCTTCGGGGATTATAGTGACTATTTATTACGTCATTGGCTTTAGGATATAAAATCTTTCCATAGAAATATAGTATTTTCTTACAAATAAACATATTTGATTTGATTAAACGCGTGATGTTATTATGTTGATTTAATTTTCGCTGATAATAATGTATGCTTGTTTTTGACCACTAGCTACCTATGTAGATTTTACCAATTTGGCCGACCTGGAAATCGTATCCAGGACCTCTCGCTCAGGCAGTTGAAAGTTGAAAATCTGTTTGGCTCGATGTGTTATCGTAATAACTTAGTTCTGCCAACCCTACAGAAGTGGGTGTCATTAATGACAAGTTTGCGTCTCGCGGCATGCGTTGTTGGATACGTCAGAGATTTAGCGATGGTCCAGTTTTTAAGATGTAGCGGGTATGACACTGCTACGTCATGGGCTAACGGATGTGGAGCGGGCTAACGATGACGGGAGAAAGATCTGTGAGTTTTGAAACAATCGTTTTCATTATCATATAACATCTTCGATCAATAATTATAACATAACTATCTTTTGCCCGCGGATTCACCCGCGTGGATGTCGAAAAATATCCCAACATACCTACTTTCATACTTAACTCCTTTAGAGGTTGAATTTAGAAAAAAAATACATACCTACTAAAGCCTTCCTCGAGAACCACTCTATCAATTGGTGAAAATCGATGCAGCAGTTTTTGAGTTAATCGCGAACAGACGGTCAGACAGACGGCCGGCGGACTTTGTTTTTAACCGACTTCCAAAAAAGTAGAACGTTCTCTATTCCTGCGTTTTTAAGTCCGAGCCTATTGCTACCAATCGGACACAAATCCAGGCTCCGTGGCTGCTATTGAGAAATTCTCAATGGAAAGCCCAATAAAACATTGCCCGACCCGGGAATCGAACCCAGGACCTCATCCTCAGCAGTCGCGCTTGCGACCACTAGACCAACGAAGCAGTCGAGGTTGGTTTTCCTACATTACAATCATGTTATGGAGTTTGTACCTCCTGAGTGATCATTTTACATTTATGGTCCATGACAGGGATGGCGAACCTTTATGGATCAACGTGCCATTTTTTCTAAAGAAAGTTTATCGAGACCTTACACGTGCCGTCAAATAATATTGCTTAGTCTTCATCATCATCATCATCATTTCAGCCAAAAGACGTCCACTGCTGGACATAGGCCTCCCCCAGGCATTTTTGGGGGGGTTTGCCATAATCGCCACGCTTGGCAGGCGGGTTGGCGATCGCAGTATGGTTGTTACAAAGACACAGAGAACGCTGCTGCCCATTCTCTGGTAAGTCCCTTAGTCGCCTCTTACGACACCCACGGGAAGATATGGGATGGTGCTATTCTTTACGTCCGACACCACACGGAACCTTAGCTTAGTCTTTATTGGCAGTTATTTAAACAAAATATTTTCACTATACTAAAAGCTCTTTCTTTACTAAATGTGTAAATTCTACGTGTAATTCAAATTAAAGTAAGATTGCATCTTGGACTAGACTCTTCTACCAAACAGTTTCTAATCGAATCGTAAGTTTATCTCTGAAAATAATTACTCGTAGACATAGTTGAAAATATGGTTTAAAATTCGGTGGCGTGCCTAAAATATTCTGCAACGTGCCATCAATGGCACGCGTGCCATTGGTTCGCCAGATCATAATAGGAATTGCGTCAAAAATCGTAAATGACCTTTCATAATAGTAACCAGCGTCTGGGACCATTACGGAAAATAGATCATAGGTAAGTAATAATAGGAAAACAATGTGAATTGCGTTAAATTCGTAAAATGGTCACAGACGCAGTTACTATTTTGAAAGGTCAATTCATATTCTGATCTGCTAAGTGGCCATTTTAGACCCCCTGGTCTATGATATACAAAAAACTAAAATTATAATACAATAGATCATGACTAATCGGTAATCGTCTTCCCTCTAACAAATATTGCCGCGTCATATTCATAAAAACCCGGGGTAACCGTTATTTCCCTGTTTCCTAGAAGAATAGGTAAAACTATGACCAGTTTTAAGTAACTTATTGAACACAGGTCAAATGAACTCCAAATCATCGTTTTATCTATTATATTCTATTTATAACATACTTAACTACCTTTTTTTTTTTTTTTTATTTAGCTTACTCTTGTCCTCAATCTTGCCCTAAGGGCAGAGATGAGGTCGACGATGGAACGAGCTAACCCAGAAGAAGCCTATTTACTCGCGACTTAAATAGATTGGGGTTATATGAACTCGGGAAAACCGACTCAGGCAGGGTGTTCCACTCCTTGGCTGTACGAATAATGAAAGACTTAGCAAAACGCTTCGTACGAATGTGTGGAACCTCGACAAGGTATGGGTGATAACCTGCAGTACGCCTAGTCTCTCGATGGAAGAAGGGAGATGGTGGTATAAGCTAGTACATACGGCTACATAATAATTATATTTATTGACGACACGGTTGGCGCAGTGGCTGAGCGATTGGACTGCTGCGCTGCGTGTCGTGGGTTCGATCCCCGAAATTAAAAGAAATTCCTAAAGTGGAGCAACGTTTAAAAAAAACAAGCTTTACATTTCCAGTTTCACATGGCCTCGCTTTGTAACAGATTTCCCTTACAACGAGATATCTGCATAAACTGGTTGTGTAATATGACTTGATTGGTCACCGTTATTAAATCCGTGGTCTGTGGCTAAAACTAAATTGTTAGAAGTACCTAATTGGTCGTTGGTTCGATTCCTAGATTCGGCTGTGTTATTCATTGGGTTTTTCCGATAAGAATTTGTTGGTAGGTAGCATCTCGAAGTCGGAAGCGAGCAGCGGTGGCCCAGTGGTGGCGGCCTCGACTTACGAACAGTAGGTCGTGGGTTCGAACCCAGGCAGGCTCATTACTTTGTGTAATTTATTTCATCACCGCTGCTCTCAAAACGGCGAAGGAAAACATCGTGAGGAAACCGGCATGTCTTAGAACCAAAACATTCGAAGACATGTGACATCTACCAATCCGCACTGGGCCCGCGTGGTAGATTAAAGCCCATTCCCTCTCTAAGAGAGGAGGCAGAGAAGTCCCTGCTGTGGGAACATTATAGGCTGATGATGAGACGGGCAATCCCGCGAGCAGAAACTGTAGTTTTGAATTGTGATTCCAATTTCATGATGATCAAATAAAAAGCCAAGAAGTATATACTTTGCACCATACACACTTGTTACGAGTAGGTAGAACCACAATGATAATGGTATAGATATAAATACTTACTATAATATCACAGGTCTGGTCGCCGGAATTTTATATAAAAAAGCATCATACGAAGAAACTGTGGAATGTGTGTTAACAAGGTATTGTATTATCATACTTGAGAAAAGTCCTCCTTAAGATATTGCGTCTTATATTCGAAAAGCCATATATAGGTAGCCAAAAAGTTATGGAGCGGCGACCGCGAACCGGAAGACGTTGCGTTGGAAGGCCTCCCACTAGGTGGACCGATGACCTGGTGAAGGTTGCGGGGACCCACTGGATGCGAGACTGAATGTGGCGACACTTGGGGGCGGCCTATGTCCAGCAGAGGACGTCTTTCGGCTGAAATGATGATGATGAGTCTTACATACCTCTACTTCTGCCTAACCCTTCAATGTACTTAGTAGGCGTGATGTTGACACATTAACTACATCAAGGTATACGCATCCAGTTTAACCTAACGTCGCTTTGTATCAGCTTTCCGTACAATGAGAGATCAGCCTAATTTGGAGCAATGACTCAAAAGTCTCCTCTCTAGGAGAGGGATGGGTTGTAAATGCTATAATCCACTACGCGGGCCTAATGCAGGTTGATAGATGTCACATGTTTTCGAATTGTTTGGTTCTAAGACATGCCGGTTTCCTCACGATGTTTTCCTTC
Organism: Diarsia dahlii; assembly: GCA_949775195.1. Lineage (NCBI taxonomy): Eukaryota > Metazoa > Arthropoda > Insecta > Lepidoptera > Noctuidae > Diarsia > Diarsia dahlii. The sequence continues at coordinate 2,004,250 of OX459219.1, read as the reverse complement.
GCCGTTTTGAGAGCAGCGGTGATGAAATAAATTACTGCAATTAAGTAATGCCTGCCTGGGTTCGATCAAACCCACGACTTACTGTTGGTAAGTCACCACTGGGCACTTATACCATGCTTCTATATTATTACTTTTATTACCTACTCTTCATAAAGAAAAGAAAGAAAAGAAAGAAAAAATATTTATTTGTCGCCGAAATACAATTACAAACAAAATTAAATCCAGTAAATAATCATAATCATAATCATAATCATTTATTAGTTTGCAAACATGGGTAAAAATTGGTACATAGATGTTGTCTTATAAGTAAGCTCTCCATGTTCTGCCGTCGCATGGGCATGCAAAACATAATCAATTAAATATAATTATTTCAGAAAACAATCAAAATTATAGAATTCCATTTAAACAAATTACATGTCAAGACATTTAAAACACAATAAATAGAAAATAGTAAAGAAAAAAGTCAAAAATATTACATCAAATGTCACTGGTTACAATATTAGGGATGTCAATACAAGCATGTCAATTAAAATAAGAAAAATAACAAGTAAGAAAATAATCCATTTGGTCAATCAAATTACCTTTTAAATTTTTTTATGTGCATGTCAGAAATAAATTAATTAATAACAAAAAAAAAAAAAAAAAAAAAAAAAATCTTAAACATCAACTAATATTAAAAAATCATCATCAGACACCTTATTTCGTGCCCAGAGGCAGATTATCCCTAAAGCAAAGAAGGCACGTGCCTAGGTGCGCGAGGTTACAAAAAGGCACACATGGATTTTTTTTTAAATAACTCGCCCCTGCCCCGCTAATGGAAGAGAGTGTCAGACTTCTACTGACAAAACCCACTAGTGTTCCTTCTTAGCCCTGTGTTCCAGGGCCGCGGTATGTCATTCGAACAGTCTCCCAGCCGCAGGAATTCCTCAGTAGCAGCAGCCACTAGGTCTGCTGGATTCGTGCCAGGTTATATAATCTGCGTTGGTCCTGGTGTTGATGTTCATAGTATGATCGTAATGTGGAACGTCGTCTTTTTTGCCAGTTATATTTCTTAGGAATTTCGTTTGTTTGTTTAAAAAAACGTTGCCCCACACTAGGAATTTCTCCTGTATCGTGGGTGCGTTTACAAACATTTAAACTCACATACACAGACACCCAGACCCGAAACAACTATCTGTAGGCCATACAAATATTTGTTCCGTGCGGGGATCGAACTCGCGACACGCGGCGCAGCAGTCCAATCACCGAGCCACTGCGCCAACCGGGTGTGTGTGTGTGTTACATACTTTTTTTCTTTGTATTCTTTTGTGTAAATACATAATGATAGCTAACTGCATAAGGTTGTATCATAAATAAGATCACCAGCTGATGCCAGCTGGCTGGCACAAGGGACTTGAACATAAACGAAGAAATGTGGGTGCACTATTCGTTACACCCACCGCTGCTCAACCCTTCGGCGATTATAAGGCGTGATCATATCTTATGTCATCTGCTTGCTCATAGTATGACAGTAAGGAACGTCGTCTTTTTTGTCAGTTATATTTCTTAGGAAGTAGACCTCACTACATACTTTTTTTGCTCTTTTAAGTAAATACTTAATGATACCTAACTACATAAGGTTATTGTATCTAATATAAGATCAGTCATCTAAATGTGTCTATAAATTGCGTATGATTGCAATTTTAGTTGATTTTTGTTTTAACATTTCTTGAATTTTTAAAACAGGCTCATCTATGAAATAGTCCTTCGTTGTTATTACTGTTCCAACGCCTTACGGTGGTAAAAAAAACTAAAAAACCCGACTGAAAAAACTGAAAAGCAAAAAAACAAGCACATTTTAAATTAAACAAAACTTGGAAGCAGGCGGGGTTCATTCTATTTTAAGTTTTTCCTTTCATAATTTAATATTCAAATGAACCCCGCCTGCTTCCAAGTTTTGTTTAATTTAAAATGTGCTTGTTTTTTTGCTTTTCAGTTTTTTCAGTCGAGTTTTTTAGTTTTTTAACTAGGTATTTTTTTTTCCAACTTTTTAGTTCTTTTGTGTTTGTTCTTTCGTTGGTCGCGTAAAATTCTTCGCAGATGATGTAACTTTTGTGCTGTTATAGGATTTCTCACTTTGAATTTCTTTTAAACATATGTGTTATATATTTTTGTAATCTCCTTTTCAAACCCTTTATTTTGATACCTTACTCGATGGTATAGGATTTTTTTTTTTGAACTCCGCGATTTGGCCCCCAAAATAAATATAATTTTAATGTAGCCTATAACACTCGCGCCATCATGACGAATCTAATGACGTATATTTCATTCAAATCGGTTCGTCCGTTTATGAGTTATGAGGGAACAAAGAAACGGACATACATACATACACGTCAAACACATAACCCTCCTTTTGGGCTTCGCCGCAGTCGGGTAAAAAGTCAACGGTTTTGCTACTGTCATTTTATTTTGCGCAGTGGCTGTACAGATGCTGTTAAACATAGACCTTTCTTAATAATAGTCATAAACAAATATTGAAACCTACTTGATTGACCTATTTAATCGTTGTCCCTAATATTTTATAGTTTAATGGCTCAGTACTTAATAGTTCCATGGCTTAGTACTTAATATTTCCACATTTTCTTGACAGCTGCTGTCAAAAAAATAATGGCGCCAATTTAATTGTAAGAAATAAAAACACGTGTGTAAATAAAACTCTTTAATAATATAATATAATAATTGTGTCGGTATAATCTGTGCTTGCACGCTCCCGTAGTGTCGTCTCGCTCGCTCACGGCTTCAGGCGCTTGTAGTTCGCGAGGTGGCTGTTGAGATGCTGCGCCAATTGATCTGCTCGGGCGAATGATGCCTGCGAAGAGAAATGGTCTTAAGTTCAAATTCTTACGTTGACATGTCGCATGTTCAGTAGGGCTATTGCGTATCTTTTTAATGTCAGTGGCTATCGTATGTGTCCATAAATTAACTGTAAATTGGTTATGGTTTGGTACATTTTTTTTAAACTAACAGACAGTTATTTGATAGACACTATATGTTAGCCACTGTCATTAAAAGATACGCAATAGCCCAGCAGATGCCAGACGAAACTGTCAAACATTCCCCGTAAACTTTGAACCTATATGCTTTATTTATTGGTTTTCCCAATTAACTTTGAAATAATTAAAGCTTGGAAGTTGAAAATTTATTGGAGAAATTTGACAAATTGTGGTAGCATATCTGTACCTACACTGCGCACTTTGCTTATGTACAATTTGTTGTAATAGTATTACAGGAATTAAAAATTTGAACCACTCAACCCTCTGTTCAATATTTATATTGCAATAATGGATTAAAAAGTTGTGGAATGTGGTTTTTTGTGTGGTGGGAAATACATGTGTATTAAATACTGTAAAACAGTTGTTTTACAACTTTTATTGACCACCAATAAAGCTATGTATTCAATGCAAATAGATAACACAATTGCACAAGTAAGTTGAGCTTTTGTGCATGTGAATTACTCAAGTGCGCATGTGAATGACTTAAGTGCGCATGTAAATGTACAGGGAATAAACACTGCCTATGAAATGAAGGCCTTATAATATTAAGGGTTTGTTTAGGATATTTATATTTTTCACAAACTCCCTGTATGTGATCCACGTTTATAACGTTTCGTAAATTGATAGGTAGTGTAATATAGTGCCTTGGTAGTGTCAGTTCCAGTGTCGTGGAAGAGTCAGTGCAGTGGTAGTGTCAGTGCCGTGGTATTGTCAATGTTGTGGAAGTGTCAGTGCAGTGGTAATGTCAGTGCCGTGGTATTGTCAATGTTGTGGAAGTGTCAGTAGCGTGAAAGTGTCACAGTGCCGTGGTAGTATCAGTATTGTGGAATTAATGTGGAATTAGGTAGTATAGTGTGACACTCACCTTACACACGACGCAGCGGTACAGCTGCTTGGCGTGGTTGTGCATGTGCCGCGTAAGGGAGTGCGCGTGCGAGAAGCGCTTGCCGCACTGCGCGCAGGCGTGCGGCAGGCGCGTGAGGTAGTATAGTGTGACACTCACCTTACACACGACGCAGCGGTACAGCTGCTTGGCGTGGTTGTGCATGTGCCGCGTAAGGGAGTGCGCGTGCGAGAAGCGCTTGCCGCACTGCGCGCAGGCGTGCGGCAGGCGCGTGAGGTAGTATAGTGTGACACTCACCTTACACACGACGCAGCGGTACAGCTGCTTGGCGTGGTTGTGCATGTGCCGCGTAAGGGAGTGCGCGTGCGAGAAGCGCTTGCCGCACTGCGCGCAGGCGTGCGGCAGGCGCGTGAGGTAGTATAGTGTGACACTCACCTTACACACGACGCAGCGGTACAGCTGCTTGGCGTGGTTGTGCATGTGCCGCGTAAGGGAGTGCGCGTGCGAGAAGCGCTTGCCGCACTGCGCGCAGGCGTGCGGCAGGCGCGTGAGGTAGTATAGTGTGACACTCACCTTACACACGACGCAGCGGTACAGCTGCTTGGCGTGGTTGTGCATGTGCCGCGTAAGGGAGTGCGCGTGCGAGAAGCGCTTGCCGCACTGCGCGCAGGCGTGCGGCAGGCGCGTGAGGTAGTATAGTGTGACACTCACCTTACACACGACGCAGCGGTACAGCTGCTTGGCGTGGTTGTGCATGTGCCGCGTAAGGGAGTGCGCGTGCGAGAAGCGCTTGCCGCACTGCGCGCAGGCGTGCGGCAGGCGCGTGAGGTAGTATAGTGTGACACTCACCTTACACACGACGCAGCGGTACAGCTGCTTGGCGTGGTTGTGCATGTGCCGCGTAAGGGAGTGCGCGTGCGAGAAGCGCTTGCCGCACTGCGCGCAGGCGTGCGGCAGGCGCGTGAGGTAGTATAGTGTGACACTCACCTTACACACGACGCAGCGGTACAGCTGCTTGGCGTGGTTGTGCATGTGCCGCGTAAGGGAGTGCGCGTGCGAGAAGCGCTTGCCGCACTGCGCGCAGGCGTGCGGCAGGCGCGTGAGGTAGTATAGTGTGACACTCACCTTACACACGACGCAGCGGTACAGCTGCTTGGCGTGGTTGTGCATGTGCCGCGTAAGGGAGTGCGCGTGCGAGAAGCGCTTGCCGCACTGCGCGCAGGCGTGCGGCAGGCGCGTGAGGTAGTATAGTGTGACACTCACCTTACACACGACGCAGCGGTACAGCTGCTTGGCGTGGTTGTGCATGTGCCGCGTAAGGGAGTGCGCGTGCGAGAAGCGCTTGCCGCACTGCGCGCAGGCGTGCGGCAGGCGCGTGAGGTAGTATAGTGTGACACTCACCTTACACACGACGCAGCGGTACAGCTGCTTGGCGTGGTTGTGCATGTGCCGCGTAAGGGAGTGCGCGTGCGAGAAGCGCTTGCCGCACTGCGCGCAGGCGTGCGGCAGGCGCGTGAGGTAGTATAGTGTGACACTCACCTTACACACGACGCAGCGGTACAGCTGCTTGACGTGGTTGTGCATGTGCCGCGTAAGGGAGTGCGCGTGCGAGAAGCGCTTGCCGCACTGCGCGCAGGCGTGCGGCAGGCGCGTGAGGTAGTATAGTGTGACACTCACCTTACACACGACGCAGCGGTACAGCTGCTTGGCGTGGTTGTGCATGTGCCGCGTAAGGGAGTGCGCGTGCGAGAAGCGCTTGCCGCACTGCGCGCAGGCGTGCGGCAGGCGCGTGAGGTAGTATAGTGTGACACTCACCTTACACACGACGCAGCGGTACAGCTGCTTGGCGTGGTTGTGCATGTGCCGCGTAAGGGAGTGCGCGTGCGAGAAGCGCTTGCCGCACTGCGCGCAGGCGTGCGGCAGGCGCGTGAGGTAGTATAGTGTGACACTCACCTTACACACGACGCAGCGGTACAGCTGCTTGGCGTGGTTGTGCATGTGCCGCGTAAGGGAGTGCGCGTGCGAGAAGCGCTTGCCGCACTGCGCGCAGGCGTGCGGCAGGCGCGTGAGGTAGTATAGTGTGACACTCACCTTACACACGACGCAGCGGTACAGCTGCTTGGCGTGGTTGTGCATGTGCCGCGTAAGGGAGTGCGCGTGCGAGAAGCGCTTGCCGCACTGCGCGCAGGCGTGCGGCAGGCGCGTGAGGTAGTATAGTGTGACACTCACCTTACACACGACGCAGCGGTACAGCTGCTTGGCGTGGTTGTGCATGTGCCGCGTAAGGGAGTGCGCGTGCGAGAAGCGCTTGCCGCACTGCGCGCAGGCGTGCGGCAGGCGCGTGAGGTAGTATAGTGTGACACTCACCTTACACACGACGCAGCGGTACAGCTGCTTGGCGTGGTTGTGCATGTGCCGCGTAAGGGAGTGCGCGTGCGAGAAGCGCTTGCCGCACTGCGCGCAGGCGTGCGGCAGGCGCGTGAGGTAGTATAGTGTGACACTCACCTTACACACGACGCAGCGGTACAGCTGCTTGGCGTGGTTGTGCATGTGCCGCGTAAGGGAGTGCGCGTGCGAGAAGCGCTTGCCGCACTGCGCGCAGGCGTGCGGCAGGCGCGTGAGGTAGTATAGTGTGACACTCACCTTACACACGACGCAGCGGTACAGCTGCTTGGCGTGGTTGTGCATGTGCCGCGTAAGGGAGTGCGCGTGCGAGAAGCGCTTGCCGCACTGCGCGCAGGCGTGCGGCAGGCGCGTGAGGTAGTATAGTGTGACACTCACCTTACACACGACGCAGCGGTACAGCTGCTTGGCGTGGTTGTGCATGTGCCGCGTAAGGGAGTGCGCGTGCGAGAAGCGCTTGCCGCACTGCGCGCAGGCGTGCGGCAGGCGCGTGAGGTAGTATAGTGTGACACTCACCTTACACACGACGCAGCGGTACAGCTGCTTGGCGTGGTTGTGCATGTGCCGCGTAAGGGAGTGCGCGTGCGAGAAGCGCTTGCCGCACTGCGCGCAGGCGTGCGGCAGGCGCGCTGAGCCGGCGGGCGGCGCGGCGCCGTGCGCGCATGCGGCGTGGCGCCGCAGCTGGTCGTAGCGAGGGAACGTCAGCCCGCACTGGGGACACCGCCCTGCAGAGGACACGGACATCAAAATCACTTCAGCTCACACAGCATACCGGAAATGTAAAACGAGCAAATAATGGAACGAAAAGAACTTTCCGTCCAGTCCTTCCCCTGATATTCAGAAGCTGATGCCGTTATTTGATTTTGTCCACACTCTATAATCGCAGGGTTTGCAGAACTATCCATCCATCGCATTCGACACATACATTAAAGAGACATGTGGACCTATTAAGTAGTTTTTTCGTTAATTCAAACAATATCGTGACATAAATAAGAGTAATCTCCACTAGATGTGTATCATGTTAATGATAAAAGATGTTTATTTTGCAAAAAGGTTTTTACAAACACCTTTACAAGTCACTTTTTTAAACTAGATGGGGCCGGTGTTTCGTACCTGACTACTCTGAGAAGAAACATCCGAAAGAAACTCAGAGGTCGTATCTTTTAAGGTACACACACACACAATAATGATACACATAACATGTTCAACCATATGCGCAAATGGTTGTTTATTTTTACGCGACTACGGAAAAACTAAACGAGGTTTTCCGTAGAAATTGTTCCTTCATCACATTATGTGCAGACCGGTTCTTTCGGATCTGAGCGATTTCGCATGATAAATTCACATGCGCAAACACTCAACCGTTTGCGAGTTTGTGCATGTGATTTTAATCAAATGTGTGAATGACAATCGCGTTAATTTCGAGTACACAACAAAACTATCAGTTATGAAAAAGGGGATCAGTTTTTTTTAAATGTTTTTTCAATGAAGATTGGTTTACAAAATAATTACTAATGGTGTATTGTTTTTTTAGGGATACCGACGAGATAAATTACTACTAAGGAAAAATCGTACAGTACAGATGCAAAAATATTTCCTGGGACTGTTAATGATGAAAATGAAGACAAAATCGAATTACAGAAAATAAACCCAAGAAGTATTGTATTTTTAGTCGTGGTTGTAAGTTATTGTGATTTATGACGACGTTCAGTTCTGCTCAATACTTAAGATAAAATTTTAAAAAAATAAACATATTGACAAGAAAGAAAATATTTGTGGAAATTGGCTTCTATTGCTTTCACTAGTGCTTATGACGAAAACAAAAAGCCAAGTGCGAGTCGGTTCCGTATTAAAAATATTTTTAACATTATCATGGAACTAAAATTTTTACGCAATTTTTCCTTTATCTGTGCTATAAGATGTTGCTTTGTACCGATTTTCAAGATTCTGAGTTCACGGGAAGTACCCTGTAGGTTTTGATTGCCTTGCGAGTGAAAAAAAAAATTTGCAGCATAAACGGCTGTATCTTTTGATTGTGTTGGCTTAGAAGTTTGATTTTTTTTACAGCTCCAAGGGACAGTAGATCTGAGTATTTAATATGCTAATAAAGATATATGATATGATAGAATATATATAATTTAAACTTGAAACCTCCACATGTTCCTGAGAAAAAGGTCTTGACAGGTAGACGTACAACAAAGTGATCCTACAAGGGTTCTGTTTTTCCTTTTGAGGTACGGAACCCTAAAAAAGGTCAAAAACAGACTCCAAGATCCAAGATGCCTTCTACACGGCTTAAAAAAAAACTCCTAGAAGTAAAGAAACTGCATGACTTACCAGCTCGCTCATCCGCGGTGTGGGTACGATCATGCGCAGCTAGCTCTGCGTCATCTTCGAAGCACTTCCGGCAAACCTCGCACCGGACTGTCATGGCGCCGCGGTGCGCTTCCGCTCTGAGAAAGAAATGCCAATTTGAAACCGCTCAAACGTTTCCAAGTGACTTTTGTCCCTTTTTTTTTTATACCGTAACACGTTCCTAAGTGACCTTTGTCCTTTTTTTACTTTTCGTCAGCATGTCGTCATATTATATCTATTTCTTTCTATCACATGAAGTTTCAATCCTTTTTCCTTTTCTACCCGCTACTTTATTAAATTCTTCATGCTAAAAATACTACAACACTTTACCTGTATGGTCAATTCGATTTAAAAAAAAAAGTTGAATGTCAGTCTTTGAAATCCGATGAATGACGCGAGCGCTTGACGGTTGCTCCATGTATTTTCAAGTAATTTAGTTGTTTTGGGTGAGTGTTTTTGAATAAAATAGTGATTAAGTGGTTAATTATAATACAGTGATGTGTGTGCAACCGGATTTTAACCTAAAGGTAAGTATATTTTAACTTCTGAGTGATTTTACGGGTGCTTGTAACGGTGTTAGAATTTTGTCAGAATGCTTTCGTAATTTATGAAATTTTAAGACCAGTTCCGTATCCAAAGTAATAGTTATCACATTGGATATTTACTAGACAATAGTTTTCAGCAAAAACATATACAAAAGATAGTAAATTAAAGTTATGATTTTAAGTTTTGTTCAACCTTGTGATCTAGCGAATACGGTTAGCAATGTTGGTAAGATAATGAATATGTCGATTCAGATAACCGATATACGAGATATATATAGAGTCCAAACAAAAACGTCAAACAAATCGATAATCGTTGATTTTGTCTCCACCCTAACGAAAGAAAACTTCCTCCTGTCACTAAAGCAATTCAATAACCAAAACAGAAGCAATAAACTTAATACTCAACACCTAAAACTGGATGGACCACCAAATCCTATTTATGTTTCGGAAAATCTCACTTTCAAGGCAAGGAAACTATTCTACATGGCCCGAGACTATGCTGCAGAGAACAATTACAACTACTGTTGGACATCTCGAGGTCGTATATATTTGCGCAAGAAACAAGGTGAGCCTTATTCCCGTATTGATTCAGAAGAGGACCTGGTGAAGCTCAAATCAAAACAATGACTAGTTAGTCTCAAATCTTTATTTTTATTTCATAATATAATAAGCTGCATGGAGAACGGTTTCTATACCATAGTTTTCGATAGTCCACTAATTATTATTGTAATAATGAACACATTATTATTCTATTATATTATTCCAAAAACAACACATACCGCTGTACACACACACACACACACACACATACATAACCATAATGCCTACATAAAACACCCTGTCTACGGATATACTCATATGAACCCAAATTATATTAGCATAGTTTGTGCAAACACAATGATAATCTTATTTAATCTATCAATCAATGGCCACTTTAAACTTTAATTTCAATTCTGTAGCAAATAATATTGATAACATTAATATTGCCTCATCGTTTGTTACTAATCCGGGTCAATGTTCTAAACATATGGGGAATGCTAAAACTACAAATATCTTACATATGAACATACGTAGTCTTAATTGTAACTACGATGAGCTCAATGTTTTACTTATGAGCATGGACTTGAGCTGCGATATAATTTTGTTAACAGAGTGCTGGTTAAGTAAAATGATGAACCTGCCTGTACTCGATGGTTATGTCTCATATAAATCAAAATTTTCAAATCAAAACGACGGTGTAGTGGTTTATGTATCCTCTAAGTTGGATTCTTGTACATGTACTGAACCCAGTTTTGTAGATGGGAATTGTTTGGTACTGAAACAACAGAATATCGCAATTGTTGCCGTGTACCGTTCGCCTTCGTATAAAGACATTGACGGTTTTTTAACTAGTGTCAATAATATCTTAACATCCTTAGGCTCATTCGCTACGGTTGTATTAATGGGTGATATCAACATAAGTCCTAACAGGAACGACTCTCGTGCCGATGAGTACCTTAGTCTGACAGCTTCCCATGGCCTCCTACCGGCTCACGAGCTACCTACCCGTGGTGAGAACTGTCTCGATCATGTAATGCTCAAAACTAATAATATTTCAACTGTTTTTGTCTTGGATACTTGTATAACAGATCATTCTCCAACCTTGCTCTGTATCGATCTAAAGCTGAACCAGACTAAGACTAAAAATATTGTTAAAAGACTTGACATTCAATCCGCAATAGATGAAGTTAAATGTATAAATTTTACCTCTGTCCTTTCATCAAACGATGCCAATATCGCGGCTGAAAACCTTGTTTCTACTTTATCAAACATAGTCGAATCAAATACTAAATATGTCAAAATTTTGCACAAGAATAGAATCATCAAACCGTGGATAACTTCAGGCCTATTAAAATGTATCAGAAACCGCGATAAATTGCATATTGAATCCAAAAAAGATAAAAATAATATAGTCAAAAGAATCACCTATACCAGGTATCGCAACTTTTGCAACGAACTTTTAAAAAAACTTAAAAGAGTGTATGAGCAGCATGAATTTGAAAAAGCGAAAGGTAACCCTAAGGCAACGTGGGATGTAATTAAGAATGTTGCCCAACTTAATCAACAAAAAGCTGCTCCTGACGAATTGCTTACCAATTCAGAGGATCCAACTTCTTCCATAAATGAAGTCTTTTTTGTCAACATAGGTAAAAACCTAGCTGTCTCTATCATGGAAAAACAAAATCAAAGTTATTCAAGTTCGCCACAAAGTCTCTTCCCCCAGACTAACAACAGCCGGGCTACAAATTCGAACGGTACCTCAATGGCTCTTCTAGATGTCGATGAGGCAGAAATTGAGACTATCATCATGGGACTTCGTAATGATTGTGCCGTAGGATGGGATGGAATCCCAGCCAATTTTTTAAAGGAAATACGTACATTTATTTTACCTTCCCTTACCCACGTTATTAATCTGTGCTTTTCTAGTGGCAAATTTCCACGAGTGTTGAAGAGAGCTCTAGTGCATCCTATCTTCAAGAGTGGGGACAAAGGCAGTGTCACGAACTACAGACCAATTTCAGTGTTGACCACTATCTCGAAAGTGGTAGAAAAAGCACTAAACACTCGACTGGTTAACTTTTTAAACACGAACAAGATTCTGGCTCACAACCAATTTGGATTTAGACGTGGTTGTTCGACTGAAGATGCAATAATTGACTTACCAGAGCATATCAGTAGAACACTAGATCAAGGGAACAAATGCATCGGCTTATTCCTTGATTTGTCCAAGGCCTTTGACACTGTCTCGGTGCCCATTCTTGTTGATAGACTAGAATCCATAGGCATAAGAGGTATTGTTCTAGATATTTTTCGTAGCTATTTAGCGGAACGAACTCAGTCTGTTAAGATTGGTCCACTTGTCAGCAATGAGCAGTTTGTTAGTTACGGTGTACCCCAGGGCAGCGTGCTGGGTCCAACATTATTCTTAATCTACATTAACAACTTATGCACCTTAGCCCTGCCCCACACCAAGATCTTGTCATATGCCGATGACACAGTACTGCTCATTGATGGCACAAACTGGGAGCAGGTTAAGCGTTACGCGGAAGACACGTTTAGAATTGTTATGAATTGGTTATCTGGCAATTTGTTAACACTTAACTTGGACAAAACATCATTTGTAACTTTTTCCCTTTCGCAGAAAAGCCAACCTCAACCAGAGACATATACAATTCAGGCGCATTGCTGCGACGTTGCTAACACCAGTTGTGACTGCCTCCATGTTAAGAGGACCTCAAGTGTTAAATACCTTGGAGTTCAGGTCGATTGTTTGCTAAACTGGAAAAAGCACATTGATGAACTCGTCCCCCGTATTCGTAAACTTATTTTTGTGTTCAAGAAACTCAGATCAGTGGCAGATCTTAAAACCCTTAAAGTAGTTTACTTTGCGCTTGTCCAATCTTTGCTGGGCTACTGTATCTCCGTTTGGGGTGGTACCTATGCAGTCAGTATGTTACGGATTGAAAGAGCACAAAGAGCGGTCCTTAAAGTCATGTGCAGGAAACCATTTAGGTATCCTACCACACTTCTCTATAAAGAGTGTGAAGTCTTAACGGTTAGGCAACTGTTTGTGCTCCAAATAACAATGCGTAAACATGCCACCATACCTCAGTCTTTACGGCTGCGTGCAGGGAAACGCAAAAGAACGAGACTGTGTAGCACAGAAAGACACAAAACCGCTCTAGCTCAGCGGCATTATTGGATTCTGGGTTCTCGGGTTTACGAGAAAGTCAATGCTGTTTTGAACATTTCTTTACTTACCAGACAGAAATGCAAGACTGCTGTAAGTAATTGGCTTAAAGGTCTCACCTACGAAGAGTCTGAGAGACTTTTACAATTGGTGGGTTAACTATCTATTCTTGCAACTCATACTCAACTCAGGACACACAACACACACACATACACTACACACACATAAACACACACACACAACACGTACCTACACAACCACAATTACTCACACACCACAAACAAAACAAAATACATTCACGTACCCCTTTGTTAGTATTTTAACTTTTCTTTTATTTTTTTATTTATAGTTACTTTTTGTGCAGATTCAAACAAATTTAATTGTGTTAAGTAACATACCTAGCTGGTCCGGAGGAACGTGATGGCATTCGTGATACAGGGTAATCCTAGTACGAGTGCCAAAGCACTCCTTTGACACATAAGTACACATTAATTTTAGCCAAATTAGTTTCTAAGGAGTTTTATTGTACCTATTTACTAGCAATAAAGATTTTATTATTATTATTCTCTTTATTTATTTTTCTTACATACTAATTTACATTTTTAAATATTTGTTAAAAAAAGATATCAAAAAACATTTAAAAAAATAGTAGTCCACCGGTGTCGGGAGCAGGGTCCAAGCTACCGGTGGTTAGGGTTCCAGAGACAGGAACCTCCTCACAATACGGGCCGTATCGAGAAGTACTGCCTTCTGAATCAGGCCCTTGATCCAACCACCAAGCGAAAGTTTTGACAGGTGGTCGTCCATGCTTTTTGCTATCAGGCCATTGGCCGTGACGACTATCGGCACAATGATAGCCGAGCTCACATGCCACATATCGACAACCTCGTGAGCTAGGTCCAGATATTTTATTTGCTTCTCTTTCTCAGCTTTCACGAGGTTCTCGTCATGTGGGATGGTAACATCGATTATCATTACGCGGCGCGCTGATCGGTCTATCACCACTATGTCAGGTTTATTGGCAACAATAGTCCTGTCAGTGATGATAGACTGATCCCAGTACAACGTGACATGGTCTTTTTCGAAAACTGGGTCGGGCACATACCTGTAGTACGGTACCTCAGACTCCACAAGTTTATATTTCAAGGCAAGTTGCTGGTGAATAATCCTGGCCACTTGATTGTGCCTGTGCAAGTACTCGCCGTTAGCCAGACGAGAACAACCAGAAATAATATGTCTGATGGACTCACCCGGACGGTGGCATGCCCGACACACGTCAACCGTCCCATCCTTCATAATATATTTCCGGTAGTTGTTCGTCAACATAACTTCGTCCATAATTGCACAGACAAAACCTTCAGTTTCCCCAAAGAGGTCGCTGAAACGTAGCCAGGACACGGACGCTAAAAAATCTACATCGGGCCCATGAAGAGCCCGGTAGAAGCGCCCGTGAAGCTCCTTGCTTTGCCATACTTCCTTGCGGTCATCAGCAGTAAGTACCACAGGTTTGCGTTATATTTATATTTTTTATATTTTTTTTTATTATTATTATTATTACCTAACCTTGCAAAAAAACAAACATGGCGGCCCGCGATATTAAAAATTATATTTTTCTTCGATGAATAACAAGTGTGATACATAATTAAAAAGAGTATTTCTTGGTCAGGGGGTCGTCATAGGGGCGGTTCTTGTAGAAAACAATAACATCGTATGTATTTTGTTTACTCAAAATTCACAAAAAAAAATAAACAAAAAATGTCGAGTGCAATTTTTTCATTTAATTCATTAATTATTTAATTCCATATTTTAATTTATTGTATAAACCTATATATAGATAATACTTACATGTAAGTTACATTATTAAATTATCTTTCAGATAGTAGCAAAATTTTTAATTTACGTGAAACAGTATAGTTGTAATAAATTATTTAATTTAAGTGATTAAATTATTCTCCGTCGGCAATAAATCCTGGTTGGCTAATGCCTGTAAATTAATATTTTTCTACTAACAACTATGTTTATTTTTATTTTATCGTACGTAAATAGAACCCTTCCACCAATAAAAGCCATAAAATATATATGGTATCGATTTACTTTTTGAAATAATAATTTTTAAAGTTCACATAATGTTTTTTGACAACCCTAGTCAATGTTTACGAAATAATATAATAAATTTGAGACGAAATTTTAACAAACACTTGACACCACTTGAAAGGGTCTCTCATAAGCTTGAACAAAAACATTACTTGAAGCGTCTATTGTTTATAACACGTCAACAAAAAATTAAGATAAGAGACCGGCCGCACGGCGCGCGCCGGCGCACCTTTTTTTTCCAAGGTCGGGCGTTTGCCGTCATAAAAAGTGAGTCACCTAAGAACGTCTAAGCGGGAAAGAAGAATAAAGATTTGCCAGTTCGTCATCCGCGAAGCCTTGACCAACCATGTTGGTCGGCTAATCGGCATCCAGCCCCATCGGATAAATAATAAATGTTTTTTTTATTTATTTAGCCTGCACTGTCCCACTGCTGGGCAAAGGCCTCCCCCAACTCCTTCCAAGAGCTCTTATCTTGTGCCACTTCGAAGCAGCCCTCATGGCACGCGTCTAAATCGTCACGCCACCACTGCCTAGGCCGGCCTCGGCGGCGCCGTCCGTCTTCCGGCATCCATCGTGTTGAGGCCTTTGCCCAGCGGCCATCTTGCATGCGGCTGACGTGACCCGCCCAATCCCACTTTCTTAGCAGCCTTCTTGCCCACGTCCACTATACCCGTTTTGGAGCGCAGTGTGGTGTTTCGTATCCTGTCTTGCCTTTTGACACCCAAAATACTGCGCTCCATTGCCCTTTGGCATACTCCAAGGCGGAACTTCTGAGTCTCGGTGAGTGACTAAATCAGTAAATGTTTTATTGATCCAATAACACAAACAAGAGGTAAACAATCTAGAATTATAGGTACCTATTTCCCATACTGTTCTCGTTTAGGCCTAGGAGACCTAGACCAATGGTCTACTCAGTAGACCATTGCTAATCATACTCACTTGTGTTCCCATAGTTTCTCCCTTCGGTTGAATGTTTCACTGCAACAGTCACATTCGTATCTGTCGGACGAACGCGCGCGCGACCGCGACTTACCCTACTACGGCTCAATAGACCTTGGTCTCTTCCTGGGTAGACCTAAGCCTGCTCTTAAGAAGACCACCGTCTTTTCCTTAATAGACCGTTCGAATTCATACCTACTTATTTCCCATACTGTTCTCGTTTAGGCCTAGGAGACCTAGACCAATGGTCTACTCAGTAGACCATTGCTAATCATACTCACTTGTGTTCCCATAGTTTCTCCCTTCGGTTGAATGTTTCACTGCAACAGTCACATTCGTATCTGTCGGACGAACGCGCGCGCGACCGTGAGTTGCCTCCGCCGCGGTTCTGATGTACGCGGCGATGGATTCTGTGAAGAAGACGAAGGTAAGTACAGTTTTTAGATCCAAGATTGAGTAGGGCGTAGTGTGTTTGCCGCGATTGTTGGCAGTAGGCGTATTAGGGCTATTAACAATATATATTTTATTGTTTCTTATTTGCGCTAGAAAAAATACTATCGATGGGAAAAAAATCCGATAAAAGATCAAACATTTATTTTATCCTATTTATCTTTTCACTGACATCAATTTTGCTTTTTAAAAGGACATTTTTTTTTTCGTTTACAAAAAGGTAAAAAAGAAACTTATTTAGTCAAACGAAAGATACAACATGGTCTACTTCTAAAATGTAAAAATACAAGCATCAAAACTACCACAATACCTTCTATAAGTCTTAAAGTAAAAGTCAACTATTGAAAAGACCATAGTCTTCTTTAAAAATACGACGGTCTTCTACTTAATATACCACGGTCTACTAATAAAAAGACTACAGTCTGATTCTGAATAGACCACGGTCTACTACTAAGAAGCCCAAAGTTTTCTACTAAAAAGACCAACGTCTTTTAGGTCTACTCACTTGAGAGTCACCCTCGTAGAATACCACTTAGAACAGATGTGACACTGGAAGCTCTTGTCAGCAGACTCGTTTTCAGATTCGCTGATCTCGTCATGAGAGCCCGGCGCTCCCGGGTCAGCGGCCCGTTCGGGATCCGAGTCGGAGCCGCTGCCGGAAGCTGGGCCACTGTATGACCATGCGCCGAATGACCTGTTGATGTGAAGACCATCAGTTTTGACGGGTTAGGTTGTTAGCTTTAAAGGGTGACGGATTTTATAATGATAACAGTTCTGGTAGCAAAAGGCATTTATGAGGTAGATGTGAGTTGCTCCGGTTTGTTCGAAAGAGATACCGCGGTTCCAGACACAAAGGGCTAAGAAGGAACATGGGTTGTTTTTAGTCAGTAGAAATCTGACCCTCCCTACCGCTCTGCCTAAAGCAAATAACTCCTCCCAGTTATTTGATGATTTTACAACCTCCAAAAAAAAAAGTCAGATG
Source organism: Diarsia dahlii (assembly GCA_949775195.1). Lineage (NCBI taxonomy): Eukaryota > Metazoa > Arthropoda > Insecta > Lepidoptera > Noctuidae > Diarsia > Diarsia dahlii. Next base: position 1,986,876 of record OX459219.1, on the reverse strand, counting down.
TGAGTGGCAACACCTGGAACGGACGCCCTAGAAAGACATACACGGGCTTTATTGGTGAGATTCTTCGGATGAAATCCTAAAAACTTCTTAGGATATTATTCTAAACTGTGATTCTGTCTGTAGCCATACAGTTCAATGCACAAAAAAAGTTGAGAGGGGAATCAATCCAACACTGAGGGTTATACCTGGTTGATGAAGTGGGCGGAAAAAAGGGCACGCCTTTACCCAGCAGTGAGTGATTCCGAACTAATGATGATGATTGCCAAACTTAAGTGGCAATGGGCAGGACACATTGCTCGCAGAACAAAATATGGCCGATGGGGCCGAAAAGTTCGGGAGTGATGATCGCGAACCGGAAGACGTTGCGTTGGAAGGCCTCCCACTAGGTGGACCGTGCACCTGGTGAAGGTTGCGGGGATCTGCTGGATGCGAGACGCGCGGGACCGGGAGATGTGGTGACACTTGGGAGAGGCTTATGTCCAGCTGTAAACATTTTTTGGCTGACATGCGCACTTGGATAATTCACATGCACAAGTGCTCAACACAGTTGTGCAAGTGCGCAACCTACTTGCGTCGAATCCTCATCACTGGACAGACGTCTTAAGGCTGAAATGTTGATGATGATGAAGATAATTGAGAGTTAAAAGCTAATTAGACCTCACCTATCATCGTCATTAGGAGTGTGGTTGACCGCTGGCGCCGGGTTTTCAGTCTTGGGTATCTCGTCGCCAGATTCTGACTCGGAGTCAGAACTGTCTGATGAGCTCGAGGATCCGGAGCTCGATGATGTACTGGATCCTGAGCTGGAACTGCCTGGGGAGTGGAAGTGGTGGTTAGGTGAGGTGTTGGAGATGTATAATGAAGGTTTAAGGTTTCTTTCGATTACATAAAAAATGGGTAAGTTGAATGACAGGAAAAGAAATATGTAATGTGTGTTTGGGGGTATGAGGAACAGGGTGTAAAGTTCCTCATCCCCCATTGAAAAGGGAGGATCCTCCGACCGGACGGGTGTTGTGTCCGGCGGGCTAACTGCCCGTCCGGTCGGAGGATTATATGAACAGGGTGTAAAGTTCCTCATCCCCCATATGTGTGGTGTTTTAAAAATGTAAAAAAGTAACAAAGAATCACAGTTTTTTCCTTGTAGTTGCCAGTTATTTCATTTTAATCGTGCGGTCAAGGTGATAGTTTCTTAAAGTTGGGAACGGTGGTCCTTTTAGCGCTTGCATTATAGATGTCATTTTAAAAGCATAGCTGTTGGTTAAAATTTGTTTTTTTTTTTTGGAATTTATGTAGTAAAGAAATGAGGTGTTGAATTTCTCGTGCATTCGTTGTTGCGGTTTGCGTCGCTGCGTGCTTTCGTGCTCGCAGTGTTCGTTGTTGCGGGCATTCGGTGGCGTGTGGTTCGGCGTGGTGGCTTTCGGAATGACGTATTGCACTCGTAGTTTCGTTCGTTTTTTGACGTGAACGGAAAAAGATGACGTCATGAGTCGTTACCTCGCTCTGAGGCGTTACCTCGCTCTGAGGCGTTACCTCGCTCTGAGGCGTTACCTCGCTCTGAGGCGTTCCATAGCAACGGCGTGTTAATTGTCGTTCCATAGCAACGACGTGTTAATTGTTTGTTTATAGCAATGTAAGTGCTGTATTTTCTTATGACGTTGTCACGTTCATGTATCGCCAGTAAACCGACTTTACAGACAACCGATTTTTTTTTCTGATTTTCAAAAGTGCCTGTAATGGCTTAATTGAAATAAATGCTTTGAGTTTGAGTTTCGAACTTAAAAACGAGAATTTGACTAGAATGTGCAATGCCCACTGGGCATGTCCCACTCTAGTCGGATTGTCGTTTGGTTTGATTTTCGGCAGGTTCGAGGCAGCACAGGAACAGAGCTATTGGAAGGAATTGGGGCAGGCGTTTGTCCAGCAGTGGGACAGTGCAGGATAATCAAAAAAAAAAGAAGTTAAAAGCCAAATTAAAGTTAAAAAACAAACTTACTGCTACGCGTGTTCCTTGTCGCGGAGGTGCCTTGCTCGGGCGCCGCGCGTCGCTCTGTAGAGAGGGTTACTAGTGTGAACATTGAACATACGGGACATCACGCAAGCTCCCCGACAAGGGGTGACAGTGAACTACTATACAGCCGAACAAGCTATTTGGTGTACAGTGCGATCAAATTATCTTGGCAGGTCTGAACATAGGCTCTGCGAACTTTTACGCATGTAAACTTGTGAAGAAAACTGTTATTGCCAGATAAACCAATACTTAAACGATCAGAAAATATCTAATTTAAACAGTGAGAAATACAAATAAAATAAATATCATAACACTTTTATACATTAGTTGTAACAAAATGACCTGCACGAAGTTCGGACCTGCCAAGATAATTTGACCGCACTGTACTTTACTCAATAAAAAAGAAGACTAATTTAGATTGGCTAGGCTTTATACATAATCTTCAAACCCCCTTTTTTTTAGGTGGGTCGGTAATCATCAAATAACCCCTCCCGCTCTTGGGCAGAACGAAAGGGAGTGTTAGACTTCTACTTATTAAAACCACCAGTGTTCCTTCTTAGCCCTTTATGTCGAGGCCGCGGTATCTTTGTGACCAACCGGCAGCCTCGACGGGATCTTCAAACCCCTTTATTGTCCTTTCAAAAACCAGGTTTACAAAAGCCAAAATTAACATCGCAGTGCAGTATACTTTTATTACATTACTAGCTGAACCCGCGCATGCGTTGCAATCCGTTTTTCCTACCTACCTATCTACTACCCTACCTACTACCCTACCTACTACCCTACCTACTACCCTACCTACTACCCTACCTACCTACCTACTACCCTAACTAAAAAAAAAAAAAAAAAGTATCCTATGTCCTTCTCCTGGTTCTTAGCTACCTCCCTACCAATTTTCAGCTAAATCCGTCCAGCCGTTCTTGAGTTATAAATGGAGTAACTAACACGACTTTCTTTTATATATATATATATATATAATATTATATATATATATATATAGATTTGACAACGGAACCAAGGCTCACCAGATCCAGAGCTACTGCTGTCGGAGTCCGAGTTGGAACTGTCTTCCAGCTTCTCCTGCTTCGTCTCCATTTCTTTGACAGAAGGACATCCTGCAACAATATCCATTATGAATGGAGGCAAACAACATATATATGTTTATTTTATTTTGGAGTAAAACTGAAATAGAATATAAAAAATTGGCTGTCACGGAACGCTTGGCAGATGTGAAACATCTATATTTATATTAGAATTTATGTTTATATTTATATCGATATCTATCGATCAAAGCATACGACGTAACTACATCACTAATAAACTACTTGACAAAAAAAATTAATTAGTCCGTCAGATAGATTTCCAAAAAGTATTTTTCCTTTTTTTACGTGAACTAAAAATGAAGACGATACAGTGCTTTGAAAACTCATGTGACGTCACATTTTTACCGAAAAGTGACGTCACAAGTCCCCACTCATGATCTTGGACACGTTTTATCTTCGTTAATTTTTATTAATTTGATAAAACAAAAAACACGTATTCAATATTTTTCGATAATCTAACTGATAATGCAAATTGTTTGATTAATAAATAAAAAAAATATATGTTTCACAGAAAGATATATTTTTTTGTCAGGAAGGTACTCAATTGAGTTGAGGTGGAACTTTCCAAAAAGGAACAGGTAGATCAATAATCTTTCCAAAACATACTTTATTAAACGGTTTTATTTAGCTCACCCCGTTTGTTTTTTTAATAACAAAAAGATTGATTTTACGTCGCATAGACGAGCCATCACTCCATGACATCGTCATGCCAAATTGTCACTCCATATAGATGTTTCACATCAAAAATAATGAAAATGACGATATTTTAGCACGACTATCGCACCCTGGGTGGTCAGCCCTACCAACCTGCCTCGCTAATCTTAACAAGTAGCCCAGAAGTACAAACTCGAATATTCCAGGAGGTCGTATTTTCTTGATTCTTCATTTTTGATAGCTAAAGGCTCCTTCTGAACATCGGGTCAGCTCTTCTTTTGAAAGTATAAAAAAATCCCATTTTATTCTAAACCCAAATATCTATCAAATATTTACCAATTTATTGATTGTATTAGTTATGGATATGGTCAGACTTTTTCAAAAAACAAATTTATTTTTGTGGTTGTATCCGATAATATTTCAAAACTCATCGTTGGTATCAAATATGTTGGAGTTTGGTCCAGTCTTACCGGACGAAGCTAAATTTTTACATGAAGTGTCTGCCTATCTGACCGCCATAACCCTAACCACTTTGTTGAATTTTTCAAATCAAATGACGGAGTAATCCGACTCCGTCTTTTATGAACGGAGTTGACAAAAAAATCTAATTACGAGTAGTACACACGGCTACACATCAAGCTATACAAAACCAGTATAATCTGATCGTTCATTGTGCGAAAAGATCTAGTAAAGTGAGGCCAAGATTAACTGGTTTTGTATAGCTTGATGTGTAGCCGTGTGCACGTCAGATAGATTTCCAAAAAATATTGGACACGTATTTTTTCTTTTGTCACGTAAAAAAAATGAAGACGATACAGTGCTACGAAAAGTCGTGTGACGTCACAGTTTGGTACATTTTTTACCAGAAAGTGACGTCACAAGCCCCCAATCATGATATCGTCGTCGTTTTTATTTCGTCAATTTTTATTAATTTGATAAAACAAAAAACACGTATTTTTTTCGATAATCTATCAGACAGACAATTTACAGAATCATATTTTTTTAGTCAGGAATAGCGTTGAAAATAGTTACAATTTATTTTTACCCGGAAAGAAACAAATTGTGTATTTTCCCGTATTTATTACCTATTCAATGGAACTTTCGAACTTTCGCCAGTATAAATGTCATATTATACTTTTCCAATAAAACGAAAAAAAAACCGAAAGATTCCCGTTTCTTTCGTTTTTTTCCGGTTTTTTGTTCCGTATTGGAAAGAAATAGGAATCTTTCTGGCTTTTTTCAACGCTAGTAAGGAAACATTCCTGTTATGAGGTAACAAACAAAAAATAACAACCAAAATGAGAACCTTCCTTTTATGAAGTCACTTAAAAATAGTATGGTATATATGTTGATTGTTGATGTTACGTGTTTAGTTTTAATTAAAGTGTAATGTTAAATATGTATTAGTTTGTTATTTCTGTATTCTTATTGTGTGTATTTTACTTATGGGCTGTAGTTGCCTGAAATAAAATGATTATTATATAAACTGACCTTCAGAACTCCTGATGGACAGAACCTCGTCCTCATCCCCTCTGCGCTGAGAGTCGTGCGGCTTTTTGAAGTTAGCGGCCAACAAGTGGGTGTCGTAGAGGTCGTCCTGGGGAACATGGTAGATTTAGGCTCGCTAGCACCGATATACCGGGTCTAAGATGGCCACGGTAGCAGATCATAATATGTAAAAGCGTAAAATGGACTTTTCATAATATTAACTGCGTCTGTGACCATTTTCCAAATTTATTGAAATTCATATTATTTTCCTATTGTTATCTATTTTCCTAAATGGGCACAGACGCAGTAAAAAAAAACTGGCCAAGTGCGAGTCGGACTCGCACATGAAGGGTTCCGTACAAAAACGGTATGCTATAATTTATACAATTTCTTCTACGGGCCAATGAAACTTGACCTCTGGATTGTATAGGCGCTCATACGATTCAGGGACCAAATTATATTGGTTAACTGCTGTTTCCATCCAAGTTCAAAATTATTTTCCTAGAAAGTCCTTATAAAGCTCTACTTTTCAGATTTTTTTCATATTTTCTAAACTTAAGGTTCAAAAGTTAGAGGGGGGGGGGACACATTGTTTTTTACTTTTGGAGCAATTATTTCCGAAAGTATTGACATTATCAAAAAATTATTGTAGTAAACCCTTATTCATTTTTAAATACCTTTCCAACAATATATCAGACGTTAGGGTTGAAATTAAAAAAAAATCACTTCCCACTTTACATATGGGGGGCTACCCTAATAAAACATTTTTTTCCAATTTTTATTTTACCACTTTGTCGGCGTGATTGATAAACATATTGGTACCAAATTTCAGCTTTCTATTGCTAACGGTCACAGAGATTAAGCGAGGACGGACGGACGGACGGACGGACGGACAGACAGACATGGCGAAACTATAAGGGTTCCTAGTTGACTACGGAACCCTAAAAAACGTAAAATGGACCTTCCATTTGACGTTTTTTAACGCAATTCATATTATGATCCGCTAAAGTGACCATGTTAGATGCCTTTTTTATTGATTTATTTAGGATCTCCAACAAAGAATATACACAGATCATGTTAAATATTTAGTGGACGACAAAAGTATCGCGTAAGTGTACTCCTTCACTTACAGGAGACCACAGCATGCACAACAAAAATTTATATTGAGCTAACAGACCAGTTACGAAATAATAATAAAATTCAAAAACTAAATACACATTATTTAAAACATTCAAAAATTAAAGTCAAAATTAAAAAAACTAAAATAATAATAAAAAAATGTAATAATTAAAAGAATTATACATTATAATCAAGATAATAAAAAATAAATAAAATTAAATCACATTTGGTAACATTGTTTAGAATTAGAAAAATAAACTTTAAATTAAAAATGAAAATAAATTATTTATTTATTTACCTACTCACATCTACCATTGGGAGCGTTCAAATATTACGTAAAGAATTTGGGGAGAGGCGTCTTGTAAAACGTTACGATGCGTTACAGGGGGGTTTGAAGTATGCGTTACGTAAAATTGTTTTTTAACCCTTCAGAACTGTCGCGTAGAGAGATTCTCTCACATTTTATAAAACGCTTCGTGTTCTCAAAATTTCAAAAAAAGAAGAACAAAATGGTCACTTGTTGTTTACGTAACGTTTTACTAGGGGTGTAGGGGGTACAGAAAAACGTTACGGCGCGTTACATGGGGGGGACAAGGGGTCAAATATGTAAAAATTGCGTTACGTAATATTTTAAAGCTCCCTTAATTTAATATACTGTTAATCTAACAGTTCAGCTACAAGGTAATAATCTAAATTTATCCAACACACTAACCTTATCAATGTTAGCGTACTTCTCGTGAATGTGTCTCAACGCGCGCAGGTTCTCGTCCAGACTCAGCGAGTCTGATGTTTGACTTGGTGAACCTGCGACAAAATGCATTTATAGTATACTAGCAGTTGCCCGCGACTTCGTTCGCGTAGAAATTTTGACTCTCTTGTCTGGACTGCCTGTGGATGGTACTATGTCAAATCGAATGCCAAATGCCAATCGAAGCGATTATATTCCCTTAAACCAGCCCTGTCATAAAATCTATTCCTACCTGAAATGTCTTAACTATATTCTATCTCTCTGCCAATTTTCAGGTACAAAAAGCCAAGGATTTCATATGGACTTACGGGAGCCCTTAGTCCAGGTCTTCCTTACAAACTTAGCTTAGATCTCCTACTCCTAAACTCTAGACTTGTTAAATTTCAGGTTGTTAGTACAAAAAAAAACAGTACATTTTTACAAACATGTGAAAGCCCTCAGACCTCCTTATTCTGGCCATGTTGCTAAACTCGCTAAATCCGTTCTTAGTCAACGTCTACTAACTATAAAGTACCTTCCTGCCAAAATTGTAGCACAAAAAAGGAAGGACTGTCATACAAACTCGCGTGAGCCCTTAGACCTCCCTAGTCCGGCCCTGTCGCAAAATCGGTTCTTAGCAAACTTCTACTCACCTACTACGTCCCTGCCAAAATTCAAGTTAGTAGCACACAAAATGATGAACTTTTAAACAAACTTGCGAGCGCCCTTAAACCTCTCTAATCCGGCCCTGCCACAAAACCTGTACTTAGCAGAGTTCTTCTAACTATAAACTACGTGCCTGCCAAAAATCAAGTTTGTAGCACAAAAAATTAAGGATTTTCTTACGAACTTGCAAGAACCCTTAGACCTCCCTAATCCGGCCCTGTCACAAAATCTGTTCTTACCAGACGTCTACTAACTATAAACTACGTCCGTCTCAAAAATCAACTTTGTAGCTCAAAAAATGAAGGACTTTCATACAAACTGGCGAGAGCCCTTAGACCTCCCTAATCCGGCCCTGTCTCAAAATCTGTTCTAAGCAGACGTCTACTAACTTTAAACTACGTCCCTGCCAAAAATGAAGATTGTGGCACAAAAAATGAAAGACTTTCATACAAACTGGCGAGAGCCCTTAGACCTCCCTAATCCGGCCCTGTCACAAAATCGGTTCTAAGCAGACGTCTACTGCCTATTAACTACGTCTCTGCCAAAAATCAAGATTGTAGCACAAAAAATGAAGGACTTTCAAACAAACTTGCGAGGGCCCTTAGACCACCCTAATCCGGCCCTGTCGCAAAACTAATTTATAGCGGATGCCTACTAACTATAAACTACGTCTCTGCCAAAAATCAAGATTATAGCACGAAAAATTAAGGACTTTCATACAAACTTGTGAGGGCCCTTAGACCACCCTAATCCGGCCCTGTCGCAAAATTAATTCATAGCAGACGCCCACTGACTATAAACTACGTATCTGCCAAAAATCTAGATTGTAGCACAAAAAATGAAGGAGTTTCATACAAACTTGCGAGGGCCCTTAGACCACCCTAATCCGGCCCTGTCGCAAAATCCGTTCTTAGCGGACGTCTACTAACCATAAACTACCTCCCTGCCAAAAATCATCTTTGTACGTCCAGCGGTTTTCGAGATTTCGTGATGAATCAGTGAGTGAGTGAGTGAGTGACCTTTCGCTTTTATAGATATAGATAAAACAGAGTAACAGGGGCGTAAAGGAAAGCCTTTTGTACTTACAGCTTATTTTTTTTAATTTAGAAACGGCTTACTCATGACCTCAATCTTGCCCTAAGGGCAGAGATGAGGTCGACGATGGAACGAGCTTACCCAGTAGAAGCCTGTTTACTCGCGACTTAAATAGATTGGGGTTACTCGTATATGAACTCGGGAACGACGCAGGCAGGGTGTTCCACTCATTAGCTGTGCGCAAAATAAAAGATTTAGAAAGAAAGAAAGAAAGAAAAATATTTATTTGGGACAAGCACAGGAACTACAAAAAAGAATAGAAAGCTAATAAAAGAGAAAACCTGTGCGAGGCCAAAAAGGCTTAGATAGCAGAACGCAGGAGGAGGATTGGAGGATTTAGCAAAACGCTTCGTACGAATGTGTGGAACATAGACAAGGTATAGGTGATAACCTGCAGTACGTCTAGTCTGGTCTTGTTAAGATGTCAATAACGGTCATTGCTCTTTCCCTAATATCTCTTCGTACGAACCAAAACAAATGAACCATGTATCGTTTTTCATTAGAAACATATTGAAGATCACAATAGATGACGATTCAAGACATGAACACTTGAACAGGTTTATTTTTTTATTTTTGCATTTCAAAGTTAAGAACTTTAATAAATGTAGGTGGGTCAATGACCGCTATTGCGATCTTAACTGGCAGCAACTATAGTAAAAAGAGCAGAGTGAAACAAATAAGGAGATGGTAAAAAAAAGCTATTATATTGGAATGGGCAAGAAAATTATGATTCCGTGCTTCGAAAGGCACGTATAAGCCGGTGGTCCCGGCCGCCAAATGGCGGTCGTCAAACCATGACAGAGGCCCTTTTTTTTGGTGGGTGGAAAATCATCAAATAATCTCCTGGGCAGAGCGGAAGGGAGTGTCAGACTTCTACTGACTAAAAACCACCCATGTTCCTTATTTGCCCCTGTGCCGAGGCCACGTCATCTCTTTCTATAATCCGCGGCCCCGACGGGCGTCGGCCCTAACGGGCCCTCCTTGCTGACATCTCCTTGAGGCGCGCGTGGAACAGTCCGGCGCCGCCGACACGGTCTGTAGCCGACATGAGACGGCCGGACGGCGAGCTATCCCAACACTCACCGTCCACAGGCCCGCGATGTCAGAGGTCCTTGATGCGGTTTAGAAACTCTGTCACTAAGGTTTGTGGGGTCGTTAGACCTTACTGCCCACACACAGAATAATGTTCATAATAGTGGTAAGACTCACCCAGATCCGGCTCATCATCGCTATCCAATGTGATCGGCTCAGAGTTGACTGGCATCAGATTACTTCTAACGCGAATCTCTGGAAATTTACCAAAACAATATTGATTCAAAGTTTTTACATAACGTATCGTTAAGGTTGCACAAGCCAGTCATTCTTCCATACAAACGTAGTCTGGTGATTACTCTTCTGGTTGACGGTGTAGGTTCAAAATTAAAAATTGTATCAACTGGTCTTGTCATTATCTAGGCCTCTATGGAAGCAGAATTGGAAAAAAAAAATGGTTTGGAAGTTATGAGCGTCGAAACTTTCATATTTTAGCACTAAATTTAACCATCTTTGGGCGTAAATAAGTTACGTATATAGTACGAAAATGAAAAAAGTGAATCCATACAGGCATAGATTAGTTATTAAAGAATTCAAATAATTTTATTTTGAACAGATACATTCAATGGATTTTTCATGGTATCCATACTACCAAAGGTCTGCATAGAAACAATCGCGCGCCCGTTTTAGTTGTGTCTCTTTCGCTCTATGCATTTCGCTCGTAATGTCGGATGAAATAGCATGCATTTTAGCCCCGCCCACCAACTAGTTCGTGCCTTTGACTTGTTTACCCTTAAGGTGAAACTTTCAAGGTAGCTCGCGAAATTTGATAGATTAATGATTTTTAGTTTTCGTTTTTTGCAATTAGCTGATCAGTGTCAGGTTGTATGTTAAATAAAATAGAATTCGCGACCGTAACAACCGTGACTTTATAGAGTAATAATGATTAAAATCACAAATACAACCCTCTCAGTTACCATTGATTATCGTGATCCATGAGTGTACCAACTCTCTTTATTCATGCAATTGTAAAAGCATACAGCAAGCTAGTTTTACGAAATACCTTGGTATAACAGTTGACCAAAGACTGTCTTGGCACACCCACATCGAAAATACCATGGCCAGGGTCAGAAAACTCATATGGATTTTTAAAACGTTGCGACATGTGATGTCGTCACTGCTACTTAACAAAATTTATACTGCTCTTGCACAATCGGTCATCACATATTGTATACCAATCTGGGGAGGGGCCACTAAGACAAAGTTTCTGGACATAGAAAGGGCTCAAAGGTCTCTCATCAAAGTCATGTACTTCAAACCCTTTCGATATTCTACAGACAACCAGTGGCGTGCCTAGGAGTAAGCAATACAGCAAGCACAACTACAACAAGCAGACTGTTTTGTTTAAGTTTTTAATAACGGCTCTTTTTATAACGGCGGTTAGTGCCAAACTCGTCGCCAAATTTTGGGCCGACTCAATTTAAATTGTCATCGACACGCTAAGAAGAGAAGATAACGGCTGTTTTATTTTACTAGTTATTTTTAATATACCTAATCATAAACCTTTTCGTAGTTCCTATTTAATATTACGTCACAATTTAAGAACAACATTTAGGTGCATTACACAATAACGAATCCACACTCTTTAATCTTTCACAAGGAAATATTACATTAACCACTTCAAAACAAAGTTAGGTAATTCCATCAAAAACTAATGTCAAACTATAAATCACTAGAAAAAGAAACACAGAAAGAAATGCACTCACTAGTAATCGCTCAAAACAAATATGAACTAACTTGAAATCTACTTTGTGTCAAAATTCTCGCCACACGCATCATCCATCGCGCGAACCGTGAAACACACATTCTCTCTCAAACATACACTGACTTGCCACGCACACATTCAAATAAAATAGAAGCTCGGCTTATTCCTCATTCATAATTTCGAATGTTTCCTAAAAGTATTATTAAAAACAAACCAATTTATGAATGAAAAATGCAGTGGAAACAGTGGTGCTTTCGAGAAAGGGCTACTGGGCTAGCCCCGCCCACTGGCTCACTACTTAACTCTTCTTTTGTTAGTGCTAGAGCGAGCTAGAGACTCGCGGTCGCAGCGGAGAAATATGAAGTTTGACAACGCCGCGCGCTGATTATTGCACGCGAATTTATAGTAAATGTTATTATTATATTTTGTTAGTGTTTATAGTACGACTGTTTTTTTATTTGTTGTTTTATTTTAAGGCAAGCACAGCTTTTCTGCTTGTATGGGAGGCCCGCCACTGCAGACAACCTCTACAGGGTCAGTAATCTGCTTACTGTTAGGAAATTATATGTACTGAATATTACCATCGATCTGCACAAGTCCCTCACATTTTATTCATCAAATCTCGACAAAAGACGTAAAGATATTGTGGCTCACTCCTCTCGGATCCGTACGGTTTTTGCTAGGCGTCAATATAACACACAATCTACTTACATTTACAATAAATTGAACCTGGTATTGAATATTTATCCCATGTTGCGGTATAATTGTAAAAATAATCTAACAGAGTGGTTAAAATCACAAACGTATGATGGAATCGAACTTCTATTAACCAGAATATGTTAAAGAACAACCTGTGCCCAATACTAACGTACATCAATCATGCAATCAGTAATACACATACACATACTCACACCGATACACATCACACATCCACCTCCCCACCCAACACACACTTACACACACACAAACACTACACATACTTGAACATGTTAAAATAATATTGTACCTATAATCCTAGTTTGTAAATTTTTCTTTTTTTTTTAAGTATGTCTCAACAATGTAGAGAGAAAGTAATCCATGGGAAGTTGCGAGGTAACCCCATCACAAGTATGTTTATAACTTATCGGGGCTTGTCTCAATTTTGTGCTGTAAAACAATTGTAAGAGAATCAATAAAAACTTTTATTATTTTATTAGTTAATATCAATTCCTTGAGTGACTATTTGACCTGATACTAAAGGAAGTTAAGTAAGAAAATTCGAATTTCGCGGGCTAACATGTTGCTTTCACCTTGACGATGCCGAGAGGCGCTTGTTTTTCCCATCTTTGCGATATATAAAAAAAAAACTATTTTGTCGTCTTTAGTTATAGACCGGTCCAGAATGGACACGTACTGCAAAAGACAGAACAAAATGGAAAGCTTTAGAGGAGGCCTTTGTCGAAGGACAAGCTGTAAAAGTTTCCGAAACAATTACATAATTATTTTATTTATTTAGTTTGTTAAACTTAACGTTAGTCAAGTAGTTTCTTTAAATTTTATGTACAGTCGAACTACTTAATAAGTATACAGCCAGCTAACTTGTATTTACTTTTAAGATTAAACAGATAGGTACATTTAGAGACTGATGTCAAACGATACAGCTTTTGACATCAGTTGCTTAATGTGAAACACGTGATAAAACAAAATTACAATCAATATTTTCAGTGTTATAGAATTATAAAGATCTCTACCCTGTATACTTATTAGCTTGTTCGACTGTACTAAGCATGCAAATAAAATAAAATAAGCCTTTATTGCTGTAACTTACAGCAATAAAGGCTTATTTTATTTTATTTATTTAGTTAGTTATAGACCACACAAGTCTTGTCATCATGAATAAATTTCATCAAACGCTTGATGATAACAACAAAGGCCAGGAGGAAAAAATAAATAAGAACTGAACCGATTTTGATGAAAATGGGACCACCGGAAAGCATATCCTTTCAAAAAAACAAATCGGTTCATAAATGAGGGAGTTATGGCGTAACATACATACAAAGAAAAACAAACATTCGAAATTAGAGACCTCCTGGACCTCCTGGGCGGGGGAGGAGGTAGAACAAAACTCACTAGGTTGCTGTTGCTGCTTGTTGTTCGCAGCGAGCTGGTCCACCTTCCGCGGTCTACCTCGCTTGCCCTTCACGCGCTCCGTCGAAGGTGGCTGTACAGGAATTACAACATTTTAACACAATCATATTATTATCATCCATTGGGAAGGGGATACCTGTAACAGGGAAGTTTCCTAACTAAAAAAAAAAAACTAAATGTGGCACTCGGAGACTGCCGCGGTAAAGCTATTGCATAGCATTTTTTATGAACAGCAAATAATTAATTATTTAATTTGACAACCTCAGTTGACAACCTTGTTATTTTCCGTAACCATAGCAACCTGGTTGAATACTGAATCTTGAATATTTTCGTTAGGGAATTTCTGGATTCGCTCTCCACGCTCAAGGCCCGCGATAGAAGCTATGCAATAGCTTAAAAGAATTCTGTTTAGTAGTCTGTCTGTTAGATTATCGAAAAATATTGGATACGTTTTTTTTTTGTTTTATCAAATTAATAAACACTACCTTTTGCCAGCGGCTTCGCCCGCGTGAAAATAACGATTTTCCATACAAACTTTCATCCCCTATTTAACTCCCTTAGGGGTTGAATTTCGAAAAATCCTTCCTTATTCCTTGTCTACATTATAAAGGGAACCTCTGTGCAAAATTTCAGCTTTCTAGGTCCAAGGGTTTGGGCTGGGCGTTGATGAGTCAGTCAGTCAATCAGTCAGTCAGTCAGTCAGGACTTCTCTTTTTATTTATATATATACTAGCTTTTGCCCGCGACTTCGTCCGCGTTTCCGTCGTTTTTCGTAAAAAAGTACCATATGTCCTTCCTCACGGTTCAGTGGTTTTGATGTAACAGACAGATTAACTTTTGTATTTTAGAAGGGAAATATAATATGTCAATCCACAATACTGTTGAAAAATATCGCAATAAGGAACCGTAGAATATTATTATTAATAGCTGTGCCCGCGACTCCGTCAGCGTGTAACTCCTTGTATGTTATTAAGTTAATGTATTGGTAATATTGTTTAGATCACTTTCACATGAGGCGTAAGTACCTATAGAACGAAAATACTTCAGCGCAAAACTTCCGGGTAAACTATGTTGAAAGTTGACCCGTCCGGCACGTGAACGTAAAGATTTCTAGAACTGCTAACCCGGGAAAGAGCGACATATACCTAACTGACCATGCGAGAAACAACTGACACCGAGATCTACTCCAGCAACACGAAAAGTCTGCCCTTGAGCCTTATTAATTGTCATTGCATAACACACCGATACTGGGAATTGCGTTCTTTTAAATTGGAATGGAAAATTATTTGGTATTATGGGAAGTCTCTCCTGCACCGCAGCCTGTTAAAATTTGAGCCTCGATTACATTTTGTTGCAACTGGGTTACTTTTAGCCGAGTTCCATTGCAATGCCAATTTTTAAACAAATTTCATGAGAAGGAAGTCCGGGCATATTTAAAGAATTTAAAAATTCTATCGGGTATTTAGTGGTTTCTTGTTCATCGACCATTCTATTTATTGAACTATAAACTTTGCTTTCCCCCTAGATATTCGACAGTATTTTATTATTAATCTCAGATGCCTGGTCATTGCGAGGAGTTAAAATGGACCTTTCGCATAACCAAGAATTGTGCCTATTTATTATATTTGTTACATCACCGTAAACCGACGAAATAAGATGTTGTTGGGAATGCACTATACAACATAACTCAGGCGTCAGAATAAAGTTTTCCTTGGTGTAGTTGTGGATAGGTACCTTCACCAATCTTTAATAATCAGAAAATTCCCAATAAATACCTATAACTACTATAAACTTCTTTTAATTATGGATGAGTGAGAGTATTATAAACGTAAGAGTAAACAAATATGATCAGAAAGCTCCGAGCTGAGTTACACGTGTTATTGTGAGTCAACCATAAAAGATAGACAAATGCTGATGTGGGATATTTTTTAGATAATTTTATGTAGAACATTTCCGTCATAAATGATTTCTATGTAGCTTTAACCATTAAGGCTGCACACGCGACGGAAGCTTAAAAAATGGAGCAACTTCTCCCGTTTTCCCAACATTTCCCTTCACTGCTCTGCTCCTATTGATTGTAGCGTGATGAAAAGTATACTATAACCTCCCCAGGAGTATGAAGAATAATTGTACCAAGTTTCGTTAAAATCCGTCGAGTAGTTTTTGTTTCTATAAGGAACATACAGACAGACAGACAGACAGACAGACAGACAGACAGACAGACAGACAAAAATTTTACTGATTGCATTTTTGGCATCAGTATCGATCACTAATTACCCCCTGATAGTTATTTTGAAAATATATATCATGTACAGAATTGACCTCTCTACAGATTTATTATAAGTATAGATATAGATAGATATAGATATATATTAACGAAGATAAAACGCGTCAAGGATCATGAGTGCTAGTGACGTCACTTTCCGGTAGCACTGTATTTTTCACTTAAACAAAAAATTAAAAAGTTAATTTTTTGTTGAAAAAAAAAAAAATATGTGTCTAATATTTTTTGGAAATCTATCTGAAGGACTTATTACATTTTTTTGCCAACTACCTTATTTGCCCAACCCCAGCAGTCACGCTTGCGACCTTTAGATCAACAAGGCAGTCGAAAGAGCCTCCTCCTTTTTGGGAAGTCGGTTAAAAATCACAAAACTCGCTCGCATTATATGTCTATACGTGAGGACTTGTAATTGGCTTTCTGGTGACTATGGTTACTTCTTTTTGTTTGTGTTTATTAGCTGTACGTCTTCCAAGTACTAAATAAATAAATTATTATCTATACTAATATTATAAAGCTGAAGAGTTTGTTTGTTTGTTTGTTTGTTTGTTTGTTTGTTTGTTTGAACGCGGTAAACTCTGGAACTGCTGGTTGGAATTGAAAAATTCTTTTTGTGTTGGATAGTCCATTTACCGAAGAAGGCTATAGGCTATATAACATCACGCCACGGCTAATAGGAGCGGAGCATAAATGAAAAATGTTACAAAAACGGGAAAAGGTATTTCCTTTTTGCGAGCTTCCGCTGCGTGCGCTGCGAAAACGGTTTAAGTAACGCAAATATCATGTAAGCAAGAATTGTTCCTCTTTAAAAGTTCTAAAAAAAAGTCCGCGACAGCATATATCTATCTTTTAAGATTGACTCACTGTAACCTTTTTTTACTGTTAAACTTTTAGGTTAAAAATAATTATTTTTTGCGAAGCTTATTAAACCATTTGGTATTAATCTATATCTAAATAAATATGTCTGTCAGAACGGAAATTTAATATAGAATATTTGTGCCGTTTACTCTATACAGTTTAAATAAATATCTTAGAAGATATCGCAATGTAAAAATATCCGCGCGGCAAAATAATTCGCGCGTCGCATTGTAGGTACATACGGGGGATTCTGGCTGGCCTCCGGGAAATTCAAATTCAAATTACTGCATCATAATGTTTACAAGTACAGAGTGTTATAGTATATTTAACAGTAAGAGATACCTATAGTAATTCACACTTTAATATTATAATCTAAGCTAATCTAAACCATCTAAACTATTTTAATAAAGAGGAAAGATAAGATTTTTTGTTGTTACGATTTAGCTTAATTTATGTCGGATAGTCGATATATCGAGAAAGGTTATAGCTATATTTATGTGACGCAGACGAAGTTGCGTGGGTCAGCTAGTACTATATAAAGCTTAATTACCACTGACTCACTGACAGAATTGTTCTCCCAGATGGTGGATGGGGAGGTGGGTATATTTTGACAGATTCGTAAACAACCAACTCTCGTGAGTATGGAAAAATTCCCAAACCCCCCCTTTTCCCCCCCCCTTCTCCCCCCTCCCTATCGTATCTCGGAAACAAAGAGACTTTACGTGTTTTTTTTTAGGGATTCGTATAGAGGGGGCTCGGTAAAGTAAAAATCATTTTTCAAAGTGGCCCCCCTTTTCCCCCTTCTCCCCCCCTTTAGGCGGATCTCGAAAATAAAGAGATTTTACGTGTTTTTTTTTAGGGATTCGTATAGAAGAGGCTTGGGGAAGTATAAACCATTTTTTAAATTTGACCCCCTTGCCCCCCTTCTCCCCCCTTTTAGGCGGATCTCGAAAGTTAAGAGACTTGGAACGAATTTTTTTTCAGATTCATATAGAGGGGCATTGCGTTAGTCGAAATGATTTTTAGAAACTCCCCCCTCTCCCCCCCTTCACCCCCCCCCTCTTCACCTCTTTTTTACTCCTGAAAAATTTTTTGATTCTTACCTAAATCTATTTGAGGGGCGTTGAAATTTGTATACCCTCCCCTCCCCAACCTCCCCTAAAATTAAAAGGGCTGTAACTTCATAACGGTTAGAGATAGCCATTAGGTGTTTGAACAAATATTATAGGAGGTGTCGAAACCTGTCCGGTGGTGGTACAGCGGTAAAGCGAAGGGGGGAGCGGGCGAGCGAAGCGAGCCAGCGACCCCCGTAGCGTAGGGATAATGTCATGATAGCTTTCCGGTGGTAGATAGGTCCTGAGTGGAGCGAACCTGCGAGACCGAGTGAAGCGAAGGGGGGAGGTGGCGAGCGAAGCGAGCCGGCGACCTCCTTAGCGTAACGAAGGTTGAGTGGGTGAAGCGTAACTCAGGGGCGACGACAAGCAAACTTTAGGGTAATGTTTTTTTAGTGGTAGTAGGAGGTAGTAGGTAGGTAGGTGGTAGGTAGTAGGTATGTGTAGGTAGGTGTAGGTAGGTGTAGGTAGGTGTAGGTAGGTATAGGTAGGTGTAGGTAGGTGTAGGTGTAGGTAGGTGTAGGTGTAGGTAGGTAGTAGGTAGGTGTAGGTAGGTAGTAGGTAGGTGTAGGTAGGTGCAGGTAGGTAGTAGGTAGGTGTAGGTAGTTGTAGGTAGGTGTAGGTAGGTAGGTAGTTGTAGGTAGGTAGTAGGTAGGTGTAGGTAGGTAGTACCGCGAGCTGCATTGGAACATTTTTTTTTTCAGATTCATTGAGAGGTGCAATGCGTTAGTCGAAATCATTTCTCAAAGCTCCCCCTCTCCCCCTCATCACGCCCCGCGAGCTGCGCGCAGCTCGCGCAGCCACGCAAATACTAGTTATACTATATAAAGCTAAATTACCACTGACTCACTCACTGACTGACTGACAGAATTGTTCTCCCAGATGGTGGATGGGGAGGTGGGTATATTTTGACAGATTCGTAAACAAGCAACTCTCGTGAGTATGGGAAAAGTCCGAAACCCCCCCTTTTCCCCCCCCTTCTCCCCCCTCCCTATCGTATCTCGGAAACAAAGAGACTTTACGTGTTTTTTTTTTGGGATTCGTATAGAGGGGACTCGGTAAAGTAAAAATCATTTTTCAAAGTGGCCCCCCTTTTCCCCCTTCTCCCCCCTTTTAGGTGGATCTCGAAGTTAAGAGACTTGGAACGATTTTTTTTTCAGATTCATTTATAGGGGCATTGCGTTAGTCGAAATCATTTTTCAAAACTCCCCCCCCTATCCCCCCTTCAACCCCCCCCCCCCTCTTCACCTCTTTTTTTACTACTGTTTTTTTTTTTTTTTATCTAAAACTATTGAGGGGCGTTGAAATTTGTATACCATCCCCTCCCCTCCCCAACCTCCCCTAAAATTAAAAGGGCTGTAACTTCATAACGGTTAGAGATAGCCATTAGGTGTTTGAACAAATATTATAGTAGGCGTCGAAACCTGTCCGGTGGTGGTACAGCGGTAAAGCGAAGGGGGGAGCGGGTGAGCGAAGCGAGCCGGCGACCCCCGTAGCGCAGGGATAATGTCATGATAGATTTCCGGTGGTAGGTAGGTCCTGAGTGGTGCGAACCTCCGAGACCGAGTGGAGCGAAGGGGGGAGGTGGCGAGCGAAGCGAGCCGGCGACCTCCTTAGCGTAACGAAGGTTGAGTGGGTGAAGCGTAACTCAGGGGTGACGACAGACAAACTTTAGGGTAAGGTTTTTTTAGTGGTAGCAGGAGGTAGTAGGTAGGTGGTAGGTAGGTGATAGGTAAGTAGTAGGTAGGTAGGTGTAGGTAGGTAGGTAGTAGGTAGGTGTAGGTAGGTAGGTACTAGGTAGGTAGGTAGGTAGGTGTAGGTAGGTAGTAGGTAGGTGTAGGTAGGTAGTAGGTAGGTGTAGGTAGGTGTAGGTAGGTGTAGGTAGGTGTAGGTAGGTAGTAGGTGGGTGGAGGTAGGTGTAGGTATTTTTCAAAGCTCCCCCTCTGACCCTCTTCACAACCCGCGAGCTGCGCGCAGCTCGCGCAGCCACGCAAATACTAGTTATATTATATAAAGCTCGATTACCACTCACTGACTGACAGAATTGTTCTCCCAGATGGTGGATGGGGAGGTGGGTATATTTTGACAGATTCGTAAACAATCAACTCTCATGACTATGGGAAAAGTCCCAAACCCCCCCTTTTCCCCCCCCTTCTCCCCCCTCCCTATCGTATCTCGGAAACGAAGAGACTTTACGTGTTTTTTTTTAGGGATTCTTATAGAGGGGGCTTGGTAAAGTAAAAATCATTTTTCGAAGTGGCCCCCCTTTTCCCCCTTCTCCCCCCCTTTAGGCGGATCTCGGAAATAAAGAGAATTTACGATATTTTTTTTTAGGGATTCGTATAGAGGAGGCTTGGGGAAGTAAAAACCATTTTTAAAATTTGACCCCCTTGCTCCCCTTCACCCCCCTTTAGGCGGATCTCGGAAGTTAAGAGACTTGGAACGATTTTTTTTTCAGATTCATATAGAGGAGGCTCGGGGAAGTAAAAACCATTTTTAAAATTTGACCCCCTTGCCCCCCTTCACCCCCCTTTAGGCGGATCTCGGAAGTTAAGAGACGTGGAACGATTTTTTTTTCAGATTCATATAGAGGGGCACTGCGTTAGTCGAAATCATTTTTAGAAACTCCCCCCTCTCCCCCCCTTCACCCCCCCCCCCTCTTCACCTCTTTTTTTACTCCTGAAAAAAAATTTGATTCTTACCTAAATCTATTTGAGGGGCGTTGAAATTTGTATACCCTCCCCTCCCCAACCTCCCCTAAAATTAAAAGGGCTGTAACTTCATAACGGTTGGAGATAGCCATTAGGTGTTTGAACAAATATTATAGTAGGCGTCGAAACCTGTCCAGTGGTGGTACAGCGGTACAGCGAAGGGGGGAGCGGGCGAGCGAAGCGAGCCGGCGACCCCCGTAGCGTAGGGATAACGTCATGATAGCTTTCCGGTGGTAGGTAGGTCCTGAGTGGAGCGAACCTGCGAGACCAAGTGGAGCGAAGGGGGGAGGTGGCGAGCGAAGCGAGCCGGCGACCTCCTTAGCGTAACGAAGGTTGAGTGGGTGAAGCGTAACTCAGGGGCGACGACAAGCAAACTTTAGGGTAATGTTTTTTTAGTGGTAGTAGGAGGTAGTAGGTAGGTAGTAGGTATGTGTAGGTAGGTGTAGGTGTAGGTAGGTAGTAGGTAGGTGTAGGTAGGTAGTAGGTAGGTGTAGGTAGGTAATAGGTAGGTGTAGGTAGGTAGTAGGTAGGTGTAGGTAGGTGTAGGTAGGTGTAGGTAGGTGTAGGTAGGTGTAGGTAGGTGTAGGTAGGTGTAGGTAGGTGTAGGTAGGTGTAGGTAGGTGTAGGTAGGTGTAGGTAGGTGTAGGTAGGTGTAGGTAGGTGTAGGTAGGTGTAGGTAGGTGTAGGTAGGTGTAGGTAGGTGTAGGTAGGTGTAGGTAGGTGTAGGTAGGTGTAGGTAGGTGTAGGTAGGTGTAGGTAGGTGTAGGTAGGTGTAGGTAGGTGTAGGTAGGTGTAGGTAGGTGTAGGTAGGTGTAGGTAGGTGTAGGTAGGTGTAGGTAGGTGTAGGTAGGTGTAGGTAGGTGTAGGTAGGTGTAGGTAGGTGTAGGTAGGTGTAGGTAGGTGTAGGTAGGTGTAGGTAGGTGTAGGTAGGTGTAGGTAGGTGTAGGTAGGTGTAGGTAGGTGTAGGTAGGTGTAGGTAGGTGTAGGTAGGTGTAGGTAGGTGTAGGTAGGTGTAGGTAGGTGTAGGTAGGTGTAGGTAGGTGTAGGTAGGTGTAGGTAGGTGTAGGTAGGTGTAGGTAGGTGTAGGTAGGTGTAGGTAGGTGTAGGTAGGTGTAGGTAGGTGTAGGTAGGTGTAGGTAGGTGTAGGTAGGTGTAGGTAGGTGTAGGTAGGTGTAGGTAGGTGTAGGTAGGTGTAGGTAGGTGTAGGTAGGTGTAGGTAGGTGTAGGTAGGTGTAGGTAGGTGTAGGTAGGTGTAGGTAGGTGTAGGTAGGTGTAGGTAGGTGTAGGTAGGTGTAGGTAGGTGTAGGTAGGTGTAGGTAGGTGTAGGTAGGTGTAGGTAGGTGTAGGTAGGTGTAGGTAGGTGTAGGTAGGTGTAGGTAGGTGTAGGTAGGTGTAGGTAGGTGTAGGTAGGTGTAGGTAGGTGTAGGTAGGTGTAGGTAGGTGTAGGTAGGTGTAGGTAGGTGTAGGTAGGTGTAGGTAGGTGTAGGTAGGTGTAGGTAGGTGTAGGTAGGTGTAGGTAGGTGTAGGTAGGTGTAGGTAGGTGTAGGTAGGTGTAGGTAGGTGTAGGTAGGTGTAGGTAGGTGTAGGTAGGTGTAGGTAGGTGTAGGTAGGTGTAGGTAGGTGTAGGTAGGTGTAGGTAGGTGTAGGTAGGTGTAGGTAGGTAGGTGTAGGTAGGTAGTAGGTAGGTGTAGGTAGGTAGTAGGTAGGTGTAGGTAGGTAGTAGGTAGGTGTAGGTAGGTGTAGGTAGGTGTAGGTAGGTGTAGGTAGGTGTAGGTAGGTGTAGGTAGGTGTAGGTAGGTGTAGGTAGGTGTAGGTAGGTGTAGGTAGGTAGTAGGTAGGTGTATGTAGGTTAGTACCGCGAGCTGCATTGGAACATTTTTTTTTTCAGATTTATTGAGAGGTGCAATGCGTTAGTCGAAATCATTTTTCAAAGCTCCCCCTCTCCCCCTCTTCACGCCCCGCGAGCTGCGCGCAGCTCGCGCAGCCACGCAAATACTAGTTATAGTTATATAAAACTACAAAGCCACTGACTGATTGACATGTCGTTTCTCGGAATGGGTGAGAGATGGGTCAAGGGTATGTTTTGCAAAAATGTGTCATCTGACCAATCGAGTAGAGGAAAATTATAGGGAAAGTTCAAATCCAAGATGGAGGGCGAGTCCATTTCTGGTTTCGGTGGGGGAAAGACTTGAATGGATTTCGACTCAGAGGTCCTTTAACAAATCTAAAAGCATTTAAAAAAAAGTAAAAAAAAAAAAAAAAAACTAGATGGCGGCCGCGCTATGACGTTTTGAAATTGTCGACTTTTTTCACTCGACTTTGACAAATTGTTTTCTTCTACCAAATTCTAAAACCGCCAACGAAAAGTCTGCCAATTTGTTGGTAATTTCAATGGCAATTGGGAAAAATTATGACATTGTGAAAATCCAAGATGGAGGACGCTGCGGCGGCCATTTTGTAAAAAGTTGGAAATTTCGATTTTTTTCAAATCCATTTTTCGGGTAGTTGGCAACATCGGACGGGTTCGAGTTGTAAGGAGCGGTTGTGTGTTTTGTTGACGAGTGTTGCCTGGTGCAAAAAATTTCCCCATTTTTAGGGTATTTTCCCAGATTTTCCCCGAAAACATGAAAATTAGAAATAATGACATTTTAAACAGAGACTTTGACTAGCCGGCAACATTGGGGTCCCACAAATGACATTTGACCATTTTCGTTCGTTTTAATTGGCAACCCCAAAAAATATTGAACTTTTTAATTTTTGGGACTTTTTGACTTTGGCGAATTAGTTTGTTCTACCAAACTCGAAAGTTGGCAACACCAAGTACACCAATCGGTGGCCTATATTTTTGACATTTCAGGAAAATTATGACTTTTCAGAAAAACAAGATGGCGGATTCCATGGCGGCCATCTTGTAAAAAGGCCGAAAAATCCCAATTTTCGACACGATAATTGGGACAGCTGGCATCCCCCGACCGAATTGTGTTGTATGGACCGGTTATGTAATTCGTCAAGGAGTGTGGCCTGGTGCAAAAATTTTCCCCATTTTTAGGGAAATTTCCCAGATTTTCCCCAAAAACATGAATAGTAGAAATAATGACATTTTAAATAGAGACTTTGACTAACCGGCAACATTGGGGTCCCCCAAATGACATTTGACCATTTTTGTTCGTTTTAATTGGCAACCCCAAAAAATATTAAAGTTTTTAATTTTTGGGACTTTTTCACTTTGGCGAATTAGTTTGTTCTACCAAACTCAAAAGTTGGCAACACCAAGTACACCAGTTGGTGGCATATATCCCTGAAATTTAGGGAAAATTATGACTTTTCAGAAAAAAAAAAATGGCGGACGGTGTGGCGGCCATCTTGTAAAAATGATGAAAAATCCCAATTTTCGACACGATAATTGGGACAGCTGGCATCCCCCGACCGGATTGTGTTGTATAGACCGGTTATGTGATTCGTCAAGGAGTGTGGCCTGGTTTAAAAAATTTCCCCATTTTTAGGGAAATTTCCCAGATTTTCCCCGAAAACATGAAAAGTAGAAATAACGACATTTTGATTGGAAATTTTACATAAACACCAAGAACGGGGTGCCTCAAATGACATTTGACCATTTTCATCACTTTCAGCTGGCAACCCCGAGAGTCATTTGGGGTTGAATTTTCGGATTAGAACCGAATTTGGCGAATTCTTTTGTTCTACCTAACTTAAAACTTGGCAACACCAAGTACACCAATCGGTAGCCTGTATCCTCGATATTTCAGAAAAATTGTGACTTTTCAGAAAAACAAGATGGCGCACAGTGTGGTGGCCATCTTGGAAAAATGATGAAAAATACCAATTTTCGACACGATAAATGGGACAGCCGGCACCTTCTGACCGGATTGTGTTGTCCCGGTTGTGTATTACGTTAAGTATTGTTGCCTGTTGCAAAAAAAAACCCCATTTTTAGGGTGTCTTCCCAGATTTTGCGTTTTGCGTTTTGAATGCGTTAGTCGAAATCATTTTTCAAAGCTACCCCTATCCGGGCTTCACGACCCGCGAGCTGCGCGCAGCTCGCGCAGCCACGCAAATACTAGTTATACTATATAAAGCTAAATTACCACTCACTGACTGACTGACTGACTGACAGAATTGTTCTCCCAGATGGTGGATGGGGAGGTGGGTATATTTTGACAGATTCGTAAACAATCAACTCTCATGACTATGGGAAAAGTCCCAAACCCCCCCTTTTCCCCCCCCTTCTCCCCCCTCCCTATCGTATCTCGGAAAGTAAGAGACCCGTATTTTTTTTTTTTTAGGGATTCGTATAGAGGAGGATCGGGGAAGTAAAAACCATTTTTTGAATTTGACCCCCTTGCCCCCCTTCAGCCCCCCTTTAGGCGGATATCGAAAATAAAGAGATTTTACGTGTTTTTTTTTAGGGATTCGTATAGAGGAGGCTAGGGCAAGTAAAAACCATTATTCAAATTTGACCCCCTTGCCCCCCTTCACCCCCCCTTTCGGATCTCGGTAGTTAAGATACTTGGAATTTTTTTTTTTTCAGATTCATTTAAAAGGGGCATAGAATTAGTCGAAATCATTTTTAAAAGCTCCCCCCCCTCTTCCCCCCTTCACCCCCCCCCCCTTTACCCCTTTTTTCAGTTTTGTTTACGGATTCGTATAGAGGAGGCTCAGGAAAGTGAAAACCATTTTTCAAAATCGACCCCCTTTCCACTCTTCTCCCCCCTCGGGGGGAAAGGAGCCTATCCTGTGGTGGTACCGGTAAAGCGAAGGGGGGAGCGGGCGAGCGAAGCGAGCCGGCGACCCCCGTAGCGTAGGGATAATGTCATGATAGCTTTCCGGTGGTAGGTAGGTCCTGAGTGGAGCGAACCTGCGAGACCGAGTGAAGCGAAGGGGGGAGGTGGCGAGCGAAGCGAGCCGGCAACCTCCTTAGCGTAACGAAGGTTGAGTGGGTGAAGCGTTACTCAGGGGCGACGACAAGCAAACTTTAGGGTAATGTGTTTTTAGTGGTAGTAGGAGGTAGTAGGTAGGTGATAGGTAGGTAGTAGGTAGGTGTAGGTAGGTGTAGGTAGATAGTAGGTAGGTAGTAGGTAGGTAGTAGGTAGGTAGTAGGTAGGTAGTAGGTAGGTAGTAGGTAGGTAGTAGGTAGGTAGTAGGTAGGTAGTAGGTAGGTAGTAGGTAGGTAGTAGGTAGGTAGTAGGTAGGTAGTAGGTAGGTAGTAGGTAGGTAGTAGGTAGGTAGTAGGTAGGTAGTAGGTAGGTAGTAGGTAGGTAGTAGGTAGGTAGTAGGTAGGTAGTAGGTAGGTAGGTAGTAGGTAGGTAGTAGGTAGGTAGTAGGTAGGTAGTAGGTAGGTAGTAGGTAGGTAGTAGGTAGGTAGTAGGTAGGTAGTAGGTAGGTAGTAGGTAGGTAGTAGGTAGGTAGTAGGTAGGTAGTAGGTAGGTAGTAGGTAGGTAGTAGGTAGGTAGTAGGTAGGTAGTAGGTAGGTAGTAGGTAGGTAGTAGGTAGGTAGTAGGTAGGTAGTAGGTAGGTAGTAGGTAGGTAGTAGGTAGGTAGTAGGTAGGTAGTAGGTAGGTAGTAGGTAGGTAGTAGGTAGGTAGTAGGTAGGTAGTAGGTAGGTAGTAGGTAGGTAGTAGGTAGGTAGTAGGTAGGTAGTAGGTAGGTAGTAGGTAGGTAGTAGGTAGGTAGTAGGTAGGTAGTAGGTAGGTAGTAGGTAGGTAGTAGGTAGGTAGTAGGTAGGTAGTAGGTAGGTAGTAGGTAGGTAGTAGGTAGGTAGTAGGTAGGTAGTATGTAGGTAGTAGGTAGGTAGTAGGTAGGTGTAGGTAGGTGTAGGTAGGTGTAGGTAGGTGTAGGTAGGTGTAGGTAGGTGTAGGTAGGTGTAGGTAGGTGTAGGTAGGTGTAGGTAGGTGTAGGTAGGTGTAGGTAGGTGTAGGTAGGTGTAGGTAGGTGTAGGTAGGTGTAGGTAGGTGTAGGTAGGTGTAGGTAGGTGTAGGTAGGTGTAGGTAGGTGTAGGTAGGTGTAGGTAGGTGTAGGTAGGTGTAGGTAGGTGTAGGTAGGTAGTACCGCGAGCTGCATTGGAACATTTTTTATTCAGATTCATTGAGAGGTGCAATGCGTTAGTCGAAATCATTTTTCAAAGCTCCCCCTCTCCCTCCCTTCACGCCCCGCGAGCTGCGCGCAGCTCGCGCAGCCACGCAAATACTAGTTATACTATATAAAGCTAAATTACCACTCACTGACTGACTGACTGACTGACAGAATTGTTCTCCCAGATGGTGGATGGGGAGGTGGGTATATTTTGACAGATTCGTAAACAATCAACTCTCATGACTATGGGAAAAGTCCCACACCCCCCCTTTCCCCCCCCCTTCTCCCCCCTCCCTATCGTATCTCGGAAAGTAAGAGACCCGTATTTTTTTTTTTTTAGGGATTCGTATAGAGGAGGATCGGGGAAGTAAAAACCATTTTTTGAATTTGACCCCCTTGCCCCCCTTCAGCCCCCCTTTAGGCGGATATCGAAAATAAAGAGATTTTACGTGTTTTTTTTTAGGGATTCGTATAGAGGAGGCTAGGGCAAGTAAAAACCATTATTCAAATTTGACCCCCTTGCCCCCCTTCACCCCCCCTTTCGGATCTCGGTAGTTAAGATACTTGGAATTTTTTTTTTTTCAGATTCATTTAAAAGGGGCATAGAATTAGTCGAAATCATTTTTAAAAGCTCCCCCCCCTCTTCCCCCCTTCACCCCCCCCCCCCACCTTTACCCCTTTTTTCAGTTTTGTTTACGGATTCGTATAGAGGAGGCTCAGGAAAGTGAAAACCATTTTTCAAAATCGACCCCCTTTCCACTCTTCTCCCCCCTCGGGGGGAAAGGAGCCTATCCTGTGGTGGTACCGGTAAAAGGGGCGACCGGCGAAGGGGGGAGCGGGCGAGCGAAGCGAGCCGGCGACCCCCGTAGCGCAGGGATAATGTCATGATAGCTTCCCGGTGGTAGGTAGGTCCTGAGTGGAGCGAACCTGCGAGACCGAGTGAAGCGAAGGGGGGAGGTGGCGAGCGAAGCGAGCCGGCGACCTCCTTAGCGTAACGAAGGTTGAGTGGGTGAAGCGTTACTCAGGGGCGACGACAAGCAAACTTTAAGGTAATGTTTTTTTAGTGGTAGTAGGTAGTAGGTAGGTAGTAGGTATGTGTAGGTAGGTGTAGGTAGTAGGTGCAGGTAGGTGTAGGTGTAGGTGTAGGTAGGTGTAGGTAGGTAGTAGGTAGGTAGTAGGTAGGTGTAGGTAGGTGTAGGTAGGTAGGTGTAGGTAGGTGTAGGTAGGTAGTAGGTAGGTGTAGGTAGGTGTAGGTAGGTGTAGGTAGGTGTAGGTAGGTGTAGGTAGGTGTAGGTAGGTGTAGGTAGGTGTAGGTAGGTGTAGGTAGGTGTAGGTAGGTGTAGGTAGGTGTAGGTAGGTAGTAGGTAGGTGTAGGTAGGTAGTAGGTAGGTGTAGGTAGGTGTAGGTAGGTAGTACCGCGAGCTGCATTGGAACATTTTTTTTTTCCGATTCATTGAGAGGTGCAATGCGTTAGTCGAAATCATTTTTCAAAGCTCCCCCTCTCCCCCACTTTACGCCCCGCGAGCTGCGCGCAGCTCGCGCAGCCACGCAAATACTAGTCTATAATATAAAAATGAATCGCAAAATGTGTTGGTAAGCGCATAACTCAACAACGCCTGGATCGATTTGGCTAATTTTGGTCTTGAATTATTTGTGGAAGTCCAGAGAAGGTTTTAACGGTGAGAAAGTGGTTGGTACGTAGGGTAGTAGGTAGGGTAGTAGGTGGGGTAGTAGGTAGGGTAGTAGGTAGGTAGGGTAGTAGGTAGGTAGGGTAGTAGGTAGGTAGGGTAGTAGGTAGGTAGGGTAGTAGGTAGGTAGGGTAGTAGGTAGGTAGGGTAGTAGGTAGGTAGGGTAG
This sequence comes from Diarsia dahlii, assembly GCA_949775195.1. NCBI lineage: Eukaryota > Metazoa > Arthropoda > Insecta > Lepidoptera > Noctuidae > Diarsia > Diarsia dahlii. The sequence continues at coordinate 1,958,188 of OX459219.1, read as the reverse complement.
TAGGTAGGTAGGGTAGTAGGTAGGTAGGGTAGTAGGTAGGTAGGTAGGGTAGTAGGTAGAGTAGTAGGTAGGGTGGTAGGTAGGGTAGTAGGTGGGGTGGTAGGTAGGGTAGTAGGTAGGGTAGTAGGTAGGGTGGTAGGTAGGGTAGTAGGTAGGGTGGTAGGTAAGTAGGAAAAAAAGCATTGCAACGCATGCGCGGGTTCAGCTAGTAAATAAATAAAAATGACAGGATTTAAACAATGGCACTTACAGCATCTTTCTTAGCGCTTGGCGTCCTCTTCGTATATTTTCTCTTAGTTCTCGGAGTAGTCTCACCAGCCGATGAAGACGCGGCAGAATCTGTAATATAAGTACAACTGAGTATTCTACGAGGATAATATTCTCTCTCGAGACTCTGAAAGAAGAGAAGAGTTCGGTAAGCTGACAAAGAGTTTCTTCATGCGTTTGATTCGGTCTCATTTTGTCTTTACTTCAATATCGGCACGGATCTTAGTCTCGTATCTAAGTGAATTATTGAATCTACTTTATGGTTTGCCATTAGTAAACAAAAGAAAGAGAAGAAAAGAATAAAAGGAAGAAAGAATAGGAACACTGTTAAAAATTATGTAATTTTACATGCAAAAAATTACATAATCCTGTAAAATTTCCTAAAAATCTGGGAAATTTACGGGAAAATATGAAATTTTACATAATTTTCGTCAATTTTACATTTTTTTATGTAAAATTTCATATTTTCCCGTAAATTTCCCAGATTTTTAGGAAATTTTACGGGATTATGTAATTTTTTTGCATGTAAAATTACATAATTTTTTATAGTGAATAAAGAGGAAAGAAAAGGTAAGAAAAGGAAAGTAAAAAGAAAGAAAAGGAAAAAAGAGGAAAGGAAAGAAAAGGAGAACGAAAGGAAAAGAGGAGTATTTATTTGTGGCAGATACATGACGGGCATACAAAATTAATAGATATCCTAACTAATATTATAAATGCGAAAGTAACTCTGTCTGTCTGTCTGTCTTTCTGTCTGTCTTTGCTTCACGCCTTAACTACTGAACCGATTTGTGTGAAATTTGGTACAGACATAGTTTAGAACTTGAGAAAGGACATAGGATAGTTTTTATTACAAAAAAATAAAATAAAAAATAAAATTTATTCCGGACATACAGCGCCATTGGGTGCGCGTTCACCTTTGGAAAAAGGGAAAGGGAAAAAAGGGTTGAAAGGGAGGGATGAAGAGATTACTTTTGGTCGCGATAACCGACATCGGTCGCGGTAACCGACATTCACGCGGACGAAGCCGCGGGCATCAGCTAGTAGATAATAAACATAACAAATATTTAGAAATACAAAAAGGCAGCACAAAAAAAAGGCAAAAGCTTGCACATCGTGACTGCGAAAAGCAGGTTATATGGCAGCATGGTGCTATGCTATGCTCACGACATAGGTTTTCAGTGATCACCCGCAAAAAACAACGAAAGCCAACACATCATATTATTGATTACATGATTAAGAAAATAAAATTAAGAGTACTTGGATTATAATATAAAACAACAAGGTATAAGAGATGTTATAACTAACACTACACAAAATAAAGACATGGCATGTATGGTAAAGATCCGTGCCGATATTACGTATGCAGTCAAATGAGTCACAGAGATTTCGTCATGTGTAAGGCGTAGCAATCCGCCCGTTAAGGCTGCGGGGTGTTCACAAAGATACCGCGGTCTCGACACATGGGTGGTTTGTCAGTAGAAGTCTGACACTCCCTTTCGCTCTGCCCAAGAGCGGAAGGGGTTATTTGGTGATTTTCCAGCCGCCCAAAACAAAAGTAGCAGTCTATTTTAAAGCTGCTATCGTGTGGCCGGTCAATATTTCATTCGTTCGCTTATGAGGAACTACTGAACGAATGTCAGTTATGGCGTTCAATCTCAGAGAATAGTAGCCATTGACGCGGCAAATATTATAGAGCACAAGTATGCGAAGATTCAGGTGCAAATTCAAATTCAAATCGTTTATTGCACTCTCTGTTCCCCCCACAGACATTCTGTTCCCCCCACAGACATAGATATGGTTCCCCCACTAACATACAGATAGACTCAGTCTGCATGACCGGTCGAATATTGCTGTTATTTTTCGAAACAATCAAAAAAAACGATTGATCGCAATCAATTTGCACTTAATTTCCAGTTAGTGTACTCAATGTAAGCGGCGTAAATTACGCTATTCTGGCCCCTCATTCACAAACGTTTCGATTTAAACCGTATGTCTTTATCGCTCGCTTTCATAGTGTAAAAAATAGGTATAGTACGGCGACTTGTCGAATCGAAACGTTTGTGAAGAAGGGGCCTGGCCCAGTTTGGCAGGCAACTGTTCCCAAAAGCAAAGCAACACATGACTTGTCTAATAACGCTCAGATGAAGATGGCATGCAACATAAAATACTATAAAAATCATTGTTCAAAGAAAGGACATTTTACATTGGGTAAAAAGGTGATAGTATTTAAAGTGGAACCGCCTAAATAGCCCGGAACGTATAGTGTAGAAGTGTTAGTTGGAAGATTTTAGTATGAGCCGGTCTAATATCCGTCAATTTATTTTATTTTAAAGATAGCGGCCACTGATAAGACCTATAATCGATAGCTGGTGTCAATACAAATAAGTTTCGTATGAGAAGAAATGTTCTCAAGTCTAACATTTCTGAGTTATCTAAGTTAAAGTCCATTCACTGGTGGCATCTTCAGTACAACTTTTATTTGAGTAGCCATACACGAATCCTGGGACTTATAAATCACTGGCGGAATGTCGGTGTGCGATTAGGCTCATCTCTGCCCAACCCTTCAGGGGTTATAGGCGTTCTTTTATTGATCAGTGCCTACCTGATTTATACAGTCCCTAAAATATTTATATTTTATAAAAATATGTAGGTAGATTACCAAAATATTAAAAAGAAATGTTCATAAAACAATCTACATAGGTACTTCCATGCATTTTGAAATAATTACTAACTACCTACCTATTCAATATTTATAAAATTAATATTAAATATTTATAAAATTAATGTAACTATGAATACACATTTTTTTTTAATAAATATAAAAATACACGTTTCCTAAACACAAAAACAACATTTATTTAAAAATATATAAGCCAGAATCTACCTTTTCATGCGAAAATTATTTAATCCTGCTCTCAATAAGATTAAATAACATTAAACATTATTATAAATTAAAATCGTAATATACCGTCATGGCAATTTATAAAATGTACCGTCAGCAACACTAGTAGTTCGTTCCTGTAATATCCTATCAATGTAGGGGAAGCCGTGGGCAAGAGTTTATTTAAAAAGAAATTAAAAGCACGATGGTACTCTTTCTCACTCTAACGGGTGTTAAATTATCCAGAACGAAAGGTACAGCCGGAAGGCACATGTTCTCTCAGCCACTACAATTTTTTTATTGTTCTGGACCATACCTGGGAACCTTTTAGTTACGGAGATATTAGAGGTCAAGGTTTCAAATTTTTTACAAGTTTTTAATACTATCATATTAAGGTAAAACTTTAAATACCTCCGTGACCCGTTTACTATTCAAAACATTCATCAGCACAATGAATAAATGTGATAAAAATCAATTACCTACACAATAAATACATTCTGCTGACGGTACCAAAACGGCATAAAGACGCTGAACTAAATAGTTCTACCCACACAAGCCTAACTACTTCCATGCATCCATTATTCGCTTGTGTGCGAAGCAGCCATCTTGGAATTTTCACATCTATTGTTTAAATTCTAAAGTCTCGTTTACCACATTTAAACATAATTATAATTTATTTGTCAGATTATTTCATAACCTTCTTTTCTATTAAGACTTTTATGTTGATAGTTGCTATTTTATATAATCACAACAAATTAATATTATTAACAATTGATTAATTAATTTATAACAAGAAAATAATATTATTTGTGTGCTTTGAAAGTATCAGCTGGTATAATATAACGTTCTGTATCCCGTTGATTCAAACATTGAATAAAAAAGAAGGCAAATATTTTTTTTGGATAATAATATATAAATAAATGCAATCTAATCGGTCATTTATATAAGTTTTTTTTTTATCAATATTTATATTAATCAAAAATGAAATATCAATCGAAATATTTAGTGTTAGGTTATTTAAGTTGAGTTATATTATATTAAATATGATCATTTGTTGATTGAAATAAATTATTCTATTCCATTCTATAATATTCTTCCTTGAGAGCGTTGTCGGTCAACATACATACCATCTTTTTTTTTTAATTTATGCTTTTAAATTAGTTTTTCTAACAATAGAAGTCAAAATCCCACTTCACACACAAGCCAAAAAGAACCTAAATCTTAAAATTTACCTTTTCTTTTAATAAACTTTCCGTTTTCACCTCGCCTCACTAAAACTTTTCTATCGGCAACCTTCCTATGGCCAACTTTCCTATCGCCAACCTTCCTTTCGCCAACCTTCCTATCGCCAACCTTCCTTTCGCCAACCTTTCGCGCAGTGTTGCCAATTTTCGCCGGTAATTTCCTCATGGCAACACCCATTTTTTTATTGTTTGCTGGCAACTGTCGTTTTTTGACCCGCGATGACATTTGCGAGGCCGTTTTTGAGATTGGCTTGGGTTTGGCTAGAGACGAATGATGGTGTTAGTAAGCTGAATGATGCTGGGGCGGAGTTGCAAGACTTCTTTGGGGGGGTATGAGGAACAGGGTGTAAAGTTCCTCATCCCCCATAGAAAAGGGAGGATCCTCCGACCAGACGGGCGTTGTTTCTGGTGGGCTAACTGCCCGACATATTATTATAAGTCGCGATTTTCTATATGAGCTAATGTCGCGGACAACTTTGATAAATGTAGGATTTGCCATTTTAGTTCTCATGTGTTGCGATAGATGTCGCTGTCGCCACACTTCTTTCAGGTGAATATGTTTGAATTTATTATCGTAGGGGCTTTATTAATGCTGCGGGTTGTTCGAAAGAGATAGAAGTAGCAGTAGAAGTCTGACACTCCCTGACAAGGAGAAGTACTTTGATAATTTCCCACGCTCTACAAAAAAGCGGGCTTTAATACGACTATAACTACAAATAGCAGCGATAAAGACCCAATAGTAATATGGTTAAAGTCGATTTTTGAGCAATAAAATTCTGATAAAAACAGATACAATACAAATGCAGGAGTTAAAATAAGGGTTCAAAAGATCAAGATTTTTAGTGTCTTGCAACTCCGCTTTTTTGTTTAGTGACTGCAAAGAAAACAAATATACGAGACTGAAGCAAGAATTGCATAGAAAATAATTTCTATTAACTTGGAATTATTTAAATCAAAATTCTTGCAAGATCCTCCTTCAATCTAGCATAGTAATGCAAGAAAATGATTAGTGTTTATTTAGTACATCATTACTTGATTAGTGAAACACTTCAAAATATACATTTTTGAGATATTATACACAAGTGTAGCCCACAACATTTGCCCACAACAATAAGGTAGTTGAAAAAAAAAAATCTAATTAGGCCGTCACATAGATTTTCAAAAATATTGGACACATTTTTTCTATATTCACGCAAACAAAACATGAAGACGATAGCAGTGTCTCGAAAATTCGTGTGACGTCACATCGCATTTTTTACCAAGTAGTGACGTCACAAGCCCGCACGATCTTTGACGCGTTTTATCTTCGTCAATTTTAATTTGATAAAACAATAAACACTTTTCCAATATTTTTCGATAATCTAACTGACGGACTAAACAGAATCATATTTAATTAGTCAGGAAACATCCTTATTTAATCTACATGGTGAATTTATGAGATTTTCGGTCTAGGCAGCCAGTTTCCAGTGCTGACTAGCCCTCGATAAGGGGGATATTATAGTGCACAAGTGTGTGTGCATTTGTGGGTGCATTTATGACTTCGGGGCGAAAACCACACAATGTAAGAAATAAAGCGAACTGATGATTATTAGTTTTTCATTTCAAAAACTCTAGTTTATTCAGGAATTAAATTGTGTGTTTTTATTACTATTATTGTATTCAACAAAAGATTTGCTACTTTCAAATCTTACTTATTAATATTATGTTTTTAAACAAAATTAAAAAAAAACAACTCTTTGTTAGTCGAGCATTGAAAATAAACGGATTTATTTCGCTACTAAGTGTGTTCCACACCAAAAAATATATTCAGAAGAGCTTTCACCCCGTTGTAGTTTAATAGCTATATTATTTACACCCTGCATATTGTGTCAATGACAACAAAAACTTGTCAAGTTAGTTCCATGTAGAGGGCGCTATGTGTTTGTCACTGTCATTGAACTGTCAGAGTTCCTTGCTGTCAACTTTGCAGTAAGATGGCGCTATGTATTTTCTCTTTTTTTATTTGGAACAAGTCACACTAATCCCTGGCCACTGTAACTTCTGTGCGCCAGAATTATTAGTGGCGACTACCAGTGCAGCGCCGAGACAATGAAGCTCGACGAAGTCCCAGAGAAACAATAGGGTATTTCACTAAGAAAATCTAATTAGTCAACAGACGGATTATAGAGATTTTTTTGTTTTTTTTTTTTGGTGTATAATCTAAAAAGATCATTGAAAAATATTGGAAACGTGTTTTTTGTTTTATCAAATTAATAATAAATTTACGAAAATAAAACGGTCAAAGATCGAAACTTGTGACGTCACTTTTTGGGTAAAAAACGTACTAATCTGTGACGTCAGACGACTTTCGAAGCACTGTATCCATTATTTTTTGGAAATCTATCTGACGGATATTAGATTTTTTGGTGAAATACCCTATTTAACTGGCTTAGATCCCGCAACGTGTGTTAATAAAATATGTATCTGTCTTGTCACCGATTGGCGATTTTCAGTCAAGATGACGTTGATACGTGACAAACACGCAGCGCCCTCTAGCGGCAAAGGTACCAGTAACAAAAAGCTGTTTTAAAATGAAATCTTACCTCCTGTAGCCCGGCGTTTATAATCTCTTTTCGCTTTCCTCTCCAGTGCCTCTGTTAACAAAATAAATGTAGAATGTTAGTAGTTTGTAAGTCATTATTACAGTTGACGTCAAAAATAAGTGGTGTATCAGTACACTCGGTGAAAGAAAAGGTATTTATTTATTAGAACACTGTAGAATTAAAACATTATTTAATAATATTCATAATCATTATTATTATCATTTATTTTTATCTGAATTTTAATATTTTATTCATGTTTGTATTGTGATTGACATGGTAACGGGTGTAAAATTACCTGAATAAATGAATTTATTATATTTTATATTTTTATTAATGCAAATTCCAGACACTGGTGTGATTAAAAAGGAAAAGTTTAAATAGGGATGTGTCCTGGGTAAAAAAAAATATGATTCCGTTTAGTCCGTCAGTTAGATTATCGAAAAAATATTGGATACGTGTTTTTTGTTTTATCAAATTAATAAAAATTGACGAAGCTAAAACGCGTCAAAGATCAGGAGTGGGGGCTTTTAAATTTGACGGCACTACGTGGTAAAAAATGTAGTGCGATGTGACGTCACACGAGTTTTCGAAGCACCGTATCGTCTTCGTTTTTAGTTTACGTGCAAAAAGAAAAAATACGTATCCAATATTTTTTTGGTAATCTATGTGACGGACTAATTAGATTTTTTTTGTCAACTATCCTATTAGACCTAAAAGTAACCTTTTGCTGTGCGCATAATAAATTTGAAGGAGAAGCACTGAGTACATCAGTAAGTGTGGATGAAAAGATTCAGCGAGAGTAGATCACATATTGTTAAAACACAAATTACACACACACAAACACACAGACCCGAAATAATTTGTGAAGTTATACAATATCAACGCCGTACGGGAGTCGAACCCGAAACTTGTAGATGTCGTTATAGGCTACCCGATGACCTATTCGTTGCCGGGAACCACAGGGGACCACAGCATTATTCAAAAATTACATTTTAATACAACAACAAAAAGAAAATTGAGAAAAAGCAACCCACACCATACAAACCTTTAGTAATTTTTAAGCGGAAGCCCGTCTTTGTATCTAAATAAACAAAACTCCTGAACGAATATAGATGGAATTTTCGACAGAATTGAGTAAGTTAGCGTAATACGAGAAAAAGCTGTGGATTATTTACATTTTGTTTTGCACGATAATTATGTAAGCGATACTTTTTTTGCGAGTTTTTGCTTATTAAGTTATGCTAAGTTGTTCAAAGCTAAGCTATTATAATAAGACTATTACGAAGGTTTTTTACGTAACCTACCCTAAATGTCATCAAGCTCAAAGTAACCTTTTTTCAACTAGTTCTTATCAACTCTATTTTTTTACTTCTATAATTTAAAGGTTCGGTCGTGACTCGCCTGACGTTAAATTGTGGGTCAGCATTCTGGATTTCATATCAACATTCTAGATATTGTGTAAACATTCTGGATTTTCTGTCAAAACTCTAGATTGTGTGTAAAATTGTGGGTTATGTGTCTCATTAAAGGATTATTCTGGATTTTGTGTCAAAACTCTGAATTGTGTGTCAAAAATCTGGATTATATTTTTCAATTAAGGAGTTTGTGTCAAAAATCTGGACTACATGTTTCAATTTAGGAATTTTGTGTTACAATTCGTGGTATATTGTATTTCGTAGTACATTAATTAAAAACTATAAAATAAACTAAACAAACAATAAACTATAAAAAGGCATCGAAATACTGTTCCTCAAGAAATTACACTTAAAAAAAAAACTAGATTTTGTTAGGATTCTGGATAATTTGTCTCAATTCTGGATGAGGTGTCAAAATTCTAGATTATGATTATGTCCCAATTACGGATTTTGTGTGTCAATTAATGATTTTGTGTCAACATTCTGGATGATGTGTCTCAATTAGGGCCTTTGTGTCTCAATTAAGGATTTGGTGCCAAAATTCCAGATTATGTGTCTCAATTACGGATTTCGTGTCAACATTCTAGGTTTTTTGTCTACATTATGGATTATGTGTCTCAATTACAGACTTTGCGTCTCTCTGGATGAGGTGTCAAAATTCTGGATTTTGTGTCTCAATGAAGGATTTTATGTCGCGATTCCGGATTATGTGTCTCAATTAAGGATTGTGTGTCTCAATTCTGGATGAGGTGTTAAAATTCAGGATTATTCTTTGGAATGGTGTGTCAAAAACCACGCTAGCTAAATATTATCAACAAGCTCAAGCTTATTTAAAGTTAGTGTACAATGAAAACCAAACCCATATGTTAGTCCAACACCATGTAGTATGAATGTATGTTTGTTACCTAACTCTCGAGCCCTCTTTCTAGCCAAATACTCTGGGCTAGTTTTGTCCACGCGTGGCCTTCCCCGCTTACGTTTTTCCCCACTTTCTGGGGTCCTGTTATTCATCATAGCCGCTGAAAAAAAAAGAATAAAATAATGAAAATAAAGGTAATTTGTCTGGCCTTGTTTGTGGTTCCGAGCAATGTATAGGCCGCAGTTTTAAGTTTATATTTTCTTGGTATTCTCTTTTCAGAGTAGATACTGTTTTAGTCGTCATAAAGTTTTTTTTTTATGTTTATAGCTGCATCGAAAGCGAGGCGGAAGATTTCGAGCTTTGGATACATAAATGATGCCTATTTTAAAAATAGTTTTTTAGGGCCGGTGCTCTTACCTGACAACTCTAAAGAAGAAACAGCTAATAGTACATTACTGCAGCGGCCAGCAACAGAGGCATTGATGGACGAACGTGTAAATGTGGGCCGAGGCGAAGCCGAGGCACACATACGTAAGTCCATCAATGCCTAGTTGTGGCCAAGGCTTGTATAGTACTTTTCTCAAATAATGCGAGGAAATTAAATACAATTTACTTTTCAAAATCACATACAACAATAATTTTTCACGCGTTGAAGAGTTCAGCCAATTCGAAATTTAAATAAAACCTTTAATAAGTCACCTCCTTGGTTGCTATGGTTCAGAGTAAAAGATCGTTCCATTTTTAAATAACACGACAGATATGAGTTTAGTATGTAATTTATTTGGCCGCTAAACACGACAGATATGGATTTTCATACAACTTTTGCCGGCCGCTCGTCGCATGTATCTGGCCAGTACAGCAATTTCGATTTATCTCGAAGAAGGTTGTCAAAATAATGCTCAAAGAAGATTGGGTATTTTTGTATAGACCTCGTCCCTTTCCTTGTAACACTTTATCCTATATATCAAATGAAAGAGCGTTAAAAATACATCATTTTATTGTATGACAGTAAATGTGTGAATAATGGGGGAAAAAAGTTATTCACCGATAAAGAAAGAAAAAAAATTTTTTTTTTTTCGTAGAACCTGCTTGAGTGTGGTGTCTATTGATAGGTCTTTTAAAATGACACTGAGGTTACTAAAACCATTTCTTCTCAAAGTCAATCGTTTGAAAGATAGACACTTCCAAAGTGCAAAAATGTGCCCCCACCCCCTCTAACTTTTAAACTAACTAGGTGAAAAATCTAATAAAAATATATGCTGTAGATCGCAATGAAAACTCACAACCGAAATTAGTTTGAACGAGATATAGTCAGCAGTTTTTGAGATATAGCTCATTTAAAAAACCGCAAATATAACTTTGTCATTCATACAAACACCATGAAAAACAAACTTATCACAAAATATGTATTTATGTTGCCGCTTTAACAACAAATAATACAAATTAAAGGGGACTTCCCTTCTACGATGATGCAGAACCTTTCATGTGCGAGTCCGACTCACACTTAGCAAGTTTTTTTTACCCAATTCATTTTTTTTACAATTATTCACACGGTTACTGAACCGTGTGAATAATTGAAGAATTGAATTGAGGAAATGGAATACTTAAAAACCCAACTTACTTTTACTTAATGTCTAAATTAAAGTCCAAGAATGACTGACTAAGAAATCAGAATCGACGGATCCGTGTTGCTGAGAGGCCGCATTTTATCGTGGCACATATAAAAAAAAAACTTATATTTTGTTCAATCCTAACACAGAGTGTAGTTAGCTTGGGGCAGTTTTCAGCAATAGACAGTGATTCAAGAGGAAGGTTTATATGTAGCACATTGCACCCGTGCGTAGCCGGAGCGGGTCGTTAACTAGTAAAAAAATAAAGAATAAATTCAATTCTTTATCGGTGAATAACTTTTTTCCCCAATTATTCACACAGTAACCTTGTGAATAATTAGAAAAAAATGAATTGGATTAAAACTTTGCCTAGTCGGACTCGTACATGAAAGGTTCCGTACCATAGGGCACGCCACGATAGCGGCGGTAAGTCCGCTCATTGAGGAGTGGCTGAAGAGGCACCACGGGCGCCCTCTTCAGCGGACACGGTTGTTTCGGGAGGTACCTGCACCGAATCAGGCGGGTGGAAACACCTGAATGCTACTATTGCGAGGATCAGCCGGAGGATACGGTGGAGCACAACGTGGAGGTCTGCCCCGCTTGGGCGGAGCCCCGCCGTGATCAGCGATTGGCGGCGGTGACCTCTCGCGTCCAAGCTCTGGTGCAAGCCATGGTCCGGGGCGAGAGGGAATGGGAAGCCGTCGCCTACTTCTGCGAAGCAGTGATACTAGCGAAGGAGGTGGTAGAACGTGAGAGGAAGAGAACCTCTCGTCGCAGCCGCCGCGGGAGACGCTCCGGGCGTCGGGGGCCACGTGATGGCTTCCAACAACCATAGACGCGGACCTGAGGACGTTGAGTAATGGGCTAGTTTGCCGCCGCGCCGTCCGTCTTAGGAGGACGACAGGCGTGTCGACGTCGAGTTCGTGTTTCACGCGCGCCTCAAAGAGATGTCAGCAATATGGAAGGGGCCCGCAAGGGTCGACGCCCGTCGGGGCTGCGGGTTGTTCGAAAGAGATAGAGCGGCCTCGACATAAAGGGCTAAGAAGGAACATGGGTGGTTTTTAGTCAGTACAAGTCTGACTAAAATCTGGGTTTTAAAAAAAAAAATCCGTACCATCGTCGTAGGGTCTGCCCTTTAATTTGTATTATTTGTTGTTAAAGCGGCAACAGATATACACACTTTGTGATAAGTTTGTTTTTCATAGTGTTTGTATGAATGACAAAGTTATATTTTCGGTTTTTTGAATGTTCTCTATCTCAAAAACTGCTAACTATATCTCGTTCAAACTAATTTTAGTTGTAAGTTTTTATTGCGATCTAGAGCATATATTTTTATTAGATTTTTCACTCCCTTATTTTAAAAGTTAGAAGGTTTGGGGGACACCTTTTAGCACTTTGGAAGTGTCTATCTTTCAAACAATTGACTTTGAGAAAAAATGGTTTTAGAAACCTCAGTTTCATTTTAAAATACCTATCAATAGACACCCCACTCAAGTAAGTTCGATGAAAAAAAAAAATTATTTTTTTCTATCTTTATCGGTGAATAACTTTTTTCTCCCAATATTTACACATTTACTGTCATACAATAAAATGATATACTTTTAACGCTCTTTCATTTGATATATAGTAGAAAGTGTTACAAGGGTAGGGACGTTTTGCCCCTTCTTCTTTCCAAGCATGTTTGAGAAAAATAAACTAAGATGTCATAGTCTCTTTTAAGGTCAAGACATAATCTTGGCCAACTCACATGAGGACTGTGCAGATTAGAGTTTCGTGATGGTTTTCGAAAGAGGCTTTCATAAGTAGATTGGATAGCCGGATGCATTTTTACCTTAAAGTTCCCTTAAAGGTAGAACCGATGTGGCATATCAACCAGTTTGATTTTTTTTCGGAATCAGGGTCCACATTGAAAGTATGTATGGATGGATTAAGACATTTAGACATTAAGACATTTAGACAAAAATCGATATGCCAGCTTCCATTCAAAAAAGATCAAACAACTTTGAGTATCAAAATAATATTTTTTTATATATCTCCGTTTCGCTTCCGCTGCATTGTATTGGCAAGGTTAACAAACACAAGACATACACATACACCCAGACCCGGAACAACTATCTACACAACAGATATTTGTTCCGTGCGGGAATCGAACCCGCGACACGCAGCGCTGAAGCCTTTTCTGCCACTGCGCAAACCGTGCCGTCATTATGGTAAATTGCAATCAGTAACATTTTGGAATAGGCTTTTTCTTTAAAAAACAAATACCATTTGGAGTAAAGATAACAATTCTCTCTCACTCTCTTTTATTTAGAACTAGCTGATGCCCGCGGCTTCACCCGCGTGGATGTCGTTCAAATTATATACTAAAACCTTCCTCTTGAATCACTCTATCTATTAAAAAAAACCGCATCAAAATCCGTTGCGTAGTTTTAAAGATTTAAGCATACAGACAAACAGACAGACAAAAATAGCGACTTTGTTTTATACTATGTAAGGATTTGACTCTTAATTTCAGATTTTAAATTCTGTCTTTAGCAGAAAAGCGCCGAGATAATGAAGCTCGACGAAGTCCCAGAAAAATAATTTAACTTTCTTGAATTCCGCAACGAAATGAATAAGAAAAGACTAGCGGAGAAGGAAAAACATAATTTCCACTTCCCTCCATATCAGTAGGAGACAGAACAGAACAAACGTGTTCGACGGCACTTTGACTTTTTAATTTGATTTTTGACTTTTCATTATGCCTTTAACTTCTGACTTAAACTTTGACTACTTATATGTTTTGACTTTTGACCAGAACTTTCTACTATACATTTTGACTTTGACTTCTGACTTGAACTTTTGACTATGCATTCTGACTTTGACTATACATTTAGACATCTAACTAGAACTTTTGACTATGCATTCTGACTTTGACTATGGATTCTGAATTTGACTATACATGTTGACTTTGACTGTCACTCACCCATCTCCTTGGCCTGTTTCCTGGCTGCCAAGTTAGCCAGATACTCGGGGCTAGTCTTATCCACCCTGGGTCTGCCTCGCTTCCGCTTAACTGGAGTCGGCGGGTCGCTGGTCTCAGCTGTTGAAGAAAGGAAATTAATAATTTATGAGGAAAAGAACTAAACAAACTTCTACAGGTTTCTTTGTTTTCTGTATGGGCTGAGACTTCTTGTTATCGTGTGGGCAGTAAGGTCTCACGACTCCACATACCCTAAGTATCAGAGTTTCTATACCGTCTCAAGGGCGTCTGTCATGGTTTGAAAACCGCCATTTGGCGGCCGGGACCACCGGCTTATACGTGCCTTCCGAAGCACGAGGCTGAGGTTGAGACTGGAGGAACGTTAAGGTGGACGTGCACCTAGACGTGCCGGAGCTGTACGCTCCTTAGTGATCGTTTTTTTTAGCCTTCAACAGCTGGCTCAAAGGCCTACCCCAATTTCTTCCAAAAGCTATTTTCTGCCACTTCTTTCTAGGCCGGCCTCGGCGGCGCCGACCGTCCTTCGTCGTCTGCATCCACCTTTTAGGACAAAGACATAATGGTGCTGGCAAATCATTCAACACGCTATACTTTTGCGTGTGTTCAAATATATTTTGCCCAAAATTCAGCTACGCGAATTCCGCTCACTGTTACAGACGTAAGATCACTGATAGCGCAAGATAGGAAGAAAGACTTGGGTAGACGCCGCTATACTAAAATCAGATAATTGTTATAGAAGGTAAAGTTCTTACCAGTGCTGATGGGCTCCTGCTTCGGCCGCGCCGCGTATAACTCCGGCGGAACGAAGTGAGACACGGGAGAGCGGTAGTCCACAGCTAGCGGCAGACCACCAGGCACTAGAACAAAAGATTAACTGTTATCTAAATTCTAAACGAAGTACTTAATGGGAAACATCCTTCCATCCATTTCTTAGCGTGTCGATGACAATCTAAATGCGATGACTTTGGCGCTTTCAGAAGCGTTCATCAGCTCCTGTGATTTGCAAACAACAGTGTCCGATCGTTTGTGGAGCAACACCGCATTAACACTCCTGGGCAGAGTCATCTGCGGGAAGAAACGCCCGGGTACTATCACTGCGAGGATCGGCCGAAGGACACGTTGGAGCACACGCCGCTTGGGCGGAGCACCATCGTGTCCTCGTAGCGGCGATTGGCGGCGGCGATCTTCGCATCTGGCCTTTGTTCAATCCATGGGTACGGAGCGAAGAGAGAGAGAGAGAAGGAATGGGAAGGCTCATGGCTAATGGCCACGCGGTGGCTTCTGGCCATCGTAGGCGCGCGCCTCTGAATGGTGAGTAATGGCCTAACTCACCGTAGTCATCTATGACTCTCCAACATTTTTCTTTATGGATTTGGGAAATCGTCAAATAACCCCTCCCGCTCTTGGGCAGAGCGATAGGCAGTGTTAGACTTCTACCGACTATAAACCACAACTGATTTTTCTGATGCCTAAAAGGGATTTTTTTATTATAAACACTAACCTTGATTCAGGCCATAGATCTCACCATTGTGTTCGATCTTAGGCTTTTTCTCCGGCGTCTGCTGACTACCCTCACTACTGGGCGACTCGTCACGCTTCAGCTGAGGCAGGGCGGAATCCAGCTGGCTTTCACAAAGTGCCATGATTGTTGATTTTTATTATTACGCTGGAAAAATAAAATGGTGACATTAGACATCTTAATTGTTTTTTTTTGTTACTATGTTGTGCTTATATAGAATCAACAATAATTCTGACAGAGTTACGGCACGGTTGGCGCAGTAGCTGAGGGATTGGCGATTGCCGCACGGAACAAACAGTTAAGTAGCTATTCAGGGTCTGGGTGTTTAAATTTTAGTTTTTATATTAAAATTTTTGTAAACACTCCCACGTTACTGGAGAAATTGCTAGTATGAGGCAATTTTATCAGAACATTTTGTCTCATATTATAAACTTGTTTGTATTCATACCAGCTATCGATTAGTATAGGTTTTATGCGTAGCTGCAACTTTGAAAAAGATTCAAATGACAGAAGTTAGGCCAACCATATAATTCAATCAAACCCACAGGATACCCTGGCACTTCCACCATTCAGACAAAATTCCGAAGAACAGCATGAATGTTTTCATATTAATAAAGTTACAATTTTAAAAACCAGTTGTAACGCTCTGCGGTCTGCTATGATCTGGCTTTGTTTAACTTACAGTTACTAATCTAATTATATTTTTAAAACAATATTTGTCTCAATACTATAGTCATATTTTTTTATACTTAACAAGATAGAAGATAATTCTTAGAGTAAGTATTAGGTACATTTTTCTTCGTGCAAACATAATATTTTCAGTTTAAATGCAAAATAGACAGATGGAGGTATGAAATCCTAGCGTATTTGTATTATATTTGAAATATTATACTATGGTGATATCTTTTAATATAATAACATAACTATCAATGATTGCGAGACTCATCATCTGTCTGCCCAAACTATGATAAAGTCAGCATCTAACAGGATGCCACAATATTCTGATTTAATAAGAGTGTCCATGGAGTTTCTTGCCATTCTTCTCCAGAGATTCACCCGCTTTGAAAAGGGCAACTACAGTACTTTCGTAGTTTTTATGTCTTGTGACTGGGAATGTAGTAACATTTCATTGTTGTATTTATTTTGACAATTCAAAAGTGCCTTAGTAACTGGCCTACTTGAAATAAATCCCAATCGTAGTATTTTACAAAAAGCAACTGCTTAATCTAATGCAACCGAAAATCAGTATTTAAATGAAGCCGGACTGCTTAATAAAGACTAGCTTAGCTTAGAATTTAGCTTAAACTTTAAAAGCAAATAATCTGCTATATTTACCATTGGTCGCAGATCAAAGCAGCAAAAAAAGATTAAAGTATTTAGCTTATTTTTATTTACATTTTTACAAGTAAATTTTTTGTGTGGCAGAAAAAAGGGGAGGCCTATATTCAGCAGTGGGTGATTCCGGGCTGATATGATGATGACGATGAAGAAAGAGGGTGGATCGGGATCAGAATAGTAGAGCGAATGAGATGAAAGATTAGCAAAGAAACTGACAGTACAAGGATTTTTACAGAGTGAAAGTATTTGTGAAAAGCATGATTTTGGAATTAGTTCCAATTTAGACCACACGCTTTAAATTTCATGCCCAACTATTTTATTTTATTGTGTTTAGGTGGCTTAGAGCTAACAATACAAAATGAAGAAGATCTAAAAATCAGTATATTTTCTACAGAAGATTTTCAATTCCAACAGACTATAAAATAATTATGTAATACAGAAGAATCCCAATTACCTGAACCTTCATTATCCGGACACGGCTCTAATCCATCCCTGGTTTTAATTGATCTGGATTATCGGGATTCTACAGTAACATATATATTTACTGTAGCCTCGGCCAAACAATTTTAAAGCTAAAGTGTTTATCGAAATGAAAGCCAAAAGTAAAAAAAGAAAACTGCTGTTTCATAGAAAAGTGTTTTTTTAAATTAAATCTACCTACTAATAATTTAACTAGCTACTAATTAAATGTGATTATCGGCAATTTAAAGCTAAGGTTTATAGTTTAATTTACTTAATTTTTTTTTTATTTAGTTTAATTTGTGTTGATTTAGTTTATTTTGTGTTGATTTAGTTTAATTTGTTTTGATTTGTTTAATTCATTTATTCAGTGCAACTATGATAATTTAACTACAATCATGTTTTGCGTGATTTGTTTCATTTGCTTATACCAGTATACAATTTTTTTTTTTTGTGAACTAAATAAATACATTGAACAAAATATTCATAATATAGGGTGTTTGGTAAACAGGAATAGAATGGTTAAATGAAAAAAAAAAAACTACAGGGCATGAAAAGTGTTTAGGGGTCTGAAAGGATAGCAGATGACCCCTCCAGCATCAGTCAATAATGCAATGAGTCATCATACCAGTTGTCACCAACAGCAAAATACAAAAAAAAATGTCTTTGAATTTTTGTAGTTGAACAACTCAACTTCAGTAGAGCAGGTTTACCATTCTTTGAAAATAAGCCCCCAATCACAATAGACTACCTGTTATACTTGACTAGCATATTCAAACACAATGTAAGTATTTAGAATAGGGTGCACCCTATCTATCAAACATTATGTCTTCAACAATAGACACCTGTTGTACCCTTAGGGCAGACAATATCAGGTTACTTGAAAAAACATATGGAATATTATATGGTAAAACTGTATGAAAAAAGTTTTATGAAAAGTTCTAGGTGAGCAGTGGTGGCGACCTTGTGTGGGCGCATTACTTTTTCTAATTTATTTCATCACCACTGCTCTTAAAACAGTGAAGGAAAACATCGTCAGGAAACTGGAATGTCTTAGAAACAAAAAATTCGAAGACATGTGATATCTACCAACCTGCACTGGGCCCGCATGATGGATTATAGCCCTTTATAGCTCTTAGAGAGGAGGCCTGAGTCCCTGCAGTGGGAACATAATAGGCTGATGATGATAAGTGAAAAGTAGGGATCGGATTTTTGGACTTATGTAACCAAGAGAACACTTTTTCCCGGGAAATGATTCAAAGTTGTTAAAAGGTGCTCTGGCCCCAAGTAACATTCCCATAATACTTCGAGTAGGCGTAACTTGTTTCTTTTTAGGGCAGGATGATCATGATGGACACAAGTGACTAAATTGCTTCTTTACAAAATTGAAAAACCTGGGTTTTACAGCGTCCACTGCAGGACATAGGCCTCCCCAAGTGTTACCTCATTAACCAGTCCTGTGCATCAATTATTATTAATTAATTGGATGTTAATGACTAAATTGCAACTTTAATTGGAAAATCTGGGTTTTACAGTGTAAACTGAACAAAATGCAGTGAGTAATCCCAGTTATCAACCGTTCTTTTTTTGTATGAGAAGCAGCCGTTGCAGTTTCAACAAATACAGGCTGATAATTACATTATTGTTATTCTTATTTGGATGATTTTAAAGTCAAAATAATGAGCTTAACAACCTTTGTAAATAACCTCATAAAATATATACTCAAAAAAGTTTGTAGCTGACCTCTTTTAAACCCTTATGCCTTTAGCATTCATGTTAAAAAGTAACCGCTAACTTTGAGTGTACAAGGTTGATGACACATTATAAAAGAGTCATAGTGCATCATCACCGGCCAAGCCTGTTCCCAATTATGATGGCTTGCATTCTATAATACCAGTATTTACAGTTGGTGAGCGGTAAATTGAGTTGGTAGATTTCAAGTATCACCAAACTTTTACATCTAGAACACAATTTTATGTTTTACTGTTTTAAGAGCTTCGGTGATTGAACCGAGTCGTTTACATGGTGATGGGCAGGTCATACAACTAGGATGGCTCAGAATAAGCTAGAATATTCACACAACGGGTGATAAAATACAAGTGTTTGAACCAAGCCAGGACTTCAAAATACTTGCTTGACAAAATAGAAGGTTAGATTAAAACCGGCTAATCAAAAAAGGGGGAGCAGTGGTGGCCGAGTGGTGGCGGCCCCGACTTACGAACAGTTGGTTGTGGGTTCGAACCCAGGCAGGCGCATTACTTTGTGTAATTTATTTCATCACCACTGCTCTCAAAACGGTGAAGGAAAACATCGTGAGGAAACCGGCATGTCTTAGAACCAAAAATTCGAAGATATGCGACATCTACCAATCCGCACTGGGCCTGCGTGGTGGATTATAGCCCATCCCTCTCCTAGAGAGGAGGCCTGAGTCCCTGCAGTGGGAACAATTATAGGCTGATAATGAATCAAAAAAGAAGTTTGTTGTCTAATCTCAAACTTCATAATTAAGATTGTTTGAACAATAACAAACAAACAACAAAGTTGACAATGTAATTGAATAGATTTGATGCAACTACAGGTGTAGGAATCCCTATTGTACAGTCAACCTTTTTTTTTATCAAGCATAGACTAAAGTGTAAACAGTGACAGGTTGTTACACCTTCTTCCATACCACCTGTTAGAGGAAACAGGTTTCTAACGGCTCAGGAATTTAAGAGAATTGCTCATGATACACACAAACTGATATTGTTAGTTTATTTTAGATGTTTGTGATATTGTTTTGTTATATTATAATTAAGTTTTATGGTGCAAGAAAGATGTGATATGTGATGGAAACATTGCTTGTACTGTAATTTAATTTTAAGTGATGAGTAAATGCAAATTAAGCCTAGTAATGTGCATTTAACTCGCTAACCACCATGGAAACGGTAATTAACCGCTTATCAATACTTCCAAACTATAAAAAGC
Source organism: Diarsia dahlii (assembly GCA_949775195.1). Classification (NCBI taxonomy): domain Eukaryota; kingdom Metazoa; phylum Arthropoda; class Insecta; order Lepidoptera; family Noctuidae; genus Diarsia; species Diarsia dahlii. Next base: position 1,938,067 of record OX459219.1, on the reverse strand, counting down.
AAAATGATTCTTACCTTATACATCAAACTCCATCAGAAAACCGAAAAACACTTAAATAACACACTCGTTTACACTTAAAACTTACGATAAAACAATATTAATTAGATTTCCACACAATACAAACTTAATATATCAACAATAAACGCAAAAATTCTAAAATAAAGTTCCAAAGTAAAATAAGTACAATCAATTTTCCTTTGCTCAACTACTCATATTGAAGCAAACAGCTTTATGCGACAAAACAACGTTTCCCACTGTTAATTTTTAACGTTACTACATCTTTGTTGTATATGAATGCTTTTCAAAGTGATTTCAAAAGTTTTTAGCGTAGATTATCGAAGATATAAACAAATTTCACGGCGTATTTTAAGGACACTAGACGTCCATTTCTGTACCGTACGCTACGCTACTGCCTACAGAAAAATTGAGATAGCGAATGTATTTTTTTTATGGCAACATTCTATGCTACTTTGCGAAGTCCCGTTGTACGCGTTGAACACCAACGGATTGGTCCGATTCGTATAGTAAACATCAGAAAATATTTAAAGGAAAAATTTAATAAGTTTTTCATAAATGAATGAGTCTTAGAACTCTATCTTTTTGTTGAAATATTTATTCATTATGTGCCATTTAGACCAATAACAACTTTGTAACTAGTTCACCCTATTAAAGTAATCGGATTTTACTTTCTAGACGAACAAAATTGTTTTTAAAATTCCATTGTGGATTTCTTACCAAGTGCAAAGTAATCGCAGAGTATGTTCATTGTTTTGTATTTAACGTTGTCAACTTTATATGAAATGTATTTTAATGAATTATAATTCAAAATTTCATTATAACGGAGACTCTCACAACGTACTTCGGAACAAAATTGACAAGCTTTCCCTCAAACGCCATGTCTTCCCAGTCTCTTCAATTTATCCGTGTAAAAGATAAAACTATCTAAATCTAAACGAAAACCTTAAAATTCGAGATAAAAACACGAAAATACTTGTATTTTTTTTAGAATTATTCAAAAATATTTTGAACTAAATTTGTTTTCAAAATATTTGTTGATTTTTGTGAACAACGAGCAACATTTATGGGTGTGGGGCAAGAAGAGAAACAGTACGAAATAGAGATAGTTATAGGTAGGTCGAGCGTCGAGTTGGCATTGTAATAAACTACTTGACGTGTTTATCGTCGGCCGCGTTATCGCAAGCCCCTTTGTGCGGTTTCACCTTGTTACGATCACACCAACTAGTTATAACAAACTCTGACGTAAAACATCGTTTAATTTCTTATTTTATTAAATCTCACTTAATTTATCATTATAAAATATCAATTGTTTTTTTTTTTTGTAAAAATAATCAGCAGTGATTTTTATATTTGTGTTTTTAAAGTTTGTATTTTAAAAGTATTTTTTTATTGAAATGGTAATTGATTGGTTTCGTTTAAAATCACATGATTGCTGTGTTTCATAAGTTATTTAGAGGTAGCCATTTCATGAGGCATTCTAAATATAACGTGGAACCACCGATAGAGTCATTCATTTCATGGAGTAGGTTTTATCGCTATCTTATTATTGCTTTTTTCTAATCTTGTATGAAAATGAACTGCGTAGTAACAACCTCAAATTCTAGAATTTATTATTTTGATTTATCTCGTAATAGGTACATGAACGTAATTTCCTTAGGAAAAACAGCTGTTTGAAGCGTTTTCATCACGCGCTTTAGCGTTTTGGCATCGTTCTATGTTTGTCCCCAATGTTATCAAACAAAAGATTACTCATACTGAGTAGGTACATATTATCGACTAGCTTTTGCCAGCGGCTTCGCCCGCGTGAAAATGTCGATTTTCCTTATAAACTTTCATCCCCTATTTAAATCCCTTAGGGGTTGAATTTCGAAAAATCCTTCCTTATTCCTTGTCTACACTATAAAGGGAACCTCTGTGCAAAATTTCAGCTTTCTAGGTCCAAGAGTTTGGGCTGGGCGTTGATGAGTCAGTCAGTCAGTCAGTCAGTCAGTCAGGACTTCTCTTTTTATTTATATAGATTTGTTTGCATGGCACTGTCTCATGTCTGAACGAAAATCAATAGCTTTGCTGACAAAGCACGGGCGGGGTGAAGCATTATTAGAAAGAGACAACGAGTGCTCTACATTTGAAAATTACAGTGATTAGATTGGATTATTGTATGGGTATTGGGGATATAATAAAAAGTGAGCGTAATCCCATGTCAATAGATGCCAGTACTTAATTGGTTTTCACCAAAATTAGGTTAATATTCTCATTACCATTAGTTAAGTAGCTTTTAGTTAGTTGCCCCAGACAGTTAGGGAAGAATCGTTAGCGTGACAAAGTTTTTCCAACGAAAGCTCATTAAAATACAGGATTCACTTAAACTTTATTTCAAGCCGTTGTAAAGTACCTGATAAAGGTTTAAGAATTCGATATAAATAAATGGAGCATTACTGGAAGGTGATTAGGTAGGGACTTAATTACAGTAATTAGGTTTACTATTTCAAAATAAAATTGTGAGTCATAAAACTAAAAACTAAACAGTTGCACTCAAATAAATTTTACCTTTTTTGTTTTATTTTGTCTGTTTTATTTTGTACATAAATAAGTTTAAGTCAACATAAACAATGCAACAAGTAAATTGTGTAGGCATAAAACAAAAAAAAACAATGAAAATCGGAAAAAAAAAACATTGAAAAGCTTCTTCTATCAAGTCGGTAAAAAAAGATCAAGGAGGATTAAAATCCTAACATGGCAATATTTTTATAACTCCTCGACTCCCGTGACGTAACATCATCATGCGGAGCGTTCACAAAGTTCATTGGAAATGTCAAAAGTTCAATCAACTTGTTCATAGATAAGAATTGTTTGTTTTCTTTGTAAACTGTTTTGTTACTCTATGCTTTTCTTTTTTATTGCTTTTATTTTTGTGATACACCAAAAACTCTCATTAGGTTTCTATGATCCACATTTTATTGAAAAACTAGTGGTACTAAACGTAAAATTATGTTCCTGAGAGACCTGAGAATGTTATAAGGTAGCGTGGTGGTTTTCTTGATTGGATAAGTATTACCCCCTTATAGTATTACCCAAGTCAAAGTAATTACTTGGACTTAAGTAATTACGTCTGTGTTACGTATGCAAATATTTTTATGCAACGGGCAAGAATTTAAACGAAGTTAGAACCGTCAATGAAAGCAAAACTAAGAATTCTATCGTTTGATAGTTCTAACATTAAGGTTGATGTTCCAGGGTAGCCCGCGAAATTCAAATTTTCTTACGTTTTTAGCGATTTGCAGGCCAGTGCTAGGTTCTCTCACTCAAATGTCTCGCTGATGGTGGCGGGTGTGTCGGATCATTTAGTTCCCTTCAAAATGGTTGAGTTGAATGGTGCTGATCCATGCGTCATGTTCGTGAACGGGCGCTGTCAGTGGAGGTCAGGTGTACAGGTCATTCCTTAGTTGCCATGGTGTAGTTTTTTTTTTTTTTTTGATTTGTTTATTATATCTTTACTCTGGACGCTCTTAACTTGCACGTCTTGCTACATAGTTCTCACATAATATACCATCTCAACATGAATGATATAATGTACCAAGATTTTGTAACAAATTCTGATTTAAAAGAGTGTCCATTGAGTTTCTTGCCCGTTCTTCTTCATGAGATCTACGTTAGGGAACTGGCAACTACAGTACTTTCACAAGTTATTATGCCTTGTGATTGTGACTGTAGCGTAGGAGTGCAATGCGTCGTTTCGGGAGTTGCTGCGTCGGGCTGCGCGGCGCCGGATGTTACCGCCGGCGAGTGCTGTGGGTGCGGGGGCGCGCGGCGGCGTGTGCCGTGGCGGCGGGTGCGCGGGGTTCCGGGTCGCGGAGCGGCGGTTGCACGTTGCGGCGTGCATTTGTTGTTCCGTGATTCGGGGTTTCGAGCATTCGTTGTTGCGGTTTGCGTCGATGCGTGCTTTCGTGCTTGCAGTGTTCGTTGTTGCGGGCATTCGGTGGCGTGTGGTTCGGCGTGGTGGCTTTCGGAATGACGTATTGCACTCGTAGTTTCGTTTTATTTTGTGAAATGTTCTTCTGACATTCAAAAGTGCCTGTAATGGCTTAATTGAAATAAAGAATTTTAGTTTGAGTTTGAGTTTTGAAATTATACCCTCATAAACAGGGTGTAAATGGTGTAAACGAACTTTCACGAAGCTGTCAACCAAGCACAGTACATCAAACCTACGACTTTTTTGGGTGTGCTAGTAGATGCTTTAAATAGTAAATGGGTCATGGAGGTAATTTAAGAAAATTTACTAGTAGGTACTAAAAAAAACAGCGAGTCATAGTAGAGTTTAGGTATTAGAAAAATTTGGAACTTTGATCCCAATAGCTCGGTAACTAGGAAGTTCCCATGGTCTAGAACAAAAAAAAAATAATCGCAGTAATGAACAAGTGCCTTTCACTGTTATTTAACCATTCAAGTGATCTCAACATAAAACACGATGATGACGATGTCTTACCATAAAGTTAGGGATTACTATAGCTTATTTGACAGCCTTGTCAGTGATATCAACCTAGCAACTTTGTCCAGCAGGGCTATTGCGTATCTTTTAGTGACAGTGGATAACTTATAATGTCTATCAAATAACTGTCAAATGGTGAGTTTTTAAGAAAAAAATGTACCAAACCATAACCAATTTACAGTTAATCTATGGACATTTCTGATAGCCACTGACGTTAAAAAGATACGCAATAGGGGACTGTAGGGTTAATTCGTATCTTTTTAATGTCAGTGGCTATCAGAAGTGTCCATAGATTAACTGTAAATTGGTTATGGTTTGGTACATTTTTTTCTTAAAAACTCACCATTTGACAGTTATTTGATAGACATTATAAGTTATCCACTGTCATTAAAAGATACGCAATAGCCCTGCTGGTAATACGAAACGATTTAAAAAAAATCGGTTGTCTGTAAAATCTTGAACGTAACAACGTCTTATGAAAATAAAACAAAACAATTGACACGCCGGCGCCGTTGCTATGGAACGCCTCAGAGCGAGGTAACGACGCATGACGTCATCTTTTTTCGTGCGTGCAGCCGGCCATCGAATTATAAGACGTTATCACGTCAAAAAAATTATACGTTTTTATTAATTAACTGCCTCGTCGATCTAGTGGTCGCTAGTGCGACTGTTGGGCATGAGGCCGTGGGTTCGATTTCCGGCCTGGGGTAAAGTGTTGTTCGGTTTTTTTCCACCACGTAGTCCGGATATTTGCCAGGCTGATGATGATGATGACCAGTCAGCGTGGGTTACTTACCATGAGGTCTTTTAAAAGACTTATTTTGCAATATCAGAGTAAAAATGGAATAGTGCCTTATGCATGATATTCAAGGTTAACCCGTAGGTACTTGTCGATGTCGATCCTTAAACTGTCCTGGACTTAGCCACAAGTCCATAAGCCATTTTTTTTTCAAATGAAATCATCAAATGAACCCTCAGCCCCGAGGTCCATAACACCTCACTCAAGTTCTCTCTGTGGCTCGCTCGGAAAGCACGTTGAAGTGGAAGTGCCAGGGTAGGCCCAGATATATAAAATTTTCTCACGTTTTTTGCAATAAAATATCTATTTCATGAAAATGTTAGTCGAACTCTCGACTTTCAGTAGTAGATTTTTCTTTATCTGCGGGTTGCTCGAAAGAGATACCGCGGCCTCAACACAAAGGGCTGAGAAGGAACATGTAGGGTTTGTAATCCGTACGTGTACAAGTCTGATACACCCTTATTTATTATATCTATGAATACACCCTACCGCTCTGCCCAGAGCTGAGGATTTGATGATATCCCACCATCCAAAAAAAAACGCAGTAGATCTTTGACAGTCGTTAGCCAGAAGCCCTGCAGGGCTATTGCGTATCTTTTAATGACAGTGGATAACCTATCAAATAACTGTCAAATGGTGAGTTTTTAAGAAAAAAAATTACCAAACCATAACCAATTTACAGTAAATCTATGGACACTAAGTTAGCCACTGTCATTAAAAGATACGCAATAGCCCTGCTGGACAACGTTCCTAACCACGGTTTCTAACGGTTACGGGTATAAGCAGTCTATCTATGTAAAAACCCCTACAGGAGGATTTCTTTGTGTAATTTATTGCATCACCACTTTCCATACGCTTTCAATACGGCGAAGAGAAAAATCGTGAGAACATCTCCAAGAACCAAAAATCCGAAGAATGTCTTTGCTGGAGTACAGCTCATTAGCTTCCACGGAGAGAAGGTCTGTCTCCCAGCAGAGGGAACGAAGCTGATACAATATCATCTTCTTCTACACTTTTCAATACTCGTCCAGGGTAGATTCAAGTTCGTTTGACGACACGGTTGGCGCAGTGGCTCAAGCAATGGACTGCTGCGCTGCGTGTCGCGGGTTCGATCCCCGCACGGAACAAATATTTGTATGATCTACAGATAGTTGTTTCGGGTCTGGGTATTTGTGTATGTGAGTTTAAATGTTTGTGAACGCACCCACGATACAGGAGAAACTCCTAGTGTGGGGCAACGTTTTTTTTAAAAAAAGAAAAAAAAGTTTCTGAAAAAAAAACTTTTAAACATGTAACCCGACTCTGGTCTAGTGGTCGAGTCGTGCTGAGCAGGACGTCCTGGGCTCGATTCTCAGGTCGGACAAATTGTTGGTGCAGTTTGTCCATCAAGAATTGGTCAGTGGCAGCTCAGAATCTCAATTTGTGCCCAGTTGATTGCAATAGGGCAGCGAACCTTTATGGATCAACGTGCCAATTTTTCTGAAGAAATGTTTATTGAGTCTGTACTGGCTGGCAGATAATTAAACTAAATATTATCAACTAAAAGCTCTTTCTTTGCTACCAAAAAGAAAAAAAATTACCTATGTCGTAAAAATACTTATTTGAATTCTACGTGTAATTCAAATTAAAGTAAGATTGCATCTTGGACTGGACGCCTCTAACAAACGGTTTCTAATCGAATCTTATAATTATTATACATCTCTGCAAATAATGACTCGTAGGCATAGTTGATTCGGCGGCGGCGACCTCTCGCGTCCGGCCCTGGTGCAAGCCATGGTCCGGGGCGAAGAGGAATGGGACGCCGTCACCTCCTTCTGCGAAGCAGTGATGCTAGCGAAGGAGGTGGCGCAACGAGAGAGGGAGAGAACCTCTCAACGTCCCAGCCGCCGCGGAAGGCGCTCCGGGCGTCGGGGGTCACGCGATGACCTCCGGCCACCGTAGACGCGGGCCTGTGGACGGTGAGTAACGGGCTAGCTCGCCGTCCGGCCGTCGTCATGACGGCAACAGACCGTGTCGGCGGCGCGTACATGTTCCACGCGCGCCTCAAAGAGATGTCAGCAAGGAGGGGCCCGCAAGGGCCGACGCCCGGCTGTGCTGTGGTTTGTCGAAAGGTTAACGCGGCTCCGACACAAGGGCGAAGAAGGAACATGGGTTTGGTTTTTAGTCAGTAGAAGTCTGACACTCCCCTTCGCTCTGCCCAAGAGCGGGGGGGGGGGGGGTTATTCGATGATTTTCCACCCACTGAATAGACTCGAGTGGGCTTATGAAGAAAAGAGTAGTGGACTGTTTAACAATAGGTTTAATACCATAATTAACACATCAATTAGGTAGGTACAAAGAAATGCCCGTAGTAGCCTGAGTCGGTGAGCTGAGTGAGGGGAGCGCGCGCGGCGGCGACCGGCGGCTCGCGGCCGGTACGCCGCGCCCCTCGCCTTCCCCTCGGTTGGCCGCGCATAGACGATGCGCCGACATATTCCCCGGGTTGAAGAGAAGTCTTCAATCTTCGACTGGTAGGGGGCAGATGCAGTTGAAGGCACGACGAATGGTGCCCCGCTTCGTCTTCATCTCAGCCACTCTCGTGACCCCGTCAACGCCGGGATAGGTCTTCGTGACCCGACCCAGGGACCAGAGCAGAGGTGGCGTCGTCTTGTCCTTGATTAGGACTAATGACCCCGGCTTCAGTTCGCCTCTGGAATCAAACCATTTTGATTTTGCCTGCAGCAGAGAAGTATATTCGTTATGAAATCGTCCCCAGAAGTGTTGCCTGATGAATTGGATCCGCTTCCAACGATCCAGCCGCGTGATGCTGGCTTCAGTCAACTGAGGATATAATACTGATGCGAATGGTCGTCCAATTAGGAAGTGAAAGGGAGTGAGAGCCGAAAAATCGTTAGGGTCAGAAGAAAGAGGAGTTAGAGGACGGGAATTTAACACCGCCTCTATGTGAGTGAGACAGGTAGCCATCTCCTCGAAAGTGAAATGGGTATGATGCAATAAGCGTTTTAAATGATGCTTACACGATTTTACAGCAGCTTCAGCTAATGAATTAAAGTGAGGGCTGTAAGCTGGCGTGAAAATAAATTCAATACCCTGCTGTGCCATTTCAGATGCAACATTTGATGACTGTAAGAACCTACACATCTCATTTGACGCGCCTACGAAGTTAGTCCCGTTATCGGACGTGATGCTTCGAGGCTTGCCACGACGCGCCACGAAACGATTTAGAGCGGCCATGTAGGCCTCAGTGGTGAGGTCGGTGACGAGCTCCAAATGTACGGCTTTTACTGCCGAGCAAACAAAGATGCACATGTAGGATTTTATAAGTTTGCATCCTCGGCCTTTACGATTGGCTATCAATACTGGCCCAGCGTAGTCAACGTAACTATTCAAAAATGGAAACTCAAGATTGGTTCTTGAACTTGGTAGTTGACCCATTATAGGCTGTATGTTCTGAGCCTTATGTCTGAAACATTTAAGACATTTATTAACGACAAACCTAGACAAGTTTCTGCCACCTAGAGGCCAATAAGTTTGTCGTATATATGACAATAACAACTGTGGACCAGCGTGCGCAAGCTTTAAATGTTGCATTTGAAATATAAGTTTAGTAAGTACGTGCTTACTACATAAAACAATAGGATGTTTTACATTGAAATCGTAGGGGGAGTTATCGAGCCTCCCGCCCACGCGAATGAGGTTATGATTGTCAATGAACGGTGTCAGAGGAAGCAATCTACTTTAGCGTGGTAATTTTTGTCCAGACTTTAACAAATTATACTCTTCAGGAAACATTTCAAGCTGTGAATAATGTATAATTAAATTTAATGAATTTTCAAGTTCTGTGATAGTAAAATTACCTTGCAATTTATTTTTATGTTTTACATTGTAAATAAAGCGTTGTACATATGTAAATATATTTTGAATTTTTATTAAACTAGAATACTTTACTAATAAATCGTGAATGATTGATGAATGAATGGGAATGTTTGTATGATTACCTACTACTTAATGAATGACTGTTGCTATCACCACTAATCAGATGAGTCACTACTTCCGGCAGATTATCTTTCCCGGTGTTTGGCATGCTGGGCCACTCATTTTCACTATGCTGTAAAAATGAGGGTCCAGACCACCACAGAGGATCGTTAATGAGAACGTCAGCGCTCAGACCACGGGAAACAAGGTCCGCCGGGTTGTCCTTCGACGGTACGTAGCTCCAGGTATGATCACATGTACTTTCCTGTATTTCGTTGACTCTGTGCCTGATGAAAGGCTTTAATTGGTTTGAAGGAGTAGTGAGCCAACCCAGGACTATGGTAGAATCACACCAGAATCTACATCTATGAATGGGCATGGTGAGTGATTCCTGAACCTTAGTACACAGCCTTGCACCCAACAAAGCTCCACAAAGTTCAAGTCTCGGTATCGTTGTTGGTTTGATGGGCGCTACGCGATTTCTAGAGACTAGAAGCTGTACGCCTATGGATCCACTGCCATTACAAGACCGAATGTACACACAAGCGCCATACGCCTTCTCGGACGCATCGGTAAAGACGTGTACTTCATGCGTAATAGAGTCTTCAAGCAAAACCCAACGAGGAATTTTTAAATTGTTCAAAGATGTGATTGTGCCTTCAAATGTAGACCAAAGGTTTTTGATTTCATGTGATACTTCGTCATCCCAGTCGTACTTATCTAACCATAAACGCTGCATTATCATCTTTGCTTCGAGGACGCACGGACCTACGAGGCCTAGTGGGTCAAAGATCATACTGATGACAGAAAGGACATGACGTTTGGTGACTTTCGTAGTGGAGGTGATATTTATATTATATGTGAGTGAATCTGAGTCACAAACCCAGTTGAGACCTAAAGTTTTAGTTTGAGATGAGTTCAAACTTTACTCAGAAAATTGTAAAGTATTATGTGTTTCGTTATTATGTGTAATTTGTTTGAGAATTTGAGAATTATTTGATCGCCATTTTCGTAAATTAAATTTTGCAGATGATAAAACCGAATGTACCTTTTTTGAAATTTCTACAGTTTCAGCTATGGTATCCCCTCCACTAAGAAAGTCATCAACGTAGAAGTCACGTCGAATGGCACATTGGGCACGACTATCCTCAATGTTATCAGCCAGACTTACAAGACACTTAGTGGCTAAATAGGGTGCAGAAGCGGTACCATAGGTTACCGTGTTCAAAGTGTAAGTCCTAAGAGGTTCTGAAGGTTCAAATCTGAAAATTATTTTTTGAAGAGGTCTTTGAACTGGATTTATCTCAATGGCCCTGTACATCTTCTCTACGTCACCTGACACCACGTACCTATGCTGACGAAAACGTGTTAGTATGGAAAACAGATCGTCTTGAACTTCGGGACCGACTATCTGAATGTCATTAAGTGACACCCCCGAACTGGTAGAAGCTGATGCGTCGAATACTACGCGTAGTTGTGTAGTGGTGCTGGAAATACGAATAACTCCATGATGTGGAATGTAATATTTATTCATAGAATTTTCTGGTGAAGGAGTACAGTCTGAGTCTAATGTCATGTGACCTAGGCGCTCATATTCTCTCATGAACTCATTATATTTTTTATGAAATGACGGATCGCGTTTAAATCGCCGTTCAAGGGAAAGAAAACGATTTCTAGCATTGGCAAAAGAATGACCTAATGTACTAGGATCCCCTTTTAAAGGCATAGTGACGACGAATCCTCCACTGTCATTACGAACAGTGGTTTGAGCAAAAGATTGCTCACACATTCTCTCTTCAAGTGAGAGTGAATGTTTTGAAGCTACGTTGTCAAGCTCCCAAAAATAAGTAAGGTCGGGAGTGACATTGGAATGATGGCAAAAATTAATAGCGGAAAAACATGATTGTTGCGAAATACTACCTGAAACCAACCAGCCTAACTTGGTCTCGCATAATTTAGGTAGGTTTTTCCCTAGGTCTATCGTTTTGCTACATAAGACATTCCAGAACACTTCAGCAGCACGACCGACGGAACATTAAAGTTCGGGTCTGCTAGTTTAAGTCCTGAAGGAATAGGGACGTGTGTGATATGCATGAATGAAGACGGTAGAACCTTTGTGATTTCAGGCAAAACATGACACTCGATATCTACAGTAAAGGCACAGCATAAAGACTCTATTGTGAGGTGACAAGACTGTGTACTGGTGGATATGTGATTATTAATACCCGTTACCTTGGTGCTCGTACCGCGTCGTAACAAACCCAGCTTCTCTGACAAGCTCTGCGTAACAAAGTTCGCCGTACTGCCGTTGTCCAGTAGTAGGCGCGCCCTGTACTTCTTACCCGTCACGCCCGTCACGTTCACCATCGCTGTGGACAGTAAAACATGCGTAGAAGTAGCAAGCTGCATGGAATTGGCTGAAAGCGCGACACTTGAAGAAGGCAAAGAAGGAGGCATAGCAGAAGGCAATGGATTGGAAGCAAGTTTAGGCTCGTTACTTTCTAGATGTAAAAGCGTGTTGTGCTTTGTTGTGCAATATTTGCAATGTGAAAATCGACATTTGTCTGAACTATGTCTAAAGCGTAAGCAATTAATACACACTTTGAACTCAATTGCCTTTTGTAAGCGATGTTCTATAGACAAGTTTCTAAAAGATTCACATTTAAACAATGTATGTGCTTGGGAGCAAAGTGGACATTTACTTTTTTTAATTTTATTGTTGTGATTGTCCGATTTTTTATTTGTGTGGGTAGGCTTAGACTCAGTTTTATTGGAATTATGGCTATTATTTAAGGCAACAATAGTATTCCTATCGGAAGTGCCATGATTGGACTCCACTGATTCTAACCAGTCCGCTTTCCTGCTTAAAAAAGAACGAAATTGTATTAAAGTAGGATCTTCTTTAAAAGAATTGTTTCTGTGTTCTTCCCAATCTCGTCCTGTTGTTTTATCTAATTTTTTAACCATGAAATAAATTATAATGTCATCCCAATATTGAGTGGGCTTTTTTAATGTAGTTAGTGCCCTTATATTTTTATTAATAACGTTAACAAGGTTTCTGATGGAAACACTTGACTCATTTGTAATGGGTTCAACATCAAACAAAGATTGAAAATGGTTATTCACTAAAAGACGGTTGTTATTGTAACGTTCGCACAATAAATCCCACGCAAGATTATAATGATCGGCTTTAAAATCAATATTTTTAATAATTAAAGCTGCGTTTCCCTGGAGTGAAGCTCGCAGGTAGTGGAACTTGTTTATGTCACTTATGCTAGTGTTGTCGTGAATCAATGACCCAAATGTATCCCTAAACTCAAGCCAGCATTGGTAGTTCCCATCGAAGTGAGGTAAATCTATTTTAGGCAAACGAACAAAAGAATTCCTAAAAGAAACATGTGCACCTGAGTCAGCATCTCTGAAGCCTGCCTCCGACGCAGCACCGTTGGCCGAGACACCGAGCAGGCTGCGCGTGAGTGCCACCAGGTTGAAGAACTGGCGGTCAAAGTCCTCACGCTCAGTCAACGCAGACTCGTCGTCATCGGAAAGCACCTCGATCTGTGTCTGAAAGGCGTCAAATTCGGTGTGTAAAGTTTCGAATTTTTTAATACGCTCCTCTAAGTCTAAGCGTTGCAGCTCAGATACTGTGGAACTACTTTTTATTACTTTTAAATAGTTGCTGTAAATAGTAAGCTTCGATTTAATTGAACTACGCTTTTTGATCAATGTTTTCAAACTATCTGCCATCGTTAAGTAAAAAGAACACCTGGCCGCACAATGCTAATGACCTCAATAGATAAAAAACTGTTAAACAGCTGTGCGTTTAGTGAATGGGATCGTGATTCACTGTCGGTCAACACGTGTGAACTTCGTGCAAATCAGCTGATTACAAGAGCTTTGTTGCGAAATATGCGTGATTTTAAGCAGTGACGTTGATTGGAATGGGAAATAACTTATTTAAAAGCACTGTAAATGAACACTAATTGATGAGAAAATAAATGAAAAAAATTTTCGGCATGTGAAGAGAGCGGGAAAAAATAACTAATTGGAACGGACTCACTCAAATGCAGTATTATACTCCCTGTATGACTTCAGCTCCCACGATGACGATGCAGGTTGCTTCGGGAACGACTCCTTTGTTTCAATCTTCGTGTCTTGCCGCGTGGCGCTCGCGCGCGATCAAAGTCCGCGACGTGGAACACGACGACCGATGATGTTGACGGCGTTAATTACGGTTATACCGGTAATTAATTTTGCGCAATCGAAGGACCAATGAATAGACTCGAGTGGGCTTATGAAGAAAAGAGTAGTGGACTGTTTAACAATAGGTTTAATACCATAATTAACACATCAATTAGGTAGGTACAAAGAAATGCCCGTAGTAGCCTGAGTCGGTGAGCTGAGTGAGGGGAGCGCGCGCGGCGGCGACCGGCGGCTCGCGGCCGGTACGCCGCGCCCCTCGCCTTCCCCTCGGTTGGCCGCGCATAGACGATGCGCCGACACCCACCATAAAAAAAGGCATAGTTGATTAAAATAATAATGGTTAAAAATTCGGTGGCGTGCCTAAAATATTCTGGCGAACCAATGGCACGCGTGCCATTGGTTCGCCATCCCTGCAATAGGGTCAGCCCATACGGAAATTAGCATAGGTACATAACTGGCAAAATGTGGGTTGTACTATTAGGCACACCTCTTCGGGTATTACAGGTGTGATTTTATGTATAACAACATTATTATCCACCAGCCTTTTTCTAAATTTTTGGGTTCTGCCGAACGCTAGACAGCGGCGAAGCAGACCGAGGACAAGATGGCGGGATGTCTTCAATGGTTTTCTCGTTAATTGTCAAGAAGAGGCGCAACACTGGGACTGGGAACAGGGGGAGGCCTTTGCCAAGGAGTGGGAAAGTTCAGGCTAACAAAAAAAAACCGGTCAAGTGCGACTCGAACTCGCGCATGAAGGGTTCCGTACCACCTATAATTTTTAACAAATTATTTGTTGTTATAGCGGCAACAGAAATGTGATTTTAACTGACTAGCTAACACGGGTCATGAGATACTTCATGTTGACAGACAGGCAGACGGAAGGACGGACAGTGAAGTTTTAGTAGTAGGGTCCCGTTTTTACCCTTTGGGTACGGAACCCTTTATAAAGCCGAACGCAGCATAACTACCAGTAGTTAACATAGGACTTGACAGTTGAAAGGCTATCCGACCTCCATAGCACAGTAACTGCGTAACAACAGTTACGATTGATTCATAACGCGTAACGTTTTACGTTACATAATTGTTTCAAATTAGATCCTTTGTTGATATACAAGGTAGAAGGAACACCGACGCAAGGCTGCGGGTTACAGCGGGCTAAGAAGGAACATGGGTGATTTTTAATAAGTAGAAGTCCTTCCGGAGCGGTAGCTGTTATTTGATTTCCCACTATCCAAAAAAAAAGGTGTAACGCGCATATATTGCGTACGGACCCATGCATCTAATTGGTGATTGTTAATTTCTAATAAAAGAGTCGTCGTCGATGTTGTATCGTACACATCCGCCTGCTTGTTTTTGACAACCTATCATAACACGTATGAATGGATCGATCACTAAGTAGCCTAGATTTCTTGCTAAGCTACGCGATCCATTACCTTGGAAAATATTTATCTTCTGTTATGAATTCCATACCATAGATGGCGCAAGTACATACATATTGTGACGACAATGCTACGGTTAAAAAGTGCTAAGTTATGCCTAATTCTACATTGAAATTGGTTTTGTTGCATAGATTTTTTAAGAGTCACCTTCTAGGGTCCTAAACTTCTAACTAACGAATACAATTATTTAGCCAACGTTGGTACTCGCGCAATAGTTTTACAAAATCTTGATAATTCCATTGCTACTTTTTTATCATTGTGGTTGATATCCCATAGCAGTGCATTGGACAATAGAATTATTGTTTTTAAATCAATTTTCTCTCAACTATTCTTAGCAACTACGTTTCTAATTTCTAAACGAATTACTAAACGTCATTGATAAAAACGGAACGTCAAAGTTGTCAAATTTAAATACGTCAAAAATATTTACAAAGCTCATTGTGAAAACGAAACAAGCGCTTTGTTTAAAAAGTATTTCATAATAGATAATCTCATAAATTACAGAAGCAAATGTTATTAGAATTAAACTAAATACCTATGTGTACTGTCTTATCTCGAATAACTAAGATTAATTTCTGAGTCACTTTAGCGATTAGGATTTTCCCAGAATTCCTTCGTCTAGTGGAAAACAAGAGCGTAAAATTAAGAAATTTAAATCAACGCGTGATTCTAATTTCTTTTTGAATAAAAATGAGTAGATGTGACTTTAAAATAGTGTTGTTGGGGAGTGAACATGTGGGGAAAACAAGTTTAGTTCTGCGTTTCGTGAATTGCAGATTCAATGCTGATATTCCTTATCAAAACGTGAGTAAAAACATATAAATATATTTTGTAAACACGCCGAAGCCTTAACTACGCATGTTGTTTTTTTTTAAGTCGCAAGGCAGAAATGGACAGTCATTCCTCCATTTGTCTAATGTCAGAATCAGAACCTACTTGTTCATTAATTAATTCTATGAACGAAACGAAGCATTGAGTAGTATTTTAGCAGTATTTATTGCGAAGTATTTAAATAAATTACATCATTAGAAATCTTATTACATTATATTTTTTTAGGTTTAAAAATTTACATGCAAGGTACCCCACTAATTGTATGTAACGATATTCAACATGTCATTGTGTCATAATAAATTATGAGCACAAAAACAATACCTTGTTCATATTCTAGTAATCACAAGGCCAGAGTTACTTATTTAACTCAGTGTAAGATGTCATGATACCCACCAGATTCTATACTTATGACTTTATTTAAATAAGTTTCATACACTTGCCAGACTGTGTATGTGTTACTATAAAATTAAAAATTTAAAACTAAGAAATATTTAACCCTTGTTCAGAACCATGTATTCTAGGTGCAAGTTTTTGACATGTTGATCCTTCTTCTTTTTAGGGTGTTGATAGCAAAAAAGTTCAAAACTTAAAATTATGTTTTTTTTTAAATTTAAAAATTTATTATTATTCCTGATAATAGACCCCTTTTTTTTTGGCGAATGGAAATTAATCAAATAACCCCTCCCGCTCTTGGGCAGAGCGAAAGGGACTAAAAACCACCCATGTTCCTTCTTAGCCCTTTATGTCGAGGCTGTGGTACCTCTTTCGAACAACCCACAGCCCCGACAGGTGATAATAGACACTTTTTTTTTTCGATGGTTGGAAAATCATCAAATAACCCCCCCCCGCTCTTGAGCCCCCCCGCTCTTAAGAGGAGTGTCAGACTTCTACTGACTAAAAACCAACCCATGTTCCTTCTTTGCCCTTGTGCCGAGGCCACGTCATCTCTTTCGATAATCTGCAGCCCCGATGGGGTGTTAATAGACCCTTGCTTGAGTTCTTACAAATCAAAATCTTATTTATTATTTTTTTTTTTTAATTAATCTTAATTTATGAAATTTTTTGGATAACTTATGTCATCTACCTCTACTCATTCTCAAAAACGTTTATAAATCGGCAGCATCAAATTTTTATTAAATACTAGCTGATACCCGCGACTTCGTTCACGTGGAAATTTTGATGTGTGACTGTCTCGTTGATCGAGTGGTCTCAAGTGCAACTACTGAGGATGAGGTCCGAGGTTTGATTGCAAAGTGTTTTCGCAGTAGAGGCCACGGAGCGTGGTTTTCGTGCCAGGTCGATGGCAATATTATATCTTTATACATCAAACGCCTCAAATTTTCGCATCTACATCTAATTCCAGGCGACTCTCTCCTGTTTAAAGCAGTTTATTTGCAAAGACATCTGTTCCATGGCCAATCGCAGATTTTTGGTGATGTTGCAAGTTGGGGTAAGATTCGACGGCAATTTGTAAACGGAAAGTGCTATCTGGCCATTGTTAAGCAAAGTTGCGGCAATGCCCAAGGCAGCCACAGCCGATAAGACGGCACGGTTGGCGCAGTGCCTCGGCGTTTGACTGTGTCGCTGCATGTCCTGTATTCGATTTTCACACTGAACAAATATATTTACGTCGCGGGTCTTATCTAATTTTAATTAGGTTTTATTTTAAAGTTTTTACAGCTGTTTTTCTTACTGTGTACGTCAATTTGTATTTGTTGACTATTCACGACAAATATTAACACCGCAATTCTGAAAATGGTGTCAAATGAACAATGCCATCTGTCGAAGACGAAGTTAAACTGCCAAAATTTAATGCATGGGAAGCAAACACACACTATAGGGTTTAGGCTATGTAGTTTCCTGCATGAATGGTGCGCGGAGGCACTACACTGGGGGATAACTCCGCTGCCGCCGTATATTGCCGCATGGCGGACAGACCCCACTGGTGTGATTTCATGGCGACATGGAGAGAGCGACTGTCGCAACCCCGTGCAGGGCACAGTGGTGGTAAGTCTCCTCTTTGAGGAGTGGCTTGAGAGGCGCCACGGCGCCCTCACCTTTCGTCTGGCGCAGGTCCTCACCGGACACGGTTGTTTCGGGATTCGGGAGGCACCTGCACCGAATCAGGCGGAAGGAAACGCCCAAATGCTACTATTGCAAGGATTAGCCATAGGACACGGTGGAGCACACCGTGGAGGTCTGCCTTGCCTGGGCGGAGCCCCACTTGGGTTGAGCCCCGTCGTGTTCTCTTAGCGACGATCGGCGGCGGCGACCTCTCGCGTCCGGCCCTGGTTCAAGCCATGTTGCGGGGCGAGAGGGAATGGGACGCCGTCGCCTCCTTCGGCGAAGCAGTGATGCTAGCGAAGGAGGTGGCGTGGTGAGAGAGAGAACCTCTCGTCCCAGCCGCAATAGGAGACGCTCTGGGCGTCGGGGGTCACGTGATGGCTTCCGGCCACCGTAGGTGCGGGCCTGTGGACGGTAAGTAGTGGGCTAGCTCGCCGTCCGCCCGTCGTAAGACGACGACAGGCCGTGTCGACGGCGCGTTCGGTTCCACGCGCGCCTCAAAGAGATGTCAGCAATATGGTTGAGGCCCGCAAGGGCCGCCGCTTGTCGGGGCTACGGGTTGTTCGAAAGAAATATCGCGGCCACAGCACAAAAGGCAAAAAAGGAACATGGGTGGTTTTTAGTCAGTAGAAGTCTAATATTCCCTACCGCTCTGCCCAGAGCGGGAGGAGTTAAATGATGATTTCCCACCCTCCAAAAAAAAAACCTCTATGTAGATTTTCAAAGCAGCGTCATTTAAACTAATCAAGGGTACAGTTTGTTATCGTAACTGTTTGAAAAATACGATTTAAAAGTTATCTTGTGAACACACTTATTAATTAGTACCGTTTTGATGCAATAGATGTCGTTGCATGTATGTTTCTAAATGATGATAAGTTTTCTTAAATACCTTAAATTCGTATATCTTTTGATAGAGAGCACCAATTCCAATGAATCAAAAACTAAAACCCTAATCTTATTATTTTTAAAATGTACACGTGATAATACTATAATAAACTATACACCCAACACACACAGACACAACAAAAGAAAACATTATTTTTTCTAAATAATTATGTTCAATATACAGAAACTCTACGTCTACAGATTTATAATATTGTATTTACAATTAAAAGTAGATTATATAAATTTACTCTGAATTGATTTGAAAATCATATAGCATCGAAATGAAAACAAATACGTGGAACTTACAAAAAGTGAAAACCGATTGGGGATCGAACTCGCGAACACGTTTCAACATTTTTGGAAATCTTATAAAAAATCACAAAAAGTGAATACTGACTGTGATTTGAACTTGCGTACCTTTGTTTACAGGTAAGTCTCTGTACCGTTAGGCTACGTACACCAGTGACAAACTGTTTGAAATAGACCTTCTGTTTTAATATAGTATGACAGTTGACATTTCGATTGTGTACGATACCGGAAATTTGAAATGACGTAAGGGACTTCAGCTTTCTCTTGGATTTGCAACGCTCGCACCAGGTGCTTAAAGTGAAAAATTGCACAGCACGCTCGATGTCCCTTGCGTTATTTCGTATTTCCAGTATCAAGCTGTAAAATAGTTGAGGATTATGGATAATGCAATACTGCTCAGCCCCTTTATTTATTATGGGGATAATTTATAGCCCATGTGTTATTCCAGACTATAATCTACCTCTGTGCCAAATTTCATCCAGATCCGATCCTACTTACTACCCTACCTACTTACTACCCTACCTACCTACTACCCTGCCTACCTATCAACCACTTTCTCACCGTATAAACCTTCTCTGAACTTCCACAAATAATTTAAGACCAAAATTAGCCAAATCGATCCAGGCGTTGTTGAGTTATGCGCTTACCAACACATTTTGCGATTCATTTTTATATTATAGATTATTATCAAAATTGAGAGAGAATTGAAACATTGAGATAAACAAGTGTCTGTGTCCTTCACAGTTTCTGATAAATATTGTATTCTCTTGTGTTAAAATAAAACATTGTTTTTATCAATAATTTATGGACTAAGTAAATATAATATTATTGGCGTGGACTGACAAGTTATTGCAATTATACATGTAAATAGAATTTAAGTGTTTCTTTGTAATTTCAAAATAACAGCTTTAAACTGAATGCTGCTGGCTAATCTCAGTAATGACTGGACCAATGGCTTATAATATTATAAAGAACGCAAAATTTGAATGCAAAATGTAAAATTTATTAACTGTGATTATTATGACATCTAGGTATAATTTTAATGACATTATTTAAATATTTCATTATTCTTTTATTTATTGACGTGACATAACTATTGACTGCTATTTTAAACATAGTTGATGAATATCTTGAATGATTAGAATTATTGTATTTAATTTGTAATTGCATAATAATTGTATTTTGTTGTATCAAGTAATTGCATTGTAATTTAAATTTAAATTGATATTAGTATTTTTATGCTGTTGCTATCTAATAAATGTGTATTGCATGCTACAATAATATGAAATTCCATTGTAGTCGAAATTTAAATTATTGTCAGTATTTTTTTATGTAATAGCTGATTGGTAAATTAATGTTTAATGCATGTTAAAATATAACCAAAATAGGTAAATCTAAATATTTGTATGGCAGAAATGTCGAATGTAGTGAAACCCATATTTATATATATCAAGAACTTGTAAAAAACCTATAAGTATTCTGCAAATAAATAAATCATTCATTCATTCAACATTTTTTTTTCTATTATCATTTTCCATATTTTATAGATTACTTGGGGTTGGCGCTGCATTTTATTTTTCTTACTTTCTTTCATGCTGTCATTTACTCCTTTCATCATTCATCAAAATCCAAAAAATAAATAAAAGTCCGTCAACATATTTTTATTATTTTCAAACATTGTATTATATTTTCATTATTTAATTTTCCTACTTCTAAACAATAACGCAACGGTGGCACAGCGGTGGCGGCCTCAACTTACCAACATTAAGTCGTGGGTTCAAATCCCAGGCAGGCGCATTACTTTGTGTCATTTATTTCATCACTGCTGTTCTCAAAACGGTGAAGGAAAACATCGTGAGGAAACCGGCATGTCTTAGAACCAAAAAAATTGAAGACATGTGACATCTACCAACCCGCACTGTGCCCGCGTGGTGGATTATAACCCATCCCTCTCCTAGAGAGGAGGCCTGAGTCCCTGCAGTGGGACAGTGGCGGTACTCCCATAGAAGCAGAAAAGCACAGCTTGCCTTAATAAAACAACGAATCAAAAAAAAACAGTCAATACAAAAATAAAATATATATCTTCAAACTGCGTGCCACGCGAAAAACGGAACGTAATTGCCAGTGGCGGTACTCCCATAGAAGCAGAAAAACACAGCTTGCCCTAATAAAACAACGAATCCAAAAACAAACAGTCAATACAAAAATAAAATATATATATTCAAACTGCATACCACGCGAAAAACGGAACGTAATTGATGGTGGGAACATTAATAGGCTGATGATGATGAAACAATAACTTTATTCAAATCAATGGATTATTCTTGTTATTTGTTACTAATAATAATTTATAATCCAAAGTTGATTCACTACAAACACTTGTAAGTTTATTGTACTAGATAATCTCTTAGTCATGTTTTATTACTCACAATATTGTGATTTTTTTGTTATCTAGGATTAACAGACTACTGTTTACTGTATTGCAATACTATTTATAAATGAACTAGCTGTTGCCCACAACCTTATTATAGAAATACTAGCTGTTACCCACGGTATTGCCCGCGTGGATGTCGGTTTTTCGCATTAATAAGTAGTCAATGTCCTTTCTCAAGGTCTAGACTATCTGTGTACCAAATTTCATTTAAATCGGTTCTGTAGTTATGACGTGAAAGCACGACAGACAGACTTTCGCATTTATAATAAACTAGCTGATGCCCGCGGCTTCGTCCGCGTGGAAGTCAGTTATCGCGACCGATGTTGGTTATCGCGACCAAAAGTAATCTTTTCATCCCCCATTTCAACGGATGAAACCCGGTATGTAATGGGAGGTCCCTACTATTGGATCAACAATGCTTTGTATTCACAAACCGATAGGCTCAAGGTTCGATTCCCGGGTCGGGCAAAGTGTTATTGAAATTATCAGGATTTTTTTCAGCAGCAGCTACAGAGTCTGGGCTCCTTTTTATACTATGCCCAGTGGTCTGGGTTTGTGCGCGGTTGACGGCAGTAGTCTCACTCGCCCCTATTATGTACAAGGTACACCTCTGTTTACGTAATCATCAAGATTATTTTTATTTTGGTTACAGACTGTCGGAGCAGCGTTTTGTGCAAAAGCGATGATATCAAATGGAAAAAACTTTAATATTGGCATCTGGGATACGGCGGGCAGTGAAAGGTATTGTACATGATTCTACTATGTTATTGTCCTATATATATGTTATTGTCCTATAAGTATATTTTGTTCCCTACCAAAGGGGTTTGAACTTTTTTGTATGGGAGCTGGCATATCGTATCGACCCACCGCCATTTTGTTTTTTTTTCGAAATCGCGGCCCACAACGAAAGTGGTATGTATGGATAGAGGACATATAGACGAACAAAAAATGTCATGTAACACGGTACCCAAAGTGTCACGATACCGAGATATTTGAATGTAAAGATGGTCATATGAGTACAATGACCACATAAAAATTAGACCTTTTACGTGTCTATAGGCGTTTATTATTATTATTACTGGTTACTGAAAGAGAGTAGGTACATAACATACTACTAGGAGCACGAGAAAACTATTTTTGACATAACATAGCGTTTCATTGCGATGCGAAGCTATTTTATTGTGCGTATAATAATAATCAACCTGGGAACTATTGGATACAATTTAACGCATATACACACGTAAAAAGGTTATTTAAAAAAATATTTAATGATTGTCGTTGTACTTATTTGTCGATCTTTAAGGCGAGGTTGCAGTACTTTGTTTTTATGTACGCACGACCTCGCCCCCCGCCCTGCCGCGCGAGCGATATAATGCCTAAATTTTGACTGTTTTTTGCTTCTTGGAGAAAAACTATAAAGAAATTATACAATCTGTTTTCACCATTTACTTCAGAATAAAAAGTTCTATCTACTGATATAACTTTCATATAAATTCATGATGAAATGTCTTAGCAGTACACGTTTGAATTTGTGATTTAGAGTCATGTTTGATAAAAAAAAGTATCGAGCCGATCATTCTAAATCGCGTTTCTATCTTTACGATTTACTAGAGAGTATGTTCAATTTTTATGTAATGATTTTTATTTATTAAAAAACTCGTATTTAGTTCGATTTTTATAGGTTCAAAAATCTTAAAATTACTGCAACCCCGCCTTAACTTCAAATATCTCGGTAACGTGACACTTTAGGTACCGCGTGTTACTTGACATTTTTTGTTCGTCTATATGTCCTCTATCCATACATACCACTTTCATCGTGGGCCGCGATTTCGAAAAAAAAAAAACAAAATGGCGGACAGGTTGATATGCCACATCGGTTCTATCCCCTTTTAAAGACCTGTTGCGCTCTCATTTGAACAGACATTTAAACGCTTATAATTAGATTTGTTTGTTTATTACTTTAATGTGGAGATCTTGTTTTTCTTTTGTCTATTTACGACAAATATGTTATATGTTCTATGTTACACTTTTTGTATATAATTTTACGATGAGTAGCTTAAAGCTTTACTTATGAGAATGTTGTGTACACCTGTAGTTGGTACCTACGTTACAAGTACAACCCTAACCTATATATTTTTATTTTTTATTGTAAGGTATGTACCTACTGTTGGTGTACCTACCTAGTTTAAATAAATAAATATAAGGCTGCTTTTCCACCAGAAATGTGCTATGCAGCTATGCTGCGAGGATGTTTTGATTTGACGGCACGGTTAGCGTAGTGGCTCAAGCAATGGACTGCCGCGCTGCGTGTCTCGGGTTCGATCCCCGCACGGAACAAATATTTGTAAGACCTACAGATAGTTGTTCCGGGTCTGGGTATTTGTGTATGTGAGTTTAAATGTTTGTGAACGCACCCACGATACAGGAGAAATTCCTGGTGTGGGGCAACGTTTTTAAAAAAAAAAAAAATGTACAGTGCGATCAAATTATCTTGGCAGGTCCGAACATAGGCTCTGCGAATTTTTACGCATGTAAACTTGTGAAGAAAACTGTTATTGCCAGGTAAACCAATACTTAAACGATCAGAAAATATGTAATTTAAACAGTGAGAAATACAAATAAAATAAATATCATAACACTTTTAGACATTAGTTGTAACAAAATGACCTGCACGAAGTTCGGACCTGCCAAGATAATTTGACCGCACTGTAATAGCTAAGCTCTGAAACGAAGTGACCATTTTTATCGATACTAAGCTATGTAGCGGTGCGAGTAAGATGTGCTATAAAGATGCGCCGCGACAAACGC